>OV121126.1:8200771-8800771 GCA_921293315.2 Nemurella pictetii
TATCATGATGTCATTTTGATAGAATTTTGATTGAATGGAATAGGTGTGATCCGTGAACTTTTAAATCCTTCTTCTATCTAGGGAGGCCTACCAGCTTGTAATTTTGTGTTCAATATCTTTCGTGGGATTTTGTAGTTTTTAAACATATATTAATAAATAGTTGAATGTTCTGAGCTTATCATTATCATTAAAGTGATAATAATGATTTACCTGGGAGTTTCTGATCATATTGCTAGAGTTTTAAGCGCAAAAGTATAGCGTCGCGCAAAAGGGCCGACTCGATGACCCATACAAAACTACCACTTCCGCAAGAAAATACAAAT
The DNA here is from genome assembly GCA_921293315.2 of Nemurella pictetii. Taxonomy (NCBI): domain Eukaryota; kingdom Metazoa; phylum Arthropoda; class Insecta; order Plecoptera; family Nemouridae; genus Nemurella; species Nemurella pictetii. The sequence goes on from OV121126.1 coordinate 8,201,095, forward strand.
CTCCGAAACAAACGCACAAAACAGTCGCGCATCGAGCCGAAGGTGAGCCCAGCAAGGCATTGTCTCCCATGCCCGGGCCTGGCTATTTAAGGGATGATTTGTGGCCCCCGGTAGCGAGCATATTGTCAGCGAATTTGGGGTGCCTTGTTTCGCGGGCGCCCCGCCGCGGGCGTCGCTAGCAACAATGGGCGAAGTTAGTCGAGTCCGGAGCCTGGGTGTTGTTGAATCCACGGGCTTTTGCTGGTCGAGCATACGCTTTGCTGTGACAATGGGCGCTATAAGGGATGACGCTGAGCGTACAGCGCTACAGAGGCACTGCGTTATGATTAGCAAATCGTGTGTGTTCGCGTTATCGTACAAAATAATATGTGTTATGACCTTTTTTATGTCAAGGTATGACATGAACAGGTAAAAAAATACTTCGCTTGAAGAAAAAGAGGTATGAAAGAAAAGTAGGAATAACACTGCATGAATGGAATATATTTACTATTGAAATTCAAACGTGGAAATGTAGATTCCTTAAATTAAGTCATGATAAATTAATCAATTGAGAATTTTTTGCTTTGCACCGTATTTCTTTCATTGGAATGTTGGTTAAATTGTGTTTTCATGTCTGTAACAAGAATATTTTGTTATATTTGAACAGAAAAACTGGACAGGAAATATTTAAAATAATAGTTTCTGTGTCCTAGTGAGAAAATACAATCATTTGCAAGTTGGTTCACTGTCAACTTTTTTGGCACTTCTCTTGTGAATTACACAAGTCACAGTTGCCACTTTCCTCTCAAAACATGTAATCTCCATTTAATTATAAACAAAAAATGAACCTCGCAAAAAAGAATCCTGCTCGAGTATCCAACTTATAGTCAGAATAAGGAGGTATAGTATAAAAAATTCCATGCCAAGTTTATTTTTCCTCCACTTTTCCATATAATTTTCCGCGACGGCTCGTCGACTTTTCCGGCCCGCCGCCTCGCGGGAAAGCAGCCAGGTAATCGCGTTACGCACCGTGGAAAACCCCGGCGCTTTTCCGCTCCCCGCTGGCGCTAGAATCCTCTTCCAGAATTCTACTTGTGATATTTTTTAAATATTACGTTATTGACGTCTTCACTTTCTTTAACCAACTTATTTGTCCGGGTTTTTGTGCTACGCACAAGAAGTTATATCTAAATGCGTTAATTTTCCATTAGTCAGCAAGTAGAAAATGACAAAATTAGACATGATGGCATTCTAGTATAAACATCAGCCAAATGCTATTGCTTATCTAAACCTAACACTTCCGAAATTCCCATGCCAAGCCAAAAACAATCAAACTCCACTAAAAACCCCCTCGCACACCCACACCACCAACCCCATTATCACACCCTCATTAACCCAAGCCAACCCTCTAACCCACCGCCCATCTGTCACCGACGGCGTCCCAACAACCCTCCCGGCAATCGCGGCCTCGTCGGCCGACATCGCTATCACGTCGATCTCCCTGTAGCTGGCCACCGTCGATAGCCCGGAGAGCTTAGGGGTGGTTTAGCCTAATGTCCGATGACAGCGCCGACTTAATCCTCGCTCAAACAGTGGTACCCCTCAAGTGGGTGGCTGGGTGTCATCGCCAATTTGGTAGGAGGCATCTCAGGTCAATTAATATGTTGGGGGCTGCTAACTGATTAGATACAAGTGGGAGGGATTTCGGTTGGGTTATTGGCTGGAGACAACGCTTTTGGCTATTGGTTTAAAAAGAGTTGAAATTATTGTTCAACAAGATCGACGTAGGTAGACTTAAGTAAAAGGTATTTTAGGAAAAAAAAAAAAAAAAAAAAAAAAAAAAAAAAAAAAAAAGTTTTTAGTGACAACGGTTCTTTAACAAACAAAAGAAAAAACACCACGTGTAAACATCCAGACAACCAGGCAAGAGATTAAATCTCGGTACTGGAATATTGACCCGGAGGGGGCAAAAGCCCCCTCCTGTCAACGACCCCCCCCCCGTTCAACAAGAGTTTTTTTTGGGTTATCGTTTTTTTTTTTTTTAAATTAGCGGGTAAAGGAGTTGCGGCAAGTTAAATAAATGAATGGAAACCATTAAATTATGAAGTACATTCTTGTATCCAACAAGAATTTATGTTTATCAATGCAAATGAGTAAGCGAATGAGAAAGGATTCTTGTATTTTGAAGTGATATGGACATCACAAAATAAGTTGTCAAAATAGGTTATAAAACGTTAAAAAGAAACGGTTCAACTAAAAATCCCACCAATCACAACAAATCGAAAACGACAAGATCCAAAAATCCCTCGACAACAACAAAAAAAGCAAAACACACCCACACATCCATTCGAAAAAGAGATTCACCTCTTGAATAAAACCCATCCAAGGGGATCGAGAGTTTGGTTTTGCTTCGTAGGTAATACCCCGAGCATGGCTCCAGATAGCACTCGCTTCCAGCCACTCTCTGGATGCGAGGCAGAAGAGACAGCAAGACAGGGTGAATCCAGATCTAATTCACTGGAACCGTATCTCTCTTCTTGCGAAGCGACCGGCGGTGGCGGCTTGGAATCCCAAGCAACGCTACATACAGAACGCTAGTAGAAAACCATCCCTGTTCACTCGAACCAGGATAGCGATGGAGAACGCGGGGGTGGGGTGTGGGAGGCGGTGGGGGTGCATTGATATTCCAGGAAACCGACTCGCAAGGAATAATGGAGCGTCTCGCCCGGGAACTGCAAGGGGCTAGGGTGGGTGGTGAATGGGGGATTTGGGGGTTGTGAGAGTGGGTTGAACCGTGAGATGGAGTCAAGCTTTTGAGCTAAGAAATTGCAGGTGGCTTTTGGGCCGAGAGCGGTGTAATCTTGGTTGAAAATGCTACTCATCTTCAAGCTTGTTTATAAAATGTGTTCGATGCAGGACTCGATATTTTTCAAACGCATAAATTTGCACATACAGGCTGATAGTTACTTAATCGCATAACTAATCATATTCCTCCAACCCTTATAAAACAGCGCCTACATAATTCCGATCTTATCACAACACGCCAGAGCCTGCACCCGACAACAGAAGCTCTGTACGCAAAGATAATCTGATCCAAATTCACGATAAGAGCTAATCTTGTGCACTTGTCGCAAATTGTTTTGTTACTGATAAGCTTCGGCTGCTGAGAGGGTGAACGTGTAATTGAATTACAAGGCACTCGAGTGGCCGACAACGAGGGGACCGCCGGGGGGAGAGGTTCGCTTATGCAGCAACCCCGGGCGGCGATGGCTAATAACAGATATGGAGTAATATGCCAGTTTGATGATGGCGATAGGCATAATCGCGAGCGATGTTATTCTATTAGAGTTGGCAATGTGGTCGGATTACGGGTGTAGAGATACACATGGCGCAGAGTGGATGAAAGGGTGGGTTTGTGCGTGGGGGATGCTGGAAATGCGCTTTTTTATGGACTGGAATGGATTTGCGTAAAGTCTGCTGGTTGTAATTCAGAGATTCCGAAGGAGTGTTGCTTGTGATGTGTGTGAACGCATTTTTATTTGAATCCGTTAGGATCGTAACGGTTCGTTAAAAGTTAACGGATTGTTTAAAGTGTACACATTTATGTACCTATTATTGATATGCCTTACCTATCTGTGTTCCGTTTGATTACACAGTCTCGAAAGGATCAGGTGCAAAGCTGTTTTTGCGCCCCAGATCACAACACACCACATTTGGTGGCCAGTGGTGGGATTATGTTGGCAAATGTGTAATTCATTCTATTTGAGTCTTTCTTTTTGTACGAATTTTAACAGTTCAGAGAAAATTGCATAGCGAAAACGATGGGACCAGATCTTGTAGAATAGTTGACAACATAATCTCAAATCTGTGTCAAGTTGGATTTTTTTTGTGGATTTTAAAAACTTATGTGCTTCAGAGTTACTGAAATTGAAGTTGTAAGTTTGAAAAAATAATGTCGTCCCCATGACACTTCCATCTTATTGAAGATGGTATGAATTCATAGCTTGCAGTGTTTGTTAATGCTTTAAACACACATTATGCTTGCAAAAACTCTAACTAGAGCCGTGGCTGTTTGGATGTCGCATCGACGCGTGCAAGACTCACATGTGTAGTATTCCATCATGTTCTGGTTGTACCGGTAGGCCGTCGTCAGGTCCATGGCTGGTGGCCGGAAGGAAAACAAACTGAAATTCGGGGGCTCCAGTTTGACGCGTTGCGCTCAAAATCGCACGAGCGACGCCGTGCGTTTACGCCGAGTGCGTCACGCGTGCGGCGTGCGATCTGATCACCGGCGTGCGTGCGGAAAGCGCGTGCGACGTGCGTGCACGGGAGTCGCGAATCTGTTTCGGACACTTTGCGTTGGGGCGTTTCGTTTTCGAGTCGTTTTTTTCGACGAACTTTCGTCTCATAATGCTCGTACGACGGTTTCGAATGCGAACTTATTTGACGGGCTTAAATTGCGGCGACTTTCGTTGACACTTTGCGGTGATAAAGTCCATCTTGCAAGCCTGCTTTTGCCGCTGCGTTGTAATCCATTGTCTGTTTTTGTGATGTCAAGTTTGGTTAACCCGAAAAGTTCTTTCAAATTCAACTTGAAACATATTGAAGTAAGTTATTATGACAGTTATAAGCGATAATTTTTCCCGTCGGCAATGTGTCGGTAAGAGAAGCGTCGGCGTAGAATTTTTGACTAGAAATTTATCCCACAACGAGCGGCTTTTCTGCTTTGAGGTCTCGAGGTTTTCCCTCGCCGAGTCAACACTGCATTGCGGTGTTCGCCAACTTAGAAGCCAACCGACAGTCTTTTCGAAAATAACAAAAGCGTGTAGCACAGCGAACACTTTCTTATCTCAACTTCGATATCTGAATTCATTTTTCATTTGGCACACGAGATTGATCCATCTCGTTAGAAAATAACTACAGCGTTTCAACGAAAATCACTCTGAAATTTTGCATTCCTTTTGGCATATAAACACGGACATTCACCGAACTTTCAAGCCAGCAATAAGTCGAGCACTTCCCTCGTCATTTGTCCGAAAAAACACTTTCTTGACCGGCCAAAATTTCCACTGTAACACATCGGACAGCGCTGCTGGCACAATAATACCTTCAACACACACAAAAACACATCGCCAAGTTCCCGTACAACCTCTCGCTCAAACCCACGACAACAAATCTTCAAAAATCACTCGTTCCCACGCCAGCAACCACACTATAGCGACCTCACCGCGACAAACCACCCACGCTAAAAACAACACAAAACCACCCCCGAAACGTCACTGTCGCGCGTCACAACCGGCACCCGGTCGCAATCTTCAGCCGGACAACATCAAGATACGCACCACAACCCGTCGTTCGGCTACTGTATCTACGACGGGTCCGACATTGTCGCCGAGCCAACCTAGCCGTGCTACGCGGGGCGGTGGGGGGTCAGGGAGGGGAAATCCAAGGGAGCAGATAATAATAAAAACCAAAAAGCAACCCCTCCCTCTGTCGCTCGCTCGCGCTCTCTGCACACCCCGTGAAACCTCACCCCCCGAGTGTGACACGGTGGTGGATTCGAGTAGCAATACGCGACCCCCGCGAACACCCTTCCTGAGCCCCCTCCCATCGTCGAGACCCTAGCGTCTCGCGGCGTCTTCGCTCCGGCTTAAGAGATAGAAAAGTACGTGCGGTACGTAGAAAATCACGTACGAGTGAAGAGTTTCGTGTTCGCTTCGCGGCGGAGTTGTTTTTCTTTCGGGGGTTGTTTTTGTTTTGCTGTCTCTTTTGGGTGTTATATCTGACGATATCGCGTAATGACAGCTACCATCGCGAATGTCTGCATCAACTATCAACCCCCCGTGTCCCTTATTTACCGCAAGCTTTGTGAAAGTGTTTCATCCCTTCTCTCATCTGTAGGTGGTAGTAGGATGCTGGGATGTTTTTTTTGCGTTTCACGATTTCAATTCATTTTTGAAAATACCATCTTGTATGTCATCATCTAATTACCAACGATTACAAGATTAATTCGGTTCGAAATTAACATTATCTTAGGTTTATACAAACATAAATTAATGTTAGCTGAGAAGTGAATAATAACGTATGTTTTATATAAATAAGCAATATATTTCTGGATCTTTGAATAAAAGTAAATAATCAAGAAAGTAAAATCACTGGCGGATTGCATCTTTGACAATTTTGACACCCAATGCATGTAGATGCGAGTCAGTCACAGGTAAAATTCTCTGTTTTATCAAGGCCCATCCAAAACAGACTTCAAATATCATCACATCCTCGATAGAGATGAGGAGCTAGCAGAAACAAAATGCATTGGCGAGGGCTAGCTTTTCCTAACATTTGCTAAGATGAAGCATCTACGAAAAACCAAGAAAATATACAATTGGTCTCCTAATCTACCAACGCACCTACCCTAGCTGTGTTCATAATCATATCAGATTTATTTTGAAAAAAATAGCAAACACAGATAACCACCGACACCACGACGTCCAAGCCTCAAGCCCCGAGCCCACCCTCCCTCCTGGCGGGAAGAGGGTGTGGTCTCGCCGTTTAAAAGCGTCGCCGGCGTCGGGCGTCGGCGGCGGAGTGGGGGGCGTCGGTTTCCCCTCCGCGCTCCCCTACCATTGGCCGACAGCGCGGGCGGGGAGGGGGTTGATTTTTGGCAGCTCGTGGCGACGCCGAGCGCTGCTCTGGTAATCGTGGGACGCTGCTGCTTCGCCGTGGCCATACTAACCGTGGACTGCTAACCGGTAGTTGTCATGGATGCTAAAGCGGTCGTTATGCAGTGCATTTCATGTGTGGTCGGTTGCAGAAAATGCAGGGGTTAAGGAGAAATTGCTTTTAAATAACAGCCCAATTGTGTATTCTGCCGTACCAAAATATTGGCCATGGTTTTCGGTGGTTATTTGACGAATACACTTGTAAGTTTAAGGAAAGTAAACAATCAAGTGCAATATTTTGTGTTGTATGATAGTTGATTAGCTGAGAGTCACTGAATAATTTTCCATTAAATATTTGTTCAATAGTAAACAAGCTTTATGCATTAGTGTGAATTTAATCCTAAATGCAAATACTCGTTGCATGGACGGTAGATGATGATTATTAGAAACGAAATATCAATTCCAAAATTTGCATCCGTACCGGGACTCGAACCCGGATCTTTGTCTATCCGGGACACTGCACTAACCAATTGTGCTATACGGACAACCAACTGTGGAATTGATATTAAGTTTATTTGAGTTGTTGGGCTCTGTTGGTCACTCATAGTCCTGAATCTATCTCCATGGAGCCCAACAACTCAAATAAACTTAATATCAATTCCACAGTTGGTCGTCCGTATAGCACAATTGGTTAGTGCAGTGTCCCGGATAGACAAAGATCCGGGTTCGAGTCCCGGTACGGATGCAAATTTTGGAATTGATATTTCGTTTCTAATAATCATAAGCTTTATGCATCTCCAGAATTTACACAATGAAAGTTAACAGCTTTAGCACAAGCAATTATCGTCCAATTCGTAGATAGAAAGGGGATCTTCTAGGAATAAAACGAGAAATAACATACAAAATCAAGTTCCGCGGTGACTTCCTTTTGGAAATGGTTAGGCTGACCGCAGAAACAAAAAAATATAAGAAACAATATATTTTTTTAAAACCTTGCCCAGCACATTGCGTGGTAAACCAAACAGCGACAAACTCCCATAAGATACGAAAAACCACCGCCGCCGCCGCCGCCGCCGCCGCCGCCGCCGCCGCCGCCGCCGCCGCAGCCAAGAAATCCACTCGGCTGTCACCCCATCTCTCTCGCACCTGTGGGTCCCCGCCTAGCGCCATCTCTGTCACACTCACGTGCGTGGTGGCGTGGTGGCGTCGAGGTGACCCGCTAGCGATACGTAACGGATACCAGTGAGTCGTAACAGATACGCAATATCTCACCGAGGTTGATTTTCAACCTGAGAACTCGACCCTTTGCCTCATGTGCCGTCTTGGGGCGTGTGGGTTTGTTGTGTGTGTTTGTGTATGTGTGTTGGATAATTAAACATGATTCTCTGAATATCCCTGTATGGAAATGCGGAGTGGTTCAGAGCCGTGTTTGGTGGACTGGAGAATGTTCGGTTCTGCTCTGATAAGATGCGTTTGTGGTCCTGATAAGGACCCTGACGATTGTCGACGTTTCGTCCACGTTGGCGCGGACATCTTCAGGACAGGCTGGACATCTTCTGTCCTGAAGATGTCCGCGCCAACGTGGACGAAACGTCGACAATCGTCAGGGTCCTTATCAGGACCACAAACGCATCTTATCAGAGCAGAACCGAACATTCTCCAGTCTATCCCTGTATATTATATATATTATCTTTATTTCTTGTTTCCTTAAAAAAATACAGGGTCAAGTTTTCTTTTTTATCTAGGGCATCTCGGGTTGCTTTTTATCCGGCTTGCCAAGCCTGGCGATTCCCCGGTATCTTCTTCACTACAACTAAATTCACTTCCTTCCCCATCATCACACTCTTCGTCCTTTTCTACCAGCGCATTCCATTCTTTTTCGTCTTCCCACAATTTCCCTCTGTCAACCTCCTCCCAACTCATCTTCCTTTCCTCCAAGTCTTCTTTTATCAAACCACTCCACCGTTCTCTTGGTCTTCCCACTCTTCTTTTCCTTTTTACTGCGTCTTCAAACTCTCTTCGTGGTATCCTCTCTTTATCCATTCTTTTTATTTGTCCAAACCACCGCAACCTTTCTCTTCCTAGCTTATACCCCAATCTTTCCAGTTCCAGCTCCTTCCGAATATTTTTACTTCTTAATCTGTCTATTTTGGTCACTCTTTTAATACTTCTTAAAAACTTCATCTCGGCAGCTTGAAGCTCTCTTTTTTCCTTAGTTCCGATTGTCCATGACACAGCCCCATATGTCAAAATTGGTATATAAAACATGTTGTACATAATTTTTTTGCAACATACTGGAAATTCTTCTTCCCATAATAACTTCCGCACCAATTGATAAAATATTTCTGCTTTCTTAATCCTTGCTTTAATTTCGTTTTCAATCTTTGCATTTTTTGTTATTATGCTTCCCAGGTACTTGAACTCCTCCGTCTCTCTTAACTCAATTCCATTCAATTTGATACATGTTCTGTCTTTCGGCGTTTTCTTTTCCATCATCAGTATTTCACTTTTTTCTTGGCTTATTTTCAGACCTATTTTCTCTGTTGCTTCATTCCATCGATTTATCTTTTCTTGAATTTCTTCTCTAGACTCTCCCCAAATAAATACATCGTCTGCATATATTATCGTTCTTGTATCAGTGTCTTCCTTTTCCTCGACTGTTCTTAATAATTCATCCATCACCATAATGAAAAGAAATGGGGACAACACACTTCCTTGTCGAACTCCTTCCTTCACAGCAAACCATTCTGACCTTCCAAATTCATTCTGTACACAACTTATGCTCTTCTGGTAACCTTCTCGAATCCTTTCAATAATTCCAGTGCTGATCTTCTTCTTCCGCAAACTCTCCCATACTTTTTCTCTAGGTAACCGATCATATGCTTTTTCCAAGTCCAAAAAAACCATACACATTATTTCCCCTGCTTCCCACCTTCGTTCCATTATTTGTCTAACTGAAAATATGGCATCGATAGTAGACCTGCCTTTTCTGAATCCACATTGTTCCTCTCTCAGACTTTCTTCCACGTAACCTTTCAACCGCGCCTCAATAATTTTCTCATAAATTTTCATACACTGACATAACAGTGTCACTCCCCTATAATTGTTGCATACCTTGCGATCTCCCTTTTTAAATAATGGAACAATGACTCCTTTCCTCCAGTCATCCGGAATTTTTCTTTGTTTCCATACCTTAAGCATCACTCTAAATAACCATTTTAAACCTGCTCTACCAGCTCCCTTCACCATCTCCGACGTCACTTCATCTACTCCTGGTGCTCTGCCGTTCTTCATCATTTTCAAAGCCATCTCTACTTCTCTCTCCGTTATATCTTCCTCATCATTCGTACTATCCCCACTTTCTTTGTTATTTTCACAATTTTCTTCACAAATTCCGCCATTTTCACCATTCAGGAGGCTCTCAAAATATTTCTTCCACATTTCAAGAACTTCTCCAGGATCTGTTACCAAATCCCCATTCATATTCTTCATATTTATCAAATCTCCTCTATTATCTCCTTTGCTCTTTATTATTCCAAATAACATCTTCTTATTCCCTTCAAAATCCCGTAAAAGTTTACGTGCCATTTCCTCCATTTGTTTTTTCTTTTCTTCGGCCACAATTTTTTCTACATTTCTTTTAGCTTCTCTGTATGTTTTATCATTCTCCACACATCTATTCAACTCATAATTTTGCCAAGTATCTCTTTTTTCCCGAACTGCCTCTTTTACCCTGGCATTCCACCATCGCGTTTCTTTTCTTCTCCTTTTTCCAGTAGCCCTACCACATACTTTTTCGGCTGCACTTACAAACACTCTCTTAAACTCTAACCACTCTTCTTCAACATCTTTTACCTCCCCTGTTGGCATATTTTCTTCAATGATCATTTTGAAGGTATTTTGACTTCCTTTTTCTTGTAACTTCCACACTTTTATTCTTTCGTTTTTCTTACCACGCCTCTGTCTTCTAACATGTAACTGAAACGATCCCACCACCAGTCTATGATCACTTCCAATAGCAACTGCAGGATAGACTCGCACATCATTCAAATAATTTCTCAATTCTTTTCCAACACATATATAATCAATTACCGATTCTGATCCATCTTCTCCATATCCATATCTTGTAATTTGATGACTTCTTCTTTTCTTGAACCAACTATTCCCTATCTGCAGTGAATTCCTCACACACATATTTAAAAGCTTTTCTCCTTCTTTGTTCCTATTTTCAACACCAAATCTACCCATCACTTCTTCATATCCTTTATTATCACTTCCTATTTGGGCATTGAAATCTCCCATCACCACAATATTGGCACTCAATTGTAAAATTTCCCTCTCCAGTTCTTCTTCAAATTCATCCTTTTCTTTAGATGATCGTCCTGTCTGCGGAGCATATACTTGTATGATATCCAAATTTGTTCTTCCATTTATCTTCACATCCATCCTCATAATTCTATCATTTTTATTTTCTGTATGGACCACAAAATCTTTAACCCTTTCACTAACTACAATTCCTACTCCATTTCTTCCTTCTGAGCCTCCAGACCACCACAACTTAAAACCGTCTCTTAGTTCCTTTTCACCACACCCTTTCCATTTTGATTCACTGATACCTAGAATGTCTAGTTTTCTCTCCTTCATCATATCCACAATCTCCTCCACTTTTCCACTCAATGACACTATATTTAAAGTCCCAATTTTAAGTTCCTCCTGATTCCACTTCTCTCTTCTCTTCCTTTCCACTTTTCTTAATTGTCATAAATTCAGTTTATTCCTGGGTTTATACGGCCTTTGAGACCTTCTTAATACAGAAATGTTTTTTCTATTATTAAAACATTTTTCAATTTCATTGTTTTCTGGTTTACTATTTATAACGGCCATTTCAGTGTCATTTGTCAACCTTTTATGTATAGGGCCAAGCCCTGTATTTTCACTTTCAGGTACTGGCATAGTATTCTCAGTGATGGCCATAGAAGTATCAGTTATGGACATTGTAATTTCAGAAGCTGGCATCGATGTAATATCAGGAGTTAATTCTTGGTGTTCTATCCATTTTGGTACATCCTTCGGATGTGGGGGCCGCCTTGCTTCGTCCAAATGAAACAATAGTGCTGGCATTGGTTTAGTGAAAATTATTTCTTCCACCCTTTTAGGTAGTGGTAAAAGCGGTGGGGGTAAACGTGAAAGTTCAAACTCAAATTTAATTGCCATCAATTTCGGTGGATTAGTCAAAATGTCAATTTGTGTTGTATAAATTTGACGTCTCTTATGATATTTTGAATTTAAAAACACTTTAGATCTGATCATTTTTCTTGCGTAAACGTACCACAGTTCTCTCGTCTTCATTGACTTGTCGTATTCTTTATGTTATCAGGTTTTTATGCTACTGTCAGATAATTGTTAATATTTGTTAACATATTTGTTAAAATGAAATTATCTATTTTAAGTATACTTTAACTCTGGTAGTCTTATGTCAATGTCAATGTAACTGGTTTCAGGGGCAGTGAAATTTTGTTTTTCAAAGAAATTTTCGTTTTTGGAAATCAAATTAAATAGTTAATATTTCCTCACAAAACTCACAAGCTCTTCCTGGACTTTATCATTTTCTTGAAAACAGCTTTCTTCTGAACATTTTCATGTGCATATCAGGTCTGTTACTTCCTCAATTCACTATGAAAATGTTTAAAACTTGGGAGCTCCAAAAATACCCAACCTTCCGTCAGAATGACACAACAATGTCTATATTATATTCCTGTATATTATATTATATTATATTATATATAAATAATAATAATGCCGCAACAGAACAGAGTTATAGTGACAAAAAATTGCTATCCTTCAATATAGCTTCATGGGATTTTTTTCTTTGCTGTGGATACTTTGTATATTTAGTGAATGTAGACAAACAGCAAAACTTCCAATAAAGGTTCACAAGAGCATGAAACTCTAGCGGAGCCCCTAACAGATCCCAAAAATATGTAAATCATTTTATGAAATAACGCATTATATCTTCTCTATACCCACTAATTGCGCTAAAATTGTGAATTTTCTCTAAAATATAATGTCTGTTTGATATTCTTTAGAGCTAAAATATATTATACCTACTTGGCTTTCAGAGTTATTTAATGCCTTGGAATATAATCACGTGACAGAACCTATTTTTTCGAATTCCAAATATGAAATTTTGAAATATCAAGCCATGTGCATGTTGTATACAAGAAACTCACAAGTGGTGATGAGCTCAGAAATTGATTCTTCGTTCTGAAACTGTTTACTAGCCATCCCGAGAAGTGAATCTGGGAAACTTGTCCACTCGTCGCTTTGTCTGGAAATTGTATGGGTCCAGACATGAATGGAATCGGGCGATGATGAAGAGAAACGCTAGATATATCCACATACACCGTCTCTATTCGAAGTCAATAATTTGTGAAAAACATCCCATACCTGGGGGTACCTTCATTCAAGCTTTCAGCTCGAAGAATGTGTTTTCATTATTCACAATAGCAGTCCGTAAAATCTGAGCGCGTATGACTTCCAGGTAGCTCGGAGAAATAATGTTAGTGCTCTTTTTTTCGCCCGAGGAATAATGGTTTGAAAAGTTTTGACTTTTACGAGAGCAAATATCACAAGAGGGATGTGAAATCGTGTGCGAGCTGCGCCCGTTGAAAGAGATGGGAGTTTAGGGAAAGAATTGGGTTTCGTGATGTTCAATGGAGTTAATATGGCTGAACTGATGGATTACTAATAGATTAGATATGTGAAGTCCAATGGAAGCGGGCTTGGTCATTGGTTATGCTCGGTGGGTTTTTAGTGATGTACGTTGCACGATGATGATTTTTCAGGAAAACGATTGTGAATCCTAAATGTTTGCTGATTTCACGAGAAAACGATGGAGAATAAGCGAATAAGCACAAAGATAAATTAAAAGATAATTCTGATATAGATATTAATATTAACTAACACTACACTCTATGGTTTTGTTTTTCAACGTTCCTAACTCAAGGAATGTTACAAAAATCTTATATTATTCTCATCAAAACCTAAATCCTCCCAAATAAAATAGATGACATGAAAAAAGCAACGAAATTCTTACATGCAAAGTCTGTCATCGAATAAAGCTCGGATCAAATTCCCCTGCAAATGACACCCCTATAAAGTACAAAAAATCGGCTACATTATAAAACCTTCGCAGCGGCTGCTCGATAAAATGCCAGGATGATGAATGTCATAATAAACACAAGCCGACTTTACTTCATTAATCAAAGTGTTTTCATTTGTGAATAGGTAGGGGGGGATAGGGAAGGTGGGGTGGGGACGCCAGAATCAAAATGCTTACCCCCTCCCCGCATGCAAACCCCAACCCCTTCGTCATTTCACCCCTGACTAGAACAATATCCCTTTGATTATCTCGAACGCCACCGCGCTCGAGCACTATGAAATTATCCACAGCGCAACAGATAGGGGAGGGGGTGGCGTGCGGAGGGATGGAGGGGGGGGGGGGTAGTCGGCGATACGGGGATGATACGACGCGGCGAAATAATGGACTTTGTAAGAGAAATGGCGAGGGAGAGGAAATTTAAAGTGATCTGCATATTTCGCTTTTCTTGCGGAGCTCGCGCACTCGTGGAATAATGAGCCAATGATAGAAACAGAGAGAGAAAAAGTGAGATAGGGGTGAGGGGTTACTTGAAATTGCTTCTCTGAGTCGTTGACAAAAGTTTCGTTAGCAACGGAGTGAACTTTTTTTGCTGAAATTGCATGGATTTGTCAAAGCTGTTTAAAATGTCTCGACTTATTATTTTCTTCTGCAATACATTATAGAAAAGATATTGAGTATTTTTAGCCATCTAAAATAAATACACACCCTGCAAGCGTGGTAATATTAAACAATAATATTATGTAAATGATGATTATATTCATTCAATCCAGCATAACTTTAAACATTTGATCACCGATTCGATTGTTTCCCGCTGCATCGAGCAAAAGCGCAAAATTCAAGCAACGCACACGACTACAACACCCATTGTCACCACCCCTAAAATTCCACGCACTGGATAACGCCGGCAAAACGTTCATTTTGTCACATTTCATCCCCTAACCCCACCGCTTTACCCCAAAGCTTCCTAGCACGTATCGCTATCACATACAGAGGCTGCCATGTGTGAAGGTCTATTAAACCCGTGTTATTCCCGATCATAAGCTCATTTTCGTCGAGTGCAAACAACCCGTGGTCCCTCGGAACAGTCAAGCTGCGAGCTGCTGAATAGATTTGCCACCCCAAAGGTGTTTCCGAGAGCGCACGGTTCATAATAGACTGCATTACAGCGATGAATAGACCCTTCACTTTCACTGTCGCTTGAGGTAGACCTTTGTACGTTGAAGCACCCTTAGCGTATGGCTGCGCTGTTACGGCCGTTTTGTACCGGGTCGAGATTATATTTGAAGATGGCGGCCTGTAGCGAAATCTAAAGTTAGAAATTCTAGCATAGAATAAGCTTGTTCTATGATTCAAGATAGAATACTCTATATCTACTGTTCTCGTTTCATCACAAAAATGCATGTCGTTTCAGTAGAAAGAATATAAGGATACTTATTTGTTTCATTGAAACTGGCCAGAATGGTTGTTTCAAATTAAAAGGGAATCTTATTAAACTTAATAAATCTTATTAAATAATAAAATCTAAATAAATCTTATTATAAGACGCATTTATATAACAGAACTTCGTTTAAAATGTATGATTTATACCTTGCAGAAAAAACTATTTAAATGGGTAGGTATTGAATGCAAGTCCCAAACTTAAGCTTTTCCCAAAGTTTGAGTTAAGCTCATAAGTATGAGCTTGGGACTTTGCATTCAATACCCAGAAAACGAACGTGCGAAGATATAGGAAAAGTAGTTAGTCTTTAGAAAGTAATAACGCTTTGCACCTCTTCCATATAGCAAAAGTGGGAAACAAAACGATGCTAAAAGTATGGCATAATATAAATGCACGCAATTCTCTTTGATAGCACTTCGCTAGATTGCTTTTTCTTTGCGCCGCGCGGAAAGCGATCCAGAGCCAGCCTCGATTGTGTTAGAAAAATCGATCGGACGAGAAAAGTGCCGCAGCTAAGTGCCAAGCAAACATAAGAGCGATATTTCCGACGATTTCCTTAAAAGAGACTGGAATTGTTTTCCATACCGAGGGACAATATTGATGAAACGGCGTGAATTTGTTGGGAACAAAACAGTCCGTGGAAAGTATGAGCGTTTTATTGTTTATACTTTAGAAACCCAGACACACATGAAGGTGGTATAACGAGATTGTTTGCCTTTAATCTCGTTAAATGGAGGTGTTATTGTGCCAATCGATGAAAACAAAGCAATTGGGGGAAAAAAGTCAACGTAGTACCGTTTACCTATATTTTCTCTGGACGTCTTATGATTTGTCAGCTCGCTTTTTACCCCGTGAGGTTAACTTGAGCTAGGACTCAACTCAGAAATCCAAACGGACTGGATGAGAGACATTATTCTGACCACTCGGATGTTCTAAATAACTGTTATACTTTTAATAAAATAATCTACGAGATTTGTGGCTGTAAACTTTTAAAATATATTATATGTAAACTTAAAATAAGCAGTTAACTTAAAAGTTTGACATGGTCAAACATTATGTTTAAGTCATGTCTAAGTTAAGTCCTTGTGTTTGTTGTAGACAGTCTAATGGAGATCCATATGTCAAACTTTTAAGTTACTGCTTATTTTAAGTTATGTCTATTGCTGAGTTGATTGTAAACCAGCCTTTAACTAGAAACTGAACGGACAACGAAAGCGATGAACTAATTTCTGTTCACAATAATTCACCTCATCAAAAAAGTGAAAAACAAAAGTATGGGGTCAGCTGTCATCTCGTAATCGATTTGCAAGTGACGCTCTAGGCTGCCGAGAGCAAATAAAAAGAGCGTCGATTGTTTGTCGTGGTATACGGCCGATGATTAATAAAATATGACATTGCATCAAAGCTCGAGTGGCTTGGTCGCCGGTCAGTGGGGTCCTGCAGACATAGACAATGTCACCGACAAAGTCACATCTTTTGTGTCCCCGGACGTTGACTGATTCACGTTTCCTATTAGCAGCTCCATTTATATTTTCCGAAAATGACGATCATATTACGTGAACATGACAGGGAAAAAATACAGACCGTGTCTAGTGAATTATTGTGCTGTGTAGGTATAAGAGCCGTTGAAATATCTAATTTTTTGCGAATATCTAGTTGGAGGAAAGAAAATAGTAACAATAAAAACCATTTCTACTGAGTTCAACTGTTGTGCATTTGTATGCAAATCGATTTGGAATGAACTCACGAAAAACTCCTGTTCACTTTTCCAGACGTCCTGCGATACCTCTGTAGTCACTTACCTATAACAAACAAAATAACATATGATTAGATCACAATGTATATCTACTATAAAGGTATCAACTATAAATGAACAGTCAGTGAATTTCAATGTAGACCATAATCCCAAAACGCTAAATGAATTCAAACTTCATATTTACAAACACCACCGCAAACATCTAAGGCCCTAAATCTCTAAGATATATTTGCAAAATGCTACAGCAAATATTCTACAAAAACATAAAAACTTCCGAGCTCAAGCCACATCTCGCGAATCGTAGCAGAGATGCTACTTTGCACTGACACACATAATAAGCTGACACATGTGTCGGCACAAGCCACAACTCACCACAGTCTGGCAAATTATCCCATCAAACCTAGAGAACCTTGGTGTCGCCAGAGAGAGGCAAACTCCACACAAGACAATCAGAAAAAACAAACATGTGGGATGTTTCTTGTTCCAGGCAATAGGTGCCATCCTTAGGGTCAATTCCTTTATATGGGTTGACAATTGTTTTGGAAATTAAACTAGATAAATACCTTAAAGTTTCATCTGAAGACTTTCAAATGGGACTACTAATATAAAACAATAATAAATAACAATAATAACAAATAAATGTTGATAAAAACTAACGGTTGCATTTAAAAAACAAGCAACATTTAAGATGACTATTCCACTCAGAGAAAACTGACGTAGGATACCCACTGGACGTACTACCAGTTTGGAAAAAAATATTTATTAGCTCTGCTAAATAACAAAGGAAGATATGAATATCACAACCCGAATGCTCTAACTGGCTTTAGCGAGTGGGTATTCTGACATAATTTTAATAGAATTTTGATTGAATGGAATAGGTATGATGCTTGTGGACCACTCTCGTCTAATCGTGGCCAGTCTAAATCATCGACATCACAACCCTCCTTCCCCCTAAAAGCCGGGACCGTCAGCACGCCTCGCGAGTTCGCTGGCAAATTGGTCGCGGTCCGGCGATCTGACTTGGACTCGAACCAAGGACCTCACGCATCGAGTGCATGAGTGTGAGGGAGAGGGGGAGACGTGCAGTGCGTAGACGCACGTGCGTGCTGTTGACGCATGGTACACGCATGATTTAATGCGTGGCGGTGGGGAATTCGCGAGGAATTTGACTACAAGTACTAGTTTGGGAAAATTTGCGAATACGTCTTTTATGACTCGCTGATTATGGCATTGCAGATACCTTACGAGCATCATCAGGTTCATTTTTCATTATCTTAAGGAATGATTTTAATATTTCTTCAGCTTGAGAAGTTTAATATTTTTAGTGTCTGCGTTTTCCAAAACAAAGGTGGTTGAAAATAGTCACGGGGGGCTTTTACATGTTCACAAATGGAAATGACTACCTAAATTGACTTCGTTGTATTGTCAAAAGGTTTTTGAGATAATTTTCGTAGTTTGAATATCGATAAATGTTTCAAATGATTAATTTCTTCTAATCATTATTAGTGATTTGCTTATATCGAGGCAAAATAGTTTTTTTAACGAAAATGTAATTACATATACAGACAATACTTGAACTAAATTCAGAAATTCACCAAAATTCGTTAGATAAAATACCTATGACCGTGATACCCACTAAACAACAATAACCGTCATCCCTGTGCCACATTGCAACAATAAACACCGTCAGGGGCTGCAACAATACCCACCCTGCCCCCACCACCACACCAACCGTAAATTTACCAGTAAGCCCCTGCTGGGTAGTCAACCCTCTGCACAATCTCGTAGCCATAGTAATTATTGCAGGCATTGAGTGACCAATCCTGCTGCTTATTGCCCATGACCTAATGGCCTATGACGTAACTCGTAGCTAAAGTAGAGGGTGGCTGCACCCTTGCTACAGCTATAGTTGGCGCTATTTGGCTCTAGCGGGGTTCGGGGGGTTGTTTTCTGGAATTTGTGTGAACTGTTTTGCTTCATTATGAGCGTGCTAAAATTTAACGCGCTTAGCACAATATTGTCGTGCGCTTCTATTTGTAATCGAGATATTAACTTTAATCTAGGGTTACTGCTTTTGGTATAGTTGCTGTGTCTAAAAATATAAAAATTATTGGTACTATTATCATGTGGCGATATAGTCTTAATCTTTTATAAGGTTGTGTGCTGTACGGGAGTAGAAAATATAAGTATTTTCTTATATACAATCATCTGAGCACGATGAAAAATTATTGTTTTGACAGACTGAACATGAAATCTTTTACCTTCCTCGCCCGATGCACTTTGCCAACAATTCTGCTGACAACGATGCCAGTCTTTAAAACTTCCGCCGATCTTTACGGTGGCGAAGATATAAAATTTGAATAATCCTTTCATATCTTATGTCGACCGGCTGCAGTATTTCGCAGAGTTATTGCTTGAAAACTCGTCTCAAAACAGAAATGGATAAAGACCTTTGTGTAGAGAGACACAAGGCACTATCTTATAGTACAGGTTACAGTTTATGTTCATTAAATATTTAATTTGTGAGTATGTGTGATCATACAATCGCTTCGCGTTTCCATTCTTCACATGAACAGAATCCATTGGATTGATTTACAGGTCTGTCAACCGAATATTTTGGCATCGCATTGACAGTGGCCAGGGTAATATCGCCTCATCCGACCGTTAAGAAGTTTCGACACTTAACTGGACCTCAGTGTTTAAAAATCCTAACGTGGACTTTGATTTTAAGTTTGCTTGATTCTGTAAGCTGGGCAAATTGTTCTGATAGTGGAATATACAAATCAAGCAGATAAAATTATTTTCCGACACACTCCTAGCTGCTCAGAGGACCAAATATACATCATCCCTTTACTAACATAGAAATAAAACTGTGCCATGTACTGATAGTATGAAAGGAACTAGCGTCGCAGCTCGAGATGGTGTCGGTGGTGACGCCTAACGGACAATGCGTGAACTAAAAACCGACGCCGGTCGCTGCCGTCCCGACGCCCTCGTCGGCGTCGGTTTTGATTTCTCGCCGGGGCGGACGCTTTACATGAGTTTCGGCCAAATATAGCTTGATATTTTTTCATGCAAATGTCATATAATTAATCAAAACAACATATCAAAAAATCTTTTCTAGATATAGGACGTACACGTCGGAATTATGATTATTAAAAATATAATTGTTCCATCGATCTGAAAATTATAAAAAGTACATAGGTTCCAAACAAAATTTAAGCGGGATGATGTTCTAAAAAATGTGCCAGACTAGCTTTCTAGCTTTCTAGCTTCTAGCTTTGGTGATCTGTAGCTTTAAAAGATAAAAATAACATACAGCTACATCGTTTTTTTATAACGGCTTATCAAATGATAAGAATCATCGGTCATTGGTTTTTTACACCATGTTAAATCGCTCGTCTTATTTATTTTAGTCAAAGCATTAAAAATATAATCTCCGATTGTTTTAAAGGTTTTCAATACTGTCTCCTGAATTGAATTGATAACAAGTACAGAGATAGATTTATTTGTATAGCGGTGCTTAGATTCTATATTACAAAATTATGTAACCCAAACCTAGGAGCCATTTTATAGTCCGTTGAAATTCTCAATCGAGACAAGAACTGATACAAAATCTCCTCCTTGTCATCTGCGTCACAGACTCCAGAAAAGTGGCAAGTCACACAACGAGCGCGACAGCAAGAACACGGCCAGCGTGGATAAATCCGACGACGTGGATTATGGATGGGAAAACGTACAAAGGAAGTGCGATGTAGCAATCATAAAACTAATTATAGAACGAAGATGATGACAAAGCGGAGACGCGCGCGCGGAAAATGTCAGCTAAGCGGCAGAGTTTTCCGTGATGGAAAACCGCGAGCGTGAAATATGCTGCGCGATGGCGGAGGACGCGGCTCCCAGTACAGGGTGAAGAGGAAATGTTGCACCGCACACAACAAAAAATAGGGGCTTGAAATAGGGACTAACCCTGACTTACCCTGATAGTGATGATAGAAGAATTGTATGCATTTAGATATCTTCAGTTTATTTGTCGACAGTTTGTCGGGTTGAAAAGCATGTCTGGTTGTTTGGCGAACGACAAAAAGCGGATATTTTCAGAAGAAACTATATAACTTGGCTATTGAATGAATCTGAAGTTCGCAAAGCTTAGCTGCCTGCTTTACCAACGGACTAAGCGGTCTGCACCCGCGTATGCAAAGACAAAACTGATTTTTAGGAGTTTACTTGCATTTAAAATTAACCCGGCACTCTCCATGGCTAGATAAAACGAGACAAAATATGAAATTATACGAACGAGACAAAAAAAAAACCGGGATTCAACCCGCTTTTTTAATCCAAGCGGGGAATTGGAAATAGTCTCGGATAGCGGGGGTGGGGTGATCGTTTAATTTCACACCCCGTGGTTTCTAGCCCCCTCCTACCCGCCACCCCCCAGCTATAATCATATTTCCGAAACGAACACGCGACTCTGTGAGCAAAAAAAACTGTCGCCAGATCTGATACGAGCATCAGTCACCGCGATGCGACATTGGACTTGCGATGCTTTAGTTGCTAATATTGTCTGGGACGCCGCGACTGCATGCAGCGAGCACGGAAATGTATTTTCGCGCGATGGGAAATGATCTGTCATCGCGACCCGCATCTTGTGTGAGCATGAAGAAGAAGAGAAAAAAACCGCGCGTGTTTTTACGCGTTGTGGGCATTGCGTCGTCGATGCGTGACCCGCGTCGTTAAGCGAGATTTATGCGTGTGTATGTGTGTGAGAGAGAGAGAGAAGGCAAGAAACGTGTCGTCAGGATGTTTTTAAAAATAATCTCGTCGTTCATTTGATGTGTTTTTTGTTAAAGAGTGAACATCGTTGGAGATTTAATGGGACATTTCTCAAATTTGTCAACAGCAGCTTTTTTTCTTAAGCCTGCAAGCTGTAAATTGTAAAGGTGGATACGACCTTTAGTCGAGATTCTTTGGCACTGCCATTTTCAAAGCGGAACTATCAAAAAATTAGACAATTGTGATATCAATGTAACTAATATCATATATGAGCTTTACAGCCTAAATTCTTGATAACCTTTCAATAATATGTCTTAGAAGAAAACAATCTTTGGTATTTGTTAGTTTATGGTTGCGTAATTGGGGTTTCCTACCCTTAAGTATTGGCAGTTAAATGCTTAGCCAATTAATTTTTATTTGATAATATTATGTTGACAGCTATAAAATCTACACATTTTTCTTAGCTACCATGTTAGAAAAAAAAATATATATATATATATAAAACGATATCTTTTTCCTTACAAAAGGTTAGTTGAAATACATCAAAGATAACGATTTGTTTTAATATGCTAGTAATTGAGTGTATAATATCATAGGCAGTAAATTCGTGGGATACTTATGCAAGTCACACACTCAAATAAACGAAGCAGACACGGGGCCAGGCTGTCGATACCAGTCCAACAGGTACGCAGATCGCGTGACGCATCCAATTAACATCCAGTGTTAGCTTAACGAAATAATAGCGCGCTTTAACACAGTTCAATTCTACAGGTAAATTGATGCCGCAGTCACGCAACGCTACTTCGCGTGTTGCCCGACAGGTGGCGTTGACGACATTGACGCAATAGCCAGTACTTTAAGCGTAGCTGGTTACGCTTTTAAGGGACGTATTTGTTAATTTCAGGGTGTTTGCTATGATTCTATGGTAATTGTTGTGCTCTGCTGTTGGTAAGCCTGTTTTTGGGAAGCTAACCTAGCCTAGCAGCGCGCTGAGGGTGGACCCGGTGCTGGTGAATGACAGGCTGAAGATGAAGCTAACCTAGCAGCTAGAAGCAAGCTGAGGGTGAATGACAGGCTGGTGATGAAGCTAACCTAGCAGCTAGCAGCGAGCTTAGGGTGAATGACAGGCTGGTGATGAAGCTAACCTAGTAGATAGCAGCGAGCTGAGGGTGAATGACAGGCTGATGATGAAGCTAACCTAGCCTAGCAGCAAGCTGAGGGTGAATGACAGGCTGATGATGAAGCTAACCTAGCCTAGCAGCATAGAATAAAGACCTAGCAGCAAGCTGAGGGTGCATGACAGGCTGATGATGAAGCTAACCTAGCCTAGCAGCAAGCTGAGGGTGAATGACAGGCTGATGATGAAGCTAACCTAGCAGCTAGCAGCGAGCTGAGGGTGAATGACAGGCTGATGATGAAGCTAACCTAGCAGCTAGCAGCGAGCTGAGGGTGAATGACAGGCTGATGATGACGCTAACCTAGCCTAGCAGCAAGCTGAGGGTGAATGACAGGCTGGTGATGAAGCTAACCTAGCAGCTAGCAGCGAGCTGAGGGTGAATGACAGGCTGATGATGACGCTAACCTAGCCTAGCAGCAAGCTGAGGGTGAATGACAGGCTGATGATGAAGCTAACCTAGCCTAGCAGCAAGCTGAGGGTGAATGACAGGCTGATGATGAAGCTAACCTAGCCTAGCAGCAAGCTGAGGGTGAATGACAGGCTGATGATGAAGCTAACCTAGCCTAGCAGCGAGCTGAGGGTGAATGACAGGCTGATGATGAAGCTACCCTAGCCTAGCAGCAAGCTGAGGGTGAACCCGGTGCCGGCAAGTAGCCTGCTCCTGTCTAAAAGCACGAAAACCGCTGTTAATAATCTAAATCATTTTTAACAGCATGATTCCTCAATGAACTACAGCGATTCGAGGTTGATAAGTAAGAAAAGGCAGTGGAGGACTACTCACCAAGCAGAATTCAAGCATTGTCGAGACTTGCCCTCATCAGATGTGATCGAACACATGACCGACAAATAAAAATCTTGCAAAAAGAAAACGCATTACACTTTTTTGTGGCGAATTTAAAAATGTACTTGTAACAGATTGCGGTTGGCGTGGCAACCTTGGCATCGAAGCCACCGCCTTGTTTCTTTTTCCTTGCGGCTGCCTGTGTGTAATTTGTGTTAATTGCGTCTCAGACGGAATTGTTTTCCCACAATTAGTGCGAGCCCGGCACCTCCACCGAACTTGGAAATCTCCTGGCATTCAGGCAGTATTTAATTTGAATCTGATAGCTGGCGGTAGAGCGAAGAGCACTGTTCACAAGGGATTATTTAAAAGTATATCCTAAAGTTTGTGCAAATGGGTTTTTTGTTTTCAGTTGAAAACTTTTAAAATGTTTATAAAACTGTGCATGATATTTTTCTTTTGTTAAAGAATTAGCATAGTTGAACTGCCTATCAAACCAGTTAAGACACAAAAATTCCTATGATGCCAAGAGAATTTTGTGTCTTTTAGTGTTGGAAAGGTGACGTGTCTGTTTATCAATGTAATATAATAAACCGACATCCTCAGAGCAGATAAATTAAACGGAAATCAATAATTTGATAAGTTTCACCTGTTTTACCCGTATTCCAAATCAACCCCAGTCCGTCAATCAATCTACAAGACACCAGATTAATGATAATCACAATTTTAACTCATAATCTTCGTTCATAGCTTGTTCCCCAACTGCACAGCAAACAAAATTAGGCAACCCGATTCGGACACGATAACCACCGCTCTCGTTTCCTCCGCTGCCCCGCCAATGACACCTTAATTACACACAACGAGATCACAAAAACGACCGTTGCAACTTCATAACACCCCCTTTGCCGTAGGACGTCTTCATACAACATGCATAACTCAGTCTCGATTATATTGTCTTCTGCGTATACGTACACACAATAACATTTCATACGAGATAGATATACATACCGTATACCCATGGGAAACAAGCAAAAGTGGCCGTTTTAAAATATTTTAATTAATTTCTTCCTTTACGCGTCTAGGTATATGGAGAGTAAAAAAAAACAAGCGAGTTGCGATTCAAATGGCGTCGCTCGGCTTTGGTGGGAATCGCCGTGGCTTAGGCTGACTCGATCGGGGAGTCCAGTCGGCTGTGCTTTGTTACAATTGTTACTCTAATGGAGCTCGCTAGAATTTAATGACGTCACATCCGGTTTATGTGGGAAATAAGTGAAGGTGGCATGGTATTTTTTTTTTTCCTATTTCAAACCGTCAGTCTTTGGTGTATTGTTGTTCGATTATACACTTTGTGTGTCACTTCGTAATGTGTGTAGGTTCACTCATGTAGTGTATATAACAATTTTGGTTAATTGACGATTAAGAAATTAGCCGAAAGTTGATTTTGCTGTCAAATTAGGAACTAACTATTTTAAATGATTTTAACTAAAGGCTGCAGTTCAAATGTAAGGAAACATTTTTTTCACTGATGCACATGCGTGTGGATTTTGAAAGTGTGCGTATAACAAATGCATAACCCCACGCACCAAACACACCTCACACTTAAAAAAAAACTAGTTTAAAACGGACAAGAACTATAGTGGGCATATCTAATAATACAAATCTTGGTCTAGCATATCAAATCTCATATCGATAAATGGCTTTGGCCTATTTTCGTCATCAAAACAACACATTATATATTATATGAAAACAATTGAAACTCACTCGATCGGTATGCGTTTCTATTTATAGAGTAGATATTTTAATGGATCGCTATCACAGTGCTCCTATAACCTAGTGGTAGGATGGCGTGATTACTGCCGAGCCATAAAGCTAGCCATAGTGCATTAGCCAGGGAGAGAACCGTAAGGCTAAGCTTATTGCAAGACACTTTTTACAAGTCGCTATAGAGTATAAATGTGATGATATTTGTTCCAGATTCCGTCGAGAAAACTGTTGACTCTGTTGTATATTTTCACTCTTTATAAGGAAATACAACCTGGAACTCTGCGAGTTCGTCGTTAAACTGATTTATATGGATGGAGAATTGAGTGTTATTTTTTTCTTGATAGCGTACTCATCAAAATTGTGCATCTGTGTCAACTTGTCAATACGTATAGACAAGGAAATGTGGTTTATAAAATTTGGGTTATTTAATTTTAAAATTTTATCTTCTTCTTGATAATGATACTCATCAAAATAGTGTATGTGTGCATAAACATGTTGTCAATACGAAATAAAAGGAAATGTGGTTTTAAAAGTTTGTGGTTTTAACTTTAAAAGCAGGAATCAATGGCCATAAAACAAGGAATAGCGCCTCGAATCCTAAATACTGTGCGTTTATATGCAAGCATAAAAATGCTTCTATTCAATCTTATGGCCGTGCATTTTATAAATTGAAGCGGCGAGTTTCTTTCAGTTTCCTTGGCCTCACGTACGAAATGATTTTGCAAATATTTGCTCGGCGGGAAAAATAAATCTCGAGAATCGCCGTTTGTTGAGACTGCGAACAAAATCGCGACTCTCGGTTGCGGTGGAAATTGTTTCGCCAAGACGCCGTGAAAAGACAACAACAATGGACAAACATTGGCAGAGATCTAAACTTGGCCGGATCAAAAGCAACGTCTCCATGGATACATACACGCGATGCGCTGCATTACAGAAAGCCATTATCATCACGGCAAAGCAACGAGATTGTTTTGTGCGAAACTGAATTTTATCGACTCTGGCGATTTCGTTTATTTTTTGGATAAAACAGATTCTAACTGTTGTTCAAGGTGGCGGTGGCATGTCGGAATGCGGAACATGGCTGCAAGAAGGCAGTGGAATAGAGTCGTGGTTTGTGCATTTGTCGCAGTGGAAATTGATTACTTTCATCGACCTTTCCAATAGAGTGCTTAGGTAAGACTACCATCGACTCTGCTATACGCTATAGCATTTTATGTTTTACTTGAAAAGTATCGTGGGGACGGTGTTTTAATTTCTACTGCGTATAACGTAAGCCCATAAAGATTTTAATCGGTTGCTTCATGAAGAAGGGTGTTGGCGGTTTATCAGGTGCTTCTGGATTCGCGGAAATTCCTAACGAAATTTGCACGATTTTATGCGAGAATTTATTGAAGTTTTTCGAATGAAGAAGAAGGAATACTTTAGGATACTAATCACTATCAATTTTTAAACCTAGTAAAGCAACGACAATTGACTTCGAAACACGTTTATATACTTTTTGTAACCCTATGTCGGTTAGTAAAAGACAAACATTGAGTCGTGGAGTCCAGCTTATTTCGAGTTTCCCAGAAAGTCCCATGCATTGCTCTGTACATAGCAGGCGCATCTTCATTATCACTACCAATTCCATCTCAATTCAGTCTCAATTCAGTCTCAATTATTGGCTGCATTCAACAATCTTCAATCTCCTCCCGAATCCAACCAATTCACGGCCACCACAATGATCGGTATTCAAATCGTCCGTTTGGCCTGCGCTTTCTTGATGCCAAGATGCCAGCAGCGAAGATAATTCACTTCTTTACACACAGCCCCTTGGAATTATCCGACAAGTTTTCACAGCCTTCTTGGCTTAGACAGAACGAATCCAACTGTTTCTTTTTTATATGTATTTCGCGCTCGGTAAGACGTTTAGTTTCTAAAGGTCGATGTTCATAATTCCTTTTGAAATGATCAAGACTCTTGAAGAATTTTTCATTTATTATTATATATCACAACACTAATTCAAACGGCAATGGGCTCATCCTTTATAACAATGTAAAACATCCCACTGCCTTACGAATCGTGTGATAAAATCGAAGAAACTACAGTATTTTTTTGCGAAGAAAAATGAATCACGTCCTTTTCATTGATCAACAAGTAATCGTTACGTCATTTTCACTGCAAGCTCACGTGATCAGGAGCTGACACAGGAAGCAATTATTTGGACGCGATGGCAACGGTATGCTACCGACTCTCTCATTACTTTCAACAGCTATATACACCTCGATTGGCAATTGCCTCGAGCAAAGAACACCTATTTTAAGACAAGCACTTTGGACAAAAAAAAAACATCGTCATGTATACCGACTCTTTTTATCCACCACGTTCATTCAATATCGCTCACAAATCGTCAGGTAAACTTTTTATAAACTTGAAAGTTTCATGTTCATTTTATTACTGACCCACAATGAGGTGAAAATTCAAAGAGTTCCTTTCATGTATGAAGATACCAGGAACAATCCCATCAGAGTATTTAGTAGGAAGTCAGGATGAACTGCACACGAAAGCTTAAATGGGGATTGCCACCGGCTTGTATATCGTAGCGGGACTCGAACACAAGACAGTAGATATCTAAAACCGAATAGCTAGTAAACGTAAATTACCATTTTGAAACAAACATTTGCAGGTAGCGTTAACTGTGTGGATCGTGCTGTGGCTAGAGAAACAAAAGGATGTGTTTGAAGCCTTTAGTTTGAATTTAATAAGCACCGATGTCAGGGAAGACGCCAGCAATCCGTGGGAGGTCTGAAAAACAAACGCGTGCGGAGATTTCACGGACGTCTGCTCGGATCCGTCATGCGGTGATGGGGTCAGAATCGCCAGACATCAAGGTGGCCGAGATTAGAGCGGCAGCAGGATGTTTTAAAACACACGGTCTTGAAGCGCCAATTCTCTTGGGCAGAAAATATTAGATCAGTTTCCCGTTAAGAAACGTCATTTGGGTTCGTATTCATATGCCTACCATGGTTAAATCAGATGAGTTAATTAATTAAAAAAATATAATTAAAAAACATATCTTGGGCTAATTTTGACTGTGATTATCACCACCCGACTAAATTAAGAATCTCGATCTCAACTGTAGCGGGCATCCACCCAGATTGACAAGGACACCTTGAAAATGAAATGAAGAGCTAGAAACTATACAAATCCAATCGAAAATGTGTGTCCCAAAGGGAAATAAACCCTTTCCGGAGATGATGCTCAACAACTGGGGTATCTAGACTGCCAAATTTCGAAGGAAATAAAATATCCAGGGCTCCAATAAATTTCAGGAGTACCAGGAACATGCATCAACCATCAGCCACCGGTACGGATCGAGATTTGCAACTAGATTCGAGCCCACATCATCGATCCAAGAGGTGTTTCTTTGCGTTTTTACTGGGCTTAAACAAGGCTTCCCCAAAATCTTGTCGTAGAAGTGAGTTAAGTGACGGGCGCAAACTCGCAATAAAGTTCAACACTGTCAAAGTCTGGCGTCTCGCCGAACTAATTCGCGCACAACCATCACTTGACCATCGCTTGCTTGTGATTGGACGTCCGACCCGCAAATTCACGATGCAAACTAATTTTTGCATCACTAAACGACGCATTCGGAGCGTTTCTTTGCGTTGTTGGTGTCCAGCAAGCTCCAACGGCGCGGTGTCGGCGACGGACACCCCGCGAGATCGAAACGGCGGTGAGATTCTAGCACTCTTCTAGAACGCAGCGCCTCCCCGAGACTGAGAACAACAGGTTTTCGACAGGTCTTCGTGGGAGGTCGGTTTTGTTTCGGTTCCATCGCGGCTGTCTCGCGCCCCGTTTTGACAACCCGGGCAAAGCCCCTCCGACACGTTGATCGCTTGTCTTCTGGTTTTCGGGCGGCGGGACGCGTGCGCGTTGGTGTTGCTTTCTGATTGCCAAGCGATTGTGGAAAGTGCTATGTGAGCGGGTGCGGTACGCCGGAGGGATTTTGGGCATCACGCTTCGGTTTCACAGAATTATCTGCGATTCTTAGAAGCACGCACGCTTCCCTTGGTGATTTCTAGTATTTTATACACTTGAAGATGATTTCACTGATGTCTTTGGTTACAAAAATCTAAAATTATACACAAAAATGAGCAAAATTATTAAATCTAGCCCGATAAGACATATTAATCATTCTTCTACGAGGCTTTTTCTAAACGGATGTCCCGAATAAATTGGTATGCAGTATTTAAAACATTTTTGTGACATGTTACGTCTTGTGGTGCATTGCAGTTCTTAAATAATCTTCCAATGGCACAAATCAGTCGCCCTTTTTCGAAAAATGACCACATTTTTTTTGTACGGTGAATATTTTTTCAGAGATGCCCACGGTTTTTTTTCGCCCGTCATTCATGTCAAGACCACAACAGTGGACGTGTCGGCAACGGAAGCAATTCCTCGGGCTACTAGCGTGGCCACAACGTACGCGTCGACGTCTGCAGACTCAAGAGCCAAAACTCGGCGGGTCAAACTTTTCAAAATCGATAATAATTTCTCAGCAAGTCTCGATTGGTTCGTGGGAAAAAATATGTAGTATATTTTCTTGAATGAATTTTTCAAATCAAAAAAACGGCAACAGCAGCAGCAACAAAAAAAAAGCTATCGCTACCCATGACGCATCGCGTTATGGCTATAGATTGATGATGAGGTATCGGAGCTTTTGTGAAAAATGATGCTGAAGGATATAAAACTTGTTTATTTTTGAAATCTAAGCACTGCTTCGTTGTTCATAAAAATGCCCGTAGAATTGGTATTGTTGGCTGGTTTTGTTGACTCTGTCTGACATTTCACGCCATCGCTAGAATGTAACTGATCAAAGGTCGCAAGCACATCGATTTATATAGGTTTAAAGACAATCATGAATCAGAACATCATTGAAGGCTTTGTACAGCATGATCAAATCTAGGATTACCAACGATATTTCTCAGCTTCATTTCTTTATGGTGATAAAATGCACAATGTTACTTTTCATAATCTTAAAGCCACGAAGATAAATAAATAAGTCTTAAATATAAACTATAAATAAACATAAATCCAAAATAGCTTTTACAATGATAATAATGATAAACGCAACGAAGGGTGTTTGCTGTTCTACTCTGGCATTGAAGTCTCCGCGTTGAATTCTTGTTAGAAGAAACGAATCTGGTGAGTAAAAAAGACTAAATCAAGCGGGAAATCTTAGTTTCACCCAATCCCGAGTCATCCGTCGAAGACTCATGTCCCGGGATGAAAAACAGTCTCAAGATGCACTTGAAGCTGTGACCATGGTCTCTATTTCCCCCAGCAAACAACGCTGCTTCTTATTCTTCCTTCGCTGAATAACTTACACTTCCGTTCCCAGCCGATTAGGCAATGTCCTAGTGTTAATGGCGTTTATAGTTGCCTAGTGACGCAAAAAAAAGATGCCAGTCGTTTTACACTTAGTTTTTCATAGCCGAGTATCGGGTCGACGATTAGAAAAAGGTGTTCCACCTTGCGTTTGATGGCGAGTCAAAAAATCTCAGACACTATTCTAGGTTTTAACGTTTCTGAATTTGTAGAGTATTCAATGGTGAATTCAAAGTTTGGGAGCCGAGTTCGTTACCAGATGATTTTTTTAAATGATTGTAACTTCATACAGGGCAAAGAAAGTGTGATTTCTAGAACCTCAAGCGTCAACGGACAGTTGACATTATAAAAAGAGTATCTTTTCCGGATGATATTTGCACTTGTTTACTATAACTTCAACCCGGTCCGCCAGGTTCGCCACCAGCGTTTTGTCTCTCGATTTCTTCGCGAGTTTCCTGCATTCCACAGCCACATTGTAAGACATTTGGTGCGTCGTCAACCACCGCCTGGTGGAGGCGGCGTCGACGTCTCCACTTTCGACTTCCGGTTCCGCGCGTCGCGAGATCGCGACCGGAAACTCCACCCGCGTGTCGTCATCGTCGCCATGGCGACCCGATCTTGTCGATGACCTCACTTCCGGCTGACAGCGTGGCGTGATTGCAGCGCGATGACGGCGAGAAAATCGACAACTTGTTGAGAATTGAGAGTTTTTTTTCTGGTTTTTCACGAGGATTTTGTCAAATAACGGACATATTTAATTATTTTTGTCGAGATACGATACATATCCGTGGATTTAACAATTTCTTTGGCATTTTTACATGTGTTCCGAAAAATAGCATAAGTAGTGTTCATTTCTACATCGGATTTAGGCATTTTTCTCAAATGAATACTTGACTTTTTAGTATCTTTCTTCAGCCGAACCAAGAGGTTCAATTGCTTTGGAATCTTATCCACATAATTGCCACTCTGGACTAAAATATGAATGTATTCTCGTTTGTATGCAGCACTGCATTGAATTGAGTAGCTTTGTAGGTACCAACCGTCGTAAATTTGCTTGGAAAAGTGTTTGAATTTCACCCAACTACTAGCGCCTGATTATGGAAAACTTGTCAAGATTTTTTGCATCTTCTCAGAAAGCCGACGGAAATGGTGAGCTGCATTTTTTTCCGTCCGGTCATTTCAGTCGCATCCTTGAGAGTTGAAGAACAAAATGGCCGATCGCGGAGGGAAAAACAATCGGGCGCGTCGGAGTCGGAGCCGACGAAGAAGGCAGTGGTTTTGTAGCAAAGCGACAACGACAGGGAAAAAGATAGGACGGATGGTATTTATCCTTAACTTTATCGTGGGAAAATGATTGTTGAAAATATTTAATTGTCTTTTGGAACACGTTGCGCAGAGTGGGAAACGGTGGAACTATGTTCTGGCTCATGATAAAGTGTTGATCCGAAATAAAAGTTTTGAAATTTTCTCAATGGTTACACCTAAACATATAACAGTGATGTTCAATTGTTTCTGGCAAGTTATCTCTCTTAAGCTTGGCGAATTTCAAAGTTAATATATAAAGGCTGGTTCACAATCAACTTAGCAATAGACATAACTTAAAATAAGCAGCAACTTAAAAGTTTGACATATGGATCTCCATTAGACTGTCTACAACAAACATAAGGACTTAACTTAGACATGACTTAAACATAATGTTTGACCATGTCTAACTTTTAAGTTACTGCTAATTTTAAGTTATGTCTATTGCTAAGTTGATTGTGAACCAGCCTTTAGTGATATAAGTTTAAGTTTAAGTAAAAGAGAAACAAATTTGGTGAATTATAAAGGTGTACAAGGCTTTTCACAAGATTGTGAATCATTCGCGCACAAATCAGGAAACAAAACTTGAAATTCGCGCATTTCAAGTTAGTTTAATAATGGTATTACCTGATTAATCTTCCTAATGTCCTTCTTTGACGATCCAAGAAAATATGAAACACTAAAAGCTTAACTAAAAGACTCACCACACAAAATTCTGCACAAACACTAGCAAATCTAGGCCGGCTGAAATATCTGCAGCAACTGTATTTTGCCACAGAGTGTACTTGAAATAATTTCCCAGCCTCTATAACAATGGGTTCCATCACGCAATCCCCCCTGCCCCCCGCCTCCCAAGGCACTTCCTGTCAATCACCGCCACTTGGAGTCGAACGCGAGGCTATACACAGCCACTTGGATGTAGTTTCGCGCTGTGTATCGTCGATATTAGCTTTTGTACATCAAGAATGACATCAATGAAAGGTTATGTGCCGCTATGGGTGCTAGAATTCATTGGAGTTGATTTTTGGCGCTACGATTGTTTGCATGGCCAAACAAAATGTAAATTGCCAAATGTATGTGCCAATAATTGTGGAATTCACTAAAGCACCGCAGTAACACTGTTTTTTTTTAGAGTTTCAAGCAAGTTTATTGGGACAGTGTGCGGGGAAATAGGCATTTTCCAGGCATCATGCTTAGGCTCGAAATTTGGGACGAAAATTTAAGTCACGGACATTTATTTAGTTTTGTTTGAAATCTCGAGGCTTTTCCTTAAGGTGGATCCGTACAGAAATTTATTGTTTTTGTTTTGGTAAAATTTTACTCAGATGTGGTGTATGCCGGAAAGAAATACTCAAAAAAATATTTTTAAAAATATTTTACTGGAAATTTTCCGGAAAATGTGAAAATTTGTTTGGTAAACATGCCACCACTCCTTCCCTCAATTAGGTCTAAATATTGGTGATATCATTCTTGACTATTTTTTTTTTCGATCAAGACACTAGCAGCTTGCCAATAAAGGAAGATGAAAGTTTAGAACTGCATACTTTTTCAGTAACAAATTTTGAAACAAAGCAAAAAAATTGGCAAATTTACGTCATATTTTAACCATTGACAAAATTTAGAGAATGTCAGCGCGAATTGAATCAAGTGTCTTATTATAATCCCTGAAGTTTGGACATTCCATAAATATTAATTTCATTTCGATCGGACGACTGATACTCCCCCCTAGCGGGACAAGAGACAGGTCAGCAAGCGTAATTTTCCATACTAATTTTTTAATTTTCCGGAAAATTTCCAGCAAAATATTTTTAAAAATATTTTTTTTAATATTTCCTTCCGGCATATGACCACATATGAGTAAAATTTTACCAAAACAAAAACAATAGAAAAACTGTACGGAAAAAGTACGGATCCACCTTAAGCGGTGAAAGTTAACGAAAACCACCTTTCCTCCAAAATGACTTTACTTAGCTAGACATTTGAATGATTAGATAAAAACGTAAACGACGATTTAATCATCATTCGCAGAAAAAGTACGATTTAAAAAAAATTACAATTCGAGAAAATTCGATGAAAATCCACTAAAGAAGATATAATCAAAAGAGAACTAATTAACGCTCAGAATAAAACGCAGTATAACAGCAAATTGGTCCACAGAATATAAATTAACCCTCCAGAAATCTCTTAAATTACCAGTCAGATGTGCCTTTAGCTTCACACACTAAATTTCTCACACCCTCTTGGAAACGACGACCATCAATGGCTCTAACCACCGCTTCCTACGATCCACCGCATCGCATCGCCAAGCCACCGCCTGCTAGCGTCGGCGTGGAACGCATGCAACGATGAATGACTCCA
Source organism: Nemurella pictetii (assembly GCA_921293315.2). Classification (NCBI taxonomy): domain Eukaryota; kingdom Metazoa; phylum Arthropoda; class Insecta; order Plecoptera; family Nemouridae; genus Nemurella; species Nemurella pictetii. The sequence continues at coordinate 8,235,614 of OV121126.1, forward strand.
GCAGCCCGTGCCGGGACGGTCATAGTTCAGATCCCGCGCGCCTTCATACTCTAGTAACAGCGCCACTCTGCCGTACGAAATTAGGTCGCACATACACCTGTGTTGTTGTTGTTTGATATGCACTGCCCCTGTGTACTACTATAGCGTTTAGACACGTACTTGTTGCGTAAAACTATACTTGTCAGGTTATCTTTCATATTTTGTTGCGCTTGTTATTGTGTTGAGGTGCCGTGACGGCCGGCTCTTGATGTTAATTGTTGCGTGCTGTTTGTTTGTTTTGAGTTTTAATTGTTGTGTACGGTGTTGATTTTCTCTGCAGCATCTCTAGGGGTGATTTTAATGTCATTTTCTCCAGTTCTAGGTTCAGATTGGAGATATAATTAAGCTACAGCTCCGTGACATTTCTTTCAAAGAAAAGTTATGACGTTCAACTATGAGATGAAGATAAAAGATTTGACAAAAATGTATTAAATATGTTTTATAAACTAGTTCAATTGTAGTTGTTGGATAGATTTTATAGATTCTTGGGATTTGTTGGGATTTGATAGATCCGATAGATTTGTTGCGATTTGGCACTCGAGTTTAAGCCGTTGATAAAGCACAGTTTTCCGAAACTTAGGTAAAAGTTTGAGTTTGTAAGCTTGGCATTTCAATAACCCAGTAAATAGTTTTTTTTAAACTCACGTGCTACGATTAGTAGTTAGTTTCTAGTAGTTTCTAGAGCCGCGGGATAGATATTGTAGATGGCTTAGCTTCGATGGAAGACACCACCAAAACCGTTCGTTATCTCAAACAACACTTTTTCATTAAAACTTCAATTTTCGAACACAAAATCTTGATAATATGGTTTCAAAATAATGAAAAGTCGAATAGTTTCGTCGGTGGAGGTGCCGGGTTTCTGCTCGACATTGCTGCGCATGACCGGATTCGCCTGAAAGCTGTCGGCCAGCCGCCCTGGCTTCCGGCCGGGACGCGCGCCCCGGAAATAAGGGATGATTTTTGACGGGCCGCGGACAGGGCGATTAATACCGATCACTGACGGGAAGCGAGCCAGAAAATTATCAAAGTTTGTATGAAGAGGTTGACTATTTTTTTTTCTGTAGAGCATGTCAATGTGATGAGCGTAGCAGATGCCATTTAAGAGGTTTTGGGACATCGGCTCATCGAACCTGAAGTCTTTAGACATCCTTGCACTCTAAGGATTAATTAAAAATTAATAGTTTTCTTCACACTTTCCAACGAATTTACAAAAACAAACTCAAGTGCTTTATACATAAAACAACTGACAAACGCCACATCCAGACACAGATCCAGGAGGCCCCATTTCAGGGTGAACCCGAAAAACCACCGCCCCCTTCGTTTTCCAAATCACCGCCGCATCCGGAAACCATTACGCCGCCCGTCTCCGTCGCTCCTGCACAACTCCTCATCTGGCATCTTCGTCAGACTCATTTTAATGCACCATTGTCTTCAGACATATTAATTGTATCACAAAGTAAATTCCACGAGGCCGATTTTCCCATCGCTACCGCCTCGGTTGCTATGGTTATGAAAAGCGAACGCTGAACAAGTTGTGTGAGGAATCGAGCGTGGCCTTGGCCTTGAACCCGCGGGTTAAGGAGCAGCGTGTGACCGTAGCGACGTGGTTTCCACGGTGACGGTCTCACATAGCAACCGCTGGAAAAGCTGTTGGAGTTCTTGTGTTTGTGGACACTATAACCGTTGTCTTGTATTAAGGGTGGATTGTTGGTTTTTGGTTCTGATAGGCTCTAAGGCCTCCGTTTAATGCCATTGTGTGTCGTTTTCTATTCGATCTTTAGTGTTTTTTTTTTATTGCAAATATTTGTGAAGGAATAACGTTTTCTACAAGTTTACTGGACGATTATTAACAGTGTTAAGCCATTAACACGTCATTTATAGACCCATGCTGTCTTGCAGAGATGATAGGATGACCTTAAATAGTTTAAAGTGGCTTCTTAATTTATTATCTCTTGGCTACTTAGGCCTTGACAATATTGGCTAAAACGACCGTCAATTCAATTATCATAAACTATGTTTTTGACACAAAATAATATGTACACCGCCAGGTTGGTAACAATTGTATGGTCCTTTTTGATTTGAAATTATGAGATGAAACCAACCGTTATGTAGGAATACTATTAAATGCAGCCAAAAGCCAATTTACCAAACGCTAAAAGATTTCGTTTTACAGTAAGTTATCTCATATTCTGATCACAGGATAATTAAGAAAAATTGACAAGATTAATATTATTTAGCACTGAATAACTATATATACAGATCTTGAAAATATAGTGAAGAAATTTTTTAAGAAATCATGGAATTGGTAGATATTGAAGGTACAACTGAAGATATTGAAGGTACCACTGAAGATATTGAAGGTACTACTGAAGATATTGAAGGTACTACTGAAGATATTGAAGGTACTACTGAAGATATTGAAGGTACTACTGAAGATATTTAAGGTACTACTGAAGATATTTAAGGTACTACTGAAGATATTGAAGGTACTACTGAAGATATTGAAGGTACTACTGAAGATATTGAAGGTACTACTGAAGATATTGAAGGTAATACTGAAGATATTGAAGGTACTACTGAAGATATTGAAGGTACTACTGAAAATATTGAAGGTACTACTGAAGATATTGAAGGTACTACTGAAGATAATGAAGGTACTACTGAAGATATTGAAGGTACTACTGAAGATATTGAAGGTACTACTGAAGATATTGCTGTTAATGAAGATAACGATTTCTTGTGTACGGTAAACTTGCTAAATTACTATTGACTAAATAATGCCAGCATGTTTTCCATGACTAGTCTACAGAAGCAGAATGAAATACAAATCGCGATTTCAGTGAAAACAATTAGTGTGCAAATAAAAGGCAACATAACAAACAATGCCTAGAGAGTACCTGAAAACGCGCAACTCAAACTCAGAGAGCATTATATTATAGCATGTGGCGTGGTTTGATATCTTGACGTGAGAAAAATTGGGCAAGACATTGTTGAGCACTTGTTTATCTCTGGCAACAATCCGTGCGAACGACCTTGGCTCTGGGAAATATGCTTCTAGGATAGGAATAATTTCAAGCGAATGCAGTAAGAAATGGTACGGAGAAAAAACCACACACATATCTGATATAATCACGACTCTAGCGGTCGACAATTAAAGCTCTGTGTTAAAGGTGTGTATATATGGATGCAATTAACATGGTGTTGGTATATACTGAAATTTACAGTGGCGTGCCTTCCGTCTATAGATATAATCATATCGGAGTTTTTATACTTTGCATCTTTGCTCTTGAAGCTCTTTGAAGAAATTCGACTTATTGGAATAAGGGCTGCTTTTATTATGTTCAGTTTAGTAGCTAACCTCCAGATAAGAATTCTCATCTCCATAATGATGACCTATCGGGTGCTTCTGATTGATTGATTGTTGGTGTTTAACGACGCACTGTTTTGACAACTGGCCCTATGGCACTGGTCTAATGGCGTTGGTGAATGAAAGGGTGATGATGAACCTAACCTAGTCTAGAAGGGAGGAGGGGAAACCCGGTGCCGGCACGTAGCCTACTCCTGTCGAAAAGCACCGAGGGGACCACCGGCTTTACGTCCCTTCCGAAGGACGGTACAACTCGAACAACAGGATTCCTCCGCTAATCCGTGCTGTCGAAAGGTTGATAAGCAAGGCGAGTAAAGTTGTTGCACTAACTTCAAACCCTCCAACCTCTCTCCCGAACAGGGGTGCTTCTGTTTTCTTACTAACTGGAAGATAACTTTTCAATTTTTCAACCGGCGCTCGTGGTGTAAAATTTAACTTCACTTCGGCTTTCCTCACTAAATAAAATTATCATCACATTGTTTAACGATATCGTTTCATACAAATGTATATTTTTATGTTTGTCGTTCACTTGAACGGGCGTTTGTTTATAAATCAAGCGACTGCTTATTGAGATTTAATTGCCTCCAAAAAGCAACACAATTTTAATGCTCTATACATAATCGATTCCTAATTAAAATTTTCCCCGGTCGCCGCCACTGGTAATTAATAAAGCACGCAGCAAGCGCTGTGTTAATTCCCGAAGAGCGCAATTATAAGACAGCATTAACAATGCCAACTCTCACTGCGCGGCGGGTCATGAAATATCGCTAAGATATTACCCAACGCGTTGGTTTATCATCATGAGAGGTTCATACTTTCCGTTTATTGAAACGAGCATTGCGTTTAGCTGGTCAGGGGGTTAATAGGTGTTTTTTATCCGTTTTATTATGTCATGTCTTGTTAGAGCGGTCAAAAATTCAACCCTTCTCGATTCCCAGTTGTTTTAAGGATTATAAACCTATTCCGTTCAATCAAAAATCTATCAGAATTACGTCATACCCACTCGCTAAAGCCAGGCAGGGAAATTCGGGTTTAGATTTCCCTATCTTCCTTTGTTATTTAGCAGAGCTAATCAATAATTTTTCCAAACTGGTAGTACGTCTAGTGGGTATCTGACGTCATTTTTCTCTGGGTGGAAAAGGTCTCAAAATATAAAATAATATATAATAAGACTACTTATCAAGAATACAATAACCATAAGATTTTGCATAAGATTTTGCAGGAGATTTTAAGAAATCACACATCTTGAACAGTGGAAGTTTCAATTTGAATAAATGTTGCCAACTGAATGACCGAAGTTGACAGGTTGCTTCAAGTATAATTTGTATTTGTCACTTTGACAGAACAAAAACCGCTATTTTTTACTTCGAATAAACACGGCACAATTGAAACTTACCGAAATCCGAGCGCGATAGCGATCGCGTTGTGCAGTGAAATGTGAGAACTCTGACTTACCTGAAACAAAAGAGAAATCACATCGGGTTTAGTTTCAGAAAGAACGGCCAGTCAAGACGAATGCGTGCGCCGCAGAAAAAGGTTGCAGACACTTTGAGTTGTAAAGACTGCCAAAAAATGGGCGGAGAGAATCTTGAAGCTTGAGTAGTGGCGTTCGAAAAGGCGACACTTTCGTTTTTGATGTGTCCGATTTCGTCGGTAAAGAAGACGGGTGTTTCGCTGAGAGCGAAATGCAATATAAGGATGTTTTCGTTTTCTTCATCGGTAAGAAAGACCCAAAAATATAATTTAAGGCAATGTGTAGATTTAAAAATCATTCAAAAACTTGGTACAGCAAGCAGCAATATTACTAACCAAAACAAAAAATAATAATATCATGTATTGATAAAATTTTTTGCATAGTTTCTTAATGAAAAATCTGAATCAAAAACAGGATTATCGCCAAGTGGAAAGTAGAATCTGATTACTCAATACGAAGTTTTGAAATTTTCAGAGCCTTCGTTAAGTAATTTCTCTATACAAAATTCTAAATTTTCTAGCAATGCTGTTCGGCGTTAGTATAACGTAGCAATACGCAATTTTTTATGGAGTCTTCCCAATAACTTTGACACTTATGGATGAAACACAAGAGCTCGTCTCACATCTGGTCCAATGCAGCGCAAGCAATCAATTAGAAATCTGCTCGTCAAAGGTTAATTACAAGCCCCGTGCGCTCTGTCTGTTATGCTTGTCTGTCTGTTTGTTTGTTGCCTTCATCAGTCAACGCAGTCGTTAACTTCCTGTTGCGCATGACAGGCGATTTACCTTCCGTTTACCCGCGGATGACGAATATTAATTAGCCGGTATTTACCCACGAGTAGTCATGAGATGATGAGAACATAGCCAGGGGTAGGCAGAAGATAGATATTGTGCTTTGCAGAGTAGAGCGACATCGGTAGAAACAGCAGATATATAATATGAAAATGCAATCAAGAAGAAAATTCGAACTGGCTTTAATACGAGAAAGTCATTAATGCTTTTGCGGACCGGGTCAAATAAATTGGTATAGTTTTTCCGATAATTTTTTATGAGGTTTAATCTAGGTAATAATTGTTGGTATTACTTTTGTTTCAACTTTGGTAATATCTGCAGAAATTGAGCATCGACCGTTGATAAAGCATGCAGTATATATTATATAGCTTTTACGAAACGTAGGGAAGTTTGGTTGATTTGCATTCATCAGCCCAAAAACGTTTAGATGCTATTTAAATCGAAAAATGATTATAATTAAAAACTGCAAACCGAATTCACCTATTCCATTCAATCAAAATGACGTCATGATACCCACTCGCTAAAGCCAGGTACAGCAATTCGGGTTGTCATTTCCCTATCTTCCTTTGTTATTTAGCAGAGCTAATTAATATTTCTTTCCAAACTGGTAGTACGTCCATTGGGTATCTGACGTCACTTTTCTTTGAGTGTAATATAGATCTATTCCACATCAAATTCAAACCCGTTGTGAAGTATCAACAGAGCTTAAGCCGTTAACCATTGTAAAGCCTTAATCATTCAATTCAAATCCCAGAGGCCGGATTAACTAAATAATCAGCCTTTTATAGCAACATTTTTTTTTTTTAGTATGCGTTTTCGTTGATGAATTCCGCCGCCAGGTGATAGGAACCGGCCACCGCCATCTGGGCGAAACCAGAAGGCGGCCTGACTCCTAGAGACCGGGTCTGACATTCATTAAAACAGCGGTGGCGGCTCTACAGGTATACAGAGGTTTAGATTACCGGCGGCACGTGATCGCACGCGTGCCGTGGGTGCGACAGAGAGGGCGAGATCACGCGGTCCGTGGGTGCGACAGAGACGCCGCGCGACTGGCGGATGAAATTAGATATAATTAAAGGTGATGCCGAGTTTAGATATGGGTGCAAGCGGTGTATTATTGAAAGGTTTGGTTGTCGATTGTTTTTTTTTTTGGTTGGGGAAGTGTTTGTTATGTGTTGGTGAAATTTATTAGGGTGCAAAAAGGGAGGTGTGCTTTTTATTTGAATGGTTTTGATAATCGGAGGAATTTCTAGGATTATATTCTGTGTTTCGAATGCTGTAGTAACAGGTTCACAACTGATTTCACCTATTCGATTCAATCAAATTGACGTCATGATACCCACTCGCTAAAGCCAGGCAGAGCAATTCGGGTTGTGATTTCCCTATCTTCCTTTGTTATTTGGAAGAGCTGATTTATATTTTTTTTACAAACTGGTAGTAGATCCAGTGGATATCTGACGTAATTTTTCTCCGAGTGGAATAGGTCTATTTGAATTCTATTTTTCTTTTATAGTTCCTTAAAAACGGTTCTGTTTATGTATTTTAAATGGTTCTACCGCCATGGTGGAGGAAGAAAATGGATAAGTAGGCCAGGAAAATTAGTGAAAACAAGTGGAACTGTTCTGTGGAAATTTGGCGATAAAATATAGTCGTTGTTCTTATTTAACGCAATGAAAACGCGATATTTATCAGTGATGGATCTATAAAACGGATAACCACTGGAATTTCAGTTCATGCTCCCCTAAAAACACGCACCCCACACTAAATTGATCGGCTATCCACATAAAAGTCACCAGACTTCACCACCAAATACAGCGAGCTTAAAAATAATTTGGTGGAAAAATTAGACACAAAAAAAAGAAGACAGATTCAATTCTCGACGCAAACGTCACAAGCAACGTCACGAATCGCTCAAAGAAAACCAGGTCCCGGGTTCACACCTCGCTGCGCTCACAGTTACTATAGCAACAACACACACACACACACACATACACGAGCACACGCGAGCGAGCGTTCAAATTTTAAACGTCCGTTAAATTATACCGTAGTTAACCGACTTCAAGCCCTCATTAGCAAATATAGAAGCACTCAATTTTACACTCTAGTTGGTAGCAAGTCTATACCTATTATTAGCATTAAGAATTATTATGTTTTACATGTCTTATTATATTTCTTATTGTAACAATCGCTTCACAAATGTGTTTTTAATTATATATTTTGATTAATTCTTCTTGAACAAGCATGAAAATTATCTTATAAGAAATGGCTGATAGATTTATATAGGTAATTTGATTGATAATAGGGATGGAAAGAAGATAAGCTTAGGTATGTTGAATATAAAAGCTCACTTGAATGGGTTCATTCAATTTGTATTTCTAGACAGTACGGGCTCGATTGTTGGTGAATTACAGGCTGATGATGAAGCTAACCTAGCAGCTAGCAGCGAGCTGAGGGTGAATGACAGGCTGGTGATGAAGCTAACCTAGCAGCTAGCAGCGAGCTGAGGGTGAATGACAGGCTGATGATGAAGCTAACCTAGCAGCTAGCAGCGAGCTGAGGGTGAATGATAGGCTGATGATGAAGCTAACCTAGCAGCTAGCAGCGAGCTGAGGGTGAATGACAGGCTGATGATGAAGCTAACCTAGCAGCTAGCAGCGAGCTGAGGGTGAATGATAGGCTGATGATGAAGCTAACCTAGCAGCTAGCAGCGAGCTGAGGGTGAATGACAGGCTGATGATGAAGCTAACCTAGCAGCTAGCAGCGAGCTGAGGGTGAATGACAGGGTGATGATGAAGCTAACCTAGCAGCTAGCAGCGAGCTGAGGGTGAATTACAGGCTGATGATGAAGCTAACCTAGCAGCTCTGCGAGCTGAGGGTAAATTCCAGGCTGATGATGAAGCTAATTCCTAGCAGCTAGCAGCGAGCTGAGGGTTAAACCCGGTGCCGGTGAATGACTATTATTCTTGTGGAGAGCGATCCAAACTATCAGCTGTCATATCGTTTAAAACGCTTTTATTTATAAGTGTCGACCATCGCGTTCGAAGCCAGTTCGGCAAAACACAGACTATTTATTTGCATACAAATCAACTATGCGTCTCGTCCATATATAAAGCTAAGCCAGTAACCACGGACTACGAAGCTTTGTTAGCGGCATCTTGACACGCGATGCTAATATATGATTATTAGTAGATAAATAGGTATAATAATAACAATAATAATAATAATTCGATGTGCAAAATGACCGCAGTTCATTTTGCTCGGAACGCATAGTGCACCAATGGTCGAGCGTATTTCATTGCGAATCGGACAGCTTACAAATGTTGCTTCTTGCGATGCTATTATCTCGGTTGTTCCCTGTTCCGTTCTTGGCGGAGAAAAATATCGTTTGCACCAAAGATGTCTATTGCGTCATGCAGCTAGCAGGCTCAGATAATTCATGGCGGACACGGATGAATATATACTTCACTAAACGAATTTATCAAAATTTATACTTGGCGAATTTCGTTTGCTTTTCTTTTCTGAACATTTTTTTAACTCGGTTATTGAATGCTTAGTTTCTTAACTGAAACATTTCCCGACGTTTTGGAAAGCTGTTCCAGGTAGACCAAAAATCGAACAAAACTTTAACGATTCTGTGCACAAACAAAAATGAGCTAAGATTATGAAATGACATGAGTTTTGAGAAATTATTAATTTAGTCACTATTTAAATTTTGGTGAAACGAACCGTTGGAGCTTATAATATTACTTGGCAACGCCCAAGCGGCTTTTCTTATATATAGGGGCTGAGACCAGAAAATGACACCATTAATATTTGCTTTTCAGGCATAGCTATCAATGAAAAGATGCTAAATTTGTCAACCATCGCTCGAACCAAACGCTTGATGGCTTTACCCAGCTTGACCAGCTTGACCGAACGAGCGCATTTTCCGAATTAAATTCTCAAAAAAAGCATCCGCCCAAATACACCAGCTTCCACCCGGACCCGAATGGCCACCTCCATGGCCAGCAGCATTTCAGGTCATCGAGCGACCGCGCGCACCTTTCTTCAGCGATCGCACTGCCCGATAAGCGACCCGTTGCACTCGCTAACAGCTCACGAAGATTCGACATCGATACACCGCCGGCGGACGGTTCGATCGGACAAGATCGGACGATCGCGCGCGAGATCAACACGTAGATTAGGATCGAGCGGTCGCGGTCCATTAGCCGGTTGAGGTGTCGGCGTTCGAGACTCGAGTTCGATCGGCTTGCGTGCGGCTATTTTTAGATTGTGGGATTGTTTTTGTATATAGCATGGTTTTAATTAGTGTTCTGCATCTGTTGAGCTAAGGCTTGGTCATGAGTTATTGTACAGTGCATTTCGCTTTTTTTTATAGTGATGAGTGTGATGAATTAAATCAATTTAAACGAAAGGCTATATGAATTAGAAGAAGTCATATTTTTGTCGTCTCTTGCCATGCCCAGCTTTTGCATGTGGGATTAGTTGCTTTTATTCTGTTGCCTAGAAAATATTTCCATTAAATTCATGTAATATTTTCGGTTAAACATATGGTGTTCGTCATTTGTAAAATTGATTGAGTTCACTTAAAAAGAGTTTCAAAATGAATTAAATTTGATATATCCGACAAAAAAATGGGTTTCCCGTTATGGGCCATGGAGACACCGCAATTTTTTGACAAAAGATTGTTGTTTTTTTTTATTAAAAAAAAAATCTTCTATCTCTCGGTGGGTTTGTTTTCATCCAATGGGAATGACAATGGCTTACAGTTATCTCCGGCCCACCTCCCAGTTTAGCGGGGGTGGAATTTCATTATCTGCCGGAAACGAACCCCTAATTTTCCGCGCCCCGGCAAATCGCACCCCGTCCCGCCCCCCAGCTGTTGTTTGCGACCGGCCCGTGTGTAATCTGCAGATGATGGCTGCTGTCTCACATTGAAGACGTTCTCCTGGCTTTCAATGTCGGAGCCATGACGCGGTAAATGCCATCTTGTCGCCAGGATTCATTATATTTGATGTCATAATTTCACTTTATTTTATAGTGATTGCTATCATCATGTAACTGTGGTTGATTTAATACCAGAACTAAATAATATCTATAAAGGTAGAGTAAAAGAAAAATTTGATGATGTTCAGAAAAATGCATACTACGTATAGTATTGAATTTCATTTGCAGGACCAAACTGTTTTATTTTGCTTTGAGGGACCCACCAATGATTTTGAAAAATAGGCAGGTACCTATGCAATATCTATTATCTGCAGTAGAAATTCCGTCATATAGTACGTATGCTATACGCTAGTAGTGCTAGTACGTATGCATGCAGTTGTTGGCATTTTTCCCTAAATTTATTTCGATTTCCCTATTTATTTTCACTATGAATAAACAAGGAATTCAAATCAAGCCAGTTTAATTTTCAACATGTTCTCCTAAGTACAAGAATACATCCGCTGAAACTTATCTTGAACGGAAAATACGAACTTGCCAATCGAAAATCCGAGAAATATCGCTCGTCACGTAATTCGAATCAACCTCACCGCCCCAACCAACAGTGAAACCTTCACAAAAGCACGACCGTAAATCTTCCATGAAACCACCCCATCCCTTACATCGAGCGTGAACTCTCTTGACACCTCGAAAATCACCCCCGCATCTGTCACGCTAGCAAACAGCTGACGGCGACCCCAACAATCACCGCCATCTCGATTCGCACACGTGCTAGCGTCCATGACAGGCCAGCTGGCAAGCACACAGCCTTCGCGATGCACCTTTGCCTAGGTCAGTGACAGATTGATGCTCGTGTGTTTTTTTTTTTAGTTTCTCATGTTGGTTTTCTTTCGAACGCAAAAGCGTGGATAACGGGCACTTCGAACACGGGCCAAGATGGTCAAAGTGACTGTGACTGGGCGATTCTTTTCAGTTTCGAAATGCAGAAGGGGCACTTCACGACAGAATAGATGAGCTGTTTAATATTTTATGTTTTGTGTTTATTGGTCAAGGAGCGTATACGACAGGTGGCCTGATGAAGTCGAATCACATCTAATACGCGAGAATGTTAACTATATACCTATACATTTTTTTTATTAGGTTATATGGTACCTTCATTAAAACGTCGTGCGATAATTGAAATATTTACTGTGGGTCTTAAGAGATGACTATAACCGAGTTCAAAGAAAACTACTTGATAAAAACGCATCCAGTACACGTCACCATCCCTAAATCATTGCTCACTTCTCATCCCCTATAGTCGGACTTTCCAAAAGTAGTCGACACTACACAAAATATAACAGGAATCACATCAATGGCTAATAGAGCAATGTTTTTACAGCGTAAAAGAATTTGTAGTATAGAATAGTTTTAAGTATGGACGTTCCAATAATATGTATCATATTCAATCTGGAAAAAATAAATAAAATAAATAAATAAATAAATAAATCTGATGTCAACAGATCTACGCTCAGCCCTCTGTGTGCATTACGTCCGAGCTACACAGGTATTGCATATGTGGGCGGTGGGTCGGTTGGGGGGGGGGGGGGGGGGCGTAATGACCGAGTCCCTCGTTGCCCCCTCGAGGTCCGAGTGCTCATGCGTCCAGCGTTTACCTCGGACCTCTGATCGCTGTTTCGTGCGCTCGGCTAGGCGCCTGTTAGGCAGCCTGGACCGTCGCAATGACGCGCAACCCGATTCCTTGCCTTCCGTGCGTTCAATCTCACGGAAGTGCAACGTTTTTCATGAAAAAATTAATTTAGTTAACGAAAACGATTCGTTTTCGGTCCATTCTGCCCGTTAGTGTGCCCGTATTAGTTAAAAAGTACTTTTATTGACAAACTTTTAAGTGTAAGAGGATAAACAACATTCCAACTAGCTTTTCCGTGTGTTGTAGGTATCAGAAAATTTGCATGATTTCAAAAATGTGTCTGTGGTACGTTGATGCTTGTTGGATTTGTTGATGTTGGTTGTTGGGTGTTGATGTTGTTGGATATCGTTGATTTGTTGGTATTACGGGTTGTTTCTGATTTTAAGAATTGATTGATTGATTATTGGTGCTTAACGACGCACTGTTTTGACAACTGGCCCTTTGGCACTGGTCTAATGGCGTCGGTGAATGAAATGGTGATGATGAGGGTGATGACGAACCTAACCTAGCCTAGAAGGGAGGAGGGGAAACCCGGTGCCGGCACACAGCCTACTCCTGTCGAAAAGCACCAAGGGGACCACCGACTTTACGTCCCTTCCGAAGGACGGTACAACTCGAACAACAGGATTCCTCCACTAATCCGTGCTGTCGAGAGGTTGATAAGCAAGGCGAGTAAAGTTGTTGTACTAACTTCAAACCCTCCAACCTCTCTCCCGAACAGAACTGATCATGTGCATGATGGTCATCCATCAAACACCTGGCTCAGCGCGATGTTGCTTAACTTCGGTGATCTCACGAGAACCGGTGTTTCCAACATGCCAAACCGTTCGGTGATTTTAAGGAGGTGTACTGGCTTCAATGTTATGGTGAAATAAGCGACGGTCCAGGCTGCTCAACACGAACAAAACATGGGGGTACTTTTTGATGCAGTAGAAAGAATTAGTTTACAGCAAATATCCTACGGTGTGTTCAATCCTGAGTCGTTATTTTCTGATCATGCCATTATTTAGTTTCCATTTTATTATTTATTGCTCGCTGGTAAATTGGTATTATTCGCAGTTTATTGATTGATGCAGAGCTCGCTCGTTGCCATGGTAATGGGTAGGATAGAGCTAGATGGCAGACGGAATCTCATGTTGTGACATGTCGTGATGGTGAATTTTTACTCCGTTCGATCGCCGTGGAGACAACCGACGTTTTATAGCAGCCAGCATATTTTCAGTATGTCATTTGCATGTTTTATGGGTTTAGCAGTAATCGAATTTGTTTGAATTACGGCGAGATTTTTTATTGAGATTTATGCAAGATCCACTTTCTTGATATGAGGATCAATTCATGTTTTATGCCATTTCTCCCATCATCCATTTCCAGTTGATTTTCTTGGAACTTTCAATGACAGCAGAAATTTTCAAAAATCTTGTAAATTTTGTCTGTAAATTTATGAATTCATGCTGTGGTCTCCAATCCTTGACCTACCACAAAACGACGTACAAATATTTCTCAGGAACAGTATCGTAGTCGAAGACCAGACAGCAAAATACCATGAAATACACCTTACATCCAGACTAATGTTATAACTTTCCAATGCCATTTTCTTATAAAAAAGATAACCATCTCTCGACTAATAGCCGATTGGTCTATACGCTAAACGCACGAACAAGACAAAAGAGCACCGATTTGCAGGCAGAACAAGATGCACTGTCGTCGATAGCAACAAGTCAATTGTTAAAAGTGGTTGCTATACACGGCAACCGAGATGTCTTGTACTAACGTCAGTGATAACGCCAGGTTGCCTCGGTAACGTGGCTATTAGCGGTGATCAGCGGTTGCTTAGCGACCGGACGGCAGTGGGTGTACACTGTTTATTTTTGTCACGTGGTTGGGGGGAAAAAAATTGTTACGTTTGTGTTAATGTTGGTGGTGTTTAATGGGGATTGAAATTGATAGGTTGATAAGGAACGGGTTAGTAGTGACTACTTAATAATGTGGATTAAGAACAAGTACATAGTGTACTTTCAAGTTACAACGGAAGAGTTAGTTGTGTCTATAGATTCAGAATTATCTTGCACGGTTTATTCTATATAGTAGATTTTTCAATGGCTCAATTTTAACATTTAAAACTGGAAGACATTGTTCCAACAGAACTCGAGTGGCATTATGCCGTTTACCAATACGAAATTAACTTGCAATTCAAACATAATATAATTGTTAATATATCCGTAAAACCGAAAATAAGACAGAAAAGCAACGCAAACTTAGGCTGACCGCAAATAAAAGCACCGTCTTCTATGAAACACACCACTTAAAACTCACATCCGCGTTTGCAGATCGCAGAGTCGATGGATCGTGACATCTTTTTGAAAAAAATCCCCGGCTAAATGCGAATCGTTGAATCACAGCCACCATTATGCTTCGCGAATCCACGGCATGGCTCCCGCGGCCAGAGTTGAATAAAACGAGCAATTTCTGCCGGTAATCGTAGGTTTGAGATCGGAAAGCCATACCCTTCATTATTACAAAACACACATGAATGCACGGAGACTTGTATGAACTGTAGAGAATAGTGCAACTCGGAGTAAAGATGTTGCTTGCGTATTATAGTATTCTGAGCGGATTTTACTTGAAAACTATATGTTGATATCATTGACTGCAATGAATTTAACCACCAAAAATAGACTCTTAAAGACTGGAAGACATCTATTTCATTTAGCTATAAATTACGTCATATACCCACTAAGAAAAGCCTGTTGGATTGATATTTCTCTATCATCATTGGTTTTCCCATTATTCTTTGGTTTAAAAGGTCCACACAAAATATTAGTGGCTCTGCAGTTGAACCGTTAAACTGCAGAGCCACTAATATTTTGTGTGGACCTTTTAAACAAAAGAAGACATAGAAATCAAAACCCAAGTCATTCTTAGCGAGTATTTGACGTTTGAATGGAAAAAGGTCACCAACATTAAATATCCACCTTATAAGTGATTAAAAGTCATCAACATTTGAATTCCCTTGCTTCTATTTCATTATAGTGAACCGCAGATTTATTGCCAATATTTTGACAAAAAGTAAATCGGCGGCTATTTTCGCAGCGTTTTTTCCGTCTATGAAGACGTCGCCGCTGGCGCCTCGCGGACTGATAAAGACGTCCGCGTTGCTCCGGCGTCGAGACTCAGATTGGTGCACGCCTAAAGAGTGTCTATTTTCCACGCAGCGTGTTTGTTTTTTGTAAGATTTAGTGCAGCCCAGGCCGATTTTGTTGATTTATAGCGCTTGATTGAGGTGAGCTAGGATCAGCTGAAGGAAGGAAGGAATATTCGGTGTTTTGAACCGGCCTCATGTGTATCTTTACTGCTTATCGTTGCCGAGGTTTGGTTTTATATTATGGTTTGCATAACCAAGATCTGTAACAGATCAACACAGATCATCATTTAAATCCGGTCTGTTTTTGCTCTATACGTTGGTGTTGGGTAGGTATATTTGATTTTGTGAATGATTTGAAATAAGTTTAACGACACGGAGTGGTTTTCTACATCCATGGATAATCTGATACAAGTTAACTGTATACCAATATATTTTTTTCAGTTTCAATTACCATTATTAAACGGTAAATTTGCTCCCAAAAAAAACTTAATACAGTTGAAGGACCCCTATTCACTAACTATTTCAGTTAATAATTCGTTAAGGTATAGCTTTACTATGAAATAAAATCAATTTTGAATAGCAAGCAAAATTTATGAATCACAAACTATTTTCAGTCAAAAACCAACCCGATACGACGAAATTAAAAGTAAGTATTTTCGGTTTTCACTCGTTCACGATCCACACATCAAGTTCACCGGCGTACACACATGATTACACTTATTCCGTCCGAAACGCAAGTGATTTATGGATCGCGCCGCCCGATATCCCATGTACGCTGCTCTCGCGCGTTGAAGTCTCCCAGCTGAAACGTCCCAACCCCCAGCCCCGCCGTGTGTGTGTTTTAAACGAAATCACGACATCGCATCTCTGCAATCTCCGACCAAGATGCACTCTACGCCATGTGATTATCAGATTAATGCCATGTTATTTACTAAACCCGAACCGAATCACTATTGTTTAGCATTTTTATCAATTTTCAACTTTTAAAACTGGTCTCTACGATATGGATGGTATAATAGTAATCTGTAAAAAATTCTTTGTAACTATTTTTATGAATTACATCGTCCGTTTTTTTCTTGTTTTCATTTTAAAAGGTAAATCGAATTGAGCGTTATACATATTTTTAAATAACTAGCAATAATCGACTGCGTTATACGTTTATATACCTCGGCGTTTCTATCTCGTTCTCTCCGCGCTAGAAGGAGATAATCTCGAGCTGCTAGATGTTACCTACAATAGTTTGATTAACCTGTAAACTCTAGGTCAGCCTAATAACATGTTATTACCCGTCCGCGTTTGATCGATGCCAGGATCGATCAAACGCAGAGGAACGGACGATTCCGTATCGGACACCTCTTCAACTGGATGCATCCCTGCTTTTATTGGTTGTTCTTCAAGCACACAACAAGCTAACGATAATTAACAATTAGGTTCAATTGTAAGTACCTATAGAAGACTTCATGAGTATAAGTCAATGCTCCGACCTACAGCAATAATTTTTCTGGAGTTGGAGTATTGAAACAGAAGAATAGTCATACATTCAAAATGTAGTATTTATAGGGCCCCAATGCTTCTACGATTTTAGAATGTGGAATCTAGGCATCAATTTTGAAATGGATTGTTTTTGTCACTAGGTAAACGATTAGTAGAGACACTCGTTGCAGGATGAGCGAGCCGAAATCTCGCTGAGGAAATCCAAAGGGAAAACATTTGAAAATCATATTGTTGAAAACGGTGCTTTCAAGATAATTTTTTTTTTTTTGTATTTTTTTTCTGATTAGCAAAATACTTCATGCACGAATCTTAAACTTAGGCAATTCGTTTAACTTGATATCATATATATTCAATCCAAATTTGGTGCGGATCGGTTGATTAGTTACGAAGCTAGTACCAAAAAACTGAAAAATTTACGGGTTTTTGCTCATAAAAACAAAATGGCTTACCAGATTTTGCTCAAAAACCATACAGCACCTCGCTGAGTCACCACAAACGTTTTTGCCAAATTTCGCAACGATCTGTGACCTGTAAGTAGGGCTGCTCGTATTTGTTACAAACAAAAAAAAACAAAAATCCAAAGACATTTTTTTCCCCTATGTTGTTAAATTGAAGGATTTCGCTCGCCTCGCTCGCTCATCCAATAAGCTCAATGATGAAGAGTCAAAGAAATAGCACTGAAAGACGAGCTTGTCTGGCCCGCGTCGAACAGCAGAGAGTCTACCAAACAGCGCTTTAGAACTCGAGAGTTGTCAGTTATCAAGAGTTATCAATCAAGAGTCCTCAATTTGGCCAGCGACAATCCTCAACATCTCGACCATCACCCGCCCGACTAGATATAGAACAACGACTCTCACATGAACAGCATCGCGTCGTGCGATCTTAATTCGTAAATTTCACGCGTTCCGTGTGTTATCTCGGCGGCGGCGGCGACGCGAGGCGATAAGCTTTTCACTGGCGATCGCTGCGTGCGATTAGTAGAACGGGATTCGTGAGCCGGAGGGTGCAGCGCGTTTGTTGCAGTCAACACCATGGGTGCACATGTGTGTGCGAGTGTGTGAGGGTGTCTGAGATGGATATCGCGGAAGACACACGACGGGGCGATTAACGCGCGTTATCGTTTTTCGCGAGACTAACTAGATGTGACCGTTAAGAGATCTCGTTAGAGTGAGGTGTGCAAAGTTTCGTTGCACTGCACGCGGTTGATATTTTTTGCGATCCGGATTTTTTGCGATTTTTTGCGATCCGGAGTTTTGCATTTTGCTGATTTTCAATTTTTTGGTTTTATCTTTTTCTTATTTCTTTTACAATAAACTTCGCAAGTATGAAAATAGGTATAATGCGACAGACCCGGGTTCGAATCCCGGTATGCATGGTTTTAGAGTCAATATTTTTCGTCAAAGGTCTTGGGCTTGAATCTCACAGAGTAAAGATTGGATATTTCGGTTCTTATTATATGAAAAATATAATCGAGATTTGATTTTCCTTGCAAAGTCTTTTGCCAATTGGTTGGAAAGGTATTCAACTAGTTAAAATTGAAAATGTTGCATTTTCTTTAACGCTTTATATTAGAAAATCGTGGCGTTTCTTCATGATTTCTAATTCACTTGAGCTCTCAGGACTTGATTGATTATTGGTGCTTAACGACGCACTGTTTTGACAACTGGCCCTTTGGCACTGGTCGGTGAATGAAATGGTGATGATGAGGGTGATGATGAACCTAACCTAGCCTAGAAGGGAGGAGGGGAAACCCGGTGCCGGCACGTAGCCTACTCCTGTCGAAAAGCACCAAGGAGACCACCGGCTTTACGTCCCTTCCGAAGGACGGTACAACTCGAACAACAGGATTCCTCCGCTAATCCGTGCTGTCGAGAGGTTGATAAGCAAGGCGAGTGAAGTTGTTGTACTAACTTCAAACCCTCCAACCTCTCTCCCGAACAGAACTGACCATGTGCATGATGGTCAACCATCAAACACCTGGCTCAGCGCGATGTTGCTTAACTTCGGTGATCTCACGAGAACCGGTGTTTCCAACATGCCAAACCGTTCGGTCTGGCCGTTCGGAACTTTTAACTATTTAACAATCTGGGGCTATAAAAGTGTGCAGTCAATGTCGAATATTTATAGCAAATTCAAAATACGATGCAGTGTGTATACTTGTACATGAAACAACCGCAGCCACACGTTAAACAGAAACACAAACAGTAGTTGAGAAACATCTCGTTATGCACTTATTACATATGCAGTTAAAAATCGATCCGCCGCGCGTATATGCACGTATATTACACAAAGTATGCAGCGGTAAGGTGCATTCTGCTCGTAATGCAATAAACAAGCCGGCTATATCCAACCATACACGAGACACAGAGGGCAAAACACATTTTTTTTCTTCCGCCCAGGCAATGGCTGCGATATGCCGGCGATTGCTGGGGGTGTTGCCGGTGCCGAACGCTCGTGACCGACCGCACTCACCGATATTAATGCGCTCGCATGGCCTGCCACGGCCGCTTCGATTACAATCAGAGTTATTATTTCGAAAAACACACGATGTTTTGCGATTTGAAAAGCAAGCGCCATGTTTAAATTGCATGTCTCGATTTGTAGTTAAGTTATAAAAGAATGCAGTGTGGCTATTCACGAGTGGTGTGGCAAAGCAGTTATTAGTTATTATTTAGTTAGTTATTATGATTTGCTAACTGCACTGTCGATTTGTTAGGTAGCAGTGTGTATTTTTATCGATGGATACATAATCGCGAGCGATAGTCGTGAATGGTTTGGACAGGAGATAGCTGTTTTCTATAATAATATGTCGATGGAAATTCCTGCCAATAATACGGATTGTTTATTGCCCGATCAGATTACATTTGACTCTTGTTCTATTGCTTTATCTTTAAAATCTTGGTGCACACATTTATTTTAAGAGACATTTCCTATTCCTTAGCAAGAGCATAAATAGACGCATTTTCATTTGAAATAATTTTAACTTAGACAGCTTCTGATTATGGTCAGCACCTTATATTAAAAGTGACTCACACAGTTGAAATTTCACAGCATGATTGATTGATCATCAGACTGCAGCCCAAAGTGAAAAAAGAAACAATGACAAGCCCGTGAATATCGGAGTATGATTGAAGTCGAAAAGCAATCGCTCTTGCTTAAAGATTGTACCTATACGGATAATCACTATATTTCAATCACACCTATATAATCATTGCTTAAAAACTAAAGCAATGACCACAGTTGGGCCATCTCAAAAATCCACCTCAACAAGTAAGAAAATAGATAAGAGTCAAATATCACTCCGCAAGCATGCCAAATCCCTTGCCCAGTGCAACCCTCGAATCGTGTTTCCCTTTTTTATATAAAAAAAAAATCGAAATTTTATAGCAAGCAAGTTATGACAAGTTCATGATTAAAAAGTGTACGCTCGATTCCCCGACACATGAGTCTCGATGTGTTCTACTCCAGCCACTGGTGGTTATGCCCCGATAATCACGGTCACACGTTTTGGCAGAACTACTTGTTTGCTAATCGCCAGGCCGATCTCGCCAGCGCCCCCGAAAGAGTGCGAACGCACACCCAACACCCGACAACACCCGATAAAACCCGACAACTCCCGACACCGGCGCTGACCAACGCAACGAGTTGCCAAGCATAGCGCGATGACCTCATCGAATGACCCAATCGGATTGCAGATCGGGGGAAAAAAGCGGGGCAGCGCGGACAATAAATCATCGTTACAACATTGTGCATACCACGATTCGTTCGTACTCAGATTTTTTAGGCCTCGGATTTTTGATACCCGGCGTCGGGATGTAATGTGAGTTTTATATCGCTCCTGGCAAAGTGGCAGACACTTTGCATCCTTGTCGAAAATCAAGGAAAGACTTGTTAAAATTACAAAATTACACTCACATTTTTTTATAAGCAATTTTTGGGATAATCTGCTATTCTTCGGGGAGGTAAGCAGGCGGCAGCTGATCTCTGGAACATCCATGCTCAAAAATAGCAAAATGTTTCGGTAGAAAAATTAATATTTCTTCTATATTGGATAGGACTGGGACTTTATGCGAACATTATTGATATAAAAACTTACCCCCTGTATTCAGAATATAAAGTTTTCAGTTTTAAAGATCTGTTGTCGGGTTATGCATGGGTTAAAAAGAAGGATCACTGTGGATCCAGCATTCTAAACCATCCGAAACGACCGAAATTTCAACGACGGTATAAAAATCAGCATTTCACACCTTTACCCCAATAAATGATCGACGAATTAAAATTCTTAAAGTTAACTTTCCATAGCGTGATACAGCCAGCTGCATTGCAAATTCGACCACGAGTTTCCCACACCCAAGACCCGCCAGTCGAAGTATCCCAACTAGCGTGACACTCAAACCTCCTTATGAGGCCGATTTCGCACGCCTTGAATCGCCTTCAACGTCGGCGGCGGCGGCGCAAATAATTTTTTCCCGCCGCCCGCGACTTCTCCGAGCCGCGATGGTTTATTGCGCTGGTCAGTGCCCAGTGACGTCTTGACCGAGGCGCTCGATTTACGACCCGCAATCGAGGCGAGGCCGCAATTTCTGGGTGGGACGCGTTGTTGTTGATGTTGTTGTTGTTGTTGAATTGTTGTTAAGATTATCTGTAGACCACAATGACGAGGTAGGGAGAGTTTTGGCGACGCATGTTTAGAAATCAAAGTCCGAATCTCGCTTGATTTTTAGGAACGTAAAATGTAATTGAAATTGTGCATTTCGACTGGGATACGGACATTGCCGGGGTAATGCTCTGCCAACTGATGCCACATGAATCATCTGGCTCAGTGCGTATAATATGAATCAATAGATCCGTGATCAAATACCCGCGACAAACACAAATTTTCGATCCTTCTTAAAACAATATTTCACTATTATTTGTTTGTGGTATTTTTAATATTGCAGTGTTTTGCATTCTCATTATGGTAGGTTTGTGGGGATCCACTCCCCCGGGGGCAAGAAGAATCCAAGTCCCCGGGGGGAGTGGATTGTTGCGACTGACTTTGTTTTATTTGACTTTACTTCAAACGACGACAACGACTAGACCTATTTTTCTATATCAATTATACTATTCTAGTTTCGAGTTTCGTCTTGAAAGTTGTGTTTTGACTTTTCTTAATAAATAAACTGTTCAACTCTACGAAGTGCATTATCATTCGACGACTCCACAGGTTTATACATTTTAAGCTTCTGATGGATTCAAACCCCGTTTTTGTGGATGAAACCCGTGGATCGCTCTCGGTGTAAATCTTAGTCGAAAGTCAGAGACAACCATTCAAGAAATCATTACTATTATTCTATAGTGCGTCGTTTCGGGAAGCTGTCCGTCATAAGGTATTTTCTGTTCACCACTCGGCTAGATCATATTGTGCCGATGACCTTGATCGCCAATTGGCTCCCGGCTGCTTGAGAGATCGGTTTCCCGACCTTTGTCTTACATGCTTGGAGGAGTCATTAGCACGGAGCCATTGAAGTCACCAACAACACTACCTGAATTGCTCGACATGACAGCTGGACTCGCCCGCTCCTACCCGCCGTGGAGGCGTCATGTGAGATATGCCGTGTGTCTGAAGCTAATACTCCATGTGAAGGAGTTGCATGTTAAGTTTAGAGACGCCAAGGCATTGCAGAAATTATACACCCACCGAAAGGTTCGGCATGTTGGGAACACCGGTTCTCGTGAGATCACCGAAGTTAAGCAACATCGTGCTGAGTTAGGTGTTGGATGGGTGACCATCATGCAAATGATCAGTTTTGTTCGGGATAGAGGTTGGAGGGTTTGAAGTTATTACGGAAACTCTTATCAACCTCTTGACAGCACGGGTTAGTGGAGGAATCCTGTTGTTCGTGGTGTATCGTCCTTCGGAAGGGACGTAAAGCCGGTGGTACATGAGTAGGCTACGTGTCGGCACCGGGTTTCCCTTCCTCCCTTCTAGGCTAGGTTAGGTTCATCATCACCCTTTCATTCACCGACGCTATTAGACCAGCGCCATAGGGCCAGTTGTCAAAACAGTGCGTCGTTTAACACCAATATTCATCAATCAAAAAAACACCCTTTGTCATAGATTCATAAATTATTTTCTGTGACAATTAGTGACCTCTTGACAACATGGACTACAAGGACCTCTTGACCTCAGTCAATGATTGGCCGCCATATCAGAGCTAGCCTTTAAAGATGACCGTCCAAAATATAGAAGACACCATAGGATATCTTTGATGTCAATGGTCCATCACACAAACAATTCATACCAGTCCCTTCTATTTGAAATCTGCGATTATCTCGTCCAGAAACCCGTCACACGATACCACCATAAATCACTGTAATAAATCGGACAGGCAGTTGGAAATCATTTCCAAGCTCCACATTGCATGATTCGATGACGATGATGTTGATGATGATGATGATGATATGTAACTCGGTCTCGCATTGCATTTGTTTGCCAGCCAGGATCGAGCGGGCCGATGATTACACCGCTTCCAGGAGCGTGATGGTGAATAAATTTCCTCGGCTCCGAGACGGATTTCTGAGCGCTGCTTGTCTGATGCGGTCAGATTTGCATTTAATACCGGGGCATGGAGGGTTTCGCTTGGGTCGTGGCGTGGCGATGCTGGGAGACCTCATGTGCGGTCGGAAAAGATTGTTGACATTTTTAAAACAACCGTTGTTTGACGTGCAGAAGAATTAATGCGCGGAAATAGGTGTATTTTCTGCTAACTTTTGTGTGTATTGCTGGAATTGACTGCTGAGTGATTTTGAGCTGTCTTATTTGTGATGTATGCATGCCTAACATTCGCTTTGCGGGAAGTCGTTTTCTTTAACTAATGCTTCACGAACGATTAGTTTTTAATCGCGTTGTGGATGAGCGTTGGTTGAATGATGCTGATTTAACATTTTGAATGTGCGAGAGTTAATACAGTGTCAAAAGAAATGATAAATAAAACAAAATATAAAGTTTTTGTGTTATAATTGGGGGTAATCATATCTTTGGCCCGCGTCGAACAGCAGCGAGTCTACCAAACAGCAAGGCTCTGTATCTCAAGGGTTGACAGACTACAGGCTAGGATCGCCAGCCAGCTTGTTTGGCCCACGTCGAACAGCAGAGAGTCTACCAAACAGCGCTCTGTATCTCAAGGCTTGACAGACTACAGGCTAGGATCGCCAGCCAGCTTGTTTGGCCCACGTCGAACAGCAGAGAGTCTACCAAACAGCTCTCTGTATACCTCAAGGGGACAGACTACAGGCTAGGATCGCCAGCCAGCTTGTTTGGCCCGCGTCGAACAGCAGAGAGTCTACCAAACAGCGCTCTGTATCTCAAGGCTTGACAGACTACAGGCTATGATTGCCAGCCAGCTTGTTTGGCCCGCGTCGAACAGCAGAGAGTCTACCAAACAGCTCTCTGTATACCTCAAGGGGACAGACTACAGGCTAGGATCGCCAGCCAGCTTGTTTGGCCCATGTCTAACAACAAGTTTACTCTAACTTTACAAAATGGTCTGGACCATATAATATATAGCTAGAAATTAAATTTGAAAAGACTAATAATTTTCGTAAAAACCGATTTTTAAGAAAAGTTGTCAAAGGAATGTTCTGAAAAGAGTAGAAATTCTAAGTTGAACAATTGTAAACGTATTCTGAAAAATTCATTAAAAACAATCAAGTCTTTCGGGTGCAGAGCGCGAACAAACACAAAACTTTGCATGTAAACCACCCGCGAATTCTTTCATCAGTAAAGTGTAAATGAAAGTTCCGCCTCACCCGCTTGGCTCGTTACGCAAAGCAAAGTACACCCACACACCCACACACTGCACACATACGCGGAGAATGCGTCGTTAAACACGGCGGCGGCTCTAGGTGAAAGATCAGCTCTAGCCAATCAGATGCCGCGGCCAGGTTGAATCGAGCGAAAAGAACGAACACGTGGTCAGTCAGACCGAACCGATCTGACCAAGTTGTGAAACAACCACTCCACAGCTCAACTGTCTCGCATAGTGACTTGTACACAAGCATTATGTCTACCAAGGCGTTCATTGTTTAATGTAAATACCACTTAACATTTTGAAATGAATCTGACAAGAGACTTATACAGTCTGTTCGAAATGAAGAAGGTTCTTAGACGGGAACTGTACTGTGCCATTGGGCATCATTTGGATTCGAATGCTAATTGACATGGTATTATCAACTAATAAGGTATTTGTATTTGAAAATATGAGCATTTCGAATGGCGAACATCAAGCTCGGAGGTTTAACGAGACAAGATCGATTAATTGATTCCTGTAGAGCAGAAACGACTGTATGCCATTCGTGGAGATAATTGTAATAGAAAAATTATTCGGGGCTGCTTGTAGTTGTTAGACCTTGGTCCGTACACAAAAATCTTAAGTCTCATGAAGCTAGACAGTTTCTAACACGTTTTTTTAAAGATATATGAAACAATAATGTAATTTGACTTTAATAGACAAGTTATTTACATAATCATATCTGCCCTTTATAAAGTTGCCGAGGTTTTCTTATTATTTTGATGCAATAGGGAATATGGTATTATCATTTATCTGTTCATAGCTTATGAGGAAAAAAGGTCTAATATTCTACTATAATAATATTGAGCAGTATATCAATCAATAATTTCAAAACAGGATAGGCGTAATTGTATGCAATTAGCATGCGATTCTCTCAATTGTGTGAAGGCATTCTGCATTATACATTTAAGGGTCTCGTGTTTAAATGCGAGATTGGTAAATGTGAAGCAAATTGCATGTTGCTATGTACTCTGGAGTAATTAGTCGGTCATGGTTCTAACCCATTGATCCCTGAAACCCCTCTAGCCCCTAATGAACCCTTAATGGCATCGGTTGATGCAATTAGTGTTCTGACCGGGGCAATTAATCCTGAACACTGCATGTCCAATAAACGGAAATAAATAGCTCCATTTTCTGATTGATTTTTTTCAAAATGATACAATTTTATATTAGCGTGAAATCAGAGCAAACTTTTTCAGGGGTGCAATAATAGTTATTGAAATTATTATAGGAAGTATGGTAAGTGGAAATTCATCGTTTGGTAAACTGCGCGGTGTTCTTTTTTTGTGATAAAACATGTCTTGTAAAACACGAATGGTATGAAATTAAATGCCGCAAGAAAAATGGATTTTCTCTTTTATGATTTATTTATAGTATCATTTGTACTAAAGATAAAGAACGAGCATTGACGATGAAATCATTCGGATTTCTCTAGAACGTTAGCTCAACTTAAAAGGTAGGTTCCCTTTTATCGCGAAACATTGACAGAATGCCAATTCTCTTTTCTGTATTAGTTGTAATTCGTCAAAAAATGTTCGCATAGCTAATGCGTGCTGTATGATTATCTTATCCTGCACTCCAACCTTGCGTTCTCCGCGATAGGTGTACAACTCTTAGCTATGTGTAGATGCAGATGCACATGGCGCTTGTTATGACATGGATAATAACACATAGGTATTTATTGCGCTACGATTGCAGGTCTATTCCATCGCGAAGCCACCGACCAATAAGAGGAAGAGAGAGCACGCGATTTGCCCAGCTATAATGCACTCGGCGTGCTAGGAAATGAATGAGTTCATGAGCTCATAAGATCTGATCGTTCATCACATATCGTTTCAGAGTATTTGTCATACGATCGCAATTGGTTTTAAACTATAGAAAACTCAAAAGCAAAAATTAAATTGCCTACTGAATGAAACTTGAAAATCCGCACATTGGCGGCCAGATTTGATCTCTATAAGTGTCGAACAATGCAAAAGAAAATTAACTCACATTGGTTAAACGGAGGTTTTCAGAGCCCATGTTGATGGTAGTAGTGGGCCCACGGTTTCTGCTCTGTTCGATTGGATTGGTGGTCCTTTGGTCCACATTGGTCCACATTGATGTCAACAACTCGCGAAAGTAAAAAAGTTGATAAATCATGTCTTGTTTAGCTATCAAATTAAGATATGGCTAAGCGAAATGCACGCGTGAAAAACAACAATTTGTAAATTAAATTAAATCTCAATCACCAACTCATGAAAGCAATCAAAAGTGCAGTTATTAAAATGGAACAATCATAACGTGAAGCCACGTGAATGGCCAGAGCATGCTGCTGCGAACAGGGAATTGGTAATCACCTGACGAGCACTATCTAGATGGAATCAGAAGCGATTCAAGTCCTGGCGATCCTGCAGCATCCGTTCGTGCAGCGTTTGCCCAAACATTTTTAGACAAGATAACCCATGGTTGATTCTCACACCAAAAATATAAGGCCGTGCACTCGTTAAACTTCTATAGCTATACGCAAATAAAAGCAGATTCATGTTGACTGAACCCAGTATGGTTCGATTCCCTGCAATTATAACTCAGACCTACATTAAATTCGATATTTTTAATAAAAATAGATGAATGCCTATACGGCTTTGATGATTTCTAGCGGTAGCTCAAGGAACATTGCGGAAATTCCGGAGAAATAAGGTGAAACAGTTGTTTCTATAGATATAAAATCCAGCGGAGAAAATACGAATGGAAAATTCGATGTTGAAATGTGTGCCAATGCACGCATCAGCTGAAGCAAATGCAATTCTGTAGCGAGATGTATGCTCTCACATAAGCAAGCGTGTGTATCTGAGCTAGCAAGATAGTCGAGGGTATCGAAGCTGGGATCTCACGATCGGGGTGCTCATGGGTTGAAGACCGTGTAGCGACCCCGGCTGCAGCAGCAGCAGCAGCAGCAGAGGAATCCAGAGCAGGTTGTCGAGACTGAACCGTGGTCATTGTGTCGGTTTCAACTCTAGTCGTCTGACATACGCTAATTTTTTAGATATTTAAAAGAGTATTGTCTTGTCACATCGACATCTTGTGAATGTGGACTTACCTTCTTGGTTGAGCGAGTGATTGGACCCGGAACTGTCAGCTAGAAGCAGAGAAAGAAAGATGCGTAAGATGACAATTATGCGTGTGTGTATTTACATATGCGTATGTGCGCGTTAAATTTTAGTGAGTACATGCAAGACGATTAATGGGTGCTCGAAGTAGATTATCCTAGAGTTAAATTGGTACACGGTAAGTTAATGATACACCCCCTTTTTGTGACAATGCATTGGATGCAAGATGCACTTGCTGAAAATAAAAATATATAATGACACCAGGAATGTGCAATGAACCTATAGCATATAAAAGATTTATTACCATCGAAGCGTTCCACTCGTATTTTATACCATAAACACCCATTTTCGTTACGTTTATAAAACACATTCACAATTTTCAGAGTTCATAATCTCTTTCGTATAATCGATTCATCCTCCTGCCACGAATCGTTGCCCGCGAACACGAACAACGTACACACAAATGACGTATAACATTTCCACAACAAGAACTCGAAGACACGACTCGATCTCCCGTGGCAACAATAATCGTGGTGCCGTCTCGCTCGCGCCCCCCAGCGAACGCGTCCATCTCTCTTCGTCTCCCCGCAGCGGCTGTGGACCGACCACAAAGCGGCATGACTCGACATGATGATGGGCCAGCAGGAGATGCACCTGACGTACGGGGACGACCGACGCTCGATGCCAACGAGACCGGCGTCGACAGTTCGCTTTGCTGTCGATGATACGGCGCGATATCTTTGGTGAGATTAGATCGCTGCAGCGCTTGTCTGTGGTGGGGGTCGGTACTAGAGATGGCGATATAATGGCATCATGGGCGTTTTAGGCTCCTTATTCTCTTGCACGATGCTGGTTTCCGTTGCAAATGATGAGGTTTTTTTATATTTGGGTTTGAATTTAAGGGCTGTGGTGACTGTTTTGATTTGGCGGAACCAGAAGACTTTACTTTTTTAAGACTGGTGTCTTTGCCTTTTCAGAAAAACTATTTTACCGAATTATTAAATGCGAAGTCACAAGCTCAAACTTTTCCCCACGTTTCGAAAAGCTATGCTTCCTGCTTTATGAAGGGTCTAAACCTGATTTTAGCACCTGAGTTTAGACGATAGGACTTGGCATTCAATACCCATTGTTAAATAGTTCTTTCTGAGTAGCTACTAGAAGTTGGTTGTGTACAGAACGCTTTTACTCTGAAGAGACAGACTTTCGGTCCTAAAAAAAAATTGAGAATGAATTTATTTGTATTTTGGATGATCCGTTCTATATTTATTTATTTTGTAACAATTTCCCAGCGAAATTTGCTTCCAACGCAGAAGTGTTAAGTGAAAAGCCTCTCTTTCTAATATAAAATATGTTATTATAATCTATATTAATAAAGGACCGTTCATGCATAAATTTTATCTGTACAACCAAGGAAAAATAACGCCTATATTTACAAGACCAATGGCTTGTTTCCATGTTCCCAACTACTGACCGATGCAACGCGATGCAACTAAATGCATCCATGGCGGCATCGATGCACTTGAGATGCGGTGTTTATGTGACGTCTAACAAATGCATCTGCACGCTAAACGCGGCACTAAATAACCCGAGTGCGCTGTGCTGCTAGCGCTAACAAGTCGTGGCAATGGCAAGCAAGAAGTTGCTTGGGAATTCATGGGATGCCTACTCGAATGTCTTGTGTGAACAGGATCCTCTATCTTCTTTCCATCCGATGCTCAAAGTTAGTTAAGACAATTACATGTCAAATCAAACGGATGGGAAACGAGACCGAAAAACTACCCAAAAATAAGGAAATTGCAGATGCTGACTTTAAACCTGTCTCAGAGGAATCCTTTAAGCTGTTTTAGTCTCAAAAAACGGCTCAAATTAAAGCATTTGGTGCTGTTGGACAGGAGCATGGGCACCGAGTTCTCCCCCAGCTAGGCTAAGTAAACGTCATAATTAGCCTGATCATCGCAGGCTGCAAATAAACCAGCGACACAGAGACCACGTCAACACTAAACCCAGTGTGTCAAAGGTACAGAAATGGACCGACGCTTATTGCAGGAGAAAAATTTACTTCTTAAGATGAAACACAATTGGGCCTCACGTTTTTTCTTGTCGTCGCCGCCGGAGGAGTGGTGCATCATCTGTTGCTGCTGCTGCTGCTGTTGCTGCTGCTGCTGCATGTGCTGGTGCATGGCCGCCTCGTGGTGGTGGTTCTGCAACCCGCCGCCATGTGGCTGCAGCGCTGGCGTCAGCTCCATGCTGATCATCCCCGCCGCGCTGGTGGCGCTGTCGTCGGCGCTGTTGGCGGACAAACGTCGAGTTAGGCAACGCTTGGCAACACGGGGGGGTTGTTTTTGTTGGAAAATCGTTGATTATTCTTGATCAAGGGCGTTGTGTAGAACTCTGAGAGAGATAGCAATATTTATATTGATGAATTTATATAATTTCCAGACTCTGCCTTAGCAAAGCCTTATAAAAAAGCTGATTTTTTTGCCCGTAAAACCAGAAAAAGCAGAAAGATTTAAAAGAACTTGTAGGTCAATGCCTGCATCCATCTTTCGTAATTGAAAGTAGATTTAAAAAAACTTGGTGTGGTGATCAGAGTGGAGCCTTGACAATAACTTTCGGAGAGAAAGACTCATCTTACGATTCAAGCCATGCCCAAAAACCAAATAAAACGCTTCAGAAAACCCCTAAATTTCACACGCCTGCATCGAGCTATAGTCGAGACTTTGCGCAGAATTCAGCGACTGCAACAATCGGCAAAGTGCATACCGACACGATCTCCGGTAGCAAGGTCTTGCATTTGTCCAGTTAATTGGTTTAATTGTTGCAGGTTTAGAGACGCCAGCGCCGCCCGTGGCGAGCACCGGGACCACAATGGCGGCGGTGGACTGCATACGGCGGCGTAAGGCCATCCAGAGACACGGTCAACAATGGGCGACGTCGGACGAGCGGACGGTTGAAAAAAGTTCACACGCTTGAATAGCAGTAACAGATGTATGTGGATTTTTGCAGATTTGGTTAGTTTCGGTTGTATTGAATTGGCTCCGTGATGTAATGCCACTGGAAATGTTGTCAATTTTAGCCACAGAAGTGTACTTAACTATGTAATAGTACACAATACGTTGATAACCATTATTTGGCGTTGCATTTTAAACAAAATGAACGGTGCCAAAAACTAAAAAATTTAGCCAAATCGATTTTTTTCAATCGATATTTTTCGTGTTCATGCCTCGTGTTGCTGTATACAAAACACTCCGCGAGACGCGAGTCGTGAACAAGATTAATAAAAAAATAGAATAACAATTCTTCAAATATAATAATTCATAATAACATAAGATTATCTTCGTCTAGCCGTCTCTCGTTCTTTCTCTTTGCACTGGCAAGCGGTCAGCCAATATAATTTGATTCCCTCATGATAAATCCACAAACGCGATCCGATGCACAGTAAAAAAAAGAAGAGAGAACGCTCACACCAAAAACTCCTTGGCCACTTCTCGATTGCACGACGCCGGGAATGAATCCAGATTCATCTTCCACGAGTGAAGTTCTAGTTAATCGGACAATCGCCGAAAAACGGTTCCATTTGAAGAAACGAGTTCGAATTATTGTTATCACCCATTACATTGTCGACTCGTAATTTGAAAAGAGTATAGAATTTCTTTGAACTCAATTATGTTCCCATAAAAACTAATGTATCGGGCCAATTTCTTTTCATGTGCTTAACTGGGAAGGGCTTTTGATGGCTTTGGTTGATGGGCGTTTGAAGTAATGGCTAGAAAATACGCCACTGTGCATGCTTAATTGAACGAAGCATATATTTAGGAAGGTGCTCCATAATAGCACAAGGAGATTTTCTGTATTTTATTCCTCAATGACCATGGGAAATATTCGTCCTTTCTTTGTAACTGGAAAAAGTAGTTTATTGAACTCGATAAATTGTCTTCCGTTGAAGGTATCAGAATTTCAAGCTTCAAAGAGACTGAAATATGGGTCCCATAATGGTACAGTAAAAATACAGAGAAACTTAACCCTTTAGCAAGGGATTTAGACTGTTGAACTAACCAGGAACGCCATTTTTTCTCAAATGATATAACATTAAGAAATTGAAAACGTCCAGACAACATTGATTTGTACTTCCCAATATAAGCCCCGACATAAATATCAACTTGACAACTACAAATTCAATTTTGCAAAAGTCTGGCACCAAAATGGCACAAAAACGAAATGAAAATGGCATCAACATGCAAATGCTCGCTGAAACTCGATCACGGTCCAATTGAATGCAATGCAGGCCGCAATGAACAAGTCCCCACGAGCGCAACGTGCAGCCACCGATAAACAATTGCAAGCCAATTGCATCCATGGCAACGACCAGTACGTTGTTTACTTTCACCCCGGCCAATCGCCATGGCAACCGCGATGTAAATCATCGTTTCTTATCGAATTGACCTCATCGGGTCACGAAGCACTGACCACAGCCGTCTGCATAGGACTTTCTTTGTGCATTCAATCGAGAGGAATCCGCTGGGTTCAAATTGAGGCTCACATAACAAGACTAGGCTCAATTTAAAACGTATTTCACAATGCAACAGGGCATAAAGAGTTAAAAAATTACCAAAGGTCCGCTTAGTTTTTGATGTTCATTAACAATCAGCGGTGCTTGTGAGGATTCATTAACAAAGGGGGAAAACCAAAATATTGCGTAAGAGAGCCCCTAAGAAAAGCCAGAATGTTTGCGATATGTCATTAATAATTGGATTTTTTTGCAAACACCACTTCAAACGAAAATTTCCCGAAAAATAAATGTTGTCAAATTTTTAATATTTCACTGAGAAACATTAACGTGCTGGCCCTATGAATCAGAGTGCCTGGGCTCAGCCTGGGACCATTCTGATTGGTCGGCACTAATTAGTGTGGGACTCCATCGCGGCATGCGATATCGTTGTCGTTGTTGTTGTTATTGTTGTTTGTGGGTCTCGTGTGTGTCAGCGCCGACAAATGCCGAACGAGGTCGAAGTTCACCGAAGACCAAGACTTGTCATCTTCGGCTAACGAGATGAATTCGAACAAACGTCCGAAATGACTCGTCTAATTGTTGTGATTGTTCCCTGGGTTACGGACCCTTCGAGTGGCCTTGAGCGGGAACAACACGCAATTAGTTATTTAATTTATACAACCAAGAATAACTTAAAATATATTTTTAAAAAAATCATGAAACTTTATGGTGTCTACTAAACAATTTTAGAAGACCTCGGTTTAGGGGCTAGAGCCCGGTACTTAGATGTGTACAAAAACAGGAAAACCACCAGTAAAAAATATAAGCAAAGCTGCCTTGACTCATATTTTCTTCTGAGATGGCTGATTTGTTTAAGGAAATATTGGGTCTATCATTTTTTTGAGAAATTTTGATTTCTTATAAATTCATCGACATACAGTGAGCATACAAGAAGGTCTAGATTGACTTCAGGGTTTTACGGAAAGGCTGAAGAAAAAAAGAATGGCGATAAATGGTAAATTTGATATTATTTTTAGCATCAACTGATCAAAATTATAGTGAAGTCTGTAGATTCCAAAGTCTATGTAGGCAAATTTAGTCAATTGCTCCTAAGCATCTTTAAAAAAAACCACTAAAGCACTGTTCACATCATTGTCTTACGTGTAAACGTCAGAAAAAAAGACAACAGATAACGTCCGACAGATCTCACACCAAGTTGGAAACCACCAAGAATCGGAGAACAAACAAAAAAACCACTCAAACGCCAAGAATCAAAGCGTTTTAAGTTTGACAAATCAATTAAGAAGTGGCCAGCTCGTCTCCGATTGGTCAGATTGTTCAGGCCGACACTGCGATTGGCTGGCGAGGCCGGTGTGAAGTAGACTGCACGGTAGCTGGGTTTGTGCAGAAGCGATGGACTGTGAAGATGGTTTCTTGTCCGATCGCGATGCTCTAAACCAAAATTTTCTTTCGACCAATTCGTGAAATTGGCGGTGAGTTGTTTTTCCGCGTCGCCAGTGGTTTTAAGGTAGCATCATCGATGCTTTTTTTTTCCTAAATTTCATTCATCTCGCTGCCAGATACACGCTTGAGTAAGGATGTGAACAAGCTGAGTTTTATAAATACACCTGCCCATAGCTTCCGTCAGGACGTCATAGTTAAGCAACATAGTGGAGGAGCAGGGATCGGTTTGATACGTTCATTCATGATCGCTTGCCAGTTTTATCAGATACAATTCTACATCCTGAATCGATTTCCTTCTTCCACGAGCAGTCGATCGTCAACAATGAGTAAAAGAAACGACAACCGTCAGCCAATTGTTAGAGCGTTTGACAGTTAGGTCTGTCAGTTACGTAGACAAGAGAATTTGAACGGGATCCAATTGTTGCAGAAAGCACTGAAATTATTTAGATCAGCGACGTGGACTGTCCAATTCTAATTTATGGCTGAAAATGTAGAATAATTTGAAGAATCCAATAGCAAGGTATCCTTTGATACAAGAATGTATATACTAAGCAAATGAACATTTTGATTGCTTTCCTTAGCATAATGTATGCTAATTTTTTATAGCCAAGCAACATGCATCGGTAATTTATAGTCATATATAAAGAGGAAAATAAGAATGGGCAAATTCGGGTCAAACACAATGTTCTCTTTACCTTTCGGAAATCATTGACCACGCAAGTATATTTAATGGCGGAGGAAATGGCAAAATAAAACGATTTAACTTATCAAAATGGACTTACAACCTAATTGAGACGTGTGTTTTCATTAAAGATGGAGCAGTGATATAGGTTTGCAAGATTCATAGACGGATAAACACAGCTGGTTGTACCAACGCAGTCGAACACAATGACTTAGCTGCGGTCAACTCTCCTGGACATCGACAGGTAGATCGAATTCCATTTCTAACAGTAATTTCATTGTCAGCCGCGAGTTTGATTCCCGGTCTGTGTAAATAATTCGATTGCGGACAGAGTAAATTGGACTGTCGATCAAAAATCAATCAGCACGTCATGAATTATCCGCCACGGTGAAAAATCGCGCGGTTTTTGCCGGCAACGCTCGACGTGTATAAATAGACTTGATGCGAAGATATGGCGAACATTTCGAGAGAAACTACGGATATTGTGTTACGGCCGATTATATTTTTATGAGCCTGCATTGAGGTGGTTTTTAGCTGTCTGTAACGTTCGTAATTCCTTGGCGTCATGGTTACATTACGATCAACGTTCAATTTGAAAAGCCTGACTAAACCAAATATATTTGGGGTTATTTTTGCAAGTAAATAGATATTAGACATTTTCAGAGGAATTTAAAATCAATTTTTAGACACGAAGAAGCTTAAAAACACACAAATATAAACGCGCGTTCTTTCTGTGTGATAATAGGTCAATTCACAAATGTCACCGTCAAAAACAATTGAAGCGCTTTGCAGTGTATATTATCACAGCCCAGGTGACTTTCCTCTGCGGGATTTTTTAACGTTTTAACTTCAAAGACTCAGATAGGCAGTGAGCAGCGACAATATTTTTCCAGTTGACTGTACCACCATTTCCCGGACCACGGCTTCCTCGGCGATGGTCACGAACTGATCACGACCCACCACGTTCGCAAATTACAGTACTTAAGAGACAATCATCACCGGCACCCACTACTCGTCATCATGCAGTGACCACAGCCTCCTACGTTCAGAGTCGCGCGATCTGCGTTCAGCTAAACTGTCGTGGCATAGAGAAGGCTGTGTGTGTCAATTGTTTGCAGATCAAAGCCTTCTGTGAATAACTGTGTCTGTGGTGTGGAGCAAAATGGCTTGCGTTTATCGGAACGATGCCTTTCCTTATGTGCGAGAAATAATTTTCTCTGTGCAGTTTGTAATGAAAAGTATTATGCTGTACAATTTTAGATCTATGGATGTAATAAAGCTATAAAGTGCACTTATTTTTACAAAAAAATATGTCTTTTTGAATACCATTAACTATGGGTTTGCGCACTAATATTCAAAAGGAAAAAATCGTCACTTCAGTGTGAAATAAATTTTGATAGCTGGTGCAGTCTAGTATATATATATATATATATATATATATATATATATATATACATACCAACTGCCGATAATAAGCATTATAAAATATTAATAGGATACATGATTAGTAAGACTTTTACTTCAATGATATTCTATATAAAAAAAAACCATATACGATTTGTTGTCATACGTGCAGTGTATCACATTTGCAGGCGTGATCGAACATTAAAGTAATAAAAATCGCAGCTCCCTCCAGAAAGCTGAATAATTCCACCATTTTTCATTCAATAAATCTAGTACCTCATTAAACTAAACTATTTCATATCGAGTACTACTACCTGTAGTGTGCTACAAATTAAACGGCAATGCAGCGAAGAAAAATACAACCACCACACATTGCAACCTTATAATAACAAGTCATATTTATTCGCGCACATATCAGATGCATGTTAGCAAGCCATACTCGCTGTCGACATTTCCATATAATAATGAATTAGCAATCAACTAACACCTATTAATAAACCCTCTTAATTCCAATAGATCATCTAGATTTCTAATTGAATTTGCGAGCTCTATGAGATGGAACGCACAGAGTCAAACTCAGATACAATCTAAGCTAACAGTTTTCTCCGAGGTGCATGGAAAACGACGTTTATTTTTCCCTCTATGCTGCTCGGCGCTCGCACCTACGCGCCCGTCGAATCGAGTGTGAAACGCGCTGGCCACCATCCAGTTTGACGCCATGCGTTTTGCTAATAATCTCTCGGGTTTTTTTATTGATGTACTACATGAGATTGCCGGACGTTTGAATGCGCGATAAACTAACACTGTTTTAATTCACGACCGATTGTGAACGCGAAGATTTATGGACGGCGTCACCGATTTTTAATACTTGCGAATCTTGTGTATAGTTGAGAGTATATAGATACATGCTATAGATGTATCGGAATTTGTGCAATTTGTTATGTGCTACAGCTAGGACTGTGTGATAGGCATGTAAGAACATCGTACTTCCTACCATGAGAATGGAAGTTTGAAGTGAATTAAAGGATTGTCATTTATTTTGATAATCTTGAGGGCTAGATATTGCCAAAAGATGACAGCGGCGGTATCAAATTTTCTGTCAAATGTCCTTGATAAGCCAGTTACATCCAAGAAGATTTTCTGTAAGGGTGCAGATGCAAAAACACGTGACAAATGCAGTGTACACATTTCATTAAAAAAAAATTGGTGAATGCATTCAATCGATATTGTCCAGTCATTTCACGTCAAAGAGTCACATTTGTAATTCCAACGATAGTTGAAAATGGAATTGGAATGAAAGCTGAATGGTAATGCGTGCCAGAAGGCTTAATTTAACCGTGTAATTAGCAGCTATTTTCCCCCCTCCCTACCTCCCCAGAACAATTTCGCTGGCACTGAATCGAATAAAATAAATCAGATAATTTGCAAAATGCAAATGGCTGACGCGAATGGATCGTGATTTGTGTTGTGGGTGCGATCCACATGGCTCTGTCTGTATAACAGCAGCCTAGATATACACGATTGTAACAGAAAGCAAATAATCGTACTGACCGAGAGAAATTCGCACTCTTTTTGTTAGTTGCTTGCAAAGAATATCTGTTGGTCAGTTTCCAGCAAGCTGCGCCGAGAAATGGCAACGAATCGAGTAGGCGTACGTACGCAAAGATAATGCATTTCTCAGCTCGGCATGAGGTCTGTACGTACATAAATAAACATACCGAGATTGAAGATGTTGTATTGATTTAGATTTTAGACTCTATCCAAAAGTAGAAACCTATACAAGAGATTAAAAATATTTTTACAAATAAAAGTGGTGGTTTTTATCATGTGGTCACCCATCCAAAACCTAAACTTGACCAATGTTACTGAACTTCGGGGATTGAACTTGGGGAAAATTTATTTGCATCAAAAATACACTAAGTTTTCAAGTGGCTTATTGATTTATTAACAAAATATCTATATGCGTCTCATTAGCAGCAAATTAGCATTAAAGGACCGTAAATAAGTTAGCGGGACACTGAAAAATTAGGCCTTGGTGTATCTAGAAACACTGTTATTTCACTATCTGCATTGTAAATATATAAATTTATAATAATATTTACTAAAAAACTTGGCTAACAAAAATATATAACCAGAGCCACTGACATAAATGAAGAAACCCGAGCCATCAAGAAATACCGACAGACAGACAGCAATTCGAAACATAGCATATGCTCGCCATAGCAACTCATGACATGATTCTGTGAGAGAAGCGATGGCACACGTTGTATCGCGCGGCCATCGGCAATCGGCGATCGAGGTGTCATCGAACTAATCGTTCAGCCACAAATTAGTGTCGGCCACCAGTTGACAGTCGGACATGCGCAGTCAGACATGCGCACTGGTCGCTACGGCGCTATCTTCGCCCGATCTCCGCCCGTCTGATTCACAAGACGCTGATCTCACGGCTGCCTGGTTAACAGCCAGCTCCTGTCGCCTCCGAGATGCCGTGATTACCGTTGCTTTACTTGTGCACGACAAATGGCGCCAGTGGTAGCAATTTTTTTAAACTGGTTTTCACTTATGTTAACGATTTTTCGCTTTTTTTCTTTCTTTGAAATAGACCTTTTTCACTCAGAGAAAGATGACGTCAGGTACCCACTGGTCGTACTACCAGTTTGGAAGAAATATTAATTAGCTCTGCTAAATAACAAATGAAGAAAGGGAAATCACAGCCCGAATTTCTCTATCTGGTTGTAGCGAGTGGGTATCATGACGTCATTTTGATTGAATTTTGATTGAATATAATTGTCAACATTATAATCGATGGACATTGCTTGGCTTATACAAAGTTTGCGAACAGCAAATTAATATTGTGCAACTTATTTTTAATCTTTATAATCCTAACCGCAAATCGCTGCTTTTAAATAGATGGGCGAAAGAAAAGCTTTGAACAAAACCATGACAGACCATTTAGAAAAATCCGAAAAAAACACTCTTAATTACATGACCAATGCTTCATGCCAATTGTCTTGTTTTCTGCTTTTCTCACAAAATCTATTTCTGAAAAACGCTTAAATTCGACAAAGCAATCAAAGTCTCTGCATTTGATTCCGTTTCTTGGAAGGATACCAATTGCGGATTTTCGGCAACGATAGCAATGAACCAATTGGTCATGTTTTTTAATGGACGCTCTAGAAGAGATTGATTTGTTTTGACGAGTTTAATTGGGTGTCGGATATTTCCTTGCAATTGCCACAATAAATCCATCTAGCCCATATTGTGTGTCGTGTCAGCATCCGTGCCATCCATACTAATGAACCCCGCTTCAGAAGACTAATACACTTGTATCTGAGCGGTAGCTCAACACGGCGTCAAAGTGTGTTAGCATCTTTACTAATTGAAATACAAAAATAAATTAGATAGCAATTAATAATAATTAATGAGGCAATCGGTTATCAAGCACACAGCAAGTTATTTTTATTGTAATTTACATATAAACGCCAATTATTAGCCAATATAAAAGGAAATCAAACTAGCATAACCTATTTGCCTGCAGTGTAATTCATTTCTTCGGAATTAAAAATAAAGTTATAAATCGCATAAAAATGCTGCTATAGTTGAATAATAATGACGTAATAATTAGTTTGCAGTATTATCTAATAGGCCTATTAGCATCAGGTAAGCGCTGAGCGGTGCATGCAGTTGTTTTTCACACTTCAATTGTTTCACTGCTGCTGCACATTCCACGGGTGGGTGGCTGCACTTCACGCGGAGAGAAAAAAAGGGCGATGGAAATTTTTGCTAAACCTGCCCACACTTCATCATATACAGCCTTTGATTGCGTTATCAAAATGGTTGATAATATTTCATCCGGTTTTCTTGATCATTTACTTTGCCAACAAAGATAGTTAGTTTGTGTAAAAATTTTATCACTTAACTATGTTATTCCAGTTTTTTAATTGTATATCTGTAATCGTTTTGTGCCAAACATTAAAATGCATTGTACACCTGTAAATATGGAGACTAAACGTTAATTTGAATTGTAAAAATGCCTTGGAGTGTATGAAAATGTTATTCCTCTGCATAATAGTCAAAAGCCAGTCAAGAAATCATTACAATTTTGCCAGAAAGATCGATATTTTACACAATTTAACAATAATGTTAACGCATTAGCCATTTTTATTTACTCTAAATTTTTTTCCCATGATGTTCATGTCAATCGCATTTATTTGGTTTTCAAAAATTCTTGTAGAAATTACGGGGCGCTATTATGCATCTTATTGCATTAAATCAGCATCGCAGCATATTATCAGCACACCTAATGTTGCACAAAGACTCGAAAGCTCGGCAAAGTGTGGAATAATCGAATAAACAAAGTGCACACAGGTGATTTACGAGTCACTTTGATTTATCAAATTATTATCATCATATTATTATTGCTGTAAAGCAGCGAAAGGTGTGCGAAGGTGTGTGTGAGTGAGTGTGTGAGTGTGTGGTGTCAGTTGTAAGGCGATCCGGTGAGCTATGCGCCGGTGAAATGATGACGGCCAACAATTTTATCCGAGCAAGAGAGAGTTTGAATTTATATTTCGTACGAGAAAATGGAATTGATTTTGATAGTTTATAACCGTGTGGGATGTATTCCGGATGTTAAATTCGTGTCATTTTAGCAGTAGGAACATGACAGTTAGAAGAATTATTGAAAAAAACGGGGAGTATATTTTTCGATATGAAATTTTACTGCAACAAAGGAGCGATTTCAGTGGCACAGCGATCCGATCTATGGAAAGTCCAGGGAGGATACAGATCGAACACGGGCTTGCCGTGTTGCCTGATCGATTTGATAAATTTGGTTCAAACTAATTTGTTTAGCTCACAATTGACTTGGACTAATGCATCGTTTTGTGTAAAAAGATACTAGATTCTTTTTCGGATTCTCAAACTCTCTCGACGAGAAAGAAAAAAACGAGCATTTATACTCCCAAAAACCGAACCGTTCGAAAGGTGACGGACAGCAAAAAAATGCTTCTTTTGAAATTGTCTTGGGATCTAGATTTCAAGCGATTCGACATGCCCTAGATCGGAGGTCGAACCTTTGCCTGAGATCGCGAGCTTTCGGTAAATCGAAATGTGTAAACAGCATCAACCACGATGCAGAAGCTCGACACAAGGAATCATGTGCAAAGAAATCCACGCAAATTAGTTCAGATGATTGACGATATCCATAGCATATACATTTGAGCTTGCCACTAAGATTTGTATTCAAGATGGATATACGAAAACTACAATAATCCTCACTTTGCGAATGACAAAAACTTGACTGCACAAAAAACGTACTTCCATCGTTTGTCTAACAAAGCTCCAAGATCGGCGTTAAGATTATCAATTCTTAAGCTGAGATTTCATTTTGTCTTCAGGTAGGATTAACACCAGCATCAAAAACGAACGCCACTTAAAGCAACATTAAATTGACAGATGCTAATGACCTCTCTCTAATACAGAAGCATTAAAATAATCGCACCCTGTTATAATCCGGAATCGAGGTGAAAAACACGAAAAGCATCGATATTCTCTAACCCAACGTACACACAAGATTAAAGTCTGAGCAACGCAAACGGCCGGTCGCATTAGCAAGTCGTTGTCGGTTGCCACCCAGCACCACAGCGCCATGTGACACTCCTATTTCCATAGCTACCGTTGCCCCGACTCCCGCGTTGCCCCAAGGCGCCGGCACGATATCGTGTTCGCTGAGCCACTCTCCGTTTTTTTTTTTACTCGAATGCTGAATAATCCGACGAAGAAATTTCATAGAAAGAAGATGTGAATTTTTATGTATTTTTCCTGTACGGTGGCTCGCGGTGTGCTGTTAACAATGCGGGTGTCTTGCGCGGAGAGTTCGACGCGCGAGGAATGGATCAAAGGCGGCGGTGGCTTGACAATGGTCTCCCGAGGAAGCATGGGTTTCTTACGGAATAGTGCTGGTTATGGCAGGAATTATTAAGACTACTTGGTTTTATTTTAATGTCAAATATATGTCCGATTGTGTTCTATATTGGTTATATGGTATTTTTTTATTATTGGGGAGCTATGCATATATTCTGAAAGTAGTATTTTATTATATAAGGTTGATTCTTTTATTATTATCTTTCTCAATAACATGCTTTTGAGAAAGATATGTGCTACATTGGTTACGTGTATTGGCTACAAAATATATAGATATGAAGGATATACAACACAATATGATACTGCAAGCAGCGTGGGTTCTCATCATTTGATTCATAACGACGGTCCACCCAAAATTAAGGACCATCCGTGATTTTGAAACAAATTAACCGGCATAAAAATTGCAGCTGCAGACAAAATGCAGCCACTGCTGCATTCTGCACGCGGAAATCGTTGCACGACGTGAATGCAATCATTACGAGAATGATTATAAGAATTTACAAAAATCAATGCTCTATTTGAAGCGCTATTTCGATTATTACCCAACTACCTGTCGTATATAGCAGGTATAAAGAAGCATCATTACAACTATATACGTGGCTTTAAACAATCGACCGGCCAATAAAAACAATGTAACGGAGGTGTAGCTACAACAATGGAGGTGCAATCATCTTGAACGTGATTGCATGGTTGGTCGTCGGTGGTATGGGCTTGTCTGCAAGAAGCAAAGCACTACCTGTTAATGACACGACGTCGCTGGCGAATCATTCAGCAATCATCGTAATCAACATCATTGCATCGCCAATAACTAGACTATACTATGATGTGTATTGCACATGCTGCTGTTTCATGTTTGAGTGGGTCTAAACATTTAATTTGTGGCTGTTTGGGCGACTTGTTGGAATAGGTCTTGCATTGAATTGTTTGGGAGAGACTTTTATGTGTCATGAACATTGTATGATTTGTGTTTTAACTAAACGATCCTAGTTTTAGAACAAGAATGTTTCAAAACTGGAATTTGAAAAACATTTTTTTCCTACACTTTTTTTTTAAGTTCTTGCCTTTTTTGTCTATGAAATGGTTTGGTATAAATATATTGCACAAAAACTACTGATGACCTTGCTCTCCAAGCGCATAAGAGTGTCACTGCACCCAGCAAATCCTGTGTGAGGAATAACGTCATTATCATTATAATGTAAAGCGTGTAATTTTATTGGCATTGATTAGTCATTCATATTTCATCGACACAGCCACAGTTAAAAGAGTCTCTTGGGCTCGACCGATGATAATTTGCACGTGGGTTTCACCGAGTGAAAATAGTTTGTCAACGGAATGACACAGGTGACACAGGGCAGACTAACAATCTATCAAAAATTTACCACAAACTTCTCTGTACGTAAATCTCGTGTCTGACCATCAGAAACCCATGTCAATCATGCACCCGAAATAAAAATAATATATACCAATTGAGTTTATACAAAATATCAAGTTGAGAATCACTGGAATTAATTTGTGGTCTCTCCGGATGGCAGCTAAAGGTCTAATTACGCCAACTGGCAGGCTTCAGCCACTTCGACGAACATTGTTATACATAATACACGCAGACGTCTGGTGTGTACTAAAGTGATGGTCAATCCTTGTAGAAGGTACCACTTGCAATGCCTGCCATCTCAGATATCAAACATCGATTTGTAATAAAAATAGGTCGTTTAAGTTAACGTTGACTTTAAAAAGAACCCAGAGCCAGCCATTTAAAGGCTATTTAGTTGTTCCTGGAATCCATGTCGGTGTTATGGAGTGTTGCTATGGTTACCATCGCGTCGGTGATTCGTTCAATTAGGCAAATCTGTTGAGATGTACTTGTAGAGGCACAGGGTGCGCAAGAAATTTGGAATCGGATTATTTTTAGTTTCAATGAAACACTGTTTTATTTACCTACACCCACCCCTCAAAATCATGTTGTGATGAACATCTGTGCAGAAATTCAAGGGCCAGAAATAAATGGTACTTTTAATGCGAACCCCCTTTAAAATGCAGCGTGCAACTAAATCATATCAACCGTCTCGGATTGCATATCATATACGGTATGTTGCATGAACATTGACGTGACAAGCGACTCAAACGTTCGCTAAAAGTGCAGCACAGTACAAGACAAGTATGTAGATTTGCAGTGTGCATGTGAGCTGCTTTAGAGAAAGACAAGAGGAAATGTGTATCGCTCTATTTTTCTTATTTTTACTCAGCTGTTTAGTAGTGATTGTGGCACTGCCATCAATTCTTGGAGTGTGTAAATTACTTGGCTGTCGCCTTGGCGTGGCTTATATCTGAGCTTGTGTGACGTGACATCATTGATGACCGGCCTGGTCCATTCATGCTGCCAATGGGGCGAGATGACCGTTGGATAAATTAACGACACATATTAGTTGTGTTATAAAACACCGTTTGGCACAACATTTTAACTAGACAACACTATTTGTTCGATTGATTTATTTTTCCATTTACTGTCTGTGTTTATTTTGTGACAACAAGCTGATATTTTCAAATATTACGATGCATTGGCAGTACAAGGCATTGATGGTTGACGAAATTTGGTTGTAAATGCGTTGTAGTTCCTCTACTGGCAAATTTGAACCCTTTAGAGGAGTCGTCATCAACAATGTGACACAAATTGATAGATGAACGGGTAGTCAAAGGCAATAGAAGTGGACGTGGTCCAGAATTTGCACGTGGGTATTGTGGGGAGATGCTTCGAAAGCCACCTGAACGGAATACTAATATCAACAGAGTTTTCTTTGATTTGACACATTGATTGAACAGAATTTGGTTAGGCTATAAAAGTGTTCGTAGCAAATGCTTCTCTTTAGC
The DNA here is from genome assembly GCA_921293315.2 of Nemurella pictetii. Taxonomy (NCBI): domain Eukaryota; kingdom Metazoa; phylum Arthropoda; class Insecta; order Plecoptera; family Nemouridae; genus Nemurella; species Nemurella pictetii. Next base: position 8,280,305 of record OV121126.1, read on the forward strand.
AGAACCGAAATCTAGTTTACTAATTGAAATGTAATTAAGTGCTAGTATTCATAATAGCCGCAAGTCAATTTAATGTAAGAGTTCATTGTGATGCATGCACTGAAATGTGAGCTGCATGCATAGTTCATTAATATGTACGACAAGGTACACATCGCCCATCCAGCAAGTATTGCTACCAACATATCAAGCATAAATCCCACGTTATAGCCTGTAGGTATCTTCGAAGACCCCATAAGGTTTCCATCTCAGTGTTATTTACACATCATTTACATGTGTTAACGTGTTTTATGGCACAAAGTTTGTAATGAATAAATTATTAGCCTCCTTATAGATGTATCTATACTGCAACATGCTGGACTCAAATTGAATTATAAACAAGTTGATTTATTTACAGTTTGTTGATTTTCTAACATGATTTTGATGAAATTTTCGAAAACTAGATGTTTCGCATTTGAAAAACGTGTTTTCTTAAGTTATTGTTAACAAGGTTTGAATGTCAGTTAATCATTGTGAAATTGGTGGCATGTTTACTTGATCACGAGTTACACTTCAAATTTAAGTTTACGAAATAAAATATAGCTTTGTTGTGTTCAATTCAGACCGCTCGTTTTGATCGAATACCGTATTTACGAGGTTTATTTTTGTTGCAACACAAAAAATATTTGTTGTACCTTGCGTTTTTGATACCCAGAGCAATTGTATGAGTTAGGATCTCAGACTCATCCGCTCGTCTTGCCCACCATGAGTAAAAAGAAAGAAAATAGCTGCTAAAAAAATAAACTAGTTACTCTTTCACTAGAAAAAAGCAAACATTACCTATCCTCAGTTGCCAACAAGATGATAATTTAATTTCTCTTGATGTAGCGACAATTAGGTATATATTCCTCTTGTGATTATTCTACAAAGTTACCGCTTAACCTTTCTTACGAACTTTGCATTATTAAATCCGGTAGCTACGCGAAGATGGAATCACATTAACCATACACACTACCTCCGTTGATTGCCTGTATAGGCAGCCTAGACCACCGCATGCTTCGATACCCGAAAAGAAAGATAATCCTCAAGCAAAGCATTCATCATAACACAAAGGTACATGTAAGTCATATGCTATTAGCGAGTTTCCAGCTACATGAATTTAAAGCTTCTGAACATGCAAGTTCATAGAGATACTTGTCAGACAGCGAAACAAGCAGCGGTCGTAGCGCACTAATTTTATGCAACTGCAAGTAAAATCTTCTGCATCCTGAGGTACATGTTTCAGCTGCTCATTTAATGCGACAAGTTGATTTAATCGCCTCGATTCTTTGTGATATCGCGTTACCGATAGCTGTCGTGTAGACTGTAGAGCTTGTAATTATCACGAAGAGAGGGAAATGGATATAGAAGGCAAACTTGAAGCGTTACATACACGAATTTACAATTTTGATAGTCCAAATTTTTCCACGATACAAAATTAAGGTTTCCTACTTTTCAATGATGCACACTATTACTTCAATTGAAACCAAGACATTTACACATAATAGACCTTGAAATCTGGCTTATTTAAACTAAGAATATTGCAAGTACTATTTGACATGTCAGAAAAAAAGTGTTCACAAATTTAGTATTCAAGATCTGTACAAAAAAATTTACTATGTTAATTTCAACGATTATTGCTGCCAATTATGACACACAAAAGTGACACCAAACTTTTCGCTCGTTCCAAGGAGTCATTTTATATGAGTCCATACTTATTCGATAATACGCATAGGAAAAATTAAACATGGAAACATAAAGCGTTTTTTTCCGGTCACAAAGCCGCCCGTCTCCACCAATCTAATTCATATGATTCTGACATAAAAATCTATTTCATGTTTCAAAAATCGACAAAGATGTGTATACACAAATAGCAAGGTGCAAATTTCGTAAGCAAACACAGCAAGCTTAGTGTTGCAAAGTAGGCGGTAATCTACGCTTCCTGGACGGCGTAGTGCGCGCATGGTAATTTACTAGGTCTATTTCGAAGCCCGGGGCATGGTGCTCTAGCAGATGATGCTCAACGATGAAGGCGGTCGCAGCGGCTCATTAAGCATTAGCGATGCTCTTCTAATTGCTTCTGTGCCATGAGATACGAGCGATGATGATGTCTTGTTTGGTCGTGGTGACAGCCGCATGCGGGGAATAAATTTGCCGAAATTTGTTTGTTTTGTGTTTATTTTGCGATAAAATTGGTAATGTTCTATGTTTTATGAAGGAATAGTGGTGGTTTAATACATCCCAACGGTTTCACCACAAATTAACCCATAAATATTTTCTACCTCATTTTCGTTATTTATTATACCTAAAGTTTATTTGTATTCAATGTGAACATCAGAATACGGATTATTAATCGCACTTTGACGTCACGTGATATTTAGCCAAACCATGTTTATCAGGTAGGTAAAATTCATAGAAGTGATTTGATTTGATTTGATTTGACTCCATCGTGCAACCGTTTCGGCGTCTAACACCGAGCACCGAAAAGCACAAAGAGTCGTTACACAACAAACACATTTTTTGGGGGAAACGGAAGTGACATGTCTTACAATCTCTACAATTAGAATAAAGTGTGACATAAGTACCGTCGGTGGCAGTCACATGGTGGGAGAATCTCATTTCTTCTGTCCCTGCTTCACGCTGTTTTGCATTGCACTGTACTACACATGCTGGGTGTTTGATAACAATGCCCAAACACAAGCAAATAGAACCAGTAACCATTGGCTCCCAGAAAATTGTCTGCGGTATACATTTAGCAGTCATACCTTGTCTTGTGGATAACCTTGAATTTTGGTTTTCAAATTTTGTGGCGATTAGATAAGTAAAAATGTCGGTCATTTGTGTGGTCGTGCATGTGAATTGTGCGGTGATAAGAGCGATGCCATTCTGACCACGGTCAATGGCAAGATTGGGCGAGGCTTCACTTTGTGGCGACACGGGCATAGGGAAATGCAACTGCATGAGAGACGATTTCAATTAGACTTCAGACACATGGAAATGTCTTCAATAATTCAGTTAAAATGTGGTCTTGTACAAAATCTATGATTTTCAGTAGGTTACTTAAAACCTCTAACAACCAGCTGATCCAGAAGAAGAAACTTATTCGTCCAGAAGGAACTGGAAATGATCACAGTCAATAATCGAATGCACTATCGGTAACTTATCATCTCATTATTTCAGCAAACGCAAAAGCTGTGCTATTTTAAATAGACAAGGACTCTTTTTTAAATAAACAAATCATTTTGATCATTTTTTTGTGTAGCGCTTAGTTTATTACGATTCCTTAAATTAGTTTAAGTTTAGAGATTATTCGTTAGCTAATTAGGCTCAAAACCCAAGACTCGATCCTGGTACTAGATTTACAGTTGACTCCGACCAGCAGGCAATTAAATAGAGCCAATTAACAAACAATTACCGAAGGACGCTATCAATAATAAACTGACAGAATTAAGAGAGAGAACAAACACCGAAGACGGTTTTTAAGAAACGTTCGTCGCTTCTCCTTGCCGACCCGAGCATTGAAACCGGCAGCGGTCGTCGTAACGATTTTACCATCTGGTCTCGCTCGCTGCCAGATATTTAAACCGAGATATCCTTACTAGGACGCCAGAAATTTACAAAAACAGATTCCGAAATAAATGAATAAAATTACTCTCGGCTATTTTTATTTTTATAGTAAAGCTCGAAGTGTAATTTTCCCGGAAGGCGATTTTTATTCTTCCAACGGCCGCGCCATCTGACGCGGTTCATTTGTTAAATGACCACGATTTCAGATTATAAGCCATAACTAGATCGAATAATTTACTTGCAAGCGTTATTTAAAAGCAAGAATACACCTGTCGTATTTGTCAGCAGCTTAACACTTAACAGCTAATCCAGTTTGGGGCTTCCATAATTTCAATTTTAAATGAACCACAGATTATAATATCGCTGTCAAATTAGTACCTCGATCATTTTCTTTTTGTTTAAATAGCTCATGATCATCACTGTCTCCGTATGCGAATTCTTACTGGCTTAAAATGCACATTTTCAGGCAGTTTTCCTGGGATTCGGTCGTCATCTCGCCAGAAAAAAATGCTGAACGCAATAAAACTCTACAGTAACGCATTTAACTATTTTTATAGCTATTTCTGAAGTACTAATTGGCGGTAATTTATAGCAATCTCCACTAGCGGGATCTGAAAATCAGCAGCTTGCAAACAGTTTCCTAATGGCATATACCATAGCTAAGTTTTCAAAGTTGTAAAATATTTATAAATTGGAATACATCTATTACATTCAATCAAAATTCTATCAAATGACGTCATGATACCTACTCGGTTAAACCAGATAAAGAAATTCGGGTTGTTCGGGATTTGTTATTTAGCAGAGCTAATTAATATTTTTATCCAAACTGACAGTACGTCCAGTGGGCATCTGACATCATTTTTCTCTACTATGTGGAAAAGTTCTTTTATTATTGGTAATATCCCATCGCAAATGGCTGTCCAGACGAGGATTTGAGCCGAACCTGCATCTGGGTTACCAACGAGATTTGCAGCTTTATCGTAGAATTTAATTTCAGATAAATTATCTCAAAATAACCGTCACCTACAGAGTAAACTTGGCGAGATATTTGAGACGAGCGGTGGATTCCGAGCACGCCGCGAGAGCTCATCTCTCCGGCGCTGCGCGCTCTCCGTGCATCGAGGTCTCCGCACTCCGCGCGTTCAACTCCCCGCGAGGCGTCGCCAGACCGTTTTGCCTGCATGCTTGCCACCTGTTGCCAGGAGATGTGCATCTTGCCGCTGCGCGAAAACCCGCGGGAACCGAGATCGAGGATTATCAGCGGAGACGGTCGGCTCTGGTTTCGTGCTGTTAGAGCTAATGCTTTCCGCAGATTTTTATGAATACTTTGCAGATTATATATCTGATCAAGTGACTTTTTTTTATCTATAATGGATTGCAGCGAATGATTCTGTTCACAAACTGTTTGCGATTGTCTGTCTATAGTTTGGCCGCCTTACAACAAACAACTAGACTTAAATAACACATGCAATGCTAATATAATGTACTGGATTGCCAATCCTATTCGCAAAGCTCGATGATTTTTACATTTCCCACAAAAATATATGTTTTTAAAAGGCGATTTTATGAAAAATGGTGGTCCTACACAGATGAAGTCCCACACTTATCTCTTTGAGTTAGTACTCAAACAGCAATTGATCAATTGAATTTCGCTCGATTTTCTGCCTCTGATGCAAGAAGTCCGATTAACAACGACCCGTCTTCTTAACGCCAACTGAAATTTAACTCGGGTTTAAGTGTAACACGAAGTAGCTAAGTAGCGATTATTTCTCGGCAGATCGAACGAATCGTTGCGATGCTAACGAACCATCGGCGCTCAACAGAAGAAGGTGCCAACTCACGGATTTCTTACTCGTTCTTTATTTTTATGGAAATCTATTTTGTACAGAATTCTTTGATGAAGTTCTTGATTTAAGGTCGAAGATTCGTACGTTGGTACTATTTCTAATAGCAAGCCGAGTTAAAATTCAAAAACTCAATTTAAAATGCCGATTTTATGAATCTAGGTTAGATATTTTCGGACTGAAAATAAAAAAGGAACTCCACTATATTTTGGCTTAAACTGTTTACGAAATGTTTGGTATTTTGCGCCGTGAACTTTTTTGAGACCTACATTGAATTAAATGCTGTTGATTTTAATGAGTGGCATAAAGTTAGCAAATTTATTCGATGCTTTACATTTTTATCGTTTTCTACTCCAGATGACGCGCTAACGTTCTTCATACTAATTGGCTCCGATTTAATTACGCTTTTGATGATATCTGCACATAAATATATAGAAGGTATTCGTGCCATTTCTTGGGCACTATAGTGTCTATCGTGCCATAAATTACTTATTTCCCTGTGGTCAAATAAAAGCTTTTTCCGCTACATAGAAAAAATATTTTCTTCATTTTATTTTTCTTACCGTATAGTTTAGACGACGGTTAGTTTAGCACAGTATTTTTAAGCACTCAGAATTTTCACAAAGGTAAACACAGCACGACAGTTAAAAAATATACGTTAAAAGAAAACCCACTTCAATTCGTCAAATCTTTGATGTATAAAAAAACTTCACAAAGATAGCGATGGCTAAAACCGACACGTTGTCGCACTCACATATAAAAAAATCTTGCCGCAAAAATTTTCAAATAAATTCAGTCAACCACTTGAGCACACGCGAAGAATCCAAAATATCCAACAAACACATCCGAAACGACAAAAAACGACTTATATCAAATGCTCACAACAACTAATCAGCAACTAAAGCATAATACAAAACAGCAAAAATCACTCGAACGTCACATAAAGGATTAAAAAAAAAAAAACTATGGAAACTCGATCCGTTTCACGGACCAGTGGCAAATTGGCGATGTATGACAGTTTGGGTCCACCAGTGATGCGATGAGGAAAATCGGCGCCCGCTAGAGCAAGTCTTCACAACAGGTAGGACGGAGAGACACTAGCCCAGCGTGGCTAGCGACCGCGGCTCGTTACTCTCCGGTGCCCTCGACGGCTCTCCTGACCCCCCTCCCCCACCCGCCCCACCCGCCCCCTTAAACACGGCACAACATTAGCTACCTGGATGCCTCCGCATGAAACAATGCCCCCCCTTCTTGCAATCGGCCCCCACTACCGCGGCTCTGATCTATTAGGAATCATCGTGTTGTTTTTTTTTTGTTTTTTTTTATGAACGTGCAAGGTACACCTGTTGTACTCCCCCGCCGATGGAGGGGAAAGTCAGAGTTTTTTTTTAGTGTTGGTAGTGCTGCGGATGGTGTTGGTGGATGGACAGCTAGGCGTTTGGTTTTTGGTGTCGGCGTGGTGGTGTGGTGGCGTTTGGAGACATGGACGGTCTTGGGGATTGATACAAAATTGTTTCGCGTTGTCAGTTTTTGGGTTTTCGGGTGTTTGTCTGTTGATGCTGAAGGATAATTTATAGAACTATCTTTTTAAATTGCGGAGGGTGGCGATTTTTTGTTGGGAAAAATTAATTTGACATTTTTCTTTTTAGAAACTAAATTTAAATTCCAAAATTGCAAATTTTGTTGGTTACAAATTGTGGAATTGATAATTCGATTCTAAATATAACAAAATAAACGAATCTAACAATTAAACTGTTCTAAGAAATATAATTTCATCTACTAAAATTTAATATCCATGCAAAGCCACATCCCCGATACGATTAGATAGGGAGGTTAATAAATCACACTAATTTGACTATGTCTTCCAATCACCATCACGTCTTGAGAAGTTTTCTGAAGGTCTGTTTAGAGTGATATCAATTTTATATTGATCTTAAGAATTCAGAAACGATAACTTGGACTTGCAAGAAATCAAATAATTAAATTTGAAACGTAGATTTCAAATTGTGGTGCTCAACGGAGCAATTAATGTCACCGAAGAATTTTGTATTTTCGTTCCTCGAAACTTCCAACGTTCCCAAATCCACAAAAGTAACTGATGTGTATTGTCAAATCTTAAGAGTTGCCCTCCGGCAACTAGTATGCGTTCCAAACCATCCCCTATCACAAGCCCCTGCAAGAGAGCGGCCACAAAAATGTAGAAAATTTATCAAAAAAAAAAAATGCAACAAGATCCAACTTGAAGTTCTCGTCGCCATCTTGCCACCTCCTCCCACACCAAACAAGCAAAGTTTCCACGCGAACGAAGACAAAAGAAAAGCGGCGACCGCCTGATTTTCCCACGGACCGTGCGGCGGCGGCAATCGCAGCGGCGGCCGGCCACCAAATCCCCACCAACGACGTAGCTGATTGGCGGAAACCCGCGAGGCGTGATTTCGGTTTCACTTCGCCGTCGCCGCCGCCGCTGCCGCCGCCGCCGCCGCCTATTGTTCACAGCGCACCAGACGATTAGACAATCTAGACACACGTCACCAATTAGGACCGTCCAGGCTGCTGGGGCCCTGTCTGAAGCTTCCATGTCTGCTGTACTGTGTTTCGCCGCCAGTTGTCATCAGGGGGCGATTGTAAAGTTAGCCATACCTTCGTGATGCCAGCAGAAAATCCTCATTTCTGTAATCTCTCGTTGTAAAAAGAGTGGAGTTAAAAAGATTTGCTTGCAGATAATCAGGAGCCTCTGCAGTAGTTAAAGGCATGGCCAAGGCATGGTGAGATAATGCTACCTACCGAATTTTTGCTATGGATTGTTTCCGATTTTTCAATTTACAAATTGCTTATGGATATTTTTGTGTCACGAATCACAATTCCTGGCAATGAAAGTTGCCAAAAAACCACATTAGTGTAATTTTGTGAAAATGGACCATACTACTATTTAATCACCCTGTTGGCTCAAGTTGGCAATCTTCGAAATGAGTATCCATTCATCTTAGGGATGTGCAAAGTTTCTGTACCTGACCAATGCCCCCAAGCAACGACATGAAGTATATGGGGTACCTATATGAATTAAGACATTTTTTATACCCCTTGAATTATACGCATATTAAAAGTAAAATTCGTTGCGTGGATTACGGATCTAGGATCCGAAGATCAATAAGTGTTGATACATAGTCCACATATCGAAGATAATGCAGAGAAATCAACCATTTCAATTCCAATCTGCAAATTTTCTTCAAAAATAACTCCACAATGACCCAGAATTATTGTGAAAGATCATAAAGCCAGCTATAAAATGGGCAATCATTGCAATAGGGTCACAACTTTTGCTTGAATGACATGCTAATTGTTTCTTGGCTTTGTAAGCCATTTAATTATCATTTCATGTCATTGTAAGTGTTTTCATTCGTGCATTGAACTCTCAGCATAGAGAGATGCGTTGGAATCAGATAAAATATAATATTCACAGTGAAAACTTTGTATACCTACTTGATATTATAAAAATTTTAAGCCAGGAAGTGTTATGCACAAAAATACAAAGGTGTGAATTATGTTCCTCGTAAGAAGGTCGGGTGACCAAACCCCTAAAGAAGTGACCCTTACTAACGTTGAAGTGACTTCAAATAAAACGATCAATTCGTTTGCTTGAACGATCAATTGTTGGCTAGAAATCTTCACACCACACCACACTTCACCTTACTGAATGCCTCGTAGAACGTCAAGATTTGCCGTCTATTCGGGTCCCGGATGGCATGTGCCACGGGGCACGCGTCCCAGACGCATGCGCCCCTCGACCCCCCCGCGCGCGCCGCGCCCGATCTGGGTTAGTGAGATGAAGACGATCGAGATGGCTCAGGATGCTGTCTGAACCGGCGACTGTTTTTTTTTTCTCTTGTAATCTCCTCGCTTGCTCCGGTGCAGAAACTGGTTCCGTCTTCCGGTGGCTGGGCTGGTGGCATCGCCATTAATTAGACACGTGTTGCTTGCGCGCGTAGGGAATTGATGGCCCATGGTGTCGCGTGCTCTGCAGTAATATTATTTGTTTCAATTCGGTATTCAAAACGCTTGTTCTATTCAATCAAAATTCTATAAAAATGACGTGCTAAAGCCAGGTAGGGCATTTCGGGTTTTGATTTCCCTTTCTTCTTTTGTTATTATTATTAAACAGCGCTAATTAATATTTTCTTCCAAACTGGTAGCACGTCCAGTGGGTATCTGATGTCATTTTTCTCTGAGTAGAATAGGTATATTAGGTATATTAGGTATATTATAGGTTTTATGGGAAAATCACCTGAGGAATTATATTCCTCACGGAAATCTCAGAACATGGTTCCTAAATATGTCTGACCTTGCGATGAATCATAGCTCATTTAGTGGTAATCATATTTTGTAGATGAGATTTTGTTCTCGTTTTCTCATGATTTCTGACTATAATTGTAATGACAGCAGTGGCGGCTCGTGGGTCGAAAAAGAGAGGAGGCACAAAAATAATAACAACCCTAACGAGAATTTCTATCTGAAGTTCAGTTTGAGTTCCGACAAGTGGCATTCCGGCCAGAACTTGCGTCTAGAATCGCATAAAACCATAAAAAAACGTTCGATCACATTTCCCTTGCTCACGTACCGAAAGGTAACAGAAACTTGAGAATTGCAAGCAATTTCGGTTGTTCCGTCAAATTTCCACAAAAGAAATCACACTACAATATTTACTTGGTGATTTTAAGCAACCGACTCGATTTGTTCGTTTTGCGATATCTTGGAAACACCTTCACGTAGAACGGTGTCGTATTTACAAAAATGGTCATACTGTCCTCTAAAATGCCCCTTATTGGCCGAGGTTTCGCTTTCATCATGCACGCGGAAAGCCTCCTGCTTTGCCAGAAAGCAAGTTATGTCAATCAAACGCTCGAGGATTAGACGATTCTTAGAAACTTGAAGATTGTGGAGTTCGTTTTGAACACGTGCACCATCATTTATTGCCTCGTCGACTCTCTGGCGTTCTTACAGCTCGATACAGCTCGAATATGCTCGATGCTCGTCCTGTGACGTTTGATTGATCTGGGAAGGTTTTGTGACACCTACGTAACCTATGGAATTCCTCACGAGTGTTTGTTGTTGCAAGCAGGGAACATGACACAAGACCACCAAAACAATGCAATATTCTCATTGCTGCCCGCCAGCCAGCCAAATCTTCGATGCCACTTGTCAGAAAACGAACGATTTATAGTACCATCTTTGTCGATTATTTTGAGATAGGGTGTTGGCTTACCAATAGTTTTGATTTTGACACGTTCTACGAAGTCGCGTTTGCTAACTAGCAAATTCAGAAAATCATCAACCGCATACATGATGTCGCAAGAGGATAGCACTAGCACACGTAGCATTTACAACACTTGCAAAACGCAAACATTACACAGAAGGCGCGTAGATACACAAACACACGACACAGAAATTAACTTTAAATTAATTCATCTAAAACATGTCTGCTTTCAAACAATAAAGAGTAACAAATTAGCATGGAATAAAATCGCACCGGTTGCACGGAATTGGCGACATGTAGGTTTACTTTGTTCGGGCCTCGGGTAACTTCGGCCCAGAGCCTCTGGTTCCAGCCGATTCCCTCGGCTCTGCCTTGCTCGCGCATCGTAAGGAGGGGAACGTGGGGGAACCAAAGATCCTAGGGGAAGCGTGGACTCCGGCGAGACGTGAGATCGTCCGAGAGAGCCACGTTTCAACACCCCCCCTGGAGGCTCTAGTGATCTCTCCACACCCCGCACCTATAGTTCAGGGTCGCCGGCCTCCGCTTGACGAGGTGCCTCCCTTATGACGCGATATGGACAATCATGCAGCAAAGACGCGTAATACCCGCAGACACGCATAGATGTCGCTGAACGAACGCAAATTGAGAACGCCACGACATTTCAAATTTCAAATGAAAACAGGTAATCCAAAGACACCTAGTATACAAAACTTTTTTCTTTCCTCTCTTTCCTCTCTTTTTTGGGGCGGCACGGCCTCCTCGGCCTCATGCACTAACCGCCCCTGAATGACAGTGACACGGTGAGACCACGGTGTGATCAGCTTGACAAGCCTGTGTGCCATTAAGCACCCGACCGCTTGGATTCGAGCAGCAAGCGACACGGTGAGACCACGGTGTGATCAGCTTGACAAGCCTGTGTGCCATTAAGCACCCGACCGCTTGGATTCGAGCAGCAAGCGACACGGTGAGACCACGGTGTGATGACAGCTTGACAAGCCTATGTGCCATTGAGCACCTGACCGCTTGGATTCAAGCAGCAAGCGACACGGTGAGACCACGGTGTGATCAGCTTGACAAGCCTATGTGCCATTGAGCACCTGACCACTTGGATTCGAGCAGCAAGCGACAGGGTGAGACCACGGTGGGTTCAGCTTGACAAGCCTGTGTGCCATTGAGCACCTGACCGCTTGGATTCAAGCAGCAAGCGACACGGTGAGACCACGGTGTGATCAGCAATTGACAAGCCTGTGTGCCATTGCGCACCTGACCGCTTGGATTCAAGCAGCAAGTGACACGGTGAGACCACGGTGTGATCAGCTTGACAAGCCTGTGTACCATTGCGCACCCTACCGCTTGGATTCGAGCAGCAAGTGACACGGTGAGACCACGGTGTGGTGACAGCTTGACAAGCCTGTGTGCCATTGAGCACCAGACCTATTGGAACTCATCGCCAAATGAATAAGGTAATAATTGACATTCTCAATAAAAAAAACGACGACATAATTTTTGTATTATATGCGAATATAGAGCTGCAAATGATCGCATGGGTTATCCGCGCATGTGAGAAGTATTTTAAGCTTTTAAAGGCAGTGAAAATTATGTTAAAAAGGGCGGCAAGTTCATTGCTCCATTCAACCGTCAAAATGCGCATGGCAATTACCCGTCGAGCTACAGGTATATTGGTGTGTCTATAGTAAAGTTGACCACCTTGCGCCGCAACAGGTGGCTAAGAGGAGGACAAGGTCTAGGTCGATTGTCCGCGGCGTCTCTGCCGCAATCCATGGGGTGAATGAATCGCACAGGTATCGAAGCTACCTCCGGCCATAGATATCATGCGGAGGAGCTCTAGAGCCTTTTTGATGTAAGGGCCGCATGCTAAATAGTGATTACCGATTTTAATATTTTACGATATTTAGATAGGAAAATTAGAGTTGGAATTCGAGCACAGGAACATACTCTCAGACAAAATATCGTTAATTTCGTAGTGGCACAAGAAGTACTTAGCCCTATTCATTGAAATCAAATTTTAATTATCAGCAGAGTTTTTATCTAATACAGGTATGAATTATCTGTTAAAACAATCAATTCAAAATTCAAACGGTATCACTGGAGCACCCAATCAAATAAGCCCACATGATAAATTGGCCAAATTTAAGCAGGTACACTCTAAGGAATATCCTTGAAATCCAAGATCAAAAAAGTTTCCAATGATATTTTCAAGGATAATAAGGATATTTAAGGATCCATTTTTAGAATGAAAAAAATGCCACTGTAGCATGCAAATCACTAAGCCTACGCATAGATATTAGATTGAATAAATTGGTTAAATTAGGTGAATTGGGTATCCATCAAAGATCCTTAGAGTTGGGATTGTGAAAAGAGCCCTTTTTTCACGAAGAATAGCATGGCAGCAGGATGGGTGCCTTGCCGATGGTTTAGACCAGGCGGGTGCGTACGGTACGACGTCTATGTGTGGGAGACGTTGAGACGTTATACGGGTAACAGGTGTCTCGAGCGCAAGACACCATCACCGCCACCACCAACCTGTGGATCGCTACTCGACGGAAGCCAGTGGCCGTTACACTTTCAGTAGGCAATTAATTCTTTCAGTTTTTTTTCTCCTTTCAATTTGAATGAACGCGCTGTAGGCAGCAAGGTGGTTTGGCAAATTTTTATCACTCAGTAATTGCATTGTTTGGAAGAGTCCGGTGAGTTTTAAATCAAAATTCGTCGCAGAGACTATGTGAAATGTGTTGCTTTCTTCAAATAAAGAGACTGCAAATTTTTTTTATTCTGATTTTTAGTATAAGTAACCGATTTCCGTCTGTCAGTGTAAACCACTGGAAAAATTTAGTGCTTTTGAAAACCTCACTCAGTAGTTATTGATTCGTGGTTATTTGTGAACAGAAATAGACTCAAATCGAGGAATTTATAATTTTATGTAGTCGATTTGAAGCGAAATCAAACACCAAATAATTTTTATTTCAGAGTGCAGGATGTTCAAAATAAAATAGGTTGGGCCTTTTTTTACCAGTTTATCGCGGCAAGATAAGAAGTGAACACGTGTTTTGTATCACCTGTTACAAGAAAAAGTAACTAAATGACAATCTCCACCAATTTACTAATAATAATTTCATAAACGATGGATTAAACTGGTTTTGAGGCACCAGGGTTCGGAAATTGAGAAGCTATCTCAATATACTGGAATTCCACAGCGCGTCTCATCGCAAGAACTTAACGACAGCCCCTGATTATAAACTATAAAAGGTAGCTAAACAACAGTATATAATTACTAGACACACGCTGCCCCCCTAAAAAAATTCAATCAAACGAAAAAAACGACACAGAGTTAACCCAAACACGGTGATCTGTGTCAGAGGAAGCAGCGTGCCGAAAAAGAGCCGTATCGAAGCCCGTGGCGTCTCTCCGGAGGTTAGCACCGCCGCCGAGGTGTCAAAATGTCTAATGGACGGCTAGCGGTCGGTTTCCGGTGTCTTCGCCTCGCGTCCTCCGGCTACCGGTCCGGTCCAGCGATGCATCGCCCTCGGGTGTGAGTCGAGTGACTCGGATGCAGCGAATTTAGAGGTTGGGCGTCTTACTGAATCCGCTGCGATGCGTTTGCTTAGGAGCATGACCGGGCGGAGAGCGTTTGCTGTTGTCTTGTTTTAAGATATTCGTGTATAGGTAGAGTGAAAATTATTTGCAAAGCGCAAATACTATTGAAGTTGTAAGTTGAAACTTCCGGTTAGTTATGATTGCATCGAGAATTCCACACAAAACGTTGCAAAAAGAACATTTTTCAAAACCATCATATTTATCTTCATTGAACTATATTGACTTTAAGCTCTGACATTATTGCAAAAAAAAACTCCTGATTGTAGCACTCTAACAAAAATATACCACTGGTGTTTGGTGGTATAATATAAGAAGGCCTCAGAGATTTTGTGTGTCTTCTCTGGTATTTTATTTAAAGCTAATGACGGCATTTGCTTTGCTCATGAAATTGCCAAAAAAACAATAAATAAGCTGAAAAATTAGTTTTCACTGGTGGAAGCTCATACGCCAGTAAGCAATTGATGGTGGGTTAGCTAGGCAGGAAAAATGTGCGTCCGAACCGGGATACGAACCAAGGTCCCCCAAGCTAACCCACCAATATTTAAGTTACAAAAAATATTTCAACATACTATTATTAAGAATAATAATACACATTAAAGTACACATTTTATATGAAATAAAAAACCATCAACTCAAAAAATGATTACATTTACGACACTTTACAGCCAAAGACCATCACAATTTCGGTCATCGCAAAGAAAAATGTAGGACCCTAACACACACCACGTCCTTAGCAACACTAATCGACGGATTAATTAAAAATCAGAAATCATCACCGCTGGCAAAGTGCACCGATATCCGGTCCGCCCGCGATCACCGAACAAGAACCGGTTCAAACGACAAAATCTAGAAAATTAATAGTATAAGCCTCAGACCATGAATGGTCCATCAATGAAATGTATCACATGGCAAGCGGCGCTTGGCTTAATGAGCCTCTTCCCTTGCCGCGGGGGCCGGGGGGCCCTGGGCCCGTCGCGTGGCCAACATTTGGAAGTGCGACAGACACGGTTAGGTCATCGTGGCCGTTGGACAGGCGCAGAGAATGAATTCTTGAAACCCGCACCTTTTAATATAGCTGAAGCTGATATTAATGATCACAGCTTGGTCTGCATAGCTTTAGCTCCAACGGGTGCATGTGACGATTAAATGATTTCATGGTTGTGATCATTAATTGGATCATAAATTAGTTTTAGTTTTAAAATCGACAAATTATACTAGAAAATAAATTTCTGTTATCAATTGGATTCCAAAATTCAGCGACACCATGGTCAGTCAACAATAAATGTAAATGAATCCCTTGTGGTATTGTATAGTTTCAATCATGTAATATTAGGTGACCAAGGTGTAGGAAAAAATATACACACGCCAACTTTGTATAATATTAAACGAAAATAAAGGTAAAGGTAAGAAAAAATAATACATTGAACTAGTCGATTAACCATGGGTGTTGAATTCTCAGCCCCAAACTGAAACTTTTTCCAACGTTTCACAAAGCTGAGCTGCCTGCTTCACCAACCGACTCAACTCGAGTTCAGCATTCAATAACCATGCACTGGTGCTGAAATTCTGAATTCTATTAATTCTAATACTGAATTCTACCATGCTAAGATTACAAAAAGTCAAGAGTCTTAAATAGAGTAAAAATATTAGAAGTTAGTTCCATAAATCGTGCCGAAATATTTTTGTCGATATTGTCACAAGCGGTAGGTGTAGAAAGAACTAACACAGAAGCCAAAAGGGCGCGATTGAAAGAGTTTCGACCGGCATGCAAATTGTGCTAATGCCTCCTTTATTGTACAATCCTAGACTGGATCAAACGGAATGTTTCTTTCGCATCTGACGCAGCTATTGTGGCCTGACCAGCTGTTATAACTGATAAGAACAAACTAGGATATGCGATAGCATATCGCTATCAGCAAAGTGATTCAGTGCATAGTTCAACACGGCTCTGTTCCCCAGTTCTCATTCATTACTGTCAGCTGTAAGTAGCTGGCTGTGTGATTAGCAGCATGGTATTTGTTGCTAATGCTGAGGACACAGGGTGTTGGGGTTTGTACTGATTCGGACCACCGATGTACAATGCGGTGAAGAGTAGTATGACGGTCGAGGAGTGTTCGGTGCCGGCGAGTCCAGGCGATGCGAGGGCCACAGACTGTGCAGGTGATTTGTGTGGAGGTGAGCGCATCAGAGCTGCTTGATTTGAAAGTGATCTTAACGTGTGGCTCGTGTGGCAGCTCTCTATTAACTTGAGTATGTAGCTTGAAGAGCAACTGTGACTGCGACTGTCCACTGTCAATGGCATAGATCCATACAAAACGTTCAGTGGTATTTATTCCTAAAAATTAATCAAAATTGTGTACCAATATAGGGGTGTATAAGCACCCTGCCAGTTTTAACAAATATATTTTGTAAGATATTTTAATATTTTAGTATAAAAAAGTGCTAAACGTTAATTTTTGTCCGTATGGTTGCTTTATATTGTGTCATACGTCGGTTTTAACTTACAATATTAACCTATAATATGTAAAACTAGGCTCAGATGAGCGTAATATTTACGCTCACCCACAGGTCAAAACGCGATAAAATTGCGTGTGCGCATAGCCTAGAGGCTGGTATGGTCAATTTAAAATGTTCGACGTTAATTTAGCAGCTTTCTAAATGACATAAGTTACCTGGAAATATCATGATTTAGTCGACGTGAAATTATACGAATGTTTAAAAACGAAAAAATCGATTGAAATAAAAACCATTCAATTGATTTGCTTCAAAATAACACAGTATCTTCTTTATAAGATTTTTATCACACACGGTAAAATTTGTCAACATCGGTTGAAGATAAAGTTGATAAAGTTGCAAAAAACTGCAAAATCACTAAAAAAGCGTCATAAAAGCGCCATTTTCAAGAAAAGCGCTAAGCATACAACAATAAAATTTTAACACAAATAAAAAAATCGTGAGGGTCAACATATCTGAAAAGTTTCGCCAAATAATATTCAGATCCTTGGCCTCTAGAGTGCAAAACGTGTTTTGGAAAAACTGAAAAATTTCGTAAAAACTCAATAACATAAGATTTACTAGTCCGAATTGCATCAAAAACGCTTATACAATGTGAGAAAGTGGTTTTTCTGGTGGAAGCTTACACCAGTACAACCATACAATGTATTTGCCTAATCTCTCCCATCTTCAATGATCAAAGCTTATATATACAAAACTAAAGATCCTGGAACTAGAGATCAAATCGAGTCAAATTATAATCACCAGCCAGCCTGCCAGAATTCTGTACGCCCGAAATTTCGTTGTGGACACAAAAACATGCAACAAATAATGAAAACCCGAGCGTAACTAATTAAAAATTCTTCGCTGTGGACCGCCTCAGAATCCGGCGAATGCTCGGTGCCAATCTACCCCGTGCTGAAACCTGCCAGCTACGGCGCCCTCTGGGACGCCGACGCCGACGCCTCCACCTCCGCCTCCACCACCCGGATCCACACGTCCGACGACGCCGGCAAGGGCGTCGCGACGTCGGCGCTAAGCGTCTGGACGCCAATGTTCAGCGTCGTATTCGTCGGATTCGTCGTCACATGCTTCGCGATGACGATTTATCTGCTAGTCTTCTTTCGGTTTTAGTTTGTGTTTGTTTTTGTCTTTTAGACTCTCTTTCGCATTTCGCAGCGGGAGTGTCTTCATAACGACAGTCTTGCTGTTTGAAAAGCATTGAACTCAGGAAAATAAACCGAGGAAATAGAAAAATAAATCTTGAAGGGTTTATATCTAGTACCTTTTATTTAAGGTCATCTGTAAATAATATAAGTTTTTAATAGGCCATATACAACAAAAAACACATGGTGTGTTAATTTAATTTAAAGCCAGGACAAAGAATCGGTGGTAAGAAAATAAACCTTACCTACATGTCCAGGAAAAAGTATAATATTTTTTAAGCGAGTGTTCGAGATTTTGCTCTCAATTGCAGACAGCAGCTTTTACGATCGTTTCAAAATTTTTTAATCCATCACTGACAAATAAGTTTACAGTTCACAAGAAAATTTGAACTCACAACAAAGTAACTTAACAAAACTTTTAAAACAATCTAAATCATGTATTTAAAAGAGTCAATAAATTATACAAACTCATTTTTTATCCCAAAAAAAATAAATATATCTTAAATTTATTTAATCTTACCCAGGTGAAGTATTTTTATATTGTATCATATCTTTCCATCAGGAAAATATTGTCTGTATCAACCACCAACCTGTTACAACTATCCCAACACAATTCAGTCCTAACTATTAAAAGAATGCATTATCGCTAGAGGTAAACTTTGTAATCTTGTTTAATATCGTAGATGTCGTCCGAGTTAAAACGTACTAACGAAGTTATTTCATTTTTTAAACGTTCTAGCGAGGATTTCTAACATGTGCCCTAGGCTAAACTCTGTAACGATTATGAGATATGAGTATAGAAGTGTTCATATGCACATGTTATGTCAGTTTATATTATAATCAGTATATTATCATTATGATAATATCACATATCATATAAAGTTGATCATAGATTTTTCGCAGTTTTTTTTACGGAAATATTAACATTTAGACCATATTTTTTGTTGAAGTGTATTATTTTTATCCACCGCAGTAGTATGTCGAACTTCACCAACTTTAGAACGCAATCGGCTAGTCCGAGGGTACTTACTATCAATGACCGTGATAAACGTAACATTGTCAGTCCACATTGTGAGCTTTTATCTATTCTAGCCGTGATAACGATTAATTTGCCTGAAAATAACGAAAAGCTGTGGTAAAAACAGACAGAAACGCCGCAGTGTCAGTTAGAAGCCTCAACTAACAATGTTTAAAGTTAGAGTCAGTGAATAATTCTCGGTTTCACTGATAGCTAGCCTATACCAAGATCACCACACCCGTATGTATTACTAGAAAAATTATATTTTGTTGAGCTAATCACATGAGTGCATTTAACCATAAGCACGAAGTTCAGCTAGTAATTTATATTATGATCTAGAAGCGAGCTGAGGGTGAACCCGGTGCCGGTGAATGAGAGTATGATGATGAAGCTAACCTAGCCTAGAAGCAAGCTGAGGGTGAACCCGCGGTGCCGGTGAATGAGAGTATGATGATGAAGCTAACCTAGCCTAGCAGCGAGCTGAGGGTAAATGACAGGCTGATGATGAAGCTAACCTAGCCTAGCAGCGAGCTGAGGGTGAATGACAGGCTGACGATGAAGCTAACCTAGCCTAGCAGCGAGCTGAGGGTGAACCCCGTGCTGGTGAATGACAGGCTGACGATGAAGCTAACCTAGCAGCTAGCAGCGAGCTGAGGGTGAATGACAGGCTGACGATGAAGCTAACCTAGCCTAGCAGCGAGCTGAGGGTTAACCCCGTGCTGGTGAATGACTGGTTGGTGATGAAGCTAACCTAGAAGCTAGCAGCGAGCTGAGGGTGAATGACAGGTTGATAATAAAGCTAACCTAGCCTAAAGTGAACCCGGTGCCGGCACGTAGCCTACTCATGTCCAACAGCACGAAGCACCGACCATCGCTTTACTTTGCCCCTTACGAAGGGCATATAGTGCAACGCACTAACCTCAACAACCGGCCCACTGAATTGTACTCTACTTGGAAAATTCTGATGTTTTTGACACAATTTGTTGTATTTTTGTTCACCCAGCTTGCGGTCAACTCGAGATGGTGCTGTGTTTAAACGCTGTTCGTTGCCATGGACACGGAGCCGAGTGAAACTGTTGCTAGACAAGATGGCGGAGACTTTATTCAAAATGGTGATGAAGTCAATCAAAATGGCGGCGCATCTAACATCGAAGTTGTCGATGAAAATATTCAAGAAGTTGACGGAGCTAGTCAAGACGGTAGTGATGACAGTGAAGATGTTTTTGTGGCTTGTGCTCAAGATAATTTTGGAGATATTACAGGCGTTTGTGGATCTAGGAGCGATAATCAAGATGTGTCTGGTGTTTGTGTTGAGTACGGAGGTGATGATCTTGACGGCGCTGGTGGAGCTGATGAAGACGGTGGTGCTCTTTGTAACGATCAATATAGAGGCGGTTATGGCCAAGACGGAAGCGGAGACAGCCAGGACAACGCTGTTGCTACCCAAAGTCACCGACGAAGAGGTATGTTTTCTTCTTCTTTAAGGTAGGTCGTACATTAGATCGAACGAGCTTTCCATTTTATTCTTGTATAGAGTCTGTTTTAATAGGTCAATTTATTGGTTTTTGGGTTATTTAGGAGTCTGAGGTTATTGTTGGTTCTTTTGCTTCTAATTGTTACTGTTTGGCACTGATGCTTAGACCGTTGATACAGCAGGCAGCACAGCTTTGCGAAATGTAGGAAATGTTTGAGTTTGGGACAAGCATATAATTCCCAGTTAAATTTTTATCTGAAAATAAATAAAAATAAACTGTGTAATTTGGTTGAATTTGAGTGATGTCTTAAGGCAATCACAATAAGACCCTGTTAAAGAAGCCCTACCGTTCTTAACTGCACTTTCAGTAACTACTTTTAAAAAATCCGTTACAGAAATTTAATATTGTTCAGAAAAACCCAAATTTTTTAAATTTCTTAATTGGTTGGATTGGGAGTCAAGTCAAGTCACAAACTATTTTTTCACCAAAGCTGGCAAGTCGCGTACGCATAGGCCCACATTGGCCTATAGGATTGAAAATCATCGAGCTGAGCCGTAACAAATGCACCCGATCACCAAGCAATAATAAGAAAATATCTCGTTGACCAAGGAAAGAGTTTGTATACGTTGCAAGATTCAAATGGCCTAAGACTAAAATCTTATTTCAGCGCGACGCGAGGCAGTCGTCGAGGAATTCGAGTTTTCGGGCCCACCACCTCTGAGCTGGGAAGACAAGGTTATCGTCCACGGGTCGTTTTTCTTCTTCGTCGTCATCGTGGTCGGCATCTGCTACTTCCTTGTCACCATCGACTGAATAGAGCGAGTGCGAATTGGAAGCCGGAAGCGTTCGGTGGAGCTTCAATCTTATATGCCACAGTAGCATCATGGGTCAATTTGTAAAATGTGTGCATAAGCTTTTTTCCGATTTTCAAATATATTTACTACGTGTAAGTTCAGAATATGAGTGTCGCTAGATGTTTAAATACTGAAGATCAGGTCTCCATATTAAAAGAAAAGCAAGGAAAATTTTCAATTTCATATTGATAAAGAGTTTAAGAATTGTCAGCAGTTGATTGAAATTAAGTTCCAATCAATAAGAAAATAATTTCTAACTGAATTTTCTTTCTTCTGGCCCATGAAGTTATAATAAATGGATTAATTGGCAAAATGTTTGATGGTTATTCGCTGACGAAAGCAGAATTGAAGAAAATAAGAACTGCATGACAACAATCTTATGCAGTGATTGATTTTGCGACGGTAATCTATCTTGTAGTTTTAAGTCATTGATGAATCGAGCAATTTTTCAGATTTTCTGTGGCTGGATTAACCAATTGAAAATCTGAACAAAGTTTTTATTTCCATGGCAGTGCGCTTTTCCTGCTGCCTGCTTACTGTAGATTAATCAGTTTATTTTTGTGTGATTAAGAGCTTTTTGATTCACGAGTGCAGAATTTTTGTCATAGCTAACAATTACACTGCAACTTAATACTACACCTTTTCCATTCAATCAAAAATGTATCAGAATGACATCATGATATACCCACTCGCTAAAGCCAGGTAGAATAATTCAGGTTGTGATTTCCCTATCTAACTAGCAGAGCTAGTAAATATTTTTCCAGTGGGTGTCTGACGTAATTTTTCTCCGAGTGAAATAGGTCTATTCCGCACGATCTTCGCTTATAAACTTCACAAAACCTACTTGAGATGAAGCCACGAACTCGCGTGACGCAAACTCCAAAGCGCCCCGTACGAAGCGGACTCGTCCATTGTTGCTGAGAAGTTATTGAAATCGTCCCCGACGCCAATTCCGATTGACTTGTCAATCGCCTTTCTAGTTCTCGTCGACAATCGTGCTCACATCTCAACGAACTCGACACCTTTTCTTGCCCGATCCAGCCGTCACTATTTCGTGTTGAATAACCCGGCGATTTAGCATTCCATTGCCGCTCTATTGTCGGGGTCATCTCGCCATGAAGAGGCGAAGAAATGGAGAAGATGACAGCGTCCCGAGGTATTGTGTTCAGTGACAAATGACTTTCTATGAGAAGAATTATGTGTGGCATGCGATCAAGACGTCATTATTTGAAATCCGGCTTCAATTGAAGGCATTATCTATTTTTCACTTGATTGTTAGAGTAAAATGTGGTCACTTATTTGTACAGATGTAAAAATAATTGTAGCCATAAGTACTCTGTATGCTGGCCGGTCTGGCCAATTAAATTATTTCACATGAATAATAACCAAAAATTCGAACTTTCCCTGAAATATTATGGGTTGAAGCAATCGCAGATGAGATACAGGTTAAAATAGCTCTTTTGTTAGCTAATTTTTTACCAGAGCCTTAATAAAGCAGGCAGCACAGCTTTGCGAAACGTTGGAAATAGTTTGAGTTTGGGACTAAGCATTCAATACCCAATAAATAGTTTTTGGGCTTAACTGGTAATTACACTAAATTCTTTAATAACGGTTAAGCCCATAGCAGTTATACGAGCGGAAAATAAACATTCCTTCCAATCGAGATCCAACATGATGATTCGAAACCAGAGTAGGAAAATGCTTTGTCATATATAACTTTCATTTGGTATGAATAAAAATTTTGAAATAGAAAATAAATGAAAAAATGAAAAATATCTCGTGGTCCATCCTGAGACACCTTAGTGGGGGGACAACTGCCCCTGGATGACCGCGGCCCGCCACGCAGCGCATCGCGTCGCGTAGCGCTGCGGTTTCCCCGAGCGTCCTTCGGCCGGGCAAAGGACGCGCGGGTCCGCAGTTCGATTCCCACGATTCATTCATAACCAGACATCCCCCCCCCCCTTCCCGACACCCCCCCCCCACACCCCGACGGACAGACCGTCGCGCCAGGCTCGCTGGTGAAATCACGATCGGTGTTGAAGTGACAGAAAATAATAACGACGCTTTGGATGTGAAATGTTTATGTTTATGATATTCAACGAAACGAGAAAACAATTCCAAAATTTGTACCACGTACCGAGATTTGTGCCCGGATCTTTACCTGGTCACCTATCCAATAACTTTTTCTGTATCTAATTCAGCGGAATGGGGTACAATTCGATTTTATTTTCAAAGGAATTATAGGAAACATGAGCCGTATTTTACCCCCCGTCCGCAGAATTAGCCAATATCTTTCAGAAGCGGACAACCGCTTAAGACTTCAAGTGTGATTCGAAACTATCAATGCAAATACTCGTTGCCTGTAGTACGGTAATTATTTATTGTTAGGTACGAAATATCCATTTAAAAATTTGTATCCGTATTATATCCGTATTCAAATAAACTTATACTTGAACCGATTCGCTTCTAAACTATCTATCCGTGTTTAAATGATCTGCAAGACTAGCTTTGTGCATTAAATATAAAAATTTAATGTGGTAATATGTTTTATGGTATCATGTCCAAAAGAATAGCTCAGGTAATATAGGTACCTGTTAATCAATATGGAGGAAACTATATAAGGGAGGAAACTGACAGTAAAATAGAAAATGCATGTTTGGTTTTTAATTATTTATATCTATATGCCGTAAATGAAACGAGTATTTGCATTTTAAACTATGATAAAATGCCACACCAAAGGCACATTACCGTGAACAACAGTCCAACAAACAAACGCACCCCTGCAGAAGAAGAGATTGAGTAAATAGCTTATCCCCGTCCCATCGAGCCGACTTGCAAGTAACAAGCCGACCAGCTTGGTACACGCACAACTCTAAAACCACCTGACTGCTCGAGAACAAATCAAATTATAACCAGCCTCGTTGTGATTCGTCGCGCGGCGGAATAGTCTGCATACAAGGCGGTGTGAACGATACCATCGTCAAACGTTTCGTCGCGGTCATCTTTGCGGGGCAGAGAAAAAGCTTCCACCCTCAATTTCTGGAAGGGTACTTATACTGTAGCCTTTGTAATGGCTTCCTCTTTTATCGAAATTTACTGAATATTCAGTTTAATTTTGTTAAGGTTCATCGAAAGGGGTTTGAATGTTGTGGCTTTCCGATGGCGCAAGATTAATTGCAGATTAGATTTGTAACATGCTGGGAAATAGTTATGTATTATATTCGATGCATGAGATTTTTTGTACCCTAGATAAGTTAAAAAGTCTCTTAACTGTGGGTTAACGTTAAGCTAGTTTTAAAATGTCCAGTTTAATAGATATCTTTCAGTTAGGAGGATAACTGAAGCAATATTATAGGTTAAGTCACCATGTTTTAACTGGAAGTTAACATAACTTTGAAGAACCGGCAATTAGCGGTGCTTCAATATTTCCAAGCAAATGCATGATGTGAAATTAATATTCCAACGGGAAAAGACGAAATCAGCCAATGTCCAGGATTATTTCACTTGGTAAACCAGGATAGCCCACGAAAAAATTAAATATTGTTGGTTAACATAAATATGACACTAGGTAAGGATTTTTACAAGATTTTTACAATGATTCCTAAGCATTTGATTTTTTTATGTGAGAAACACGAGCAAGGATTGAAATATATATATTTGAAATTGAATTCTTTTTATATTAAAAGTGCGCAAGAGCAGAGTTAGCATCTTGTTTCTCAAGAGACCAAACCAAATGGCACTGCATGTAGCTAGCAGCACATTGGAAAATCGACGCTGCCTTCGAGTCAACCACACAGCATCGTTTTCTTTTTTCTCCTCGTGCCAACTCTGCCGAAGCAGTTTAATGTGGTACCTTGCAAGGCCGTCCGCTTTTGTTTCCTTTTATCTATTTAGATATAATTTAAAATTGCCTTCATTGAATCCGTTGTATCCATCACCGAACCATGTCTCTAAAACCCACCGATTCACAACCCCATACCTAAAATGTTAATCGAAACTCAATTATCCCCCTCCCTGGCCCCTATCGCTGTAACACAGGATGGATGACCACTGCATACATTCCTTAATCACTTGTGTATGCACGAAACGTTGGAAAATCGCCGCGGCTAACGAGTGCCTGGTGTGTCGAGAGATCTTGCCGGCGAGAGAGTCGGGGTTCGATTCTCCACGCTCGTTGTTTCAGAAGCCGGCAGGTTACAAAGGATCCGCGGTAAAAAACGGCGTGGACAACGCTTGTCGAGTAAAGTGGATTCGGCTCCTGGCGAAGATGACTTGGCGGTGGATCCCCGATTGAACTCGTGTGCTTGGCGGGGAAAATGGCCGAAAATCGGGCAGCGGCGAAAATGCGCTTGCGTTGTGGATCGTCGGATCGTTTCTGCTTCATTTTGGTGTGAATTACTGAGGAGAACGTATGACGGATGCATTATTTTTCTAGTATCAGTGCGCACAAGTCACGTTTTTTGCAATTTTTTAAAGTTTAAATGAACTTACTTATTCTTCGGAAAAACTATTTATAACGTTTTGAATGCTTATAGCTACCATACTCAAGCTTTTCTCGCTAGGAGTAGGTACGGCTGCTTACGCCACAGCGTTAAAAATGTCCGAAGTTATAAACCACCGAACGAAAAATTGGCATAAAATTTTTAATGCATCGGAAGAATTCAAGGAAATTCGACGAACAAAAACCAACTGAAAAAGTCGAACCATTATCGAGTATCAACGTCAACCCTGTCCACTTTGCTTAACCATGTGAAATAGCTACTGGTTTTTATAGCACCCAATTCACGTTGCTTCGTCCCGACGCCCTCGAAGTACAGCTCATCGACGCAAACTCTTTGATCACGCCGACCCTCACAATACCGATTAGGGCCACACAAAACAAATCCATCAAACGATCGAGTTCGAATTTGGTTTTACCATCGTGTTTTAATTTTAACCGCTTCTTATCGGATTTAAGCAGCAATAGAACAACGCATGTTCTATACATTAAAATATATTTAAGTTATATTGTCGTGTGTAAATATGAGAGTAAAATTCTCAGATTTATGAACATACTTTTCTAAAAACAAGAAAAATTACGATGAAAAATGTTTCCAATTTTCAACAAGTCAAGAACAATGCAATAAAGAGAAAGGAAACAAGCATATAGCAATGCCAGCTAACGTATATGACGCCAAATTTAAAACAATGGCAAATAAAAATCGAGTCGAGGGCTTCGCCAGCAATCTGCGCCGTCAAAAGATTGACAAGCATAACGTGACGCGACGCTACGGGCAGTGAATTCAAACACTTCAACCTGTCGTCGGGGATTTGACCCCGATGGTCACCCATTTCACCGTCGACTCGGCGCAATGCTGCTTAACTTTGATTGCCGATTGAGTTACCTTTACGATGTCCCACCGACGGATAGACGGCATTTCTGGCAGATTCACGGCTGAAACGGACGGTGCGAAGCCCCCGCCTGAAAAGAAACAGAATATAACAGGTCATTTTGTGATTTCCCGGGCGAGGAAAAAATATTGTGGGTCACGAATCTGCAAGCTGATAGCCGAGGCCTTAAGAAAAACTCTGCGCGAATGTTTACGGAATTACGGATACTATTCACAAGATTCATCGGCTTGTTTTGGTACTGACACTCACGGATTACCAACACATGATTAGTATCAATTCAATGATTCAAACAAATATTTTTACTGCGTGCAGCAAGCAAACTTCTTAGAGTGTGTTCTGACACTCGATCGTATCGCATTCTGAGCTATCTTCTTGTAACGGTCCAACAGTTTTCACACTCGCAATGATTTATAGACGAGCCATGGGTAATATTTCGGGGCGTTACATTTCATTTGCTAGCACGGAAATATTTGGCCAGAATCAGATTGAAATGAATATCGTACGAAGAATCGGAAATATTGTATACATTTTCTATGGAAGTATAGGTATACTAATTCATCTTGAGTTAGTATATACAGAAAATTGAGAGATTTCAATGCAAACGAGCGGGAGAGAATACATTTCGCAACATTTTGTTTTAAGGAAATACTACATCGGTAACCAAAACCAAAATGAAAAATTATTTTGCTAAACATAGTGTTGAAATTAAAATGTGCATTTTTTGATAAATTTCAGCATAGGAAATATGTGATGGATTTCTTTTATTTCTTTTAATATCTACTTGTGTTTATTCCTTGGAATTTTTAAAATAAATGTAGTGTGTATTATTAGAAACGAATTATTCATTCTAAAATTAGTATCCTTACAGGGATACATGTGTAACACATGCAGGAGGATACACCATGAGTTTCATCATGAGCCATAACCGTTGATAGAGCTTTGCGAAACGTGGGAAATTGGGCACTAACGTGATTATGAGGCGTCCGATTATGAGCACCCTTGTACTAAAAGTGATATATCTTCAACAATCCAATTGATTTCACGATTTTAAGAAAAATACCACAACTAAGTAGGTCTGTTTGCCATCTGAAACCACCGACAAGATTTTCCAATGTATTTTTCAGATCTAATAGCTTTTTATAGAAGTCCTATAGCGATTTTTGAAATAATCCACAATTTATTCAATCCCATGTCTTTTCTCTTCTCTACCAGCCGAATCTCACATCTCTCTTCAACACCCATCCAAGAACTATAACGTCGACGCCCTCGCCAGCGAACCAGCATCACTCCGATCAAGTCCAACAACAAATCTCCGCACATCGCGAGATGATATCACACATTGTATACGCGCAACTAACGGCGATACAATCGAAACGATATGTTACATTCGAGTGTCGACGTGTCGAACCGTGTGATATATAGACGTGGACTTTATCGACAATGTCGATCTGATTTAGAAGTGTTATTGACGACAAATCGATTGTGCTGGTGTACGGAACACGTGGTCGAGTCTTTGTTGACTTTTAATGTGTCTATATTATTATCTGGCTTCGAGAGTCACGTATATTGAGCCGGTGGATTGTGTCGGCAATATTGCTGGTAAGTTACAGACTTGGATTGACTATTACTTTTCCTCCCACACGATGCAGATTGTTAAATTATTTACTTCACTGTCCGCACATTTATATGTAGTTTCAGAATGTCTTTCTAAACATATTATTATATGAAGAAAAATCTAAAATTATCCATACCATGTTACATTGTGTCCCTTTTTAACCAGGATTATGAATATTTAGTGGAATTTTATTTATTCGTATTGAAGCAAAATTCCTTTTATTGATGAAGCTGAGTAAATATGTTACCTTTTCAGAAAAAAATATTCATCTGGGCATTGAAAAGTCCCAAACTCAAACATCACTCGAGTTTAGACCGGTGATAAAGCAGCCAGCATGGCTTTGCGACACGTCGGCAAAAGTTGGAGTTAGCCCCAGATATAAAGGTTTTTTCTGAATATAGGTACTAACGTCGTGCTAAGGTTTCAAGTCCCCGGCGAATCAGAAAGTAATAATATGTTACCTTATTTAATTACAACTAACCCCTTCCCCTTTTCCCCATACAGTATAAAAACTGTGATCAAAATATAAACTTTTAAAATCAATAATATTAAAACAATCATGATCAAACTCTGCCCACTTTCCGTTTTCAGGATTTTTTAGTTTTATTTAATTATTTCACTAGCATTCTGTCCTGAAATTATCTTTCTGAATGTACACCTGAACCAACGCAAGGGCGCTCTCAAAAAAAATGCAAACAGCAAACCGAATCCGTCCCCGTGTACCTATACTAAAATAACTAAAAATAAAAACGAACTAAAAATTGGCGAAACCCTCTATCGCCGGCGACTTGAAACGCTGTGAACTGCCTTCGAACACAAATCTTAAAGAACCCATCACATCGCTTAATTTGATCGGCCAAGAAGAAAAAAGCGACGTCGTTTCCGTCGAACCAATATGGAAGGAGCAACATTTTTTGCTTGGCGATCGGTAAAACCGTGCGACCAGATCGTGAAGGCGGTGGTCGTTCCTAAAGTCGACGAGGGATCAAGATGTTCCGAATCATGGTTGGCTTTGGATCACTTTTGCTTCCGAGGAAATATTGAGGCTGGATTGTGAGGCGTGTGGAATTTTCAAAATCAGAATTAAGGATACAGCCGAAAACGAGAGACGGCCGGCATAAATGATTCGATCAGATTATTAAGGCGAATGAAGCAAACATGAATGGGATATTTTCAGAAAAGCTATTGAACTAGGTTATCAAATACGAAACTTTAGCATTATTTAAGTAAAACATTTATGTAAAAACTCTTAATTAAAAAACTTGTAATTTTAGTTTATATATGCTTTTAGATAAATAGTCTTTCTGTAAACTAACGAGCTAAGGTTATGAAAAGATGCAAGTCTTAAGAAAAGTAAGAATAGGAAATGGACGTTTGACTTCAGTTGAGTCACTTAAGAGTTCAAGGAAATTTTCATGTATAAGTCACATGCTGCAAAGGCTTTGACTTAAATATCATGATGCTAAATACAAATATCTGTAACTTGTGTCCGAAACGAGCATATCAGCTTTTGGTGGTGACTGGCTTTTGTTGATTTTTCACACCCCAGCCTTCTAGACACCCACAGCCTTGTCGAAACGCTGCGCGGACGTCGGCTGCGCGGACGTCGACTGCGCAGCTCAATTCCACGCACAGTCCAACAAAACCACGGCGAGATTATGTGAAAATTACGAAAAATAAACCATTATTAATTTTATATTCATTGACAGAAATTAGCTTGGCAAAAATTAGAAAAAATATATTTATAAAATAAAATTATATTTTTATGGATGACATTTGTTCAGCATTGTTGAAGGCCATAAAATATAAGGCCAATGATCTCCTCTACGCTTTGCAAGACATTTAATTTTAACGAAACGAAACTCTGGAATACCTCTCATTTTCCGGGTTATAGTTTATTATGATGATTCTATAAATTATTCGGAAAAAATACATCTTTGGACACTTTTTACTGGAACAACACCTGGAAAATATAAACCAAACTTATCCATCCCCCTCCTATCTTAACATCATCAACAGCATATTATGGCAAAAGCACAATTTTGAATTAAGTGTTCAAGTTCTTTCAAAGTCCCTATAAGCATTCGCAGCCCAAACTATGCGTTGCAGACCTAAAAACAACTTTTAAAATCAATGCAGCAAACACACGATAGCAACTAACTCCACAAACAAAATTCTCATCAAACATTGTCACGATCACACGCAAAATGCGTCGTCAAACCGAACTCGAGCCCGGCAATCGCTGCACAGCAAGGAGGTCCGATTCGTCAAGCGCTAGCATCAGTAATGTCCATGCGATGCATAAGATGAGCTCGGCCCACCTACAAGCCCCGGGTACCTCGAGAGATATACCATCAAACTTGATGACTCGACAGTATTAGCCATGGATCCGAGCTCGATTAGCTTGTGTGTGATTGGTACGACGCTGCCTATGTTTCTATCATGAGCAGACCACCTCTGTATTTATTTAGATCTTCTTGGAAAAAGAGAGATCTTTTTGTGTGGCCTCGGGACACTTTTCAACCCCCCAACGTGCAGCGTTCGGGGTAGGTATCGATGGCGTTACATTTGGACTGTGTGTGGGGTTGTGATGGTCACCGTGGCGAAATCGCTTGGAAAAATGTGTGATGAGGGCTTCTTAGAAAGTGGCGTGGTGTTTGGGATGGAAAATTCGTCACTGTTTTTTAGATGTATTCTTGTGTTATGGTTATAGGGAACGTAATTTCAGTTGGTTTCATTACTTGAACAACGATAAAACTTCTTAAAATGTAAATAACAGGGACTGAAACCGTTTCGAATTTCGGTTTGGTTTTTGGTTTTTGTTCTTGAAATTTTGCTTTTCCGGTTTCGGTTTTGGTTTCGTTCTTTCGAAAAAATAACGGTTTCAAAACCGGTTAAAACCGGATAAAACCGGTTAATATCGGTTTTTGAAGGAAAAACAAACGTGCGGGTGATAACGGACTTTCCCACTCATGGCTGTGATTTGTTTGGCCTATAGTGACCTTTCTGGATAAATTTTATTTGAAATTAGCTTGATAAATTTAGGATATCATGACAAAAGAACCCAAACAAAATACTCGCGCACTTTATTTTCTTTTGTTCTACCCATTTTTCTATTTGAACCAAATCGACTTCGTTGCTCTTGTCTCGAGCAATGCCACAGGGCAACTAATTTCGAATCTGAGTTTATCCTGCACCTGCAATTTAGTCTATGGCCCAGTGGCAAGTTGTTGATAGAGATGATTACAACATGCCACCTATTTAGATAGGTGCATATGAAGGTCCTGAACACTAAAAGTTTTGGTGCCAGCCTCGCACCCCTGGCAGGGGGTGAGGGTGCAGAGGTTAAGTAGAATAATTCCTTTATTAAAATTCTTTATTTTAGCGTTTGTTTCTCATCTTTATCATCATTTACCTGGCCTACAGCAATTTTCTATCTTTGAAACGCACCGACAGAAATTATTCTACTAAACCTCTGCAACCCCACCCCCTGCCAGGGGTGCGAGGCTGGCACCAAAACTCTAGAGTTCAGGACCTTCATATGCACCTATCTAAATAGGTGGCATGTTGTAATCATGCCTATCGAGCAACTTGCGATATTTGACCACTGGGCCATAGACTAATTGAAATCCTATCCCAAAAGTAGAAGAATATGTGCTGATAGCAAGCAGCTGCATCGACAGTATTGGAATGTTTGTTAGACAACGCTTTCGACAACGCGTGATTTTCTCCCCAAAAATTTTTTTTTGCTTGAAAAAGCAAATAAGAAAGTACAATTTTCAGCAGCATGAAAGCACGAAAAAACCGAAAAAACCGAAAAAAACCGAAAAAAACCGATATTGAAATAACGGTTTGTTCTTGGTTTTGTTCTTTTTCAAATAACGGTTTTGATTTCGGTTTCGGTTTCGGTTTCGGTTTCAGTCCCTGGTAAATAATGTATTTTGTAGTGGCCCGTTAACTTTTTAACGGTTCGTTAAGGCCACATGCCTTGAGTGTTAGGGCAGGTTTTTCAGTGGTCTGTTAAGAAGTTAACGATCCGTTAACGGCCTGTTATGGCCTCTGATTGGCCGCTGCAAGGGTTAACAGACCGTTAATTTCTTAACGGACCACTGAAAAACCGGCCCTTAATCTCAATGTCTAGACATCCCATTGGTTGTGGCCATGGTTACAACACGTTAACGGGCCGTTAAGAAGTTGACGGGCAACTGAAACAAGAGAAACAAGAGAAACAATCGAGAAAAGAAAATAACTTTCTTAGAAACATTTGGTGATCAAAATTTCGAATGTTTCCAGCACTTTTAATGAATTTCCGAGTACAAAAGTACTAAAGTAAATACGGCGTATATAATTAGACATTGATGAATTTCCTTTATTTGTTTTCGACATCACAGTTCAACCTCAGTCGACCCGCATTTAGAAAGTCAACGACATTAGGTCAGCCATTTTGCGGTTTTCACTGCCACCAGTAGTCAGTACCACCGTAGCACAATTCGCAGACACAAGTTTGCGGGAAAATTTCACCGCCAGTCGGGATTTTTCCTCTCTCGCCGCTGCAGCGATGACGCAACGTCAGAATGGCGCGAAGCATGGCGCGCGATTTCTAAATTGAATATAATTTCCACAAGGCGCGCGGTCTCGACAGCTGTCAGAATGATTTGCGACGAAATCATCTGTTCGACGAGACAATTTCACGCTTGCCTATTTCTTTTTTCTGCACTTTCATCGGAACCGATCGAGCCGATCGATAATCAATCAATCAATCAAATTGCACTCGCTGATAATTGCCGTGAATTGTCGAGATTGTAAAGCCGACTATTTTTATATATTTCGGTACAGCGATTACGTGATTGAAACCACGAGATTTCGTCTAATTATCGATTATTTATGCGAAAACACTGAAGTTTTGTTGCGTGGATTGCTCAACATTACCTCATTACTGACTGCAACCTTATTCACTTAATTAAAAGTGTAGTTTACCCTAATTTTACCCTGATTTCATGCATGAAAGGGGCTTATTATTTTCACCATGACTATATTTACCACAGATATCACACAACATTGAATTGTTTCCCAAAAACCGCATTTCAATCAAAAATTCATTAAAATATTTCTCCAAATGAAAGAAATTGACATTGCGCGTATATTTTAAGCCAATCCTTATTCGCACCGTAGTACTTTCCTGCCAATACGAGCTGAGACACCTTACCAAAATGTTTGAAGCTGTTGCACCGGTTTCAAACCCTACATCAAACCAATCTGATCAATCAAGAGCGCAGGTTTTTTTATAGTTTGCGATTGTCACTCAGCATCCAACATCAGATCCAATACCCATTAACATGCTCAACAGTTGCAAACACACAGAAGTGCAAACAGAATCAGAAAGGACGCCAATGTAAGACCGACGTGGCTGGGAATAGAATGCTGATGAACCAATCAAGATCTACCTGCAGTGTGCAGTTCGCTCCAGAAGAAATGCATGACTTGATAAGCAGTGCAACACGGTGCACTTGTGCAACGCTCGTGTATGCACCGTGTGCACATGCATGCGGATGCAGACGACACGCAACAATCCTGTACAAGTCATGCAATTTTATACCCATGTCGAATGAAAATTACAGTTTGAGATCTCTCTGTGTGTCGTGCATCGGGTTTTATAGTGACATTCGTTGGTGGATATGAATGTACCTGCTAAAAGTTGACAAAGATTTTGAAAATATCTTACTATTCAAATATAGGAATCTTATACCGAAATTTAAATTTTAAATTGGCGACATAATGGTCAGATATATAAGAAATTAAAGCACCCCAGCCATCTATTGGTAAAACTTGTATAAGTTCATCTTACATAATATTGAAGAGGCTTTTTTTTGGTAAATAAGCTCAATTTTCAGTGTCAACTGACAGTTGACATGTTCAGGACATACAACTGCATATTTATAAATATTCTAAATCTATAACTTCTAACTTTGCACGAACTTTTCACCCGATTTCGTTGAGATTTCTTTATAATTAGAATGGTCAACTTGCAGATAAAAACTCATCTTTACGGTGAAAACATTTATCGGTTGCTTCTGTCTTCTTCCTGAGTATATTGTTATGGGGGTATTGTTTAGAAGAAACATATACATACAGTTTTTTTAAAACAACCATTAAGAACCTTTAGCTTCAGTACATTGGTACTTGAAAGGCTATCAATTTATTTGTGAATCATAGATGCAAATTTCAGATTTTCCTATTTGCAATTTTACCATTTTCTTCCCTCTAATTGCTGTAATCCTTGGCGCCAAACGCAATCATAGTCAGGGAAATCCATTGGTCCTGAATGTATGATATTAAAATTCGTCAAAAACCGACCCCTTGTTTTCATCTGCGGTGGTGCGCGAAACTTTCCCACAAATCGCTCAGTCACTCAAACCGTCCCAAACCCATGGCGACGCGCTACGATAACCGACTCCCATTTTCCAATCTCATCCATCACCCGCGCGGAGAAAGTGAAACCGCCAGCGATCAGCAGACTCCGGCGTCGACCCCAGGTTGCTGCATTTCTCCATGTGCGCGCGCACACCGACGCAATTCTGTCCCGGGTTCGTATCGCGATGCATGCCCGCCGCCCGATCCGAGTGATTGCGCACCCTCATTTGTTACCATGGCAATCGGACGCTAATCAGTCCGTTATTTATTACCGTGGTTACTTTGCGGTGCGTCGCTTAGGGGCACCCGACAATGGCGCCATGTGTATACGCAACAATAGATGCTTTTTTTCTGTATTGAGTGAAAATTTTCCATTTTATAAAGAATGGAGGCAAAAATATACAGTAGGAAATAGTGATCACAACTTTGTTATCACACCACCAGTAGTGATTTAAACGGAGGGTCAGTTTTATAATACTATGTTTCAAGAGAATTGTGTATTAGGGCAAATCTGCAGATATAAGATGCAGATATCTGCAGATAAGAGGCAGATATCTTCATAGTGACAACATTTCGGTTGAAAATCTTTTATTCCTAACTGGAGGATAATTATTGAACTGGACATTGTACTTTAAGCCCTTATTCAACTTAGTATGGTAGCATCCATGTACGGCAGTTGAAATTATGTTGTCTGATTATTTTTTCTGTACCAATTTCATACTATTTTCTTAACACCGATTTGAAATTGGAGGTAAATTCCATCCATCCCAAACAAATAGTACTGAGTGAAACCTCTCTAACTCCATGGTGAAACGTACTACAGCCCTTAGAGAAATGCCAAGGGGCAACAGTTTCTCAAGATGTTGATTTTGATTTCGATCGGATTTATTACCGGATGGCTCTTCGTTGCTACTAAATTACAACCCAAATAATGATTGACACTTGATATCTTTATAAAATATTAAAAGAATTTGCGACGCCGCACTTTGGCATGGATCCCTACCGCTGCAGCTGACGTGTCATTCCGCGAAAGGACGCTAAACGGTGCGCGTTAGGAGCTAATAATTCTCCGGAGCCGGCAACAGCTTGGGATTCCTCGGGGCCAGCACGCGTCGCTTGGACGTGGCGCTTGGAAAAAAGCGCAGCAATTCCTAGCGAAGCGAGCGCCGACTGGTTTCGCACACCGAGATGCTATCCCGAGTCTGTGGAGCAGCGTAGAGGTCTCTGTTGAGCCAGGGAGTGGCCGTCTCTGGTTCATCGAGATTAAAGTTAGAAAATCCTCCCCAGGAGTTCGATCTTTAAATTTAGAAAAATTTCTGTGAACTTTGAGCTTTGATACAAGATTGCATGGTTGAAGACCCTAGATGTGCAACGACTTTTTAAATTGTTCTATTAACACTCTTTAAACTGGCAACTGGGTGCAATGGCAAATATTTTGTGAAGATGACGGATCGCACTTTGGTATTACAGTGCTGGTATTTTCGTTAAAACTGAAATTTGTAAAATTCTACGTAGTTTGAAACAAGGAGATAAATTAAGAGTTCGAAAAAAGGAATGTGTATATTTTTGATTGACTCGAACTAAATGCAAGTGCTCGTTGCTCGTTGTATGGTAGTTTTTTTATAATTAGAAACGAAATAACCATTTTAAAATGTACATCCGTACCAAGGTTTGAAACCAGCAACTCATATAAACTTAAAATAGGTTCCAGCAGTCGGTTTTCCGTATAGCTTTACTGGATAATGCATAACCCCGGATAGGTGAAAAGGTACAAATCCAAATTTTTTATGGACATTTCGTTTCAAATAATAATATTCGTTTGTTTTTCGGAGCCACTCCCAATTCCTTTTGCCCCGTAGATGAAAAAAAACGTGGAATTTGCGGGCAGAAAAAAAATAGTATCAGAAAACCTAATTCAACTTATTATATTGCGACTTAAACCGGGTCTTTGAGGGTCACTAGTCGCCATATCCCACGAAAGTATGAAACAGAGACCAAGACTCAATCAAGCCACTCTCGGGCTGCGAAGGCTCTCGACTCGGCGTCGCCGGGAGCGGCGAATTCACGTCATGTGCTCCAACCACTCTACGCGATTGTTGCTGGTTTCTACAGGCAACAATGCCTCGCCGCGCGTTTGCCGGAGGAAGAAGAAAAATCCACTTTATTTTACTGTACGATTCTTGTTTCGACCTAATTGTGATGAATTACAATTTAATTGCAACGCTTTTACAAATATGAAATTTATGCGATAAACTGAAGTGCCGACGGGGATTTCTATGCGCTAGTCGATCTGAAATTGCTTTGTGGTTGGTTATAGTTATAGACTTTTGTCGCACAGTTCAATGGTTTGTTGTGCCAATGCGATCGTCGTTGGCATGTTGTGGCGAAATATTTACTTAATTACTAAGTTATTTATTTAAGTCATTCGGTATTTCCCATGTGTCACGATTAACTGATCTGAAACAAAGTATCTTTAGAGAAAACTATTAAAAATCACAAATGAATGGACCTTAATAACTATTAAGGGGTGATTTCATTATGTTTTTGCTATGCACATATTCCATTCAATCAAAATTTTATCACTAAAGCCAGGTAGAGCAATTCGGGTTGTGATTTCCCTATCTTCCTTTGTTATTCAGATTGATGATTGATTATTGGTGCTTAACGACGCACTGTTTTGACAACTGGCCCTTTGGCACTGGTCTAATGGCGTCGGTGAATGAAAATGGTGATGATGAGGGTGATGATGAACCTAACCTTAGCCTAGAAGGGAGGAGGGGAAACCCGGTGCCGGCACGTAGCCTACTCCTGTCGAAAAGCACCAAGGGGACCACCGGCTTTACGTCCCTTCCGAAGGACGGTACAACTCGAACAACAGGATTCCTCCACTAATCCGTGCTGTCGAGAGGTTGATAAGCAAGGCGAGTAAAGTTGTTGTACTAACTTCAAACCCTCCAACCTCTCTCCCGAACAGAACTGACCATGTGCATGATGGTCACCCATCAAACACCTGACTCAGCGCGATGTTGCTTAACTTCGGTGATCTCACGGGAACCGGTGTTTCCAACATGCTAAACCGTTCGGTCTTGTTATTCAGCAGAGCTAATTAATATTTTTTTCCTAGCTGGTAGTTCCTACGTCTAGTGGGTATCTGACGTCACATTTCTATGCGTGGAATAGGTATAAGATTGAGTTAAAAATTATGGAATCACGCTCCTAGCGTTGTAAACTCTTATGTTTGGTAGCTTAATTAACATTCACTTACCCAGTTTCATAATTAGTTCTCTATACTCAATGATGTTTCAGATTGTTAACTCAATTCCTCGAAATCCCCTTCCCCACTCCCCATTAGTACAAATTCCTATCGTTCTCAGGGGTAAGTCGCACAAACAAGGATGCGCGTGGTAGGTTTGCTGTAGGGATTGTACAATAAACAATCCAAACAACCATGGCCGAAATTCGTCACCATATTTCGCCATTTCGCGTTTGTGAAATGCCGCAATCGAATGATAAAAGATCTGTGCGCGGATTTAGAGCTCCGATTGCCTTGTGTCACTCAACTAGATTGATTGAAATGCTAAACTTGACGGTCAGGTGTTCGGCCAGCACTGAGTTGTGAATGAATTCAACGGAAATGCCGCCGCGTAAAATTACAATTCGGATTGTTCGGTGATGATTCACATCCATGAAACATGGTAGTTCGTAATTTTCACGAATTCATACGCAATACAAAAGTATTTGGCAGCGATAATATTATAAATTGATGCTCATAGGTACAGCGACAACCAGAGACATTCAAATTAAGCATGCTGGCAACTTTTTAACTTATTTTAGACCTATTCCACTCAGAGAAAAAAGACGTCAGATACACACTGAACGCACTACCAGTTTGGAAAAAATATTAATTAGCTCTGGTAAATAACAAATGAAGATAGGGAAATCACAACCCGAATTGCTCTACCTGGCTTTAGCGAGTGGGTATCATGACGTCATTTTGATAGAATTTAGATTGAATGGGATTGGGTTTACCTACAGTAAGCATGTGTGTCACCAGATCCAGGCTTGAGTGTCACAATGAGGGGATGCAGGCTGGTCAGATACATTACTAATTGCAAATTGAATACTGACCCTGAAAAAGTGTTCTTAAAATAAAAGCGAATAAAAGTGGTTTTTGCTAGATTTTCAATCTTTGGTTTTTGCAAAATTACACGCAATTTTCACTGTATTAACAATTTATTTTAATAACATAAAAAAAAACTAATCCTTGCATCGAGGCATACGCAAACTGTCTGATTTGCGGCACCCACACGATGTAGGGTGAGAGAACGGCGTGCCAGGGACTCGAACCCCGGACAGGAAAATCAGATTGGTCATAGATGTCACGGTACGGTACGTCGCTGTGATCGACGAGACGATTTGACGGGCACAAAAACCAGCACCAAACCGGCACCAAACCGGCACACTGACAATTGAAATAGATTTAATTAAACTCGATCAAGAATTAGGCGCTATAAAAGTACATTTTATTTATTTTTTGTTGGCTTTCCTGGACAGTGAATCCATTTTGGTGGAGGATTTAAGTTTTTGTTTACATTCAGGTGAAGCGTGTATGGGAATTTTATGTTTTTATAAGAAATGTTCGGTGTTTTAAGTCCAAAAGATTAACATTATACTTTGAGTGTCAATTTATAAAGATAAAAGTTCAGATGGGGATTCTTTTCCAGCTCCAGTATGTTGGGAAAGGTCAGGGCAGATACATATTTTGGGTAGCTAATGTTTCTGGCTTTCTTGGATCGATATACAGACCTATTTCAAAATTTATTTACAGCTACACGTTTTATAATTTGAATGAATGGACAGTTAATATGTCCAGAAAACTTAGCAAAACTTAGCAGTGATACCATTTCTTGTCATGTTACACGAGAATTTTTCCTGGTCTTTGTTTGAAGTGTCATCAGGATTGCCAGACATGGAATTAAATATCTCTGCAAAAATTGAGACGATAGGTGTCAGCTTGCAGGCGGGAAGCGCACATTGAAAGTGAAACTATTCTTGTCAAAAGGAAGGTGAATTCTTTGACAAGAATCAGATTTCAAGAAGATTACTATCATGCATTTCCACCTCTTGTCTTAACAATGCTATCAACGGTGACTTGTACATGGAGCTTATATATATTTTTCAGTATCTATCTAATTTCGATTGAAAAGTTTTCTTGTCTAAAATTGCCTCAAGGTTCGTACCTTTATAATTTTTTACATGATAATGTATTTGAAAATGTAGATAATGGCAATTATCTAAGTTAAGTCTAAGATAAGGGATAAGAAAAAGTTCATGTTTAAAGCCTTTTATGCTAGCACCGTTCAGCACCGGGGGGTATAATATAATTACAGACTTCGTACAGACTTTTGGTGTATTTGGTAAATGTATTAAGATGTATATTTTTATGAATTTATCTGATTAAACAAAAAAAAATAAGACTAGAAATCTTATTTGTAACTAATAAAGGTTATCCAGAAAGAAAACTGCATGGTTGTGACTGTGAGGATTGATAACGAGCTGTGTGCTCTGTTCTAGATCGCTATGACCCAATGGGGTCGCTGCTGATTCTGAACATGACGAAACTGGACCACTACCTGAAGAAACATCCGATATCCTAGAAAAGACGTTTTGCAGATATTTGATATATGCCCATTATACAGAATAATAAAGCATTTTATGCTCACGGATTCGTTCACATTTTGCCAATTCTAACTTAATTTACAAAATTATCTTCGCCGATTTATAATCAGTTATTCCCAGCGAATTCTCTTCATCTTTCTCTAAATGTTCAAATCTCATGTTGAAAATCCCATAGAATTATTTTTGAAGACGATTTGGCGAGGCATAAACTCAACATAATATACATGCATGGATCAACCGAGTTATTTTTCAAACTTAGTAGCCCAGTGATCAAGAATAAAGTAATTTGTTCTTAGTGGCGGTAAAAGTTTATTATTAAAATTGACAAACAGAATTGATGACAACAAATACGAGCAAATACTCACAGTTTTACCAACACTACAACAATTAAAAAGATTAACCCACGATGCAAACAAATCACTAACTACCTATTTGTTGTATATATACAACGTGATGAGAGGAATTGTCTTCAAAAAATCGTACCCGATTAGACGTTGGCTAAGCGATCGACACCGGATATGTCTTCGGGTATTAGGACAAGAAAAGCTCAGCCATTCTGTGCCTAAAAACGTAGAAACAAGAATACTATACAACTTTTTTTCTACCAACACCGACCAGCCATCTTGTTTTTGTTGGCTGTCGATTCCAGAGTCGATGAAATTCACATGAAACCACCGGATGTGGAATCCGTTTGTGGTCTTCTTTTTACGATCTCGAATCGAAGGGAATTGATCAAGAAAGTAGTGCGCGATTTGTATTTAGAAAAAAGGAATGATTGGACCGTTCCCAGGCTCGAAACTTTCTACACCTTTACACAGATAAATTAGTCGCAAATCCTCAAGTTATTTTATTTGCTGTCTCTTTGTTGATCGGTTTTTAGCGCACTTACGGGTCAACTTAGGGCCGAAATTTCAATTTACAAAGTAAAACTGTTATCTTTCTTTCAGCTATAATGAAAACAGTTTTATCTGGAGGTTTTGCTGGACATTTTAAGAGAGGCAATTAAAATATTTTTTTATAATGCACGGTGCCCTAGCGTTAAAAATGGAAAGATACCGAAAAATAGTGTGATGAACAGTTAAAAATTTTCTTCTTATATATATATATACTATTAATAAATTCCAGAATAGACCGTGTCACATTCACAAACAAAAACATAATAATATTTTCAATTTGGATGATATCGCAAAGAACACAGCAATGTAATGTAGCCAACTACACTATAATTCGTGTGAACGTCTAAAAATTTCATTCATATCCACCATCCATTCAAAATACCTTAAACTTATCTTCAAAGAAACCAACCACTTAAATAACATATTCATTGTTAAACTCAGGTTCATTCACAAACCATCGCGGCCCCTCGTATGAAATCAGAATGAATCTGTGGCTAGTGAAGACCTCCTCTAGGAGTGTCCAGATGCAGCACGCTTGCTCGCTTAAGGAGCCTAGACCGACACTTTTTCTGAAACCTTCAGAGGCATGCAGACACAATATGTATCTGCAAATCTTATGCAGTCTGTGACTCTTGTTGTCGCAAGAATGATAAAATGTTATTTCTATATATTTGTTCCTATAGACATTTGAATGTGGGTGATGCATTTTTTTTTATACAGCTTTATATAGGACAAAATAAATCTCAATGTAT
Source organism: Nemurella pictetii (assembly GCA_921293315.2). Taxonomy (NCBI): domain Eukaryota; kingdom Metazoa; phylum Arthropoda; class Insecta; order Plecoptera; family Nemouridae; genus Nemurella; species Nemurella pictetii. Next base: position 8,322,347 of record OV121126.1, read on the forward strand.
CTAATCCGAAATTGATTTTAAAACCACAGTAATAAAGGGTTTTATAAGGTTGTAAGGCTGAGACAGAACCAAAGTCGTTTAATATGCTCAGGATGTTTATAGTTACGGCCAATAAAAATCAGCACACAAAATAATAATCAAATTGAATTGTTATTTCGGACATCACTCAAATTGCTCTCCTAATGTTATGCAACCCCGGAGACATCCAAGACATTTTCCGATCAACAATGACATGACACTGTAACTTGTTGTTGATGAGTTTCAAAACGTAATGGAATTTGCTGTGCGAATCTTGATCATATCTCGATGTCAGTAACAATGCAGAGGTGAATAAAACCATGAAAAAAACTTAATAATTCGATTATAAACCGCGGAATAGAACCGCACTATCCATGCATAATCCCGGTGTGCGAACGCTCAACATTGCCGTGTTTCCGTCCCCTACGTGGGAGCTAGTAGAGTGAGCGCGGGGCTTCGAGCGACTCGGGCGAGGGGATGAAACGAGGGGATGAAACGAGGTGGCTGCCCGGCCGGTAAGGGGTGCAATCAATATATCGACCCGGCCGCCGAACAGCTGACTGCCGACGAGCAGAAAGAGGGAAAATTGTCGCGCTGTTTATCATTTTCCGCTGTGATTGTTGGAGATGCGATTGAAATAACTGTCGGGACAAACAAAACCCTGGTGTGCAATCAAATTGTTTATTGAAAAGCTATATTTATTTACTCAAGGTTGAGGAAATTATTAAAGCTGATGCTGAAAGGGTAAAGTATTTTAGGTTCTGACAGGAAAAAGATATCCTACGGAAAGTGCCGTGGGTTTTACGATCAATCTTCATATTTCTTTATAGGAAAAATCAATTACGTCAGCGACTGTAGAAGAATGTCCACAAGTCTTATAATAAAGGTTTAGGTATAGGTATTACAAAACCAGGGAAGACGATATAACACTATAGCATATACGAATATATACAGGATATTTGGGACAATGAACCTTGTCGAATTTTGATCGGTGTAAACGCAGAAACGTGTCTCATGAACTGAGTACCTACTGAAAAGGACCAGGGCTACAGGTCCAAAATACAGAGTTTCAAGGGATTTGGCTCCCTGTTCTTATCCGGGTAAAATATCCCAATACAAATTTTGTTTCGTCATTGGAATTTAATTTTCAGAAAGTTTCATACGGATAGGTGTATCCTTGAATCATATAGCAAGGAGTGGAACATATTTGCCACACTAAAGCTATTAGATTTTTCAAAGTTAAAAGATACGAAAAAAAATATCAATTATTGGATGATTATTACAATCAATTAAGTACCGGTATGAGTGTCTAATCTGAAGCCAGTAATAAATCATGGGACTGAATTTAGAGATATCTGCATTGACCGTACACCATAACTTTTTAAAAGCCCGACTTTTCATTGCCTTTCATTGTGAAATTCAATGGACGAACGAAGGATTCCGAGGGTCCATATTTTCACAAAATAAATTTCATCGCCAAGGTTGTGACTCGGAGCTGAACTGGGAAAAATTGGGCCCATAAAAGACCGAAGACAGAACCTTCTGCAAGGTCAATTATTTATTGATGTAATTAGACATATTTTATTAAATATTTCGACATGAGCCCACACGACCGAGTGTTCAGCCCAAGTCAAAAACACATTCACGACTGTTGGTTCTTATAATAATATAGGTGGAAGGTATTCAAATACATTATATTCAGTTGTGAATTCGATATTGACTGCTATTTTTCGTTTCTTTTCGTTTAGCCCACGCACAAAGTAACCCTTGTTGGCGTGCATTTATGTATTGTTTTGTATTACTACTTTAGTTTTGTACGAGTAAAATACAGAAATTGAAAAAAATATATATATTGTAAAATTGCGCCGACTCAGGCTCCTTAAAAGTCGTAATCCACAATTCGGCGGGGACAAGCCGAAGATGACCACGCCATTGGCCGGAAGCCCGCGCATCCGGTGCCGTGGGCGACTTCCGGCCGACGGGCAGCCAACCAGATCGTGCGGGGGGCAGACTCGTCATTAAATTAATGCCAGACTCGAGGATTGCTGCTCCGTGGATCTCCCTTATGTCCAAGTGGAGATCGCTTTGCAGCAATGGGGAGCGCTTTGCAGCAATGGAGATCGCTTTGCAGCAATGAGGGGGCGCTTTGCAGCAATGAGGGGGCGCTTTGCAGCAATGAGGGGGCGCTTTGCGTGTTTGATAACATCGCGCGCGTTCGAGGAGGAGGCCGTGTTAAAGATACATCGGTATCTAGTGATGCCACGCGAAGTTAAGCAACAATACGCTGGGTCGGAGTGTGGTTGAGTGACCAGAAGTTTAAGAAACAGCTAAAAACTTCTCTTCATGAGTAGCAAATCGGCTCTGTGCACTCCTTTTTGCCGATCCAGGAAGCTTTGTTAAATATACATCGGTTCTCTTGATGTCACGCGAAGTTAAGCAACAAAGCGCTGGGTCGGAGTGTGGTTGGGTGACCAGTAGTGTAAAAGACAGCTTCAAGTTGCTTATAGGTGGAAGAAAATCGGCTCGTTGCGCTTTTTTTGCAGATCCAGGTTGCCGTGTTAAATATACATCGGTATGATGTCACGCGAAGTTAAGCAACGATTCACTGGGTCGGAGTGTGGTAGGGTGACCAGGGGTGAAATTTTGTCAAAGACAGCTTTAAGTTAATCTTCGGGAGAAGCGAATCGGTTCCTTGCGCTGCTTCATACAGATCCATTTAAATACAGAAGGCGGGACGTTGGTCGTTGTATATACCCCAATTCTTATGGGACCTTCGAAGTTAAGCAATAAGGTGCTGAGCGACAGGTCGAATGGATGACCGTTGGTTTCAAAAGCTGCTATGTTTCACCTCAGAAGACGCATTTCACGTTTGAAATATTCAGCAAACATCGAGAGATCGCCGAAGTCAGCCACAAATCCACTGTGGGTGCCCGCAAAACTCAAAACAACGTCAGATTTGCCCGGGAAGCCAAGAACGATTTCCGTCTCCAATGGTTAGATATGGTTAGATGGTCTGAAAGATTTTACCCTCTAGGAAGTACGGAAGAGGTTTGAAGTTCAGTAGCATTGCACTGGGTCCGAGATTGGATGGGTGACCATTCATCTGATTTCAGTTAACAGCCATTGAATACCTTTCCAATACTTTCACACACGACTACTTGCATGTCTCAACAGACCCCCTCCCACCCTCCCACTCAGTATCGCATGCGTCTGAGACATCAGCAGCCCCGCTAATCAGCCGGTTAACTCGCGTTGCCGTGGTAACTGACCAAGCTTGCACTCGGACAGTAATCGTCGGTGTAGACATCATGTCATCTCGCGTCCTGCAGCTATCCTCCCCCTGATTGCAATGGTTCGCTCTCTGTCGCTCACATGTGGGTTTGCACAGGGCGTCCCAATTGCCCGCTACGGTTGAGATGTGGGTGGTTGTCAACGTACTGCCATGCGCTGGTGTCTGATTGCATCGCGCCGTAAAATAATGGGATGCAATGCAACCGAATCGAAATCACAGCTGCAGTCTCTTCGTCTTTCACCGATTGTGGGTAGGGATTTTCAAACTGTCTTTTTCGATGATTGCTAATTTGAAAATTGAAAATTTTAATTAGTTTTGTATGCGTTATTTTGTACTATTTTCAAGCAAACCTTCATTGCAGCTTGTAAATATTTCTGGTGGACGGTTTTCATTGTAAAGAAGTGTACCATGTCCCACCATGCTCCTAATGTACCATGTCCCCCACTATAAAATTAATATCTACAAGTAATTTGCGCTATAATGCCGAATTCAACGTGGCTAACAAAGCCACCAAAGCTAACAAATACATTGAACTCATTTCCAACAACGTCACCGAAACTTTAAAGTGCCATTCATGAAATTTCCAGCCCATCCAATTTTCCGATCCGGATAATGAATACGCATTAGCTGTTCGGTGTAATTTTCCCGCTCGCAACTCCATACAATTGTCTTCGAAGTGGAGGATTGCCCCTAAATCAAGTCATTACAGGCACGCAACGCCGAACTCTGCGATGTACAAAAAATGTAATTAGGGCCCATAAGCTACGCGCGAGGTCTCTAGATGTCTAGGAAATCAAATATTAAAGAACACCGGTTCCTATTCCGTGCTTCGTATATATATAAAGGTATGACGTAGTAGTACCTATGTTTCAAGTTCTAACCTATACGACTCATCCACACGAGACGAGTTGGAAATGATTTAATTTCGTCTTATCAAATGCTCAGATCGGAAACAATGATGTGCCGTCGCGAGTACTTTATTGCTATCAGCGCTAAGCTGTTAAATAGACGGCATTCTAATTAATATGTACACTCGCTTTGAAATTAAAACGTATTATTTATCCATAGCTCAAAACACAATGTGTACTTATTGTAACAAAAGTCCTCTGAACCAGATAACCTCCAGACGCGAGTGATTCTCAGGACAAATTTTGTGAAGGTTCGTGACGCTTGTACAGCTTTGTTTTCTCTAAGCAAATACAGCAACAGGAGGCTGTAATGATGCATTAGGTGCATTGTAATGGAATCTCCACCAGCTTGTTTTTCCATGTGAACCATTTTCCATTAAGTTTTAAATTTATAATCAAATTCATTCATTTTCATGTTTTGTACGAGCCCCTTTCATTAAAAAACCATTCACATCCCTTGTTTTAGCTTCCTTTTACCCTTCCCATCATGGCTGTATTTTTTTAACTGTAATTTGCTTGGTTTTTCTACTAAATAGAATAAAAACTGGCAAGCTGCGAGCTTCTGATTTCCATATTAAACAGTTATAGTAATAAGATGTCATCGATATGAAAAAATAACTCTGCTCCAAATTAGAAATGCAGATCATAGGTTTGTCAGCTTTACTGCGCAGCGACAGTGGTGCTAGAGGCTGTCAGATTTTTCTGATACTTGTAAAGAAAGCAGCACAAAGAATATAAAATATATTGTAATAGATTTTCGCGAAACAAGAGCGGGCCAGCCCTAGTTGCTTTCGGCGTCGACTGTACAAGCCCATTTTGCCGGCACGCGTTCGCAGAATCCTTGACCGGAACCAGTATTATCATCGCGTTGTGTTCCTCCGCGCCGTCGGATGTGACGGGCACCGAACCGGAAGTCGCTCGGCTGCCTTCTCGCGCGATCGCAAAACCCGAGCAAAAACAACCCCCCCCCCCCCCGCCCCACCCTCCAAATAAGTCCTAGGGCTCATCATCTTGCTTAATTCATGTGTGATTTGCATTACAAATTGGAGCTTCATTGTTGGAACAGAATTCTGACGCTATTCATGAAACAGTCTGAAGTTCTTTCACATTATAAACAAAGGTTTTTTTTTAATATTATTAATGAAACTTAGATTTGGGAATAGGACGGAAAACCAAAGTTGTAGATGAGATATTAATGCAGCAGATATAAACTTCAGGTCATCAAATGTTCAAGTAATATTGTTATGCAGAATGCAGATCTCCATTCAGCTGACCAGGTGGCACCAGGTATAAAAGTCGATTAAACTTGTTTTTTTTTCAAGAGTACGAGGTTAAAATCAAAATGTGTTCCCCTTCTTATCGGTTTTTCGGTGCTATGTTAGGAATTTACGGTCCGTTTACAGCCTGTTATGGCCTCTGATTGGCTGCTGCAAGGCTTAACGGATTGTTAATTTCTTAACGGACCACTGAAAAACCGGCCCTTAGGGGTGTGAAACAACAGACAGAGATAAGGAACCATGGAAACACTAAGCGACACAGACTTTTGAATCCGGTGAAAATAGGACCCCAAGCTTCAAGCTCACGAGTTCGCAACAAAACATGCAGTAGGCTTCTGCACCTAAGCATCTACAAAGAGTAAAACGACTTTTCTACAGCGAGCCGAGCACAAACAACTGTGTATACCAGAGTGCAAGGAATGTCATTAACAACACTAGAATATTATCCACCAACAACATCAGAGCCAGTTAAAGTTAATCTGCTATTTAACTCAGAGCCGGAGTGGGCGTCTTATGTAGTTATAGCAAGAGTTGCTACCGGGCTGCTTGGTAACTAATAGCTAGACGAAGCCCACGCGAATTCAGGATGCCCATAAATAGTTTGACAGCAGCGGCAGGATTGTTTATTTGTACCGTTTGTTAATGAGATGTGTACTGCTAACGATTAGGTACGGTTTTAATGTGTGAAATGAATCGGAAATAAGTAGTGTATATAGGTGTAAAAATGAGGACGTAATTGGAATCATACTGACGATTTTCCGTGCAGTTTTCCACAATTTTCACTGTTCGATGTGTAATGGGGAACGTTTCTTGGCTTGGGGTCTTTTTGGTTGTGATTATAGAGTTCTTAAATTGTTTTTTGGGCTTTTATCAATCTCATAAAGATGATAGCAGAAACGATCAGATAGATTTCTCTTTTTCATGTTAATTCTTTGCCTCCGTGTGATAATATACTTTATGCCGCGAAACACGGTGATGTTTATTTACCAAGTCAGGATCATTAGTGATTTCGTTGATTAAAGAAATCAGTGGAAATTATAAACAGTGTTCAGAACTTGAAAAGACAATTATGATAGTCATGCATATTATTTGATTTTTAAGCGGGTGTTAGATGTTTCTGAGAGACGCAAGCGACAATATTTCCGATAGCCAGTTTTAATATTTTCTTCAAAATCTATTTAAAACGCATTAAAATTCACCGCTTTTCTTTGTCGTCTTATAATATTCCCGCCTCACGCGCAACCTCTCTCTCGTCGGCAGTCAGCTGTTCGTCGGCCGGGTCGATATATTGATTGCACCCTTGCCGGCCGGGCAGCCACCTCGTTTCATCCCCCTCGTTTCATCCCCTCGCCCGAGTCGCTCGCAGCCCCGCGCTCACTCTACTAGCCCCCGCGTCGAGGAGGGAAACACGACAATGCTTAGCGTTAGGGCACCGGGATTTTGCATGGAAAGTGCAGTTCTTCAAAGTTCGCCGATTATCTAATTCACCGACAATCAACAGATGCATACAATAAAGCCTATTTAGTCCAAGAATAACCCGGTTCGCTCAGCGCTAGTAGTCAATACGATTACCGACATGATGCTAAATTAATTTCCAGTCACCGATTTACCTTCATTTCTAGCTGCATTAGTTGATAAGTGTAATAATAAAGTAGCTAGTAAAATGCTAGAAGCTATGCGAGTGTCAAATAAACAGTTTAGCCACTGTTCTAGTGTTTGACATTTTGAAATAGCGCCTTGTGGATTTAGTTTGAAGAGCTGGTGAAATGTAAATGGCAGCCTGTTTTTGAGTGTGACCTTATCCTGGATGGACTATAGTTACCGAGCGTTCTCCATCATCAACACTCGTCATCAAGTCGCGGCAATGTCTGTAATCACTCAGCGTTTGTAATCAGGTTCGCATTGTCGGCGCGGGGACGCTTTGAGGTGTGAAAACAGGTGGTGCTGCTATTGGATGCTGGAGTCGGCGATGCGTATACAGAGCAAGTGATTTCCACACGGCGACGTCTGATCAATCGACCAAAACAATCACCATCGGCGGATTGACAGATGCGTACAGCAATTTATGCTTTAGTCGTTTTGTCGCGGCGCGATTTGGAATCTGTGCGTATCGACACTGTGGAGGCAGGTGCTGTTGAGATCTGGCTAATTTGAGGTAGATTTGTGTAATACTTGTACACGGATTATATGGTAGTTTACCAGAGTGTGGGTCGATTTTCAAGCTTTATAAAGCAGAATTCAACTTGTGATAGTGACTCGGATGGTGATAATGATGGTGATAGTGATACGAAAACTTGGATATAATTTATAAATACTAGGCTATGCGAACACTCATATAATCGTGTTGTGGATGAGCGTAATTTTTACGCTCACCCACAACGCAATTATATTGCGTGTACGCATAGCCTAGAGGCTTTTATGATCAATTTTAAGAGTTCGGCGTTAATTTATCAGCTTTCTCAATGACATTAAATATTTCAAAACGAAAAAATCGATTTAAAGAAAAACTATTTAAATGATTTTCTTGAAATTAACACAGCATCTTCCTTTTACGATTTATAATGCACACAGTAAATTTTGTCAAAATCGGTTGAAGATAAAGTTGCTTTAGTTGCAAAAAACTGCAAAATCGCTAAAAAAGCGTCATAAAAGCGCTATTTCCAAGAAAAGCGCTAAACATACAACAATGAAATTTGTACACAAACATAAAATCGTGGGGGCCAACATATCTGGAAAGTTTCGTCAAATTATATTGAGATCCTCGGCCTCTAGAGTGGAAAACGTGTTTTGGAAAAACTGAAAAATTTCGTAAAAACTTAATAACATAAAATTTACTCGTCCGAATTGCTTCAAAAACGTGGCAGATCTAAGTTCAGAGAAAACGAAGGTCCACCGAAATTTTCATCAAAATCCGTTTTGGCGTTTGGCCGGAATCGTGCGAACAAACACACAAAAAAAAAAAAAAAAAAACAAACAAACAAACAAAAAAAAAACATTCCGGATTTTTTTAGCAGTAAAGTGAAATTGAAGATTTCGCTTCACTCGCTACGCTCGTTACGCTCATCAATAAGCGATTATATTTATAAGTTAATAGTTATAAGTTATACTATATTCATCAATATTAAACGTTGAATGTGTAGGTACGTATTATGGGGTTCAATCTTGAAAAAGTGAAATTAAAAATTATATGATTCAAATTCACAAGGAAAATTAAATTTCAATATGAAAAAAATCACTCTGCTATATAAGATTAAGTAACTCGAATCTGTAAGAAACTTCACCCGTCGTTGGGTGGCTCTAGGTTTTTAATGCACAGCAATTAATTAAGAAGCAGACTATTTTCTGTAGCATCATACTACAATAATGATGAAAACCATATTTTTATTCCAGATTGGCTAAGCATAGCACGAATGAAAAGTTATAGCACGTAAAAGCTAGAGACATATCCATGGAAATATTTGGCAGACAGACAAATATAGCCCATGACCTCGCAAGAAAGAGGTCCATCGACGTTTTAACTTTCTTAAGACTATGTGTCTTTTCCTAATCTTGGAACGTTAGTTTTCATTTAAGAAATTTATTTTTTTGACTGGGTTTTTGAATGCTATTGAGTTCGGGACTAAGTTTGAGACTAAGTTTGAGTTTGGGACCTAGCATGATATACCCAGTCAAATAAAAGGTCCATTAACGAATCTAAGCCACAAATTTTTTCACTTTTCATTCTCTTAAGCAATTGCCATGCGACACCTCAGAGCAGGAAGCTTAACCACGTTGAAACCATGTCATTCCGAAGACAAACTGGACGACATTGTCTCTGTAAGCGGTGCGCAAATTCCGAGCAGATCGGGCGATCCTTCACGTCTTATCTCCAGCGAGCATCACACACGTCGTGCTTTCTCCCGACCTTTGACCTCGCGATGGCGACCGGCCAACATGTCAACAATGGCCGGAGCCGCTACAGGAGTCGAGCCTTGAATCTGGGCTGGTCAGATGAGGTGACATTCTGCATTGTTAACGGAGTGGACTTTCCCGCAGTGTTAACCATAGCCATAATATGTGGAGCGTCAGTTATAAAATGGACATTGCGAAGGGAAAACCTAAATGCTTCAGCATAGCACGATTTCTGTGCAGTGGACAGAAAAAGGCAGCAGTGTTAACATACTTGACTGGTTTCGTTTAGAAAAATTGAAAAAGAGAAGTTTTTACCATTTTTAAAGAATGTGTCACGGAAACAAAAAAAGTATATATATATACTGAAGATTATCACTGTCCAGTCATTAAAATAAGCTAAGTCTTCCATATCAATCCAAATTTTAAAAAATAAAGCAAGCAATATGGGGCTTCGTATACGAATGATTCTTTGGGAGTTTGTCATGATAAAATATGATAAAGTGTTAAATAACACAGGAAACCCAATAAAATGCAGTTATAAAAAATGTATAAAAGAAAATATCACGCGATCCTATACCCAAAGCAAACGAAATAAATTTCACATAAAATTAAATCAAACCTAAAAACGCTAATCTACAATGAACCTATCATTTTAAGAAATAACCATGTTCCCCAAAAAACTCCTGTAAACATTGTATAATGCATGCAAATTAAGCCCCAGATTATCGTCAATAACAATTCACAACGCGGCGGTAATTTTCGGGCAATCACTTCCGTCGTCGAACCGTGTACCGCGGTCTCGCACAATTAGTGGGCGGCCCACGGGGTACAAACCTGCAGCATGGTGTAACGACGGAACATATCGCGAAGCAACGCACCGCGAGTACACGGTACTGTTACCGAGTTAAACCACACTTACCGCCGTCCGCCGAGCGAAACGGGGCTCGAACCCGGCGCTCCGACTATTCGGGGCTACCAGCATAACCTTTTAATACAATGAATAATACTTGTGAAAATGCCAGACATGATAATTTGGTTCTTGTCACCCCCTTTGGTCCGTAAGAGGGGTTGCCTTTGGGTCTTGATATCAGCTGTTATCAGGTCATTTGTTGGTCAGTGATTTAATTTTCACCCCCCTCCCAGTATACACTTTAGTGTGAAACGGATTGTTTCGTACGTCACCATGAAGCATGGAATAGAAAAAGTCGAAGAAGATTTCGATGCTGAATTGAAAAAAAATAGTTAGTAGTGATTTTCAACAACAGCGATTATCGTTTAGGGCTGATTCCACATTTTCCAACCCTGAATCAGTCAGCGTTCAGTGAAATTTTGTGGTAAGCCAATCAGAACAATGTTGTCATCTCCGATGTATTGTAAAATCGACCGTTAGTAAGGTCTGATTAGGAAACTCTTTCGAAGCACAGCCGGCCAATTTCCCACTAACGGTCCGTTAAACCGAGCCAGGAACCGCCACGAAGCGCCATCGCAATTACTTTCATGCCTTTTCCTATAATCTCATCACGTTTTTTTTCAGAAAAAAAAATATATTTTACGGGTTTTGAATGCCAAGTCCCAAGCTGAAACTTTTCCCGACTTTTCACAAAGCTGTGCTGCCTGCTTTATCAAGCGTCTAAGCTCGAGTTGCTTCATAAAGAATCTATACTTGATTTTCTTTATCAATTCGGTCTCAACTCGAGTGGGTATACATCTGGTCGCAACAGCAACGCCACGTCGGCGTTATAACGAACGCGTGAAGATCTGGGCACGCGTCGGCGTCGGCTACGCATCGCTGCAGCATCCCCGCGCACCTTTTCGAGTTGTTGCCGCCGGCGACGCGATGCGTGACCATCGCGGGCTAACACTCTTTACGGGTCACGTGGCCTTGGTGCGTCGCACTTGCGCAGCATCGCCCGCTAAATGCGCTAATTACGCTAATTGGTGGCAGACGTCGCCGCTGGCGCGCTGGTTGGTGCGCGGCTGGAGGTGATTAGCAATTGGCGTTGGTGTGAATTTAATCCTAAATGCAATTAATCGTTGCATGTCGGTTGACAATGATATTTCGTTTCAAATAAGCAATTGGCGTTATTTGCCGCGACGGTTGTTGTTGGATTTTTAGGGAATTTTTGGGTGTGGATCTGGAATGGGTGAAAGAAGTCGATAGTTTTGTGAGATACTATATGTGGTGAAATAAACAATTTTGAACTCGTATAAATATCTTGCCGAAGCTACGTAACTATCCGATGCATACACAGAATCTGATAAGAATTGTTGTAATTAGCTTAATTAATATTACTATTTCTATCTCCATTGAGCCTAATAACTTAAATAAGCTAGGTAAGTATCCCTTCGAGACGTCGGTTGTACGTGTGGTATGATTGGAAAAATTGTCAAGGCAAAAGATCCGGGTTTGACCCTCAGTGCGGATAAAATTTTGGAGTTTTCGTTTCAAATTTTGAAATTTACCCCGTGAAAGATAGGTTTTGGAAGTTGGTACGTGCAAAAAGTTGGCCAATTTTTTTGGCATGGTCTCTCTCTCTATAGACTGTACAGTTATGCAACAGTTTCACCATAAACATCAACTGCATTGGTCGAAAGAATAGTTCCATTCACCCTCTGCTATGAAAGTTCATAGTCTTTATCATGAAATATTCAGTTTCATGTCCGACATGTTTCATTTGATGAGTTACAATCAATACTAAAAACTACCAAACCAAACAAGTAACAACTAATAAAGGCAACCATTAACCTGGTCATAAGGAATACTTCTCAATGCCCGCTTGATGAACCGAGATCCTAGTCCTTGGGAAATCGTTCAATTTTCACGAAATTGTTAATTTTCTTCCTATGTCTGTGCAACGTGATGGCTATACCATCACGGCATGGCGCCAAGCTCGCACCGCCAAGTATAATGAAATTTGAACAGTCACACAACACAAAGCTCACCCCAAACATCCGATGTGTTATAAATGTGGTCGGTCGGATAGAATTATATATTTTAATCAAGTACGCATTGCACCTGCTAAATTCTTATTCAGACGCGGTCCATTTCGATCTCGTCTAGAAGATTATCGTTGGTCAAATTCAACAGCGGAGTATTTTAAAGTGATGGTAAATTCATGGCTGAATTTCAAAATCAGCAACTTTGTGTAAATTTCATGGTATGCCTAATGATTAAATACACTTTGTAAAGTTTTGATGCAAATAAATAATGTATGGTGAACATGCAGTTTTTTCCAAAAGCAATCGCATAAATTTGCTTTTAAATAGGCTTTGCATGTCATGCCAGCTTGTTTTCTAGAAAAAGGTAGCATTGCAGAAAATTATTTATGAAGAAAATTCTAACAGTTAAACGATTTGACCATTTATTTCATGAATCCCGATATGCGTAGACCAGAGTCGCGAATCCGACGAATGGAACTAATTGATTATGCTCACAACTAGCATTAATTTCACAGAATCTATTTGAAGCTCCGATTAAGAAATTCCATTCTGCAATCAACTTTTTGTAATAACTCCGTCAGCTCGAGTCAGTGAGAGACCAACCAAGCGGCGATCAAACCCGGTTTACCATGACTTTAACTCCAGCCAATATAAATGATCAATCTCGTTCGCTGCGGTTTCTCGAATGATGTTTCTGATATCGCGTGGAGAGGTCGCGATAATGTCTGCTCATCGACCACATCCTATCGATTATCGCCGATTACGAATTGCCGATCGATTTCAAGAGTCGAAACACTCACCGACAATACACCGAGACACCTGCCACCTTAGGGAATCGAAAAATATCTAAAACACATTCAAATGAAACGCGAAGCATGGAAAAGTCGGTAAAGAAGTAGGTACAAACTTACAAGAAAGCTCATCATTACCGTATGATATATGTCAAAATAGGAAGGGAATTTGCCCGGACTGCAACTGGGTCATTTGCATCAATACAGAAAGAAGATGCATTCGCTTCCCGCAAACTATTGAATCCGGACAGGTTATAAGTGAAGTCGAAATAGTAAACTGTGTCCATTTTGTCCCACCCACTGAAGCTATAGAAATAGTACAACACTTTTACTCTAACCTGGTTCAAATCCCGTTTTTGACACTAATGACCTCTCTTCGCTTACCTATGCAATGCCCTGTCTCCAAACAAGAAAACCCATTTTTTCAAATTTAAGTTTACCACAATAACTACCAACATGTCCGACTCCCATACAACCGTTAATGGGAACTGATTCAGGGAAAACGGTGGCTTCCAGTTAGCATAGAAATCTAACATATAATCAGTAATTTAACGGCTGTATTGATTTCTAGTTCATAACACCTTCCGTGTAAGGACGCCGCCTCCACCAATTGACTCTTCCCGTCAAAGGGTTAGCCGATTATAATATCACCTTCGGTTGCTGCTGAGGAGGAGAAATTGGAGTGTGATTGCTTTGAGACTTTGGGTGGAAGGATGTGGTCAGAAGCGATAGGAGATGGCAATGGCCTGTGATTGATTCCTGACACATTTCATCCGGTGATACATGCACAGTGACATCGAATACCCGATGACTTATGATGATGATAAATAAGATGCAATTCATGTGTGGGAAAAGAACACGCGAGAAAGAATCGGGTCGTGTCATCTTAGCCTGTTAGTTTTCAGCAATTTTTTGTAACCGGATTATTGAGTAAATAAGTTACTTATTAGTATTATTTTGTTTTTTGAAGGTGGGTTCTTGGCAAGAATCCACCGAGGTATCCGTGTGCCCATGTGCAAATTTCAACCAGTTAATATTAATGCATTAAAGAAATAAATGATGAAAAAAAATGAGTTTGGCGTAGCATTCAATATCCAGTAAAATAGTTTATTTGAAAGCGGAACTGTGTTCAGTTAGAGCCAAAAATATTGGCCATTCAATATTGGAGAGAAAATTCAGTAGATTTGTGATTTCTAGTTTGATCAAACAAGAAATCACTGATCTACTAAATGTTTTGCACTAAATGAACATGTTGCACAGTACCAACAACATTTAACAGCGACTGCTAGGTATTTTTTTAAGACAACTTTATTTTCATGCCAGTCGAAACGGGCTTTGCACAAACTTGAAGATAAAGTTTTAATTTTTAGGGAAGAGAACGTATTGCTATTATTTTTCAACAACTCAGGTATACCATTTGATACATTATGCGTTATACTTCGAATCATTTGCAGTATACCAATAACACACATTATCATGATTATTTTTCAGAAAAAAATAACTATACAGCTGGGCGTTAAATGCTTGGCCTCAACTCAAACTGTTCCCGACGTTTCGCAGATTCAACTTCGCATTCAATACAGAGTAAAATAATTTTTCTGAAAAATAACAAGCCAAGATTTGGAAAAGACTTGAATCTTAAGAAAACAATATGATAAGTTATTTCTCCTTGTATATAATACTTAGGCTAGCTGCTCGAGTCCAGCCGTAGATTCAGGATTCGGGATTAAGGACTTGGTATACAAAACACCGTCCGAACGAAATCCGTGGTCAAATTCACGGCTGGCATAAAACTCACTTCCTAGTCACGCGAGCGCCAGCGGCAACATAAATCAAGAAAACAATCCTCGTACCAAAAAAAAAACACACTAAACAAAACAAAACTAGTCGAGTGGACGACCTTTGAAAGAATGGAAGCACCAAGCAGCAGCCAACAGATATTATTGTTACGTTGCGACGGGTTTCATCTCATATTCCGTGACAGTTACAAGCTCGCATTATTGGAAGCTATCAATTTAGCAAAGTTTTTATCAGGATACCGAACTAGCGCCCATCCCATGCACACCGAACCAGTTGCTGTGTTGGCTAGCCGGCTGCCAATGGAACAATGGACCCATTGTTTTAGCTAAAGAATCATACCAGAGGATCTCCTCGGAATAGATACATCTCGCCGGAGCGCTGTGTATATAGTATATACAGCCAAAAAGAAGATGCAATGATCTCTTTTTTTGTTTTCAATTGCGTGAAGGATGAGGAGCGTTGAAACATGATCGGGCTATTACTTTGAAGTGCTGCCAGTGAAGAGACAATTGGTTTGGTTCGAGCACCAGCTCTGTATACGTGCTGCCTTCGGCTTGGCATTCGTATAATCTGGTCTAATGTGCAGCAATTGCTTCTTGCCGCACATCTAGGATTATCATACTGCGTCTAGGTGACTCCATGTGACTCTGTAGTGCGTTTTTTGAGGACACAATTGTGTGGAGAGCGATTTGCAAGGAAATGGCAAGGCCAATTTTTGTTTAACGTGGTTCAATCAGTTCATAAAGTTCATTCATACCATTTTATAAAGTTTCATATTCCAAGCTTTCCTTACTTGTATTTTGTGGAACGTCTTACTGGTGGTATCGCAGTTCGATGTATTAGTTCTACCATTTTTTAAGATTAGAACACAGCATGAGAACAGCGTTCTATGACAAACATCACCGGCAATTCCTACCCTATAGCTCTCATAATTCGATCGCAATAACCCCACAGTCCACCTCTCTTCTTACACCAGCTACTTAAGAGTCTACATAGGTTGTAACCCGATACGATAATGGAAATCAAAATAATCTGTGGCAGTAATCATAAGAAGCCACGGATTAAAAACGCTGGCACAAATCTGCGACTCTTGCATAACCAAAGTTAATAATCAAAATGAAAAAAATGTGCTTTTTCTCGATTTTCGTGATTTTAATGACACGGTTGGGTTCATCTTTGTCAGCAGATTGTATGATACTTTGAATCAAAGTTCTAGTGCACTTATTGATGATTCTGTGGCGCATTTCAACCAAGGAAAAGAATTTGTATGTGCGTCATGTTTTAAGCCGCTCTTATCTTACTCACGTAAAAACGAATGAATATTACCGAAAAAATCGATAATTTTCATCCGATTTTTTCATTTCAACATTGCTTTAGATCTGCAAACAGAGACGAATCCAGTCATATCGAAAAAACCATATGAAACACGGAATTTTATGATTTACCTTTTTACTGACTTTTATATAACCATGTGTCGGGTTGTGCAAGCATAATCTCCAAGAGTGTTTTTATCGCTCATGCTGATAATGAGGCAGTAAAACTGGAAGTTATTTTTCACCAGGTCTAATCCGTGAAAAATTAGCTTTCTCACACGGAAAATTTTGGTAGTGCAGAGGTCCACGTGGTTACTTTTCTCTGCCCCTAAAATGTTCCCTACATTTATGAAAAAAAATCAGTGGATAGTTGAAAAAATTTCTGACCCGCGATGTAAAGGCTCGTGTCGATCGGACGTTTACTTTGTTCACAAATAAATCTTGAATTTGGGACTTTTTGTGGGGTTTTTTTTAAGCGAAAACACCACTTTTCTTTCTTCTCTGGTTGTTTTATTTTCCATCCGATCTCAATTAAAGTTTACAAGGCGGGTTGGAGTACTCTTCCTCTACACACTGATTTTTTTTCAAAAATATTGGGATCAAATTTAGGGGCAGGAAAAGTAATGGCGTGGACCTCTGCATTTTCGGCTTTTAAGCTGCCTTTAGCTGGCTCTTAAGAAACTGCATCTCGCTGCATTTTAATCCGCAAACCGTTCGCGTTTAGCCGCGATCATCTCGTGATCGCCAGTATAAACAACCTCGCATGGTCGTATCGCTGCAGTGCTATGTGCTCTGTGCTCTGTGCTCTGTGCTCTGTGCTCTGTGCTCTGTGCTCTGTGCTCTGTACCCTGTGCACTGTGCCCTGTACCCTGTGCTCTGTACTCTGTACTCTGTACTCTGTACTCTCAACTCTGTGCTCTGTGCTCTGTACCCTGTGCTCTGTACCAGGGGCGGTTAGTGCATGAGGCCGAGGAGGCCGTGCCGCCCCAAAAAAGAGAGGAAAGAGAGGAAAGAAAAAAGTTTTGTATACTAGGTGTCTTTGGATTACCTGTTTTCATTTGAAATTTGAAATGTCGTGGCGTTCTCAATTTGCGTTCGTTCAGCGACATCTATGCGTCTCTGCGGGTATTACGCGTCTTTGCTGCATGATTGTCGTGTCACGTCATAAGGGAGGCACCTGACGTCAAGCGGAGGCCGGCGACCCTGAACTATAGGTGCGGGGTGTGGAGAGATCACTAGAGCCTCCAGGGGGGGTGTTGAAACGTGGCTCTCTCGGACGATCTCACGTCTCGCCGGAGTCCACGCTTCCCCTAGGATCTTTGGTTCCCCCACGTTCCCCTCCTTACGATGCGCGAGCAAGGCAGAGCCGAGGGAATCGGCTGGTTCCAGAGGCTCTGGGCCGAAGTTACCCGAGGCCCGAACAAAGTAAACCTACATGTCGCCAATTCCGTGCAACCGGTGTGATTTTATTCCATGCTAATTTGTTACTCTTTATTGATTGAAAGCAGACATGTTTTAGATGAATTAATTTAAAGTTAATGTCTGTGTCGTGTGTTTGTGTATCTACGCGCCTTCTGTGTAATGTTTGCGTTTTGCAAGTGTTGTAAATGCTACGTGTGCTAGTGCTATCCTCTTGCGACATCATGTATGCGGTTGATGATTTTCTGAATTTGCTAGTTAGCAAACGCGACTTCGTAGAACGTGTCAAAATCAAAACTATTGGTAAGCCAACACCCTATCTCAAAATAATCGACAAAGATGGTATTATAAATCGTTCGTTTTCTGACAAGTGGCATCGAAGATTTGGCTGGCTGGCGGGCAGCAATGAGAATATTTGCATTGTTTTGGTGGTCTTGTGTCATGCTCCCTGCTTGCAACAACAAACACTCGTGAGGAATTCCATAGGCTACGTAGGTGTCACAAAACCTTCCCAGATCAATCAAACGTCACAGGACGAGCATCGAGCATATTCGAGCTGTATCGAGCTGTAAGAACGCCAGAGAGTCGACGAGGCAATAAATGATGGTGCACGTGTTCAAAACGAACTCCACAATCTTCAAGTTTCTAAGAATCGTCTAATCCTCGAGCGTTTGATTGACATAACTTGCTTTCTGGCAAAGCAGGAGGCTTTCCGCGTGCATGATGAAAGCGAAACCTCGGCCGATAAGGGGCATTTTAGAGGACAGTGTGACCATTTTTGTAAATACGACACCGTGCTACGTGAAGGTGTTTCCAAGATATCGCAAAACGAACAAATCGAGTCGGTTGCTTAAAATCACAAAGTAAATATGGTACTGTGATTTCTTTTGTGGAAATTTGACGGAACAACCGAAATTGCTTGCAATTCTCAAGTTTCTGTTACCTTTCGGTACGTGAGCAAGGGAAATGTGATCGAACGTTTTTTTATGGTTTTATGCGATTCTAGACGCAAGTTCCGGCCGGAATGCCACTTGTCGGAACTCAAACTGAACTTCAGATAGAAATTCTCGTTAGGGTTGTTATTATTTTTGTGCCTCCTCTCTTTTTCGACCCACGAGCCGCCACTGCTCTGTACCCTGTGCCCTGTGCCCTGTGCCCTGTGCTCTGTGTTCTGTTTCTCTGAGCTCTGTGCTCTGTGCCCTGTGCTCTGTGCCCTGTGCCCTGTGCTCTGTGCTCTGTGCTCTGTACCCTGTGCTCTGTGCTCTGTGCTCTGTGCTCTGTGCTCTGTGCTCTGTGCTCTGTGCTCTGTGCTCTGTGCTCTGTGCTCTGTGCTATGTGCTATGATGTGCTATGTGCTATGTGTTATGTGTTATGTGCTCTGCGGCGCGGTGTGCTGTTCCCGCGCACGACGCCGGCGAGTCACGAGCACGCCGGGATGCCGAGATATCATGCAACATATACATAGACGCCACGGCGAAAATATGCAGCGCTGCCCCACCCAACTGCTAGCGTCTCTGTTGCGAGAGTTGCATCTTCGTGTATGCTATCGCGCTCGGTCCTACAGTCGTGAGGCGAGCCAGCGTGTATTGAGTATGAAAATCATGCTTTCGAGTTAACTGTGTGAGTTTAAGAGGGCATATTTATATTGATCACACAGGTGGCATTTTATTTATACAGGTGGATGTTTTTTTTTGTTGTTTTTTCGTTGTTTCTTGTAAACTGGAGCTTGCGATTTTCTGTAACGAAGTGCGGTTCTGTGGATATGCAAAGTAACTTTATTTTGGATGCAGCTCCGAGTTTGTTATTCACGACAGAAATAATGATTGTTTCACAAATTGGAACCTGAACAGTAGATCTCGCAAAAAGTCGATATTTCCTTGAACATCTTACGTTTCCCCAAGCTCATTCGTGATTACCAAGACTTTACAAGCTTTCAAAAAGAAGATTTGAAGAATAAAAACTCGAGAATGAGATTTAGGACAAATTTTTTGGTAACAGCCGACCCGTGAGACACTAAATTGATTTATTATTGACTTATTTCCTATAATATGGATTAGTAATATTTGCAGACTCTGGCCTTACTCTAAGTGGCCAGTGGGTCGTTGCTTACACCCAGTAGCAAGCATAAGCTAGGATTGATAAATAAACGGAAACTGGAACTGAAACAAGTAACACTTTAAAGTAACACTTTAAAGTAACGTGCACTTTGAACTGGTTATAGTTTCCTCCAGATCATGATGACCGAAACCATGGCCGAGACGGAAGTTCTGCACAAAATCGATGATTGTTCGATGTCGTTGAACTTCGGCAAAGAAGCCGCCGTCGAGGAGACTCTTGGTCATCGTCGTCGTCATCGTCGTCGTTGTCGCTATTCGTCTAATGAGGCATTGCCGTCGTCGAATCATCGTTTCCTTGAGCTGACCAGTAGATTGGACCCCGGGGCTTCTCAGTTCTTGTGGACATCCCATCCTGTGACCTTGGCGTTGAAATGCTTATCGGTCAAAGTTATCTTTTAAAATTTAAAGTTTTTTGGTTTTGTTTTTTGGGGCATGTACCCAAATTATCTGTGATATTCGTTAAGGGGGTTGAGGGTTCAGGGGTGTAGTGTACTCACTCAGGGATAAGTTCATGGCTCATGATATTCAGTGATACCAATAGTAAAATTCACTCATTTTGGTATCATATTTGCGAAAATCACTAAGCGAGAGCTAGAAATCGTACAAGAATCGCTAAAATACGAGATTTTTTATGTCAATTGTGTTGTGAGGAATAAAAAGTAGATAATGGAAGAAACTGTATCTTATATTAGAGAAAATACTATTATATATAGTTAATAAAGTTTTAATAAAGTAGATCGTGCTGTATGTGTTCCATGTCAACTTCCAAAAGGTGCAAAGATACTTGTAAACAGACCGTTAAACAGTCAAAAACCTACTGGAGAAAAAGGCACACAAGAAATAAAATTAATGATGAAGATTGAATAAAAAACGGGTCTGGAAATAAAAATTTCGCCCCGACAATTCAAAACGAAATCGAACCTTCAAACACCTCGCTCCCTTCGATCCCATCACACTGAACTCAGGGTTAAGCCTTTAATCACACGTTAAGAATCACTGCAGGTATCGGCGGTGGTTAGCGGCGACCAGCAAGAAACGGTGTCGGATGAAAACGGTAGCAATCTCCGCGGTTTCGCGGCGGCAGCAACAGGAAACCACTGATCTCTAAAGCCATGGATAGCGTTTCGTACTGCGAGACTTTGATGCCGTATTGAGCCACTTTGTCATGTCTTCCCACTGATCTCTATAGCCATGGATAGTGCTTCGTACAGTGGGACTTTGATGCCGTATTGAGCCACTTTATCATGTCTTCCCACTGATCTCTATAGCCATGGATAGTGCTTCGTACAGTGGGACTTTGATGCCGTATTGAGCCACTTTATCATGTCTTCCCACTGATCTCTATAGACATGGATAGCGCTTCGAACAGCAAGACTTAGGTGCTGTATTGAGCCACTTTATCATGTCTTCCCACTGATCTCTACAGCCTGGATAGCTTCGTATAGTGAGACTTTGATGCCGTATTGAGACAATTTATCATGTCTTCCCACTGATCTCTATAGCCATGGATAGCGCTTCGTACAGCATTTCTTGAGATAGTATGGACCTTATTAATTTGTATTCGCTTCATTTTGAGTAAACGAAATTATATGCCAATTTACATTGCACCGAATTTTCCGTTCCCTCTCATTAATTTGCACATATTTGCCAGCTAACTATCGTCGTCGTCACGTCCCGAGCAAGCAAAAAAGGAATCAATTGCAATGCGAAGGCAAAAACGAACCTATACGTAATTGTCTTCAAAATGACTTAAAAAACAGCAGCAAACGCTCGAATCTTCAGCAATATTACCGCTGGCAGCACAAAAAAGCGTGTGTCTACAAGCTAATGGTGTGATCCGAGTGTAAGAAATTCGGCGGGATGGTTCGTGTAGCGACCGCTAGTCGATTATTAGATTGGCGCTGCGGTCGCGCAGGGGTGCCAACCTCACCGCAAAGATCCGATTTCAAGGTCGCAACCTTGAGAGGTGCCTCGCATTTTATCAGTCAGTTTAGTCAGCCTTAAGATCAAACGGAGACAATAGACATATTCCACTCGGAGTAAAACGACGACAGATCCCCACTGGACGCACGTATACTACCAGTTAAAAAAATAGCTCTGCTAAGTAACAAAGAAAGACAGGGAAATCCTAATCCGAATTGCTCTACCTGGCTTTAGCGAGTGGGTTTCATGACGTCATTTTGATAGAATTTTCATTGAATGGATTAGGTGTAATAATAAGCTAAAGCGTAAATTCTCCAATCCGTTTTGATTTAAAGTGAGTAATATATCATCTTAGTAGACATTGATCTCCACTCGTCAGTTACTATGAAATTTGTCTTCATGACCTGAAACTAGGGTTCAAAGAGTTTTAAACGCCCTTTAGGAGGTTGTTTTGATGTAAATTTAAATGAAGGTATGGACTAAAATCGCCTATACCATAAAATTTAACAATTTTAAGAGAATGGCAGGTTTAAGGGAAGTTTAAGAAGCGAAAACTCAGTTAAACCAATTAGGGGCCACAAGTCGGAAAGCAAGAATTATTTTTCACAGATTCTAACGGAAAAAATCTACGTCAACCATCTCTCAATTTAGATTTTTCTCTTTCTCCCCGCAAATCTGCCGAAGACGTTCAAGAAAATCTCTGGGGAAACACAAATGGAACAATGCATCCAACTTTTGATCCGAGTTAACAGAATAAGTATTAACTCCAATGTGGAACGCTTCACACCTGTCTATCGTCTCGACATATTATTTTAACGCATTGATCCGTGATGGTCTTTCACCACGAGATTAAGACACTAGTTTTTATTTGAGTAAGTGAAGAAGGCAAGAAATTACGAGAATTCATTAGTTGAAACTATATGACACGAGAAGTTGTGACAAAACATGTGAAAATAAACAAAACGCGATAGGTTAGCGTTAGCTACTTCTAAGAACGTGTGAAATATATTTGGAAATAAAAGTGATTTTAGTTTTGCGATTTTAGCTATGTGAGAGTTTGAACTTTGGGTCATTATGGCTCCTCGAACACAAATAGGATAACGCTGGTAACCACTAGCAATAAATTTGTACTCAATGCACAATAAATGTTAAAATATGTTATGAGACAAGCTATCTGTGAACTTTAAATTTAAATATTGCAGATCGCCCATGCCATAAGCTACGGCAACAAAATAAACAACACAGAATTGGACCAACTTTGTTCAAGTCAGACACAGGATGCTGCAATCCACCTGGCCGTGTTCGCGTCGTGCGGTGAGCCAATTGTTTCACATCCAGACAGCCGCCTGATCTTCGCTTTTTGTGCTCTAAAGGTGGCTGTGGTCACCACTCATCGGGCGACGCGAAGGCGGTGCATTGGGGGATCAAATCACGTAGAAGATTAAAAACCTTTAACTAAACTACCCTTGTTTTTGTTCAGAATATAAAAATAACAACAAAAAACGAAGAAAAGCTGACAAACAATTTCTTTGCAGAGTAAGTATAGGTAAAAAAAAAGTGTTTTATATCAATTCCCAGGTGGTGCGATCTCAATCGACAAGTGGATTTGTGTCTACAGGTGTTTGTGAGGACAAAGCTGAGATTAATGGCGACGTGATTTGATGACAATCACGCCTCGGATGGAGAAGATTAGAGATCCTGTAGAAGCGTTTGTTTCTGAGAAAGATTAGCTTGTCATTTGATTGTCTTGAGAGGAGAAAAGAAGATTGAGTAGTATAGATGAGATCGGGTAGGGGTTCTATATTTTTGGATATTTTTACGAAATGGCGGCATCAATAGGGGATGAAGTACGTTATATTGCTATATGCAATTAGAAAAGCCAATTATGGTTATAATTACCTGCATTTCTTAGGCAATGTCAAAGATATATATACGAATTCATTCAAGTTATAATAATTACGACACACCAAACATGGCTCCAAATCTTTTTGTGTTTCAGTTTGCATTTTTATTAGTACATAAAACACCTATTCCATTCAATCAAAATTCTATCAAAATGACGTCATGATACCCACTCGCTAAAGCCAGGCAGAGCAATTCGGATTCTGATTTCCCTATCTTCCTTTGTTATTTAGCAGAGCTAATAGATTTTTTTTTCCAAACTGGTAGTACGTCCAGTGGGTATCTGACGTCATTATAATCTGAGTGGAATAAGTCTATTAAAATTGTAAAGTATAATTGAACAAGAATATTCTGGAACAAAACACACTTAAAAAGGCCATTCATTATACTTTGATTTGTTGAAAGATGGCCGAACACTGCACGGCTGATATAGGTCACCGAATGCCAACTGTTTTTTGGTTTTTGTCGCGCGATTTTCCAGCCAATCGGCCGAGATTTGGCCGCCAATTGGTAGCGTGAGGAAGGTCGTGGACCATGTCGAGAGATCGCGAAGGCGTTGACGGCAGAGGCAACTAAGTGTGACGATATTTCGCCAATGGCCGAAACCAGTGAGATTTTCTACGTTTCAAAGATTTCTATTTTATTTGATCGAAAGCATTTAAAAGATCTTTTCCATTCGGAGAAAACTGACGTCAGATACCCACTGGAAGTACTGGTTCGGAAAAAAAATATTATTAGCTCTGCTGCCGAATTGCTCTACCTGGCTTTGCCGAATGGGGATCATGATCAGAGAATTTTTAATGGAATAGTTGTAGGATAATATCAGGTCTTGGAAAAAATACAAACTAAATGGGCATACTTATATTTATTATCAAATTTATTTTCCGGTGGAAAAATTTGAATGCATGTTTCTGATAACTGGTGTTTGACGACGCACCGTTTTGACAACTGGCCCTACGGCCCTGGTCTAATGGCGTCGGTGAATGAAAGGGTTATGATGAACCTATAACCTAGCCTATAAGGGAGGATGGGAAACCCGGTGCCGGCACGTAGCCTACTCCTGTCGAAAAGCACCGAGGGGACCACCGGCTTTACGTCCCTTCCGAAAGACAGTACAACTCGAACAACAGGATTCCTCCACTAATCCGTGCTGTCGAGAGGTTGATAAGCAAGGCGAGTGAAGTTTCCGAACTTACTTCAAACCCTCCGAACTCTCTCCCGAAAGGAACTGATCATGTGCACGATGATCACCCATCCAACACCTCACTCAGCGCGATGTTGCTTAACTTCTGTGATCACCGCCAATAAATCAAACCGTGACACGTAATTAGTCAACCAGCGACCACCGCTGCAATCACAGCGCTGAGATCAAGTAAAATACACCAGCCACCATGGCAATTGCAATGCAATCTGTCACCAGTATAGCAAATTGCTTCGCTGCAAGTTAGTATGTCGTCCGTTGCAATCCGGTTCTATTTCCGCTCGTTAGCGGTCGGCCTAATCGACTTGGCAGATCACACGCAAATTAATTGCAGCCTCCGTGTTACAGTCACGCGTTGCGTTTGCTTTGCGTTGCGTTGCGTTGCGTTGCGATGCGATGCGATGCGATGCGTACGCAGACGGTGGCACCGGCGGAGGAAGTTTAATGGTGTATAGCTACGATGAAAAGACAGATTCTTTAAAGCAGACCTACATTATCTTAAAATCAGTTGATCCAACATGTCCAACATCCATTTAATACATAATATCCAAAATCCAATACGCCCCTTAGAATGATATATATATATATATATTATGAGGCCTTGAATACAGAAAAAAAAATCATGACTGCCAATATTCTAGTAATAAGACTTCATTTATCTGGCAATAAAAATGATCATTCAGGCAAGAGGCTGTAGTATAGAAAAAACAATGTTCTGTCTGATTTAAGATTGATCTAATAATATATAGAATGGGTAAATATGATAGACTGGGACCGGTTTCTATTAAAAAGTGTATCCTTCTGAAGGGTGGTGAACCGGGGTGTTACAAGATGCCAACAATCTTATTCCTAATCAGAAGAAAATGCTGCATAACCATTGGTGGAAGTTATTTTTAAAAAATCCAATATTATTTTGAATGTTGTGTACGCATGCAGATAACTGTCCTAAAATTCATTTAAAAAATGCATCAGAGTTATTATTTTCATAAGATTTTCCAAGAAATAGGCCCTCAATGTCCATGCAACTGTTGCAGGGTGGTTCGATCAAACTTTTCTCTCCTCTAACTCCTCCTAACAACGTCTAAAGCCGCGTCGATGTTCGTAGTGCGCAAGCGCGGGTCACCGCGGCGACCGGAAGTGACGCCGCGCAGGCAACAGGTCGTCGCCGGCTCGTGCCGCGCAGCACGCAAGTGCGTGCGTCGCGGCGTGCTGCGCAATTGCGCGGTCGAGCGTGCGCAGCGAGATCGCTGTCGCTCCCAGCTTGCTGGATGCCCTCGTCTGGCAGATGGCTTCTGCTTGTATTGGGATGAAAACTGATGCAAATTTTGTTACTAATTTCTTGTTTTTAAGGCGGGTTCTAATTTTTCTTGGGTATGTTTTACCAAATGTTTTCAAATCCGAGTTGAGAGCTAACTTACAGAAAAACGTTAATTGCACTGAGCGTGG
This sequence comes from Nemurella pictetii, assembly GCA_921293315.2. Lineage (NCBI taxonomy): Eukaryota > Metazoa > Arthropoda > Insecta > Plecoptera > Nemouridae > Nemurella > Nemurella pictetii. The sequence goes on from OV121126.1 coordinate 8,348,585, forward strand.
TTGGCCGTTGCCATGGAGTTTAACTCAACTCCCTCTTCAACCCAGAGTTGATAAAATGGTAAGACTTGCCCTTAAGACCTTTATTTTGTCTGAGATCATTTGAGACATTTTCTTGGATCATGTAATATTATGATATTTTCTGGGACTTGCTGAGTTTGGGAAAGTTAGAGTACCGACCCAGAGATGCAAATTAAGACAGTAATGTGGTATCTAACGATACTGAAAATATTCGTAGCATGCTCGGTAACGATACAGTTTTGAAATGGACATTTCGTTAAATGTCATCGAGAGAAATTGTTACAAGGGAGCAAAGTGGTTACTCTCTGCCAGGACTAAGCTGCCGATGTCATTGGGTGCTGATGAAAGATTTATTTTTAAAGTTGAATGTTTTAGATACCCGATTTATGGGGTTTTAATTTGTGCTGCTCGAAACAAATTTTCAAATTATAATATTTTCCTGGGTGATTCGAAGCCAGATCCACCCGAAGGAATTCAGCTCATGTTACTCATTATATCTTTGTTCATTTGCATTGAACTTTCTTGTTCATTCTGGGTTCTTCAACAAGGTACGTCGACAAAATGACTACTGGATACGAAATTATTGGCCATTGAATCAAAAAATATTTTTATGCTTTTATATCGGGCAAAACAATTTAAGAGAGCATTGCTCCTATTTTGTTATAAATACATTTGGCTGTAAATGGTTATTTTAACCGAAATCTCTTCAAATTTCTCCAAACTTGGTTAATGTTTTGACCGGTATGGAGACAGGAAGTGGAAATAGCAACCCCAAATCTGAACTACAATGAGAATGCTAAATTACCATGTAAATAATTGACTATGTAGCCTAGTTGAAATTCAGGCTCCGATTTGAAGAATGAAGACGTGAAACGTGGTGTATAACAAGTGTGGCGATGGCACCAGACACAGTCACGGGTGCTTGGACGTCGTACGTTCGCCGTCGATGCTTCGTTGAGCAGGCGGCGACCCGAACTTCCTCTAGACAAGACGCTCTGGCATATAACAGGACCATCTCGAATCGGAGATGCTATCACGGCAGATGGCATTTCATTCACACTTTAAAAGGTTTAAACAGCTACCCGAAGAGAAAACGACGCCGGTCGTTGAATTTAGCAGCAGAAAATTGTGTATTTTTTAACAAAATATTTTTCAGCTTTCAGATAATTTTGCTTGCAAGAATATGATCACCAGTTTTCCTCATATTACATTAGAATCTTTTTCTTATCTCTGTCTCCCACTAAATGAAAACGTTGCTCGATATTAGTCTAGTCCTTGATTTGAAGAAAATACAAGTATTGTGTATTAGAGCTTCTTAGAAATAAGTCTCTAAAAATTATGGAACCATGGATAATAGAACATTAAATAAAACGTTTTTCCTATCCTGAGCTAGAATAAGAAATATAGTTTGGAACAGTGCAGGAATTATTGCTCAGCTCTAAATTATTAAGCCATGAAACATTTTTTATTAAGTTTTTGATTAAGACCGAGGAATTAATTAAGAAGTAATCAGTTTATAATAATAGGAGTTTTGTAACAGCAATAACCTATAGCGGTCGCCTTACAAATTACGTACTAATGAGTTGAGCTTCTTTTTGCTGCCAATATTTAAATTGCTTGGAAAACCCAGACAAAGTGAGGTTAGATAAGAAATCGACTTCAAATCGCGTGCTGCCATCTTTGACTTTGCTTAGAGGTCAACATAAAATAATGTCCTAATTTCTAAACGTTTTTAAATTACAAACCATCGATGACTTTTAAGGCTCTCAAAGAAAACTGCAGATAGAAATTAGAAAAAGAATGTGATAAAATCACTTTTTTTTAAATCATTAATGATCGCCGAGTCATTACAGTCCTACTTTTCGTCCATGGCACTGATGTCAGGTTTTTTCTGTTGTTAAAAACGACCCAACTTATCTGCTAACTCGGTGCATGTCTACAGAATGAAATTAGACCGAGAGGAAGCAGCAAATTATTTTCCCATCTTCCGATGTCCTCGTCGTGGACGTAAGCCCTCCACCTTCATAGTTAATCCCCCCGGCGTTTACGCGTGTTGTAAATAAGCAGAGCATCATGTGTAAACGTGGATGTCAAACCAAGATTCATTGATGGGTAGGCAAGATAGTTATACTACATGAGATTCTCAACTACGAGTTCCCACGTAATTTACTTCTAGTGGTCGATTACTGTGTTTACTAAGTGGGGGTTTATGAATGAATTTCGTGGCAAGAGATTCCCATGGTTGTCATGATCTGCTATGTTCATCCCGAAGCAGCTAGCGTGGTTTATGTCAAACCCTTTTCAAAAATTAGATTAGACCATAGGGGATTTTGTTTCTAGTGTGGTCCTGTCGTAGAATCAAGGAACAAACGGTTTAAATTGTGATGTTTTAAACAATTGATCGAATGATTTGGGCGGCTAATTTAACAAATTCAATGCGATTGATTAAAAAAGATAATATTTGGTAAAACTAACTCATTATTTACATAATGTGCTGTTTGCATTCCTCGAATTTGTCGATGAAATTTTGCATTTGTGTTTTATAAATGTTAAGATGAAGCACCCATGATAAACGACGCAGTGACCTTTCTTAGGGCGTAGGGCGGGGGTGGTTGCGGCGCAGGGCAGGGCGGTGATGAGCATAAAATAGAAAAATTAGCCTCATATGAAGTCTTAAATTATATGGAACTCATGTTTTGTGTCACATTTTCTGAACATTAGCTCTTTGATGAACATGAGGGAGATCTTCCTCTATTCGGATTTCATGTCGTGGCCTTATAAATTATAAGTACGTTATAGTTTAACTAGGCCAATTCATTTAAGCGGACACGGGAAATATATTTTAAAAATGGTATAACCTACCACTATTTTCTAGGGTATAATTTAAGCTTTGTGTTTTCTATGTTTTATTTAGAGATCTATAAGCGGTTCCAGCAAAAACAAACTATTTTTCAAACCTTTTTGTCAATACCGGTAGGAATCTACTCGAGATATAAGTGGGTCCACCTTAAATTATTCCAAGTATCTATATGGTACGTTATTATATATTATATATTATCATATTATCATTGATAGTTGACACTGGACTTGAGTTCTCCTAAAGCTAAAATTTATTGGATTAAAAAAAAAACTTTTAGGATAGAATTACGGATAGGAAGTTATAAATAATTAGAACATGCATTACAAAAACATGAAGCATTCGGTATCTTCCCCATTATAAAGTCCCGTCTTTGCGCTTAAATACACACAGGAGATAGTTGCATGAATCGCAATGTAATCATTTATAATGATAGAGCCCAAGTAAAGTTTTCTCAATTATTCATAAAAAACCTAGTTCTGATGAAAACGCTATCGATGTATTAAAACTATCTGGCAAGTTGCGAAACTCAGTACCCCCGCGGCGATCAAGAGGAGAACCGGCGCTCCAAGAATCAGTGAAAGAGATTGACCGACTTCTGGAAAGGTCCAAATACTCGAAAGAACCAAGAAATGGAACAGAGTCCCAGTATGGTGTCGATCGTTTCATTCAACGTTTATATCAACGCACTGACTGGCTTATTGGGAGTCAGCGCAGAGAAACTGAAGCCCTTCAGCAAGGGTGTCATGAGGTATAGTTATTGATTGATTATTTTTCGTGTTTTGACACTGTTTTGACAACTGGCCCTTTGCCACTGGTCTTATGGCGTCGGTGAATGAAAGGGTGATGATGAACCTAACCTAGTCTAGAAGGGAGAAGGGGGAACACGGTGCCGGCACGTAGCCTACTCCTGTCGAAAAGCACCGAGTGGAACACCGGCTTTACGTCCCTTCCGAAGGACGGTACAACTCGAACTACAGGATTCCTCCACTAATCCGTGCTGTCGAGAGATTGATAAGCAAGGCGAGTGAAGTTGTCGTACTAACTTCAAACCCTCCAACCTCTCTCCCGAACAGAACTGATCATGTGCATGATAGTCACCCATCAAACACTCGACTTAGCGCGATGTTGCTTAACTGCGGTGATATCACGGGAACCGGTGTTTCCAACGGTGTTTCCAAGAATTTAGCATGTAAGCAAGTTGAAATAAACTCTGAGCAGCCCCAGAATGCTATGCTGAGAGCTACAGATCCATCGAACTCAAAGTTAAACCGGCCATCCCTTGCGCAGACGCGTCCCGAAGTACCTCGAGCGCGTGGCGTACGTCTCCAACACGGTGGTGGTGATCTTCACGGTGATCAGCGTGGTGCGGCTCGCCTCGCCGGGGGTGCCGATGGCGGAGAGGTGCTTCACCTTCCTGACAACGGGCACCTATCTGCAGTCGCTGGCAAAGATTGTCTACTTCTACGCGCGCAGAGAGAAGTTCCAGCTGTGAGTTGCGCCAGTGGAAAAATTGACTGGCTGCGAGAATTAGATGTTGAACTCTCAAACTAATGCATCTTCCTGACAGGACCATCTCGAATCGAAGATGCAATCGCTGCAGATTTAATTTCATTCATAATTTTTGGTTAAAACAGACATTGATAAGCAATTTCTTGGTTTCAGAAAATTTTGAGATTTAACTTTTTAATCTTCAGCTTTTTGACAGCTTTGCTTACAAATTATGACTATTACTTACAAATTTTGGAATTGATATTTCGATACTAATATAATCATGATCAATGACCACTATATTCTCCTGAAATATTCCCAATTATTTCCCTCTATTTTCTATCTACAGATACAAACTATATTCAATTTTCACATATACAGGAATCGATTCAACGAAAGTACAAATGTTTCTTTGATCTCCTTTGAAACGAGTTCAAAATATTTCTAGAACCCCGAGAAAATAGAATAGATGTTGATTTCAATATGTGGCCGGCCACACAACTCACAAACTAAATCTGTGACTGACAATATGCTATTTCGGCCGAGTTTGTCATGAGCACACCGACTGTCTTTCAGTTTCAGTGACAAGTGGGACGAGTCGTTCGCCGATCCGCCGCATCGCGAGGTCGAGCAGCACATGCACTCCGTGGAGCGTCGCAAGGTACCCGTGGTCGGACCACGCAACACATACAAACGTACCATACGAACTACGCCTACTGGTGAAAGCTTCCACCAGTGAAACCAATATCTCATCCAATCCATCTCTACTGAGAATGAGGTTAGGTGCAAAACGTCAGAGCCGTGTCTCTGTGACGGGGACGTCGAATACACTTGCACTGGATGCCTGTGTAGAACTCGTACGGTTACGAATCGCTTCATCCCCTTCTCTCCCGAGAGCCCTTTCCTCACCCGGCAAAGGCAGGAATCTTGTGCGCCCCGATACCTCAGTTGGTCAGAGCAACCGCCCGGTTAGCGGAAGTTCCCGGTTCGTATCCCGGTTCGGACGCACATTTTTCCTGCTTAGCTAACTCGCCAGAAAATTACCTATTGGCTTAAGCTTCCACCAATGAAACCGATTTCTCGCGACACTTTTAACGTTCATATCAAGAAGATTGTAGTTCCATACGAATGTCAAGTTTTGGTTTAAGCTAAAACAGGTACACCTGCAGAGGTAACTCTCAAATATGCAATAAAAATTCATTCAATCATCCAATAAAAATAGTTTCTGTGACAGAAGACTGCATTATCGCGCTCGGTTTCCGACAATACGCTTGTCTGCAGGTGAAAGTGATCACCATCAGCCTGCTCCTGATGATCTCCAGCACGGCGGTCACCTGGTGCTACCTGCCCATCTTCCAAGTGTTCCAAGACATCCACGGAGGACGCTACCTGAACGTGCCCATCTGGGTGCCAGGCATCGACATCTTGCAGCCGATCAACAACGAGATCGCATTGGTGGCCACTGCCATCAGCTCGTTCTTCACGACCACCAAGACGATCGCCTACGACGGCTTCTTCTTCTCGCTGGTTTGTCTGAGATGTGCAGCCTCTCTTGAGCGGTTATCGCTTTACGTTGCCAAGCTGAGGCATGGTACAGATTGTCAAGCCAGAACAGGCGTGGATTTTGATAAAAATTGAAATCGAACGTAACGCAACTTGCGAGCTGTCAGCGTCACAAACTCAACTTAACTTACGTTCACCCTATATATGATTTGGTTTTGTTATGTAACAGGTATCACTGCTGGTCGTCAAGCTACAACATTTGAAGTTTACGATGGCCAAGGTGTTTGAGGAGGACGTCGAGCTTACCGAGATCCGCGCCGTAATGCATGGTCAGTGCTCGTTCAAGTTTCAACTCATTTGCCTATGAATTACGTTGTGCCATTATGATAAAATCATCACTGATATCAAAATCATTCATCTGCCATAGTGCCTAGGAAATCATACGAAACGGTTGAATAGTAACAGCGTTGCCTCTTTTAAAGCAGATAGTGTAGATGGGGAGGATTTGGAGAGTACGACTTCAACCGATTTAGACAAGAAGCAGCAGTTTCTTCAGTCGTTCGATCAGAAGGGCCGAGTCGCTCTCTTAGAAATGAAAGAAGATGGCGAAGCAATTCAACGACTCTCCAAATGGGTAGAGCACCACCAACAAACAATGGAGTGAGTAATACTCGCACCTTCGTTATCATTTGTAGTAATGCTAAATCAAAACAAAAAAAACGAGCTTTATAGCCTAAGCGACACAATGGTTTTTATGAAAATTTAATAATAATTTCGTATCTTTCTAGCACTAACCTTCTGCTATTTTGAGCTCATTCCATTTACAACTTTTCTTCTGTCTGTTTTTAGAAAAATTTACGATCTTTTCTGTGCCACGTTTATCGCCAAACCAGCCAAACTGTTGTTTTTAATCTGATTTAACTTTCCAGGTAAAATTTTAACTCTTAAAACAAGGCGACTGTTTTAAGAATTGCATGGTTTTATGTTTCATTCATGGTTATTGATAATTGAATACTTTTCTTGTAAACTTAATTATTTTTGGCGCTTTTCAACTTCAAATATTCTATTTTATTTATGTACTTTTCAAAAGCCAAGTTTATACTTACATTATAAGGCAAGAAATTCTTTGTGTAATTTAACAAAATTATAGAATAGTTATAAATCGAACACCCAGGCGTATCGAATCAAAGTTTCAATTTGCTGCTAACGAGAAAAGCGGAAAATGAAATGTTCCGCGTAATATTCCCGCTTCACGCGCAACCTCACTCTCTCTCGTCGGCAGTCAGCTGTTCGTCGGCCGGGTCGATATATTGATTGCACCCCTTACCGGCCGGGCAGCCACCTCGTTTCATCCCCCTCGTTTCATCCCCTCGCCCGAGTCGCTCGCGACCCCAGGCATACGAGTTTCGTTTCTAAGTGCCTAATGAGCTATCGGGACTTGATCCTTTGTCAATTAAAGAAAATAGCTTATGGAAGATGACTCGTAAAGCATGCATCCCCGCCGCATCTGAAGGTCCTAATTTCGTACAACCCAGTGACTTTTGCTCGCTTAGAGCTAAGTTTTGGATCAATTGAAGCTTGACCACTTTGAAAAAAAATGGCAAAATTCAACAGACATCAAATAAAAAAAACACACGCCCACAGCGCGGTTTAAATAAGTTTTCGCAAAGCCCAAGTCACTTTTTTACAGTTGACAAGAGTGCACATGATTTTAAACACAAACTAAAAGTCGGCGCTCCAAGAATTGAAAAATCAAATTCGAATATTGTTTCTTATTCCATTCAAAATACCATTCAAGCAATGCTAACTCGATCGCAACCCGGCGCGTTCAATTGCAGTTTGGGCGAGCAGTTGACGGATCTTTACTCGCCGATGATCATGGCCCAGTTCGTGACGAACACGGTCATCCTCTGCTTCACGGCGTTCATCATGACGTCCGTGAGTGTTAAGCTAGACGAACCCCAGCTTCCCAAACCCCTAACCACCCCTCGGTAAACCCAGTTAAGCGGGAAGCGTCGAAGAGGTGCATTTATAATATGAATTTGGGTCTGAAATGGTTGTTGCTTCATTGACAATAATTACATTGTTCGGTTTTACAATGTTCGTGTAATATTTAAAATGTGAAAAGGAAAATGTCTGCTAATTTTGTGTAACGTGAAGGTTAATTTCCTGATACAAATGTAATCTGTGTAGATGACCTGTGATATGTGTAGATGAAACTGATAGAATTAATAAAAACAAGTAAAAAAATGGCTCTCACGTTGTAAGGAATTGGCTTCGTAGAAGGCCCAGCCATTTTCAAGAGTTCAATACAAATTATGCCTTTAGATTTATACTCTCAATGCATTGAAACCTTATTTGAAATCACTGTCTGTAAGAATAATTATTCATACTGCCCGTGTTAGCTGCATAAAAGATAAACTTTTTCAACTTTCAAGTCAGAGTTTCTGTACGCCATTAATGTTTTACGAATTATTGTTCGGTGTTTTTACAGCCGGCAAACGAGCCGTTCATGAAACGGTAGACATTACATAACTCACGTACCACAAGCACAAACGCCATGCAAGCGTCATCTTTGCGGTTCCTTCGCTTGCTCTAGGTGCACCTGGACTTCATGCAGTACGTCTTGACCACTGTCTACACTTTCGGCAACATCTTCCAGTTGTACCTCATGTGCCACTACGGAGACCGGCTCGCCGAAGCGGTGAGTCCCCTACATGGTGGAAGGGCTCAATTCATGTCTTAAACATGCTCAACACTTCAAGTAATGCGAACTGAAATTAAATAACCGGATAAATTTTATCAACAAATTGCTCAAACAAACGAAATTGCAATATGATGAATAAAAATAATGGCAAATGCACCTTTCGTTTCGGGTTTAGACAATCTAAGCTACAATTCAGCACTCCTAGAGTCGGATTTTTAAGCAATAACTAGTCAAAATTAAACGTGTAAATGCATCTGATCACAATATGGTGGTTGATAAAATGTTGCTCGAGTTGATAAAATTTTGTTGTTACCATGTTGTTGTTGTTAAGTTTTACGGCGCGTCAGCATTGAAGCTATTTGCGCTACTTGAACCGCTTGAACCGCTTTGAAGTTTGCAAACGGCAGGACAAAAGCCAACCCATTTTTTCCCTAACGAAGCCTCCCATATGAGAATAAGCATCCAATAGACCAATTCCACTCAGAGAATAATGACGTCAGATACCAACTAGACGCACACCAGTTTGGAAAATATTTTAATTAGCTCTACATAATAACAAAGGAAGATAATGAAATCACAGCCCGAATTGCTCTACCTGGCTCTACCGAGTGGGTATCATGACGTCATTTGAGTGGAGTTTATTATTCAACGAGTAATTAATTTCGCAACTCGCGCATATTTTTTGCACTCGCTGCGCAGAGCGTGTCTCTCTCGGAGACGTGCTTTCTGAGCGGGTGGCACAAGCGGCTGGTCGGGCGCGTGCGCAGCAGCCTGCTCATCATTCTGCAGCGCGTCCAGAAACCGCTCAGCTTCTCGTTCTACGGCCTCTATCCGCTCAACGCCGTGACGTTCGTCGACGTGAGTACCGGTGTCATTTCATATTTCTATACTGATACAACGCTTTACTTTCCAAGAGTCACTGTTACATCGGATCGCTTCTGGGAATTAACAGGAAAACGTACTAACGAGGCTGTGATGTTTAATACTAATGCTACTTCGTCGAAGCCTTTACCTACGTTTTCAAGGCTTCAAGTGTAGGTTTTAGGCCCCAGAGAATGTAGTTTAACACCTTTGCAAAACGTGAGAAAGTTTAGTCTAGTGGACAACTCAGCATCGCCCCGTAAACTCAGTATCGCTGTTGGTGCTGTAAGCTTTCGTGCAAAATGATGACGAAAATATGTATGATTGATTCTTAGCGTCAGTTACAATACAAAAATATAGGTTCAGTAACAATGTGCAGTACGTATACTACTGGTTGCAGGCAGAGGGTTGGTCACCCTCTGTCAATGGAAGTTTGTAAATGGCACAAAATGCACTGTAATTAATTTTTCTTTGATTTGCACTTGATTGCAGGTGATTCAAGGATCTATTTCTTATCTGATGATTCTTTTCAATATAACCGAAGTGAATTGAAGAAGATTGTCAAGGTCAAGGTTATGAGAGCAGGTGTAGGAACAAACCTGGCAAACTCTCGGCGAAGGCGGTGGCTTGGTGAAGGCGAAGTCCAGTGGAAAAGCCCTCTGCAAAAAAACGTGGTGCACTGTTAATTTCTTTTCCGATTTTCACGTTTAAAATCAATTAAAAATTAGTTAATTTTTATGTGTCAACTAGAAAATAAGTTGTTTCAGCTTCCTACGTGAGTAAAAAATGTAGATAGATTTAGTTCATAGATTATAAAATATGGAATTTGGAATTTGGAAATGATAGCTAGGACATTCGATAGCAATACAAGAACCTTTGTTATGCTTAATTATCTAGAAATAACAATTGTTTGTTTATTTCGGCCGTAGTTTATACAGACACAACAAAGCTATGTAAAATAAAGAATAAATTAATCAAAACTAAAAACTAAACCTATGTAAAATTACATCTTCGTATCACAGCAAGTAATTATTTATGTAAGTATACCTAACAACATCTATAGAATCACACGTGACTGACTTCGACTTGGTCACAACGAATCTGAGATGAACGATTTAGGTGCAAGTGTCAGAACAGAGTCGAAAATTCGAGGAGAGCCACAAGTACCAATGTTAGGCATAGCATAAGACAGCCAGCGAAGATTCACCCACGAAAGCTAGCGGTGAGACACAAGTTCTCAAAGACATGGCAGACATTGGTGAATTTCAAAAGTTACTTTCCAGATTTCCAAAGTAAGAGTGTTATAACTTTGGAAATGTGAAAAGAAAGGGAAATAACGATTTGCTGATGTAATAACGAAAATATTTCGAAGATGGAGAATAATCGGGAGCCCGATGGTACTATTTGCCTTTTATTTATCTCTGGAAGTATTGGATGGCAGAGAAAACAAAATTCACATTCGTTAGTGATAAAGATATATGATTTTATTAACAATTTATTCTGCTTTCCGAAGACGCAATCTAAATTTTAAAATCCACATATGAAGATTCTCCGTGCTGTTTTTTTTTATTATAGGTATAATTTTAGAGTGTCAGAACCAAAATATGGATTAAAACGTTAACATTTATGATGAATTATATACCTAGATAAAATCTAAACATAGGTAACATATCAGCTTTGTTTTCTTACACCTGAAAAAATGGAAAAATCCTTCGCTTCCCTTCTTCTACCGCAACGCATCAATTACAAAAAAGAATTAACCACAAATAATGGCGATTAGCAAGAATAATTCAATAGAAGACTTTGAAGTGAGTGCCCGCTCTTGCCAAGGATAAAACTATTAATAGATCCAAACAAGGCAGAGAGCAGAATGATTTGAAAGATGCCAGTGACAGATCAATGATGTAACGACTCAAACCTAACAATGAAATTACTCGTTTCCCCTCGGGCCCCCCTTCCAGCCACTCGACAATTTCCGGTATGAAACGCCTCTTGCCCCCTCTGCCCAGAACGAACCACTTAATGCCCGAGATTTCATCATTTTCAGACTCCACATCCGCTGGCATTTATTTCTTTCATAAAATGGCTGCCATTCACAATCAAAAAGTATTAATTTTAATTTAGAAAGTTAAAAAAACCATTTCGCGGTAAGTTTTTTTATGGGTGTGTTTCGGAGAGGACACAGAAAAAATATTTACATACAGCAATCACTGAGATGGGTACTAAACAAAGCAACCAACCAAACTTTGCATTAAGTTAACCCTTTGCTTTAAGGCAAACTACAAAAGGAGAAGTCTGCACAGAAGTGTAGAAGCAGCTAAAACTTCAATGCATTGAAATGGCCATCAAACTGCTATAAGCTCTACTGAAACGCCATGTAGAACATACCTATATACTTTCGACTATAGATAAGCGATAAGACTTTTAATGAACCAGCATCAATTCATTCGAAATTGCAATTAAAATAGAGTCCCATTGTTAGAGCGTAGCGTCGGTCGGAAGTCGCCGGCAGTCCACAGGTTTTCGAATAATATTTCTGGTTCCGGTTGGCCGACGGAGCGTCGCGAAGCGGAGGGTGGAGCGGCGGCACTTCCGGTTCCGTCACCGCCGCCTCCGCCTCCGTGGAGGGGGCGGCGGTGAAGAAAAGACGCGTCTCCGTTTTCACAGATCGGGGGATTCTAGAAGCGTCGAGTTTGCTTGGCAAGTTCACTGGGTTTTAATATGTTATGCATGGGGTGTTAGTTTGCGTGGAATTGTTGTCTTAATAAAGCTGAAACTCATAGCACGCTCTGTTTCAAGCACGATGCTCGTTGTGTTTCAAGCACGATACTCGCTGTGTTTCAAACACGATGCTCGCTGTGTTTCAAGCACGATGCTTGCTGTGTTTCAAGCACGATGCTCGCTGTGTTTCAAGCACGATGCTCGCTGTGTTTCAAGCACGATGCTTGCTGTGTTTCAAGCACGATGCTCGCTGTGTTTCAAGCACGATGCTCGCTGTGTTTCAAGCACGATGCTTGCTGTGTTTCAAGCACGATGCTCGCTGTGTTTCAAGCACGATGCTCGCTGTGTTTCAAGCCAGTAGCACGCTGTGTCTCAAGCCCGTAACGCGCTGTGTTTCAAGCACGATGCTCGCTGTGTTTCAAGCACGATGCTCGCTGTGTCTCAAGCCCGTAGGACACTGTGTTTCAAGCCGGTAGAACGTTGTGTATGGCACAACATAATGATAGTTTTATGCTTTTCCAGACGCTTTACGTATAGTAAACGTAGTATACTTAATTTAATTCGTAAATGAGGCGTATATCGTGAAAATAGCAGTCAAAGGTGCGGTTCTCGTGACTGGGGGTGAAATGAATTTCCATGTTTTAAAATACAACTTTCCTCTCATTGGAACAGCGGCTGTGCATGTGTTCACTTTCCCACGAAATAAAATTCACCCTTTCAATCAGTATAATAATATGCATTCAAAATGCATAGCAAAGCTATGCGCCCCTCCGAAAGCTTATTTATATTATGAATTCACGAATTTGTTTGTCATTCGTGATTTTCGCTAACCTTTTCACGTTATTAAAGGAAGATAAAATTTCGAGCATATTGCCTTGCATAGAAACTTTTGGTTTCAGTCCATGGCAGCAGAAAGCTTTTCGCTGAAAACCAACTTGCCTTTGCAGCTGGAATTCTTGGTGAGACCGAAAAGAAAAGTTAGCTTAGGAGAGACTTTTCTTGAAATTCTTTTAAATAATGTATGTTCCTTATAGTTTAAAATTTCATATGGCATAGATATAAGCAAGCACGTATTTCAATTTGTAAATTTAATCTTGGGGCTTTTAGGGGTAGTTTGGTGGGCGATTACTTCAATTCCATGGCATTCAAATACACATCGCCCTTGCTTTCATGTATTGAATTATTTACACATTTTAGTGTCAGATTCTTACTTTTCGTGCTAACACTTATTTTAGAAAATGCTACAATAAATATATGGTTTGGCACTAAGGGTGAAACAGAAACTTTGGGTGACCATTCTCTTCTTGCTTATATGTTTAACAGTATACACTTTAATTTCTTCGCATTTTGATGGATAACATATGAAAAATATTAACTCTGTCAGGTTCAGTCAAGTTTCCTCGCCACCCTAAAAGCCAAATAAATAGCCCATGCCACCCTTACATGGTCAATCACACCCCCAATTCACCAAGTAGAACATCGAACCTGCCAACATTCCACACCCGGACACGCAACCCCGCCAACTACAGCCACCCGCTAAACCACACATCGCAGCACACGGGGCGACACGGCGCTACGCACCTATGATCAGCAATCAAAACAAACCATTAACACGTCGGCATTTGAACGGCGCTGACATCGAATCGATGCATGCTTCGATGCCTAAACGTTCACACTCCGTTCCCCCGCGGTGGGGGCACGCCACTTGCAACCGGGGGGGTGACCTTCGTCGATTTCTATACGCACAACTAGCCAAGTGAACAAAATACCGGGACGCACACGACCTAGGCTAACGAAAAATCAGAAGGCGTGAGGTAAAACGCTCGGGCAGATTGATTGCGTTTGATGCCAGCATGTGTATAGGATGTGTATTTAGTTGTTTTGTGTGTGTGTGATGTGGAGTCAACGGGATTGAGTTGGCATAGGTTCGATTTGCATGACTCGTTACTACGTTTTTATCTCCCGGGTGTGGTGATTTTGAGGCGTTACGCTGCAATTGATTGCAACTGAAAAGATAACGCCGGTTTAACGTGTTTCAAGATAGAGTGGAAAGATTAATTTTCTACCAAATTTCGCCTTTTGAAACAAGTTATGGCTATACCGTTTGCGAAATGGGGTTGGAATTTGCTATAACTGAATTATTCAAATATTACAGGCACGTGAAGGCATTACCTGTGTGATTTTTAAGATTGCCAGGATAAGTACCCATAAAAATAGCAATGAAGAGCATTGTCACTTTTTCTTTGAGTAAGAGCCAAATATTTAAGATCGGAGACCAAAAATCCATTCGAAACTTAGTGAAAAATGTAAAAATTTGAAAACAGAGTGATTTCAAATAAATTTGCAGAGTGAATCGATTCCTCAATGATGTGCCAATTAAATGGCAGCCCCAGCCTCCAAAAAGATCGAAAAAGATCGATATTTTTACGAAAAAATTGCACGCGTCATCCCAAATGAACAGATAACGGATAATGTCAGTTATACTTAAATGTATGCAATATCTGTGGCATCCTGACAAACTCTATGGTGGAATTTACTTCCCTTCTTCAGGGGATGTTTTCGATGTGACGTTGCATGGAAAAGGCTAAAATGAACAAACCTATTCAGATTTCTTCATAAATAGGTAAGTACTCGAAAGATATTTTGGAGTTAAGCAATTACGCGGAGTAAATTTAAAATCATAGCTTATTTCCCTACGGTTCATATTCTAATAGCAATCAAACATCACAAACTGCTAATTTGGCTGAATGCACCTAGATAATTTGCACTAAATAAACCATTTTTTCAATCCATATCTATGAGAATTGCCGTTGGATTCGCCGCTGGAATAGTTAGAAAATTTTGATTAGAAATTTCTAATACTCGGGGCCAGTTTTACCAATTTATGACCTCTTGATTGAAGCGGGAGTTGAGTAAAATACAAGCCAACCAAGTGCAGAGAAATTCAATTTTTCCATGTGAGTCATAACTCAGCTCAGAGTTGAAAAAATTGATAAAACTGGCATTTATTCGATAAAATATTCTTACACGATCCACGACACACAGTGGCAGTGCCATGGTGGCAGTGTTCTAAGAGAACATGTATTTATTTATTTATTTATTTATTTGTGTGAGCCAGTGATATACATCTCATCATCTAGACATACTAGTATACTACTAGATGATGATGATGAGATGTGTAGTAGTATAGTATAGTATATTATCGTATATTATAGTATACTTATATTATATTATAGTATATCTGAGGACAGGACAGATTATTTTGTTCCCATATTTGAAGGGGTTGAAATTCCCTTGAGGTTGTTGTTCATGGAACCACTATATGAAGATGCAGACCTGCGTTGCTTTCACTCAGCCTTAGCCCAACCAGCAACCTCAGCAATCTCAAGCAGCTTCCACGCTGGCACACGCCGATTGGTCGCTCGTGCCCGCTAATGAGCCTTCGGCAGCGGCGGCGGCGGAGGCGGCAATTAGGCAAGGTAGAGTGCATCTCCGACGAGATGACAGGAAGCAGATTGTGTTGCTCGCCGAGGGTCCGCTATATTAGACCCGAGACGAAGAGACGAAGACGAAGAAGTAGACGAAGACGTTGAAGAAGACACGCGCTGGCTGGCGAGAGATGATTGCTTCGGGCACGGTCGCGCGGGCAGCGCGTGCTGGCCTCAGCTCGGGTAAGAGTGCAGCCACGGGTCGAACCAAGCGCTGTTTAACGTGCACAGAGGCTATGAGAGCCGAGTGCGCTGCCATGACGACTTGTAAGACACGTTGTGAAGGTGGATTTTGGTGGTTTTTAATGTTTTCATGCAAACTGGATTGATGTTGCGGTGGGGTTCTCAGTTTATTCACAAAAGGAGGCTAAAATTTCATTCAATTAGAGGTTCTTTACCAGTTTACAAGTGCTGTGGTTCAGTTGAGTGCAGTGGTTCGACAATCTGTTGGAGAAATCGGATATTATCCTGTGGATGTGACTTATTTCAATGAGATTGCCGAGATTTTCAAGAGAAAGAGATACTCATGCATTGGACATATTGCCATGTCTTTGGCATGTCTTTCTAACACCAACTTACTAATTTTGTTAAATTTGCTGTAATTTAGGAGCATTTCATTCAACCAACCTAAGAAATCCAAACAGAAAACGATGTTATTTTCGCAAAACACTGAGTACGGGATTGAGGAATTAGCTTCATCAGATGCAATAAGACGCAGAAACAAGTGTCAACTGATTATTCCAGTTACACGTATTGATTTTCTTCAACCGCGCTCTAACGCAAAATAAAATAATAAATGACAGCATCAGCAAAAGACATGCATTATCTTCATCACACAAGACTTGACACACGAATTATTTAATACACCTTGGTATCATTCAGCTAAGGAAAATCATACAAAAAATAAAAAATGATACTATATTTTTATCAGTTAGGTTCGTTCGTCATCAATTTGTATAATTACAAGTAAATATTTGATAGTTTTATACGATTTCGATGAAAAACTGGCACATCTCTGGTGCAACTCCGATGAATCACAACATTACAACATCAGAATTCCGAAAAGTTTGTATAAATTCTCAGTTTACATGCGGAAGATGTGAAGCTACGTTCCCCGGGGAGTTGCCAAGGGCCACGAGCATAAGGTACCCGGGGAGTGAGTTTATTGTTGCGACAATGATCGTTTCTTTGTTTTGTGTCATTAAGGAGATTCGAACGAGTCACGAAACGATCGAGCATCACTCATATTATGTGTTTGAATGTTAAAATAAACGCGTTAATTTAAGACGAAGATGTGTTTCATCGTCGACCCAATATACCAAAACCACACACAACCCTTTGGCAAGGAAGCAACGTACAGAAGGAGAGACACAGTGGGTACAGAGACGATCAACGAGGTCCTGGAGTCTGGACGCTGGATACATAAATCTACTCCGGGTCTCCATTCAGCGTACTCAGCGCAGTGTGACCGTCGGCCACTTCCGGTCAAAATCTGGCGTGTGTGGACCCCGACTTCCGGCCGCGGAGGGCAAAGAGGGCACTGCGTATTCAAATTTGTTTTTACATTTCGTTTTTACGGCGAGGGAAGGGGGAGAAAATTACAGTTTCATTAACAAAAGAAGTCGGCCCGTGTATGTGTGTTGAAGTCGCGACTCCATTGTTAGAACGAGATCGTCCGCGTTCAATTAATTAAATTGTGTCGTTGAGGGTCTTCGTTGATGTCACATGCAAACTTTTATTCGCGTGTTGATATCGTCTGTATGCATTAAAAATGTTTACAGGAAAAGTTGGCAGTTTGGAAACACTCGGTTTACATTTATAACGCTGCAGCAAGTATTTGAGACATGCTCATGTGCCAAAACGGCACAAGAATCAACAAGAAACCCTAAAAAAGAATTTGGGGTTTTGCGATTCGCAAGCCCAATTTCAATGTAAATTATTTCCAGTCCAAATCGGGTTTGTGTAAGAGGTTTTTTGCGAAGCTAGTGATGAAATCAGTGCTACGATCCTCTTATTTTCTACATCTTTCTTGAACGGCATGATTAAATTATTTTTTAATAACTATAGTCATACGCGATGATATCCCCATTTCAATGCATCAAACCATCATCATCCCTTATTTCGTGCACAGATTGTAATAGATTTTGAGTTTCGATTATTTTCTGCCGTCTTGATCAATGGCATGAAAGTGTCCTGGATCCAGTGTTTCATGTGGCCCGTTTCTTAACGGCCCGTTAAGGTGTTATTACCATGGCCACAGCCAATGAGATGCCTAGATATTGTGATATTGTTAGATATTATTGATATTGATATTGATATAGATATTAGGTATTGTTAGACCCATTAAACCACTGAAAAACTGGGTCTTTGTCATTTATTTTTGCAAAAATTCTGAATTTGCAGAAGGAAAACGATTACTTTTGTTTGTGTGTTTGAACGCGTTCTACAGGCCAAACTTCTGAGTCGATATTGATTAAAAAATCAGGGAATATCTTAAATCTTTAAGAAAAGATCTGTTGCGTTTTTGAGGCAAATCAGTCCAAAAATTTGTATGTTATTAGGTTTCTACGAAATATATATGTTTTTCCACATCACGTTTAGAGGCATAGAGGCATGTATCCTAAATATGGGGAAACTTTTCAATGGTAGCAAAGTTTCACTCAACATTGTTGTATATTAAGATTTTGGAAGCTTTTTTTCCTGGGTTTTGATAGTTTTTATGGAACTAAATTGATTAAAACTCCACCGATGTTGACAATTTCACAGTGTCCAATATAGTGCAGTATATAAATTTACATACATGCTTACAACACAGACATGGGTAGGCAATGGGTAAGGGGCAATGTTAAGGAACCACAAAACGTACCACCCCTGTTCCAAAATTTGCCAAGATAAATCCTTAATCCTGAAGTAAATCGAAATAATCATCGAATAAAATCGATTTTGACTATTTTTAATACAATTTTAATTTCAATATTGAAGTAGGTAAATTGGTAAAGGGCTTGGGAACGAACTCAAAGTGACAGATTTTCCTTAATTCCCATACCTATCTCTTGTGACCATATCTCGGGCATGGTGCTTAGAGATCCCATTTGAACCTCTTCTGAGGAACAAGTTCGAAAAACAATCGGAGATCAAGACACCTCAACACTAAATGTGTCACATCTTTAAGAAAGTAAGCTCGTAAAAGCCAACTCTTAGTAAGTAGTTCCTATTTAATTGTACTCTTTCTAATCGCACTCATTATCTATTCCGACGGCTCTACTCTTCATATTATACAGCAACATCAATTATCATAATAATAATGGCAAAATATTGCATGGAAAAAAATGTAAGAGAGTCACGCTTTCCTGCTTTGCGCGTAATCGCTGGATCGCTCAGAGCGCGTGCCTAGCTGTTTTTTTTCTTTAATTCCTCTCCTTCTGGTTCTTCGTACCAGCGTCGGTCTTTACTGCTATTGGTGCAGTAATTACTTGTTATAGTTTTTAATTAGAGAACGTAGCAGCAAAACGAAGGAGGGGATATGGAAGATAATGAGAGAGTATTACATTTTAATTGTGTTCGAGCAAGGGAGCGATAAGGAAGAGAGGGATTTTTGTATACTGGCTGTGCCAATTATGTGTACGAGTTCATTTTGAGACGTATGGAGTATTAATTGATAGAAGCATTAATTAAATTATTATATTGTCAAATAAGAATATTGAGAAATTTTGAATATAATATAATAATAGTAAGAATGATGGGATAGCTGAGCAGGAAAAATGTGCGTCCGAACCGGGATATGAACCCGGGGCCTTCCGCTTGCCGGGCGGTTGCTCTGACCACTGAGCTATCCGGCCACACAAGAATCCTGCCTTCGCTGGGTGAGGAAAGGGCTCTCTCGGGAGAGAAGGGGAAGAAGCGACTCGTAATGGTACGAGTTAACTACACAGGCAAATCGTGCAAGTGTATTCGACGTCCCCGCGACAGAGTTGGCTCTGACTGTGCACCTAGCCTCATTCTCAGAAGAGATGGAATGGATGAGATATCAGTGATTTTTGGTGGAAGCCCACACCAGAAGGCATGGTCATCATCAAATGCCTTCTGGTGTGGGCTTCCACCAAAAATCACTGATATCTCAATAGTAAGAATATTGTCAAATTGTCAAAGAAGAAGAAGAAAAATAAATATCAGGAGAAGCGTCAGGCGTGGCTGGCCGGCTTTAAGAAAAACTAAAGAAAAATAGCCTATAGGTACAATGTCTG
Source organism: Nemurella pictetii (assembly GCA_921293315.2). Classification (NCBI taxonomy): domain Eukaryota; kingdom Metazoa; phylum Arthropoda; class Insecta; order Plecoptera; family Nemouridae; genus Nemurella; species Nemurella pictetii. Next base: position 8,368,475 of record OV121126.1, read on the forward strand.
TACCTTAGATTAAGACAGTAAAAGACTATATATTATTGTCAAATAGGAAATCACTGAAATGTACGGTGGATATATTCATAAATTCCCTGAAAAACTTAGTCTTGTGCATTGTTTGAAATTTAAAAAAGATTTGGTGAAATAAACTATTTTATTGGTATATTAAACTAAATACTTTCACTAGTGATCAATTCAAAAGAATTGCTAAAATCACATCTGCGAATGATTGATGAGCGTAACGAGCGTAGCGAGTGAAGCGAAATCTTCAATTACACTTTACTGCTAAAAAAATCCGGAATGTTTTTTTTTTTTTTTGTTTTTTTTTTTGTTTTTTTGTGTGTTTGTTCGCACGATTCCGGCCAAACGCCAAAACGGATTTTGATGAAAATTTCGGTGGACCTTCGTTTTCTCTGAACTTAGATCTGCCACGTTTTTGAAGCAATTCGGACGAGTAAATTTTATTTTATTAAGTTTTTACGAAATTTTTCAGTTTTTCCAAAACACGTTTTCCACTCTAGAGGCCAAGGATCTCAATATAATTTGACGAAACTTTCCAGATATGTTGGCCCCCACGATTTAATGTTTGTGTACAAATTTCATTGTTGTATGTTTAGCGCTTTTCTTGGAAATAGCGCTTTTATGACGCTTTTTTAGCGATTTTGCAGTTTTTTGCAACTAAATCAACTTTATCTTCAACCGATTTTGACAAAATTTACTGCGTGCATTATAAATCGTAAAAAGAAGATACTGTGTTAATTTCAAGCAAATCAATTGAATAGTTTTTCATTAAATCGATTTTTACGTTTTGAAATATTCAATGTCATTGAGAAAGTTGCTAAATTAACGCTGAACACTTAAAATTGATCATAAAAGCCTCTAGGCTATGTGCACACGCAATATAATCGCGTTGTGGGTGAGCGTAAAGATTACGCTCATCCACAACACGATTATATGAGTGTTCGCATAGCCTAGTCTTAAAATCAATTACTCGTCATAATTTCATTATTAAAATGGTTTATAATCTGATTTCCAGATGCGCCTCTTCAGCACTGGTCGTATTTAATCCAGCCAACATTTCGTCTGAACTTGGAATTAACTCGACAGATTGAGTACGATCTGAAGACACTGCGCATAAAAAGACAAAACGTATCTAGCATCAAACCTGATCGGTCAGCCAAAATTCTAGAAGCAAATTGACGATTTTTGTCTGATATTAAATCTGCCTACAGTCACTAGACTTGCGAGTAGCCAAAAATTCAAGAACACAACAACACCAGCAGTCACAGTCAATTCAGGGAGAGACCATACCAAAAAATAGACGCCTTTTTGCACGTAACAACTATTAAAACCAAACTACAACGGCAGAATTTCAAAATGTCATTTGTGAAACTATTAATATGTCAACCATGAATAATATACATCAGTGCGCGGTTCGACTCCCGCCGAATGCCCTTTCGACCACACCATCAATTTCCCCGCACGCACTCACATCTCCCATATGAGCCAATTTTAATTCATGCATAGCTAAATCCTTTATATCTCTTTCAATTTCAATTTTTCAGCAAAAGACAATCAGAGATATAAACTCGCTTATCTGATTATCTGTAGCTTTAAACTGGTGATTAAGTTACCAACTCAAATCTAAAAGAGTGTAGGTAACATTTCACATAATCGGTTGTGTGCAGTTGGCAACACAAAGCCCTGTTCCGAACACTAGCACGCTCCCTACGAAAAAGTATGCTCTCCCAGCACACGAACCTCACAACAGCTTACGCCACCTCTAAAAGCGCACATCCCCTTGCAATTCCCGCGACATAACAACCCACGCCAATGTATACTATATAAAGACACGTACAGATCCACCTGGCGTCCATCCGTGAGCTCTCCTCGCCCCTCTCAGAGCCAAGACAACAAGGTGGACACGAATGCACGTGCATCGCTCGGTCACCCTTGGCAGGCCAAGCGTCTCTATCTCCCTGCGTCTTGCCCGGCGTCGTCGCCGTCGTCGGGCGGCAGCTGGCGTCGCCGTCGATGCGTGAACGTACAGCCGACGCTCCAGACGCGTCTTTATAGGCTCGCATCGGTGCGTTTCCCGCCAAGTCTCTGGCAACAGGTTTGCTGTTGGCGTAGGCTTATTTCTTGTCATATCCATGCGTTGTTATGTGTCTGGTTACAGCGTTTTGGCAATTATTTTCAATATATGGAGAATCTAGAGGGTGAAGGGTTCCGAAAACGTTGAAATTAACATGAGCTGCATTTATTATGAGATAAATTGATAGCATTGCCTAAAGACTCAGCAACAATTCTACAATCAAGTAAAATAAATTGTTAATAGACCTTTAGGGCAATTTTATAACGTTTCATGGCTAATTATATATAAAAAAAAACGGTGAATGTAGTTTGGTTTACTGTCTCATATGAATAAAAACTCAATCGTACAAATCACGAGGAAAATATAATGAGACACGAATAATGGTATAAAATTAAGCCTTTCTCTCCGTTTCAATGTGGTAATATTTATGTTGCAAGACATTTGATAAATCACACACCTTCGCGTTCACACTAAACAAACTTCTCAATAGTAAAAACCCATGAACTTATTGATCAATTAACATATTCAAAGTTATCACGACAAACCAAACAAAACTTGTAAAACGCACAAAAAGCATAAAAATTCCTACACTCCCAAAAAAATCAGGTAACAAATCACACTCACTCAAGACGACTGTTCTAGATTTAGTTTATATTTTGGCAAACCACGAATAAATTTTTGGCTGTAAGATGGAAAATTCTGGACTGTGAAAATATATGATTGCCTACGGAAACTGTATTTCAACTTTCAATTGCAAAATTATTTTATATCCGAAAGGCGTTCGCCGGGACGTTCGTTTTGCCGTTGGCAATCCGTGAAAACCCATCACTTCCTCATGGACCCACTTTTTCACTGGCTTATTAGTTAATTAACGATCTCCTAACAAAATATCTAGACTCTCATTGGCAGTCGCCAATTTTAATAACACATTAACGGACCTTTTGAGCGGTTAACGGAGGTCTTCTTGCTCATTCCCGCTCTCAGCCTCCTCCAACCGTCCCGCGTTCAGCCCCAAGAGGTCTGCAAGCGCTTCGTCCTCCTCCAAGCGCACACGCCTCAGTCGCTCCAGGAACCATGCCGGCAACGCACCCACCACAGCACCCTCGCCACCGACGCCACCGACGCCACCGAGGCGACGCCGCCGCCCACCCGCGTCCACCCCCAGCGAGACCGCCGCCACCGCCCGCCGAAGACTCGTGACAGTCCTCGTCACCTCGTCGCAGTACTGCTGCAAACATCCGGTGACACATGGACGCTCGGCTGGCGGCACGATTTCAGCCGCAGAGCAGGCGACGTCGACGGGGTCCATGCCGACACCACACAAGACCTCAGGCTCATCGCCATCAGCCTGAGTGATCTCCTCGGGGTCTAGTTCCTTCGGGTTATGCTCCTTGTGGACGCTGGCAGAGATTTCAGAGCGTTGCGGAGAGACATACCGCACAGAAGACCCGGTTTCCGGCGAGGTGCTTAACGTGATTTCGACTACCGGTTCAGCGTGCACGGTGGGAACTTCGACCGCGTTAGAAACAAGAGCTCGAACAGGAGGTCGCTTTCGAACTTTTCCCTTAAAGACGGCTTTGTGGACTGGTGCGGACTTTTTTACCACTAATACATCTCCGAAAACACGCGCAAACCAGAGATGTCTTGCATTGTCGTTGTTCACCACGAAGAAGATGCACATTACGAAACCTTGAATCGGATCCAAGACATTATATGTAAAATCCATGAAGACACTGTGAAAAAATATGTCGTTCAACATTTCGAAGACCGCCGGGATGCCAAACACGAAGAACATCAACACCGTGTGCTTGAGCTGTCGTTTGAGAGTGTCAGCATTCGAGCCGCCGAACTTCTGAAGCTCCTCGTCGTCCCAGCGGCCGCATCCGTTGGTGATGTGGTAGATGATCGCGACCAGCAGCCCTAAGTTGAGGAAGGTGATGACGACCACGGGCACCAGATAGAGCGTGTAATGCGTGACCTTGTCGGGAGTGCAGAAGTGTTTTTGTACGTCCCACGAGAGCAGCGCTAGCAGCGGCACCAGAGGCACTCCCCAGGCCAGCACGCTGACCTTGAGCAGCAGGTGCGAGTAGGTTGAAGCGCCGGCGAGACTCGAGAACTTCTTGTACTGCAGCACGGACATGACGAGGCCCCAGACGTAGTGCACGAGTCGGGTGTAATGTACGGCGACGGTGAACGCGACCAGCGCCACGTCCAGCTTCTTCAGGTCTGCGTAGATGACGTGCGACTCCCGGAACATGGCCATCGCGAGGTAGAGGAACGAAGACACCGAGAGTTGCATGAGGATCTTGTTGCCGAGGTCCTCGCGCCAGTCGGAAAAAAGCGCGGCCGTCAGAGCGATCACGATGAAGCCGAACAAGGAAAATGCGGCTCCAATGAAAAAAACAATGCTTGTATTTTCGAAAGACAAAACCAGCGAAAAATTCGGCAACTCCGTATACTCGTAGACTATGATTCGCGTAACATTCTGCTCGGTTAAGTTACATTTGCAGGAACTTCCGTTGAAGGAAGTGTCCATGTGGCATACATCCATCGTCCAGTTGAGAACGAGGTCGTCCCAGGAGGCGCACGCGAACTTGATGTAGCTCTTCGGATCCTCCGTCGGCTGGAAACGCACGACGAGCGAAGAGCCACACGATGACGGTTCAGGCCCAAAGAGTTGATCTTCCGGCTCGACTAACGCATAAATATCTACTTGCCGAGAATTGAACGTGGGCAGCGATGTCATAGAGTACGGAAACGGTGACATGTTCAGGGGGTACACCAAGAGAATAAGTCGGCTATGCGTCAGCAAATGATAGCATGGAACGAAACACGAAAATAAGGATGATGCATTTGACCCAACCACGTCCTCGTCCTGCGAGGTAATAAATTGTGCCATGTTTGCATTTTCTTTAGTGAACTGAATTCCGAACACGTATACGTCTGGTGAAGTTTCCAGGTTTCCTAGCACTGAGAACGCCATGTCGGAAGCCTGCGACAAGTCGTTGCTACTGGTCGCCAGAACGGCGTTGGAGAACAAGTCTTTGGCAATGTCGCTGCTCTTCACGCTCCAGGATGACTGGATGTTAAAGATTATTGCTACGCGGACTTCTTGGTCAATGTTGTAGCGGGTGAAAGCTAGTTCCAAGTCATCTAAGATGTCCTGCATTTCAGCCTGGCTGACGGGCACCTTCTCAGCGTATGACAAGACCTTGTGAAATGTGTGTATCATTTTTGTGGCCAGCTTGTCATCGTTGTTGGCAAGTATTTGCGATGCATTTCGAATCAGAGCCGCTCCCTGTGTGAAGATGGTTTTCGCATCGGTGAAGGCCGTATTGCCAATGTGCTCGTAAACGTCGTTGTCAAATATGGCAGGAGAGTAACTATAAGCAATGTACATCCCTCCGGAACGAGTCTCGTTGAAGTTCGCGGACAAGCTGCAGTTACAAACGTCGAGCAAGTTGATTAGGACCACGTGGCATCCCCGCGACGTCCAATCCTCGAGTTGGTCGCTCCAAACACCACACGACAAAGTGTGAGACGTGGAATGATCCAAGTAAATCTCCACGAACTGCTCGACATCTTCGACGAGGTCCGTTCGAGGCATCAGAATAACGTCCACTACTTGGTAACTGTCGACCCCGGAGCCTGGCGTGTTCGGCAACGTCCATGCTGTCTGTGCTTTTGGATAGACGAGAAACGCATATCTTTCATTCTGCGTGATAACAGAGCGTCCCATGTGGACTGCTAATGCCGTACTGCCAGAAAAAACTGCAGACTCGCTGTACAATTCATCTGTATACACGTCGCATACCAAGTTTTTTAGATCATAAGAAAAAGCCACAAATTGATTGATTATATTTTCATTATTTTCCTGCAATAGGTCGTGGCAAATTGCGAGGTAATTATCAAAATAATCTGCATAGTATCCGCAATGACTGCTAAGAACACCGAGTCTCGCATCTTGAACCATTTGACGCCTAGCGCTCGCTGGAACGCCTTTGCTGTGTTCCGCCTGTCCCATTGCATCGTTCAATAAGGATAACTCTTTTATCAACGTTTCTTTGTCTCGCGGATAGTGAAGCAGTTCGTGAAGCCCGAAAAAGGAAACGGCAGTAAGAAACCTACTATCACCGCTGTTGTAAAAGCCTTGGAAATTGACGTAGTTTACGTCTAATGCTACGTTTAGTGCTAGCCGAAATGCTGCTGCTCGAGAATGTTGTGAGCAAACATCCTGAGCGAGCCGCAAAGTTTCACGTCACGGCAAACAGCTGAATGGAGTTTGTAAAGATGGAGGACGATGAGAGAGCTGTCACACAGTGGCACGATGAATGTGTTTATTTGTGGCAAAAATGTTGTTACGATATTGCTGTGCGCCATCGGACAATACAGCTTAAATTAGCTCTTGATACACTTGTATTGTATCGTGATTCAAAGAAACGAAAATAAAGCAAAATTATGATAGGTGCGCTTTCCAAAAAGTTTGAGGTTAGGCAAGTTAAATTTCAAGTACTTGCCATCTCTTTATGCCCGAGAATTCAGAAATTCTTTGCCAAGCAATAGCCAGGATCTCTCTGTTTTTATAATCTACCTGTCCCGCGTTCTATATGCATGGAAATGTTCCAATGCGGCAGTGAACGAGAAATTGCTGCCCGTCTCGTTGTTGTCCGCCAATTTTTTTGAAGTAGTTCGCGCCAAATCACCGCCTTGCGAATTCCTAAACTAGGTTTACAAGGCAGTGTCGCACGCGCAACGCTGCGCGCCGCGACAAAAAGTTCAACCGAGTTGAAGTCTGGGACGTCGGCGCTAAAGTCGAGCTGCATATTGTCACGTGACCAATTCTCGGCTTGTGATTGGCTGACGGCTGCAATTCGCACGCAACATTCTCGAACCGCAGCTTTTTCGGTTAGCACTAAACGAGGCATAATGCTGCGTACTTGAAGATTATATACTGACCTCTAGCCCCTGACTCAACGCTGTTGGCCGTCATGTTACAGGTACACACGCCTCGGTAGAGATTACTATTTGGGTGACAATTGTCAACATTCCAGCTACCTGCTGCTGCACTCCAAAAACCACAGCCAACACCGCGCATACTTGGCGATATATCTCCGAAAAACATGTGGAGAAGTTGGTCTTCATCTTTGTCGTGTTTCGTCGGAGTCAACACAACGTCCACAACACGCATGCTCAAAACTTTCTGATTGTCGATTAAAAGCGTCGGTTTGAAGAATTTGTTGGCAGAATACAAAAGGAATGCAAAGCGAGAACTCTGTCTGACAACCGAGTTTGAAAACAGCAAGGAGTACTCCATGGATGAGGAAAACAAGAGGCTGTAGTCTATTTCAAGTGCCAATCGAAAGTACTCCATGCCTGATGAAAAGTTGGCGTACATTCCGAACCCAATTGGTGGGACTTGCTTGTATGTGTCCAAGTTTATAATAAAACTGGAGATTCCAGGAAGTCTTCTTCCGAGCGTACTACGTCCATCTTCCGGTTCCACTTTTTCCAGGATCGTTCCAACGTCCTCGAGGACATTAACAGCGTCCATATTTATAAGAGTCTCCGAGTCAAATTGCATCAAATTACTTAATTGCGATAAAAAAACAACAAACGATTGAGATGTGTTGAAATTAGTTACACATTGATGCAAATAATTGTCAAGCATTTTTAGTTCGGAAGCGTCCGTTTTGGATGTTGCTTGCGTTAACAGCGATCCTGCGAGATCTGTGCGAATCGTTGATTCAATATCTTCCTCGAACTCGTACAAAATATACTCGACCGTGCCGATATTGTCTAACGTGTCACAGTAGCACGACACATTTCTTGGAATAGCCGTGGTTACAAAAACAAAACAGTCGTCTGTCGACCATCCCTTCTCTGTTGCATTCCAGTGCGCACACCCGTGCTTCAAATTCGAAGTATGCTTAGCCGGGGTCCAACTCAGGATTAACATGTGAAAAAAATCATTTTTCTGTGCGCAACGTGGGCCGCTTACGGTGACCAGCATCAAGTCAACCACCTGAAAGCGGGTGATTGGGAAGTCGGTGACAGGCAGCGGTCTCAGAGGACTCGTGTTCCGCGGGTAAATCACCAATCCTGTCCTCGTCCCGGCATTGGCAATGCACATCAATGCTACTTTGAACTCGGCCACCGAGTAGACCAAAGTCCCGAGCATTTTCCCGTCTTGCAGTTTACCCTTCAATGCGCTGACAACCAACATCTCACCGCCGCCAGAGAATTTGGCCCTCGCGTAGTCCGGAAGCTTCATTTTCGAGAATTCTCGCACAACATCGGCGGTGACCTCCGTGACCTTCCGGACTACGCTGGCTTCTCCGTCGCTGACTGGTGACAGGCTGGAAGCAAGACTGAAAATCCGCTCGAAGATGGCGGCCAGATCGGAGAGCGTCGACCATGATACCTGCAGACCGAGAATCTCCTCCGCCACTTTCGTCAGCGTTTGCAGCCTGTCTGTCGGTGATCTCTTCAAGACCGCTGATGTACGTGGCACTGACGAAGACTCGCTGCCAACAGCGGCCGGGCCGAGTTCTTTTTCTGAAATTTCGACGCTTTCCGTGGATATGATTGCTGTGTGAACGTTCGTGCTGATGATTTGGAGATCTTGGTCGCTGGAACCTCGCTTGCTATCGGTGGCATGAGCCACGTTGGTACCCGTCGAGGTTTCCTCGACTGCCAAAAGCACCAGCGCCAGCACAAGCATCAGCGAAGACATTTTAAGTATCACTGATTGAATGATTAACTGGTAATGTAAGTTGTGTCTTGCAGCGGAAATTAAACTACTGCCTAACATTCGGCGGGGCGCCAGTAAAAATCTAGCTTGCTGATATCGGTAATTATTTCTTAGTCATTCCACCTCATAGTCATAAGACCTCCACCATGCATATAAACAGGCCAATTGCCACGCTAATATATGGTTTCTGCGGTGTAGATAGCTTACCTATGTGTTATCATATATTGTCGATTCTAATTGCATTTTTATCCTTAATTATAGTATAATTAAGGCCAATCGAACGAGGCATGGTTCGAGTAAAATTCAAATTTCCGTTTCGCATAACATTTTTTCAATTTCTCTGTCAAACAATCGAAGGATTCAACGAGCTTATGGGATAGTATTATTTATTGTTTTTAAATCTACTGTATTTGTTAATGGAAAGAGTTTTAGGGGCATTTAAGACATAAAAAATTGATTGATGATTAAGATTACTGGTGCTTAACGACGCACTGTTTTGACAACTTTCCCAATGGCACTGGTCTTATAGCGTCGGTGAATGCATGGGTGATGATGAGGAGGAGGAGAAACGCGGTGCCGGCACGTAGCCTATACTCCTGTCGAAAAGCACCGAGGGGTGCAACTCGTACAACAGGATTCCTCCGCTAATCCATGCTGTCGAGAGATTGACAAGCAAGGCGGGTGAAGTTGACGTACTTACTTCAAACCCTCCAACCTCTCTCCAACCTCCAACCTGTCAACCTGATCATGTGCATGATGGTCACCCATCCAACACCTAACTCGACGCGATGTTGCTTAACTTTGGCGATCTCACGAGATCCGGCGCTTCGAACATACGAAACCGTTTCGGTTGTAGAAGGTTCGACATTAAACTCGGGATAATCTTTTCTTATAAAAGCTTCTCCAAATAGTGATACGACAGCAAAAATTGCTGAAAAACTTGCTTGCAAGAAATTTTTTGGCAATGTTTATCACTAACTTGACCACAGTGTCTCTTGCGAAACACTTCTGTGAGATTATTTCGTGAAAATATATCATTCGCTATGCCAGTTGCTATCAAATATCTTTCTATGCCGAAATTTGATATATGCTTATTTTCTTAACACATGCAATGGCTCCAATAAGCATTAATCTCAGTATAAGAGAATGGTCAGTTCCATTGTCGCTCAGGTAACTCCGGGATGACAATTGGGCTGAGCTACCACCAAAAAAAAATATAGTAATCGATCGATTTATTAGTAGTATTAGTACCAAAGTACCAAATATATTACTGCTATTCTCTTTATATGCTATACCTATATGCTATAGCTATATATATGCTAGTAACTGCTATATGTAGTAACAGCAATGCAGTAAGATATTTTGTACTTTTATTTACATAACACTGACACCGGCTCCAAAAAGACATTACTCTCGGTAAGAGTTGTCAATTTTATCAGCTTTGATAGATACTCTCCAGTTCTAGCCATGGCTGTGAGCAAGCAGGTATGCTTATAGGGATGGCATGTGCTAAACAGTTTGACGCCGTATATCTACATGCTACATGCTGCATGCTACATGCTACATGCTTCATGCGGGGTTGCTACAGAGCTAGGTGAGGGAGCGTCCGGTCTGCTGAGGGCAACGGAGCGCAGCGCGCTGGGGTCTCGCGTCGCTGCCCGCAGCCACCCCTCACTTCCGTCGACGCGAACATCACCCTCCGATGTCGCCGACGACGACGACGACGACGACTCCATCCAGGGCAAGGTGTGTCTGTCACGGGTTGTGGGGCGTTGAGGAATTCTGAACCGGGAATTTGTGTTTCAGCCAAATGATTGCGAAAAGCCCACTGGGAAGGTTAAGTGCACGAGTATGTTGGATGATTCTATTTCGGGGTTCTAGGAGTGCCAGATAGGCTTAACTCGAGGTTAACTCACAGAAGAAATTGAATTTCTCTGCGCGCGGTTGGCCGTTGACATGGAATTTAACTAAACTCCAACTTAATACAGAGCTAAAATTGTAAGAACAAATAAGAACTAGAGTAAGAACTAATACAAATTGGTAAGACTGAAGTTAGCTCAACATTATTTCATTATGAGAAAACATGATTAGTGTGGGATCTTACCCAAATGCAAATATTCTTGGATTTCTCGGCAGAATGTAAAAAATTATATATCCTTGAATGGGACATAATTTTGGATTCGATATTTAGTTTTGAAATTTGATTTTTTAATTTTAGATTCGATATATTTTAGTTTATAATAAAAAATTATCTTCGTGGCTAGAATTAATTTTTCATTACACGATGTGTTCGGGTTTGCTAAGTTTACCACGCCGATTTGATCAATTTTACTTTTGTTACAAAGTTTAAGATGTTGGATAAATATACTGGCGTAGCGATTTTTGGAAAACCATAATAAATTGCACCTTTTTGGTCAAAAGGCTTTGAAAACTATTCATATTTCCATATTTGGGAACCATACATCCTTTTCCAATCCTCCAAACTTTTCTGGTACAAATTTTTATAGCAAACTTATCTCGGTGATCGATCGAGATCAAGGAGAGCCAGGATCAAGGATCATCAAGGATCAAGCCAAAGAGGAAGACATAGATTGAAACTATATCCGATAAGTGTCCACAGATCTGTGTACCTATTTTGATACGAATGGGGAAAATAACCTAATCCTAGCAAGTGGAAGACGATTTTTTGCATATTGCTATCGCAATATTAATAATAAACACCATATTTTGCCTAGAAACACTCAAAATCGTAAGCCTTGTCTAACCTTCGAACTGCAGTGTAAATCATTTTGCTTCAAAGTACAACCCACAGCAATGTAAAATCGTTGCTAATAATTTCTGTGAGCCTGTGCAGATAACATTCGCTGCACGTTGCGATTCTTTCGCCACGTTCTTTCCATCTCTTCCTCTCGAGGAGCTATAAATTAATGGTTCTTCGATAAAATAAAGCTTCGCACCGCCTTCCCAGGAGAGTTCTCACCAAAGAAAACACCGCCGTCGCTGGGATTTCACCGCCGCAGTGATACATCGACGATCGCAGAGTCACGCCGCCGGCCAGAGTCGATTAATTATAACAAAGTGGATCATTAATTAAATTTCGTGAATAACTTTGGACATTTTGGCCGTGGTTAAGAAGCCTAGATTGCCAGTGGACGTCGGTAAAGCTTCTTGTGAAACCCCGTAAGCAATGTAAATTACCTGAAATCATGTTTAGAGTGTGTAGGAATTAATTTAATTTGATTTTCAATACGCTTTTTAACAAAAAAAATCAATAAAGTACAACTCTAGGTTACTTTGAGTTGTGAACCGAATGAGATACGGTCTATGCTGCCCATGACATGTAATTTCAATGATATATTGTGTATTTCGTTTTAAATTATCGAAACCAATCAGTGAAACGCAGTTATAAGCAAGTCGATGATTAGATATAGTTACAAGGAAATTAATTCTAAATGAAGAATGGATCAAGACACAGTATGGGAAGAAAGATATTTAGCAAAAATTAAAATTTAAGATTGGGTCAACTGATGAGACAGTAATTTTTCGGAAACCAAATACGTTTGAATTGATATGTACTTTTTTCTACTTTGCTCAACATTGCAGTTTTCAATTTGTATACGTGCTGTCTCACCTTTAGCTCAGAATGCCTCTATCTCCAGTGGTAACGGAAATATATAGCAGTGTCTCACTCAATTACACCCCGATGGTGTCTCATTTTTGCCTCCTTTGCAAGGGGATGGTGAAAAAGAATTTTTATTTTTATTTATTTGTTATGTAATACTTTATCAATGAGTTAGATTTACCAAGTGAAATGTCATACCAGTAAACTCTTAAAATATGCACAAACCTTAAATTCTTCCTTGTGTTTTGTGCAATAAATACAGTAAAATTTTAAAATAAATTTTTCATCTTCCCAAGTAGACCCTTGCGTGAGAGTATCTAAGAGTCTATAAAAATTATCTGCAACAGTCTACATACAGGGAGATAACATAGCAAAAAATTGTGCCTTTTTTGCACGTACCAACTTCAAAAACCAAACTTCCACGACAGAATTTCAAGATGTCAATAACGAAACTAAAACGTAGGCTTTAAATATGTCAATAACCACGAATCAAAGACACTCACTTGACTCGTTATCTGCAGGTAAAGTGATAATAAATGAACCAACTCAAATCTAAACTAGTGTAGGTTACATTTCACCTATGTTACAAAGTTGCCAACACAAAGCCTGTTTCGAACACTAACGCTCCCTGCAGATAAGTCTAAGCTCTCCCATTTCATGTACTGTTCCAGGCTACAAGAAATTCGCAAGTTAATATCAAAAAACGATTGACTTCTTATGAAATAGTCCAGTATGTCAAATTCTACACACCATTCAAAACAAAAATTCCAATGAATAGGCAAAGCGAGGCAACGCAGAATGACGGTTAGCGTTTTCAAACGCCAAGCACCTGTCCGCCCGTCTCGAGCAGGGAAATGAAGGAAGCAACGCTCGCTCCTAAGACGTTATCGTGTGCCAGAAGGCGAACAGAAATCGCATCTGTTGTTTTAACATCAACCGACTCAACGCACAATACATCCCAACTATGTTTAAAGTGCCGGGGTAATTGTTGTGAGAAGCTATATTGTCGGAAGGTGGCCTTTTAAAATGTGGCGGTTACGCGAGCGAGAACTTTAAATGTGAAATGTTGACGTAGGCCCCAACGGATGAAAGTCAGACGTAGAGAAAATGTTAAATTATCATTCATCTTAGGAAAGGAAACGCCTTTTACCAGTTTTACTTTCGATAAATGTCTGTTTTGACCAATTTTCACAGCATTTTATCAACTTTGTTGTGTGCGAATTGGTTGATATAAAAATCCATGGTTAAAACCAGTGGAATTCGAATGTTTCTCTGTGTCTTTCTATTTCAAATAAGCTCAAAGACGGGGAGGGTAAAACCTATAAGTCCCACCTGAATTGATCAAATGTATTTATAACCTATATCGCTATAAAAAGTGTTACAATTTCAACGCATAGAATGACACTTACGAATTATGCCTTGCTTGCCTTTTTTGTAAAAAAAACAATTATATCATTCTGATAAATATTTGGCAAGCCAAGTAAGAGTTTTAAAAAAATAAGTCGAGCATGGAAACAAGTGAAGAGATGATTTTAAGTGTGAGGAAATTTAACGAGATGAATGAGATAAATGGCATAGAATAACATATAAAAATGTTTCAAAAAGGAAGGTCCTTTTCAGGTCCTTTTCAGGTCCTTTTCAGGTCTTTTTCAGGTCCTTTTCAGGACCACAAGTCAATCCCATCAGAGCAAAACCGCCAAGTAATCGAACAAAAAGGATTAGATTCGTTAATTTGACATGAGCCAACCATGACCGTCTAAGGTGGTGCCTTAGTTCTACCTCAAGCAGTTTAAATAATCCTCACAATTCTCGCCTTAGCAACTACAGCCGGCGTAGAGAGGTTAGGATCGCTTTAAACCTGCTAGTCTCCTATACTACAAATTAGCAGGCAATCGCAAATTGCCATGCGACAATAAAATACGAGTGGATTCCGTGTAAAATGCCCGCGATCCGACATGAAAACTGGAAACACGTGTAAATCGGTGAAGCACCGGCCACAAGTGCTCGTTGCTCGTCCATTTTTCCGGATGTTTGCCTGCCTAACAGCCATGGGAAAACGCGCTGGCCACTTCCGGCTGAGCGCTGGCTGCACAGTAGGTAACAGTGGCGGACATTTTAGACCCGAAATGCGCATGGGCAAATGATCTATTGAACATTGAAAAACATTTCTATTCGAGAGCGAAAACGGAGGTGTGATATCAAATATAAGCTCTTGCCTGTGTTTGGCATGTTTTCAAAAAAATATGAAGATGGTATAAGTAGAGAAAATTAGTGTTAATCATTGATTACATTAAGAATATCAATTCCTACTGTGATAGAAATAATTTGCTGTGAAATTAAATGAAATCCAAACAATTTTCCAACTACTTTATTAAAATCTATAAAACGAAGATACAGAAATGTTTATTTGGGTAATCGAACTCAAGGAAGCGATTGAAATTCGCTTAATTGGAGTGGGAGTGCTCCAATTGCCCCAAAATAAATCTTCCCCAAAGTCAGACTGCCCCAAAAAAAAACTTCCCCAAAAGATTTTGTATATTTTATTTTTTATAACTTAACGATTGATATCAGACCAGCCGATATCAATATCGATCAAATTTACTCTTCTCTGTCACTTCAGTGTGTATGCGTTTACAAAGAAATGTAGAAATAATAATTTTCTCTCAAAGAATTGCTTACTGCACAGCATAATCAGACACCAGTTTGACAGAATTTAACTCATAAAACTTTATTCTCATTTCGCCACTGAAACGCACAGGGACCAAGTGCATATCTACGCACGACGCACTCGCACACAAGTGCGTTTAAACGCGTCGCTATACCAATTAACGTGTGCGACTTCGGTCATCTAGAGGCTAATTGGAAACGGTCGACTCACCACACAGCAACATGCTGCTGCCGAATTCAAATTTCACGTCACGCCGAATGACTCGATGGTTTTTTTTATATCGGGGGAGAAGTTAGAAATTTTGATAGGTTTTTTAAAGCACCTGCCCCAAATTGTAAAGGAGGGGTGTTTTAAGGAGGCGTTCGATCAAAATGACCACGGTAGACAACCTCTTTACCTGCCCTAATTATTAATATACACATTTTTCACTCAATATTTAATGCTTCAAAGGCACATCGTTTCAATATCTCATCGACATTTTTTACGCAATCTATCAATATTACAAACGATTTCTGCTGGTTACCTAAATCAAAATATCTTTACAAACAACTTGGAACGTGTTGATTATACCACGTCCTTTTCCACAAGTAAACATGATGATCGAAATCTCGTCAAATGTGTTTGGCAGATGATCCATATTAACTATCGATTCGCGCAAAAACGCGGTTATGGACCAGCAACAGGTAATCATGTTTGCTGCTCCAATGCCACTTAGAGTCACTTGTCACCTGTCACCTGTCACTTGTCAATCATTCTGACAGACACTTGCTGGCTCAATGGTACCAACCTGTCGCCTGTTGAAACGCGGCCGACACGTTAACAGCGACGAGCGTGGGAATTCAGCCACGTGCACTAAACTTCCAGGATACGCTGATTTTGCACCAAGATCAATTTTTTTTTGTGTAGTAAACCTTTCAATTGAGTTGTTACTTGTTGTGTCAAATAATGAATAACACGCAGTGGGGCATGAAAAATATATTTCAATTAATTTATGATGAAAAGAAAATGTGATCTTAAAGCGTCTCGGACGAAATTGAACAGATCAGGTCCAATCCTAATGTGAAATATCAACTGATCAAGTGTGAAATAAATATCAGCTAAATCAGCGAAAAATTGTGAATAGAAAATCCATTTATCAAGTTTTCCATACCAAACGATTGTGAGCGATTGTCCTTAATGCTTTAGATTAAGCTTTCATGCTGTTAATCCCGTTTAAGTGTAATACGCGGAGTCGGCCACTCTCTGGCTGTCAAGTCTGCACAGCTCTACAGCCAGTCTTGTGTCCAACATGGCGTCCACGCGCGGAGTCGGCCACTCTCTGGCTGTCAAGGCTGCACAGCTTGACAGTCAGTCTTGTGTCCAACATGGCGTCCACGCGCGATGTCGGCCACTCTCTGGCTGTCAAGGCTGCACAGCTTGACAGTCAGTCTTGTGTCCAACATGGCGTCCACGCGTGGAGTCGGCCACTCTCTGGCTGTCAAGGCAGCACAGCTTGACAGTCAGTCTTGTGTCCAACACGGCGTCCACGCGCAGAGTCGGCCACTCTCTGGCTGTCAAGGCAGCACAGCTTGACAGTCAGTCTTGTGTCCAACATGGCGTCCACGCGCGGAGTCGGCCACTCTCTGGCTGTCAAGGCTGCACAGCTTGACAGTCAGTCTTGTGTCCAACATGGCGTCCACGCGCGGAGTCGGCCACTCTCTGGCTGTCAAGGCTGCACAGCTTGACAGTCAGTCTTGTGTCCAACATGGCGTCCACGCGCGGAGTCGGCCACTCTCTGGCTGTCAAGGCTGCACAGCTTGACAGTCAGTCTTGTGTCCAACATGGCGTCCACGCGCGGAGTCGGCCACTCTCTGGCTGTCAAGGCTGCACAGCTTGACAGTCAGTCTTATGTCCAACATGGCGTCCACGCGCGGAGTCGGCCACTCTATGGCTGTCAAGGCTGCACAGCTTGACAGTCAGTCTTGTGTCCAACATGGCGTCCACGCGTGGAGTCGGCCACTCTCTGGCTGTCAAGGCAGCACAGCTTGACAGTCAGTCTTGTGTCCAACACGGCGTCCACGCGCAGAGTCGGCCACTCTCTGGCTGTCAAGGCTGCACAGCTTGACAGTCAGTCTTGTGTCCAACATGGCGTCCACGCGCGGAGTCGGCCACTCTCTGGCTGTCAAGGCTGCACAGCTTGACAGTCAGTCTTATGTCCAACATGGCGTCCACGCGCGGAGTCGGCCACACTCTGGCTGTCAAGGCTGCACAGCTTGACAGTCAGTCTTGTGTCCAACACGGCGTCCACGCGTGGAGTCGGCCACTCTCTGGCTGTCAAGGCTGCACAGCTTGACAGTCAGTCTTGTGTCCAACATGGCGTCCACGCGCGGAGTCGGCCACTCTCTGGCTGTCAAGGCTGCACAGCTTGACAGTCAGTCTTGTGTCCAACATGGCGTCCACGCGCGGAGTCGGCCACTCTCTGGCTGTCAAGGCTGCACAGCTTGACAGTCAGTCTTATGTCCAACATGGCGTCCACGCGCGGAGTCGGCCACACTCTGGCTGTCAAGGCTGCACAGCTTGACAGTCAGTCTTGTGTCCAACACGGCGTCCACGCACGGAGTCGGCCACTCTCTGGCTGTCAAGGCTGCACAGCTTGACAGTCAGTCGTGTGTCCAACACGGCGTCCACGCGTGGAGTCGGCCACTCTCTGGCTGTCAAGACTGCACAGCTCGACAGTCAGTCTTGTGTCCAACATGGCGTCCACGCGCGAAGTCGGCCACTCTCCGCCCATCAAGGCTATCGACTTATTACTTAATAGTATTGATTCTGCAAAGCGTTTAGCTGCAGACATGGTGTAATAAAGCCGGCCGCCAGCGGGGTCTCGCGGGCTGCAGAAGGCGCCGCCGCGAGCCGTTGGTAAAGAGTCCGCCGGACACACGGCCGGCATTAATTAGAGATCGATGCGCCGGCGCGGGGATCGATCACGCGACGGGTGGCGGGTTGGAGAAGCTGCCGACGCGGCGGCTGGACCATCGAGTCGGAGACGGGGGAGACGGGATGTGTGCGCCGTTGGAAACACTAACCGAGCACGTGTCGTGGAATTGTTTCGATTTTTTACGGAATTAAAGAATGTTCGTTGCAGTTCTTACTATTGTATGAATTGTATAAATGTTGTAGGAGAGAAGGCGGTGAATGCATGACTTAATTGCCACAAAATAAGGCTATACTAAAGGTCGGTTTTAAAATTTCGGAGTTAAATTTTTATCTTGCTGTAACGGCCAAAATTACAATTTATTGTGAAGTGGCTAACCTCAAGATACAAGTTAATAAAAACTACAAACGCCTCCTTACTTGAAGATAGCTTTGTGACAGGAAATTTGAATTTAGGGCCTTATAGCAAAAAACAGAAGTTTAACCTATAATAAAAATAGACCTATTCCACTCAGTGAAAAATGATGTCAGACACCCACTGGACGTACTACCAGTTTGGAAAAAATTATAATTAGCTCTGCTAGGTAACAACGGAAGATAGGGGAATTGAAACCCGAATTGCTCTACCCGGCTTTAGCGAGTGGGTATCATGACGTCGTTTCGATTGAATTTTGATTGAATGGAATTAGGTGTCTTGTCACCATGGAGATGAGTTTTACCTGTAGGTAGCCACGTGACAGGTCACTCAACAGGTATCTCTTCAACAAGTAGATGCAAATCACTTGTTTTGTCAACTCAAACCTTACCTCACTATACTGGCATTATTTCCAGGTTCGTGAATTATCAAAGGAGACGTAATGCCATCGTTTCCAGGCAGCATTAAGGTACTACGATTTCTCCCAGCAACTTATCCCTGAATTCAATGTGTCAGAGTCGTCAATCTTGTTTTTAAGAATCCCAAAAGGCAACAATATTAATATAACAATAGCAAATTTCATATTTTATATTTCAACAGAATTAAAATATTACCAATATGACACAGATTATAGATTATACCTAAAAACAACTGATTTTAACGATCTGCACAATTTTTAAAACCAGTTTCAATTAAATGGTGAACCACTGCCTAAAAATCATGACCGAACGGTTTGGCAACGTTGGAAACACCGGGTTTCGTGAGATCACCGAAGTTAAGCAACATCGCCCTGAGAGTTGGATTTGAGATGGGTGACCATCGTGCACATGATCAGTTCTGTTCGGGAGAGAGGTCGGAGGGTTTGAAGTTGGTACGACAACTTCACCGCTTTGCTTATCAACCTCTCGACAGCACGGATTAGCGGAGGAATCCTGTCGTTCGAGTTGTACCGTCCTTCGGAAGGGACGTAAAGCCGGTGGTCCCCTCGGTGCTTTTCGTCAGGAGTAAGCTACGTGCCGGCACCGGGTTTCCCCTCCTCCCTTAGGGCTAGATTAGGTTCATCTTCACCATTTCATTCACTGACGCCATTAGATCAGTGCCAAAGGGCCAGTTGTCAAAACAGTGCGTCGTTAAACACCAATAATCATCTTTATCTAAAATTTATCCAGACAACTAAAACAAATAAGTCCGTTACGCCTCGCCAACGCCGTAACATCTTCACAGCTACATGCACGCACCAAGTGATTGCCTACCTGCCCACAAAAGCAATTAGTCGCAAAAAAAAGCGATGCATGTAAATTAGCTCGCCATATGGCGTAACGGTTGATCGGTTTCCCCCTCCCCACTCCATGCTAAACACATGTCAAAGGATGCGTTGCTTTAGATATTTATAAGAGGGGAGGGGATTCAACGGTCTAACATTCCTAGCACACCTGTCGTGTGTAACAGGTAGCCGAGTGCTGGCTATGACGATGGCCTGTCATTGAACACAGGAGATTCCCTTTCGATTTCTCTGGGTCAATGTCTCATGGTCAAGGTTGAGCTTGGAGTAGCACCAACGGATGCTTATTTTGTTTCAATAGATATTTGTTTTTGAAGGAAAATTGGGAAATTGTTCGGGTAAGAGGGGATATTGAAGCGGGAAACGTTTGTAATTTTTAGGGGGTGTCTTTTGGCTGCGAAATAAAAACAGCTAGCTGTGTATAGATAATTGTCAAAACAGTCTTATAATATTGTTGCCCGATGGAAAACAAACACCGTGTGATAAATGTATGTGTGAACGCCTAAATATTTAATGTGTCAATCAAATAAAGTTCTATAAAAATGCCGGTATAAGTCGCTATAATTAGCTGCTATCTATATTCACTATGAAAAAAACAGAAAAAAAAGGAATAATAAATAAATCCTTTCTATATCCACCAATGCTCTGATAATAGAGACAAAACTCTCCTAACGGGCTAATTGATAGCAAATCACGAAATAATAACCCCAGGCCTATAAATTATATCCCCATAGATACATGCAAGTGTAACAGATTATAACCGTACCATGCCCGATTGGAAATGGGCAACTCTCAAAACATATAAGTATTATGTTGCAAACTTGTGTTGGTTTTTTACCACGCCGATATTAAATCTGCAAGCTGTACAGCTGCGTGAGCTCCGTATATCTACGCAATAAATCGTATTCCGCTTGGTTTTAGACAGAGAAATTGGCGAGCTGTCTTGCAATTTGACATCTTCATATGTGGCCAGCCGGACTCGAACCCGGCCCCCAACCAGACAGCGACGCCGTATACGAACCGGCCCAATTACGAGGTATCCATCATAATTTGGCGGGAAATCGTGATCGCACGGGTCGAACACTTTGAAAAAAATACCTGCACACGGCAAACAAATGTTTTGATAAGCAAGTTTAAGTTTTGAGCCTCGCAGTTTAATCGCCGCCGTGGCACTTTGATGATAGTCATTTGTTTCGTATCGGATTCAATAAATAATCATTTTCGGTCCAAATTGAGTTGTAAGTTGGACATGTTAATTTCTTTGTTTGGCTTTGAAATTGTTTCGTTCTCGTTCGAGTCTCTTTGAGAACTGGTTTCGGAGAGATTTCTGTTTTTAATTTATAGGCGAACGACCATCATAACCTGTACGAGATTGGATTTCGAACTGACGTCATTTTTGAATGGTGTATGTATTTTTTTGTATCACAACAAAAACTTCCTTGTGTCATTTTGGCAGGTGCGTATATATAACACAACGCAATTTTGGGACATTTTGACGTGCATTTTGTTTCGCTCGAATTACAAATCATTCAGTTTTCCATATTTTATATAATAAATTATATCAAATGCTATTTCACGTAGAAGATACTTATGGCGTATACATATTCATAGTTTAAAATAATATTATATATTATGATAAAATTAATTATTTAAAACGTTTATTACTTAAAATAGTATTTAAATCCATCTCGAATAATCTCTATTACAGGCTATCTAGGAACGAGGTAGAGGCCTACATCTGGCCACTGACCGTTTCGGTTAGTGAAAATCAAGTGGCAATCTGGGAGGGGGGTCACGCCTGATAACATTTGGGTCGCATTTAAATGTATTCTTGAACCTGGCGATCAAAAAAGTATTCTGAAATTAGTTGACAGCCGCCGAAATGGAGGAACAATTAACCAAGGTGCCCAACAGAAAAAAACACCAGTAATTACTGTGGGTAAACCAAAGACATCTCGATGGCTGGATGTGCCGAGGCAGTCAGAATTACATCAGAGGATTTCTTTCAGATTAGATTAATTAGTATCTCTGGGAAAAAAATAAGATAGGAAAGCACGAAAAACGTTGACATTTACTATCTTAAAAAGGCATTGCGACTCCAAAGCTATGCCAAATGTGCCAATTGTGAACAAGATTTGATCCCAAATCCTCTACACTTAACTGTCAAATGTGGTCGCATGATGTCTGGAAAATCCACTGATCTCTGTAGCCCATGGATAGCTCTTCGTACAGCGAGAGTTCGATGCCGTATTGAGCCACTTTATCATGTCTTCCCACTGATCTCTATAGCCTGGGCAGCGCTTCGTACAGCGAGACTTCGATGCCGTATTGAGACACTTTATCATGTCTTCCCACTGATCCCTATAGCCAAGGATAGCGCTTCGTACAGCGAGACTTTGATGCCATATTGAGTCACTTTCTCATGTCTTCCCACTATTCTCAATAGCCGGGATAGTACAGTGAGACTTTGATGTCGTATTGAGCCACTTTATCGTGTTTTCCCACTGATCTCTAGCCATGGATAGCGCTTCGTACAGAAACACCGATCTTGGGCAAATTATCAAGATTTCTAACGACACAGGCGTGAAATTGTCGATCGCCACCTGGCCGCATCTAACTTTCGTCGCTGCTCGATGACAGAAAAGAAAAACCCGCTTCCAATTAGCTAGACCCTTACCCTGCGCGCTCGACTAATTAGCTTCCCACGCACCCAGCGCTGCTAGCGGACACCGATGAAAGTACAAAGTGTCGTCTGGAACCGAACCCGGGACCTTGGGGGGACATTTCACATGGATTAAGATGCTGCTGTTGCAGGGTTGATTAATACTGGTGTTTAACGTCGCGCTGTTTTGACAACTGGCCCAGGGCACTGGTCTAACGGCGTCGGTGAATGAAATGGTGATGATGAACCTAACCTAGCCTAGAAGGGAGGAGGTGAAACCCGGTGCCGGCACGTAGCCTACTCCTGTCGAAAAGCACCGAGGGGACCACCGGCTTTACGTCCCTTCCGAAGGACGGTATAACTCGAACAACAGGATTCCTCCACTATAATCCGTGCTGTCGAGAGGTTGACAAGCAAGGCGAGTGAAGTTGTTGTACCTAATAACTTCAAACCTTCCAGCCTCTCTCCCGAACAGAACTGATAACTTGTATGATGGTCACCCATCAAGCACCTAACTCAGCGCGATGTTGCTTAACTACGGTGATCTCACGAGAACCGGTGCTTCCAGCATAGCAAACCGTTCGGTCCACTTGCTGGTAGGACGGGCTTGAAATGTCCGGGGTGCTTTTACTTTCTGAATCTTATCACATTAATGTTTAGAATAATAGCCCTATATGAGCCAAAGTTTCTCTTAGTTGTGTTTTCTGTCTATAAAGTATTGGCATTGGACTTAACACAAGCCGAACTCAGCATTCTGACTTCTAAGTAAGTTTAATTTAGATCTTATTATCCGTCGACCATAAATCGGAGCAGCAGACCATTAAAAAAGCATCCAACAATAAACCGTTTTGTAAATTCTCGTAACTAGAAAATAAATTTAGCAGCTTGCACGAACACATAGCTGTCTGCGCGCGGTGCGAATGGTATTTCGATGGCTAAACTCTACATGAGACAAGCCACAAGGGCCGGTCGTAAATTTCGTTGACCACCTAAATTAAACGGCTGTCAAATTAACCTCGGGTTAATTTCGTTACTCACTTAACAGAGTCGTGAGCCGGAGTTAAACGGAAAGATTGTCAGGATTTATGTCTCTGCGCTTCTCGGGTCCTGCATTCATCTCGGCTGTTCAATGCTCGGTGTATTTAGGTGCCTGAGCATTCGGCTGTGTACGACCGATTGTACGGCTGTATACGACCACTTATGAGTCACACATGGCCAATGACTTGCATAAAAATTGCTTTGATTTTCTATAGGCAAATTTCAGGGTGCTTATTATTTTTCCGCTTTTCTGTTTTGGAATATTTTATTTCTGTATGAATAAACCTTTTACACTCAGAGAAAAATGGCGTTAGATACCCACTTTTGGAAAAGCTAATTCGCGATTACATCCTTCTTGATTATGTGTCATTGTGTCATTGTGTCATTGTGTCATTTAACAAATAATTATATTGTTACTTTGATATATTATATTATAGTAACTGACGTATCCAATATTATTATATTGTAATCGATCTGGACCAATAAAATATTATTATTATTATTATTATTATTATTATTATTATTATTATTATTATTACAAATTCCAATAACTCCCACCCAAGATATTTAATGATTTCAGACACCGTCCATTTATCCAGCATCCGCCCGTTTCTCTATTTCCGTCTCTTCTTAACCCCAACGCAGCTCTTCTAAAAACAACGTTTATTTTTGTTAAATAAGTAAATCTATAAGCAGGTAACAATGCCAAACAAATGCCAAATTCAGCAATTTTAGCGCTAGTCGCCACCTAGTACCGAGGAAACGAACTACGCTAACCAACTTTGCGCCGATATAACACAGGTGCTGCCATCTGGCTGTTTTCCAAATCTACCTCCCAAGGTTTTTAATCCATGATTTCATTTTACATCTCCTAGTTTTATGGTTGAAAGACAAAAAACAAAACCATGCTGAACCCGACTATAAAGAAGTCCCCCTCCCTTAAAAATGCACCCGCCAAACAAAGTAATAACAGCGATCCATCACTGGCGGGGACTCATCGCATATGTCTCATCAGACACATGGGGTCGGATTCCGTGGGGTGGTTGACATTTTGCTCCCCCTGCTTTTAATCTGCGCCGGGGCAGCCGAGCGTGTAAAGTTCAGTTGAGCGATCGATGAGAGGCTGGAAAGGTGCACTTTTACGATCGTCCAGGGAATTGTTGGGTGCACGGATTTTATCAAAATTATTGTTCGGTGATTTTATAGGCGCCTTGATCGAGGCGGAAGTAACGACGCAGTGTTCCAGATTCCACGCACCGTGGTCCAACGGGGAGGTTACAACTGATTTACAGATTAAAAATAATGGTTAGGAAATTTAGTATAAGAGGTTTAGGTTGCAGATAAGTTGGTACAATTTGGATCCTAATCATTGTTAAGAAGACGTCTTGGAGACATTAAAGTCAAATAATTTTTTGTTTTGTTTTAAGACAGAGTTATATGCCGAATAGCTTTCAGATTTCGGTAGTTGAGTGAATTGATTTGGCTTAGTTGCGTGTTATGGTGCAGCGAAGCGGGTGCATTGCGATTTGCGAAATCTTCAATTTACAATTACACTTTACTCGTTGAGGAGTCTCCGGTGTTTTTTTTTGTGTATTTTTGTGTTTTTGTTCGCGCATGTACAGGCCAAACGCCAAAGACAATTTTGAAGGAAATGTGCATGGATCTTCGTTTATTTCTGAACTTAGGTCTGCATACGTTTTTGAACCAAATCGGACGGCTAAAGTGGATGTAATAATTAAGGTTTAACCTATGGTTTTACGAAAATTTCACATTTTCTAAAAATGTTTTGCACTCAAAGAAGTCTAGCATCCTAGTAAAATTTGGCGAAACTTTCAAGAAATGGTGACCATTAGGATTTAATGTTTGTGTACAAAGGTAATTGTTTTGTGTTTAGCACCTGTTTTGAAGGCTTTTATTGAGCTTTTTTTAAGTGTCTTTTCAGTTTTTTGCAGCCAAATCAACTTTATCTTCCACTAGTGTTGGCAAATTTTACTGCGTTGGTTTCACATCTTAAAAAAAATATTCTGTGCTATATTCTGAAGCAAATCAATTGAAGGTTATTTTTTTAAAATTGATTCCTCATTTCACATCGACTAAATCGTGATATTTCCAGGCAACGAATGACCGAGAAAACTGCTTAATTTTCATCAAACATTTTACATTTAACTCATTCTCTAGCTGGCTTCGTGCACACTGCAAACTCAATATAATCGAGCGTAAATATTACTCTCATTCACAACACAATCATATAGTCGCGAAGAGTGTTTCACCAATTCGTGGGACTTATTTCTAAACCGGAAACCCCAATCCCCAGGTGATGCACAGGCGGGAGTGCTGATTCAGCCTCTCGGGATTTAGAAGCCCGCTTTAGCTACTCAATCTGTTATAGTTGCCAGCCAAATTTTATCTAGCAAGTCAGCAAATCATCGCGTTATAGACAATTTGTGCATTTGCATCTCCACCTCAGTGAAATCGGTCTGAGACGGTGTACGCCTCGGATACCAGGGAGCGCGTTCGAGCGACACCGAGGTGTTTGCATGTTTAGTTTGGCCAAGCATTAGTAACCATTGCACAAGTCACAACACACCCTAGGAGAGCCAATGTCAAGTAATGAAGGAGCATTGGGATTTAAATACTACATATTCTGTAAACTAATAAGCCATCGAATCCCTCTCACAGCCAACTCCCAGTACCTATACTGTCTAGTACCTAGTACTAAGGAGGATACAGGGATGATGCCAGTTTGAATCCAAGTTAAGATTCACGACTGTATGGTGTTTACGAAGCCATAGTTATTATAACAATTTTATTGGGTGGCCTAAGTCCCCACGTCACCATGCAGCACACTGCACAGATCACCCTCAACATTGAGTATATTGGCTTGCCTTTACTCAATGCCCTCAGCTGCGCTGACGCCGAATTCACCTCTACATTACATAATTTACATCGAAACATCTCGACACATCAAGGCTGAGCAATGCGGGCTGTTGAACCGGCTGACACGACGCCTGGTAATTAAGGCGTCGCGACGACGAAATCGATGCGTCGTATGTGTCGACCAAAGATACCGGTAATGGTAGCCTTGGTGTCGACCAACTAATGGTAGAATCTTCCCTTGATGATGATTTTGTTCGGCCGGCATTAGGTCTAAATAACTGAGGACCTGGTTATGTTTTGTAATCATGGCCATTCGGCCCTGGCAGTCTAATTGGTCGTTATGAGTCGATGAAAGAGCATTTAGAGACAATATTAATATTGCAGCAATACACCTATATCATTCAATCAAAATTCTATCAAAATGACGATATGAAACCCAATCGCTAAAGCCAGGTAGAGCCATTTGGGTTGTGATTTCCCAATCTTCCTTGATTTTTTAGCATGGCTATAGTTAACATTTTTCCCAAACTGGTAGTACGTCCAGTGGGTATCTGGCGTAATTTTTTTCTCCGTGTGGAATAAGTCTATTAATCACATCAACCTCAATGTCATTTATCAATTGCGTCGGTCAATTAATCAACAAGTGTAATAACCGCGCAGGGCACTGCATGCGAGGACGATTTGACGATATTGTTGTACAGTGTGAGATTGCCAGAAAACAGAATGCAACTCTATAGCTATCAATCAAATCAGTCAATATTCTAGGAAACCTTCTACCATTCCGAAGATACGTAACCACATTGTCGAACAACTTACAAAAGCAATTTAAAGTATCACTTACCTATAATGTCAGAGTATGGAATGTCGACATCACGGTCCGTCCCACAGCTTCTTGGCCCGAATTGCGAATCCCAATGCATTCCCGAAGATAACTTACAAAAAAATGACAGCGTGATGTTGTTTCAATTCGCAATGCAACTCGCAGTTACTGTAATTTACCTTCAATTGGTATACGAACACCTGTTATGCACAAGACTCAGCCATTAGGGGTTATAACCGGCACGTTTCGATTTTTGATATCTACCTTTAAATTAATACTCCCGTTGAAATCGGCACACGACTTAGCATCACACCACAACGATAACTGACCACTGTTAACAAACATTATCACAGAAACACAATAACTTGCACAAGATAACTTCTTCAATAAGTCTGCTCTGGACGGAACAACTGATGCATGCCGACCACGCTGCGTACTGACTAGGTACATACTAGAGATCACGGTTGCCAAAACCCGACCAGGTAACGACCAAGATATGAAACGATAACGATAAACAAGGTCCAAGGTTGTGCCGAGGTAGCAATTCGTAGTAGGTATTTCTGTAATGGGAGGTTCAATTAATGTTCCCACAGGTCACAATTGATCTAAATAACCAATGAACAATCTTGTTTAGTGGTGGATCAGTTTTGAAGTATCGAGTGTGTTAGGCCATTACAGTAGTGATGACGCACATTGAAAATTTTCAAAAATTTGAATAAATTTATCATGTCTGTGTGCAAGCCACCAGCAAATGTTTTCATTTTCCAATGATCAAATTCAAATGCAAGCAATTTTTGTAGCAATGTGGGTAACAATAAAACATGTCACTGTCAAGGGATGTGAAATAAATATGGGGGGGAGGGTTTTTCAGTTGTAGAGCATAAAATTAAAAAAAAAGGTTCTATTAACTGTGTAAGCATATATATAATTTTATTTATGCAAGTAGCTCTATAGACTATATCAAACACAATTAGTCATACAGATCAACAACAGCATAAACAATAGGAGGAATCAAGCATTATGAAATTCTCACTGCCAGTTCCACCTTAGTTGGTAAAACGTTATCTTGGTTTCGGCTCCGTCAAAATGTTGTTTATGCGCCCGTTCTAGCCTCGTTGGCATAGGAACCTTGAAGCGAACGTAATGTGTCGAGAACAGACTCGAGAATCTGGAGACAGAACAAGGTCATTGTTAGTTAATTAGGTTTTCTGAAGTCCTGAAAGTCCTGAAAGTCCTGAATGAACTTGATAAATCGATAAAGGTCATGGCTCCACTTTTCCAGAAAGGAAAACTACATGCAAGCTACATAACATGATCCAAATATTGGCATTTAAGCTAAGTAGGAAAGTACGCCATAAAGAGGTGATGATTTTATATTAGCTTGATTCCTCGAGTGATAAGCAGTTTTGATTGGAAATAAAGTTTTTATGAGATACACAATGGTTTTTTCCTAAACAAGACCCACGATTTTCTAGTGATCACAATCCGAATTCGATTTGATTTCTCTTGAAGCACGTGACGTTTGTGCAGAATATATTGCAGTTGTAGCTAGTCAACCACACTAACCTCAGACGACCACATTGCGCTTGCGCACGTTGAGCAGCTTCTTGCTGAGCCTCTTCTTTCTCCGCTTGTTTGTGGCATCCGTGAACAGCAGCACTTGGTCACGCTCCTCAATTCGATCCTGCATGTAACGCAGACTGTGCAGGTTCTGTCCGACCAGGTCCTGTTGAAATGAACCAGAGATTGCACGGCACGCTGCTACCAGCATGACTACCTGTAAAGTCGACTTGAAACGTTTCAAAACGACAGTTGTCAAAACAGGATAAGGAAGATTTTCAATTTAAGCTTTCTTAACATTTTGCAAGGCTTTGCTGCTTACTTCCTTGAGAGTCTGAGTGCAAACTGACTGGCATGGAAAACTATGCGCGCTGGCTTTAGTAGTCCTGGGTAGTTTACAGTGTAGCGTTGCGCTGTGGCTTCACTAGCGCCGGGTTGCTTATAGTGGAGCGTTGCGCTGTGGCTTTACTAGCGCAGGGTTGCTTACAGTGGAGCGTTGCGCTGTGGCTTTACTAGCGCAGGGTTGCTTACAGAGGAGTGTTGCACTGTGGCTTTACTAGCGCCGGGTTGTTTACAGTGGAGCGTTGCGCTGTGGCTTTACTAGCGCCGGGTTGTCAACAGTGGAGTGTTGCGCTGTGGCTTTACTAGCGCCGGGTTGTTTACAGTGGAGCGTTGTGCTGTGGCTTTACTAGCGCCGGGTTGTTTACAGTGGAGCGTTGTGCTGTGGCTTTACTAGCGCCGGGTTGTTTACAGTGGAGTGTTGCGCTGTGGCTTTACTAGCGCCGGGTTGTCAACAGTGGAGCTTTAGGCGATGTAAGTGGCTAACCTCCAGATAAAAACTCATCTCCATGGTGACAACCTATTGATTGGTTGCTTCTGTTTTCTTCTCAACTGGAAGTTGACTATTTAACTGGACACTGTAAAACCGGTCCTCAAGACTCGTTTCTGCATTTGGAAAAAAACACTTTCCTGAACTGGTGGTGCATTTATAGGATATTCGCTGTAAGCCGGAGAACAGAGCTAACATTTTACTGGCCATTTCTTCGGTATGGCCACTCTCACCTCACCGGGCACACAGTCTTTCTCGCCTCTTTCTTGTTCTTCACTGAAAGAACTACTTCGCAGAAAAACGTATCCAACAGAGCCATCAAACGGCACGCCTGTGACTCTCACCCGCAGCCTGGTGACCTGCTCGGTGGCCAGACGCTGGACGAGCCGCACGGTGGGAATCAGCAACGGCGACGCGACGATGGGCCCGCGATGCAACGCCACCAGGAAGACGGCCACGCGGACAACGAGCTCGCAGTCGCCGACGTGGCCGGCCGTCAGCAGCGACGGCAGCATCTTGACCAGCCGGACGACCGTCGAGAACGGCAGCACGAGCAACGCTTCCTGCAGGTCGCTGGACACACAATGGAGGGCGCCGAATGTGAGGTTGGGTAGGGTTTTTGTGGATCTTGAAACATACATCCAATGGTTAATAAGCGTTTGCTATTCTGCTCAAACTGCTGAATGCTTTACCAAATGCTCAGCTCAAAAACATTGCTTCTACTACAGCGCTCCCGTCGGACATCGATAGCTACAAGCCGACTGCTTGCCGTTAGCGCTCAGCCTCTTCCAGCCTTCAAACTCGGCTCGGTCCACATCGCTTCTACTACAGCGCTCCCGACGGACATCGCTAGCTACAAGCCAACTGCTTGCCTTTAGCGCTCAGCCTCTACCAGCCTTCAAACTCGGCTCAATCCACATCGCTTCTACTACAGCGCTCCTGACGGACATCGATAGCTACAAGCCGATTGCTTGCCGTTAGCGCTCAGTCTCTACCAGCCTTCAAACTCGGCTCAATCCACATCGCTTCTACTACAGCGCTCCTGACGGACATCGATAGCTACAAGCCGATTGCTTGCCGTTAGCGCTCAGTCTCTACCAGCCTTCAAACTCGGCTCGATCCACATCGCTTCTACTACAGCGCTCCCGACGGACATCGATAGCTACAAGCCATCTGCTTGCCGTTAGCGCTCAGCCTCTACCAGCCTTCAAACTCGGCTCGATCCACATCGCTTCTACCACAGCGCTCCCGACCGACATCGGGGTGCCTACCTGGTGCGAATCATGCGCAGCGAGTGCAGCAGGAACTCGGCCGGCGTGTCGACGCGGAACGCCACCATCAGCGGGTGCGCGGGGCCCGTCGGGTTGGCCTCCACCTCGGCGCAGACGTCCAGGCACTCCATCAGCTGCTCCGCCTGCAAGACCAACCAAATGCTCGCGTTGCTTGGAGTTAAGTTGAAAGCGAGGCCATGCGCCAGGCGAGAAACCTGGCCGCCGCTCGTGCTGACATTCTGATGCCTGGGTTGCGAAAACATTCACCTGCTTTGGTTGATTTGAATTTTTTTAATCAACCAAATATCATTTATTTTCCTTCTGGTTTGTGCGGCCGGATAGGTCTCACCGCCTTCTATGTTCATTCATAGTCCTGTTTCTATCTCCATGGAGCCAAATAATAATCGGGGTTTGTCGAGTTTTTGGCGTGTGATTGCAGCATAGCAACAATAGATTCACCGCCTTCTGTGTACATTCATAGTCCTGTTTCTATCTCCATGGAGCCTGACAACTCAAATAACCTCAACATCAATTCCACAGTCGGTTATCCTCCTTAGCATAATTGAAACGTGCATCGTCCCAGACAGACGAAGATCTGCATTCAAATCCCTGCACGGATACTGGTTAAGGAATCGAACGACTCACCGCTTTATCCGAGCCGGTCGTCTTGCGCGACGGTAACACGAGGTCCCCGCGGCCGGCGACCGCCGTCCGCTCCGCCAACGCCGCCTCCGCGTCCGCCGCCTCCTCGCGCTCCGTCTCGCGTTCGTCACCGAGCTCGAGGATCTCGGCCGAGCGTTCGGCAAGCCGGACGACGCCGTCGGCGCCGCACGTCACCACCCACCGGCCGTCGGGCGACACCGCAAGCGCGCGCGCCTCGCCGAAGTGGCCCTGCGTCGGGAAAGCGGGGTTAGCGGCATTTTTTGCTATTATATGAACATTCATTTTTTTACTGCCTAAAACGATGGGTGGGCACACATGTTGATGGCCGAGCCGGCACTTATGATTATTGGAAACAAAATATCCGTTCAAAATTTGTATCCGTACCGGGATTTGAGGCCGGATCCCCAGATCTTTGACCTGTCTGGGGTTAAGCATTATTCAGTTATGATACACCACACAGACAACCAACTGTCGGAGGGATATTAAATTTATTTGAGTTGTTGTGCTCCATGGAGATAGAAACAGGACTATGAATGAACATAGAAGGCGGTGAATCTAGTGACGCTATGCTGCAATCACACGCCAACAACTCGACTAACCCCGATTATAACGTGGCTCCATGGAGATAGAAACAGGACTATGAATGAACATAGAAGCCGGTGAATCTAGTGACGCTATGCTGCAATCACACGCCAACAACTCGACTAACCCCGATTATAACGTGGCTCCATGGAGATAGAAACAGGACTATGAATGAACATAGAAGCCGGTGAATCTAGTGACGCTATGCTGCAATCACACGCCAACAACTCGACTAACCCCGATTATAACGTGGCTCCATGGAGATAGAAACAGGACTATGAATGAACATAAAAGGCGGTGAATCTAGTGACGCTATGCTGCAGTGACACACCAACAACTTTACGAACCCCAATTATGACGTTGGGTACGCGCTTGTATTTGTGTGATTCGAACCTTAATGCAAATACTCGTTGCATGTACGGCAGATATTAATTATTTTAGATATTTTTTCTTTTTGATATTCCTTTTTCTCATCAACATTTAACATGTATATATATGCAAGATTAGTCAGTTTGCCTGGCTTTTCTTTCTTCCTTGCAAGTATTCTGGTCAATTGGCGCATTCCATTTCAATAAAAAAATAAAAGAGAGGCATTGAAGACCTTGTAGAAACCCTACCTGCAAGGTCTGTATACGCTCGTAGTTCTTGCAGTCCCAGTGCTTGATCGTTCCGTCCTTTCCGCACGAGAACATCATGTGCGATCGCGGCGCAAACGACAGCGCCATCACCGAGTCGTCGTGCGCAAACAACGAGCGCCGGCAATCCCCAAAGTCCATGCCCCACACCTTGATTGACCTGCCAACATAAACGACCGATTAATATTCAAGTGGCTAGCGCTCGGTGATCTTGGATAGAGCACCGGGTTCATCCTCAGCTGGCTGCAAGGCTAGGTTAGCTCCATCATCAGCCTGTCATTCACCCTCAGCAGCTTGCTGCCAGCTGCTAGGTTAGCTTCATCATCAGCCTGTCATTCACCCTCAGCTCGCTGCTAGTTGCTAGGTTAGCTTCATCATCAGCCTGTCATTCACCCTCAACTTGCTGCTAGCTGCTAGGTTAGCTCCATCACCAGCCTGTCATTCACCCTCAGCTCGCTGCTAGACTAGGTTAGCTCTATCATCAGCCTGTCATTCACCCTCAGCTCGCTGCTAGACTAGGTTAGCTCCATCATCAGCCTGTCATTCACCCTCAGCTCGCTGCTAGACTAGGTTAGCTCCATCATCAGCCTGTCATTCATCAGCACAGGTTTCACCCTCAGCTGCTATTGGCAAGTATTATCTTCACTCTTCAGCCCATTCATCAGTCAAAGACAAAAGGTGGTTACTTTCCATTGCATACATTTTTATCATTTACTAACTAAAAAGATACATCCAGTTTTAGTTATAAATGATTCTGCTAGTGGTGCCCAACATCAAAATTCTACTCCGACAGTGAAAAGTAACAGTTCTATCTGGCAATAACGGACATAACAATAGCCCAGACAGCCCGTCTTCAACTGTACATTGCACACTTACCGTTCAATCACTTACAGTTCTTAAATCTGCATTTAATTTTGAAACGAAAAAGTTGTGCACTTTTTAGATATCTCACTTCAGTCACGGTTACTTGACAAGTAAGTTTAGCCGTAGGAGTGATTCCGTGGTGCTAGACGCTTGCTCACCTGTCACTGGATCCCGTCGCAATCAGCTTCGTGTCTTGCGAGATGTCCAGACAAAGAACAGGAAGCTTGTGGCCGTAGAGAGAGACGAATAACTGGCATACAAACAAACGTCCCGATGTTATTATTTGCACCGCAAATATATACTTACTCACAATATATTAACAACAATACTTAATATAATATATTTATGCAATATTTAACAATGCCAACTGCATCTACAATTCCTTGCAGTGAGCTGAGTGAAACTTTGCATGTAATTTAATTTTTTCGTCTTCAATCACATCTCCATGTTTCCTCTAAGGTCTTGCATGCAATTTTATTTATTTTTTGTCATCAATCACATCTCCATGTGTCCGCTGAAGTCTGAAAACTATCGTGCTAAGATTACGGAAAGACACGAGTGTTAAGAAATTAAGACGTATGCTGGGCGATCGATACCTTGAGCGTGTCGGCGAAGAAGATCCTGACGGTGCAGTCGAGCAGCGCCACGGCGATGAACTTCCCGTCGGCGGACATCTTCATCGCTAGCACCGTCTCGTCAAGCTTCAGCGTTCGCGTGTGCAACACGGACAGCACCTTGGCTCCACTGACAGACAAGTTCGTGTTTCTATCAGGACAAGGTCAACGACTCGGTGGCTCTGAC
Organism: Nemurella pictetii; assembly: GCA_921293315.2. Taxonomy (NCBI): domain Eukaryota; kingdom Metazoa; phylum Arthropoda; class Insecta; order Plecoptera; family Nemouridae; genus Nemurella; species Nemurella pictetii. Next base: position 8,402,814 of record OV121126.1, read on the forward strand.
AAACTTGGCAAAAACTTTGCGAGATTTGTCGACTTTGTTTCGGTAGTTCTATCGTTTCCAATAATGTAAGGACAATAGTTTTTTCCTTCTCCAAAAATCAACTAAGCTGTGAAGATGTATTTCCCTTTGAAACACTCAACTATCAAATGTACCCGGTGCCGGCACGTAGCCTACTCCTGTCGAAAAGCACCAAGGGGACCACCGGCTTTACGTCCCTTCCGAAGGACGGTGCAACTCGAACAACAGGATTCCTCCACTAATCCGTGCTGTCGAGAGATTGATAAGCAAGGCGAGTAAAGTTGTCGTACTAACTTCAAACCCTCCAACCTCCCTCCCGAACAGAACTGACCATGTGCATGATGGTCACCCATCAAACACCTGACTCAGCGCGATGTTGCTTAACTTCGGTGATCTCACGAGAACCGGTGTTTCCAACGTGCCAAACCGTTCGGTAGACATTTCTTTCATTCAATAGGATAATAAGTTAAATTTGCAAACAAGCCGTACAATAATTAATAATTATGAAATCAATGTCAAATTAGTATTTTTCTTTTTACATTTATGATGATGATGATGATTATGATGATTTATTTACATTTATTTATGAGTGCCTACCTAACACATCAAAACAGAGTTAGGCAGTTTAAGTAATTATACGGTCATGGATTTTTGGAGTTAAGAATGGCCAACACTCGTAAGTAGAACCATACCAACACTAGCACCACTGATACACTAGTATATTCTGCTCTAGAATTAGTTTAGGTCCAAGAAATGGCCAAATAATGTAAGAAATTGCCAACAAATGTAGCAGTTTACCTAGACTATCTAAGCAAGAACACCAGCGTTAGCTGTAATTAGACACTGACTTGAATCCCCATAATATGTTTTCCAAATAGTCAACTGACAAGGATAGTGGATCATATCATGGCAAGTATATGGCTGGTCAAAATTGGCGACGGCACCCACCTCTCTCTGTTGGCGGCGCCGTCGTCGTCGTCATCCGGGTCATGCTTCTCGGCGACCAGCTCGAACTGCCAGAACTTGACCGTCTTGTCGCCACCGCCCGTCACGCAGCCCCGCTGCAAGCAAGGGGATCGTTAAGACTTGCAAGATAGCGGGGAAGAGCGAAACACACGTTGGCATTTGCCATGCAAATAAAGCCGTTAACGATTTGAAATACCACGCAGTTTATTATTGGAAACCAGATATCCGCTGCAAAATTTGTATTCTAATAGCGTATTCTACAAGTGAGAATGAAAAGCGGCTGATGAAACTTGATTCAAACCCCCTTCAAACGACACATTGGCAGATATCATCTTCTTTGGTAGGTATGTTATGCATTGTCACGATTATATTATGGTGATGCGCAAAATTGTGAATTGTTGAAATCTCTTTCTTTTCTTTCAGATGAGTCCAGTACATGGAATTCCCATCTCAAATATCTAACTAACTCATCCCGACACAACATAGAATTTAAAAAAACCAGCCATAACATCAATATCAACATTTTCTCGCAAAACCATCGCGAAATAAGCCTTATTCCCCAAAAAATATTTTGAAATGCAGCCATTCTGGTGGTTCTGGTGGTTCTGTGGTTTTTCCAATAATAATTGTGCACGGCGGCATGGCGCGTGCACGTGCAGTTTGAGCCTACACTAGCCAAGATATAACCTGACACCCACAGTCTATTTTCCTTCTCCAGCACGACAGGAAACACTACTCTGCAACTTATACCCCACATCATCTAGACGGGCTATGGACGAACATTGCCGAGCAGAAGCGAAGCACTCGCAAATGTTTTTCCCGGGTGATATGTCGGAAGGCCGTGTCACGCAGTCAGCAATGTTACCGCCTGTTATGTCCAAACTAACTCAGAATTTAATCCAAGCTGCTAAAAGTTATAAAATCGATCCTTAGACGTGAGACCGAGTCGTCGAATCGACATCCAGCTCAGCCAGCAGCGGTCCATCGTGTTTGCCACCGCCGCAGAGAGCGCTCACCATGTCGGCGGTGAGCGACAGCGCCCAGAGCTCGGAGCCGTGCGCCGGGATCTCCTCCAGCACGTCGCCGGCCTGCAGGTCGACGATGACCAGCCGGCCCGACTTGGTGCCGGCCAGCGCGTGCCGATCGCCGGGCGCAAACGTCACCGACACAACGTCCGCCACCGGCACCGTGCGCAGGCACGTCAGCGACGGGCTGCAAGCGACGGGGATCGATTATTGGTATTTAACGACGCACTGTTTTGACAGCCCATAACATAAGGCAGCTGGGCAGCCCTGGGCAGCTCAACGCTGGGAAATGTTGAACCAAATTCAACATTTCCGGCCCAGCAAACGCAGCAATCGCAAGGCTCTAAGTGCTCCGAACTTGCGCTCCAATTGGACAAGGTCACAGCGCAACGCTCGCAAAGCCATAGAGTAAACGATGCAAGCCGACGGAGGGAAACGCTCACCGATTCCACAGCTTGACGGAGTCGGCGGCGGCGGTGACGATGGCCATGTTGTCGGAGCTGAACGCCAACGCGCGCAGCTCGGAGTGGTGGCCGTGCGAGCTGATCCGTCGCAGCAGCTGCGCCTCGGCCGGCTTGCCGGCGGACGCAGCCAGGCTCATCGTGTGCAGCTCGACGCAGTTCACGCTCAGGTTCACCGCCAGCTGCAAACGCCAGGTAACTTGGTTAAGTTTGGTATCAACAAACGTGATTTCCCACCGAAATCTTGGGCGCACTAGGACATCGAAGGGCGATCTATGCCTGTCTTCGTTTGCAGCTCGACGCAGTTGACTCTCAGATTCAGCATAGCGTCACCGCCTCCTATGTTCATTCATAGTCCTGTTTCTATCTCCATGGAGCCTGACAACTGAAATAAACTTAATATTGGCTACACTGTTAGTTGTCACTGACAACTTGTCAGCGTAGTATGAACATAATTAAAAGTGCATAGCCCCGGACAGGTAAAGATGCGGGCTCAAATCCTGGTACGGGTACAAATTTTGTGATCAAAATTTTGTTTCCAATAGTAAACTCTCAAAATAACATCAACTAAATTCGTCTATTGCGAATAACGTGCCCGGTTCACTTCTCTACGACGCCCACACTTTCCGCTAGCCGAGTTGCCGCCGGTTCACTCACCCGCATCTCGTCGCCGAGTCCGACCGCAATGTCGACTCCCTTGACCTTGCCCTTCTCCGAGCGGAGGAGGGGCAGGCGGCGTACGACATCCTTCAGGCTCAGCTCGTCTTCGCTCTTCTTGGCCAGGCCGCCCTCTGCCTCGGCCTGGTCTTCGCTCTTCTTGGCCAGGCCGCCCTCTTCCTCGGCCGGGTCTTCGTTCTCGTCAGCCTCTCCCTCGCTGGAAACACGGGAACACATGGCAACCATCCATCAAACGTCCACGGCCCGCCGCATCACCAGCAACCATATCAGTCACATAGCATGCCCTAGCACGATCTCTCCCTTGCTGGAACGCAAACACACTGGAACCATCGATGACACGTCCACGATGATCTCAATAACGTGGATAGCACATTGTATTGAGCATAAGTAAAATAGAGTGACGCCACATTTTGCCATTTTGTCGCCCTAAATACTGCAGACGGATGATCCCTCCTGTTAAAGCAATTGGAAGCCACGCACTTTGACACCTATTGATTTAATTTAATCGATCGACACCCCTAATTTTGATAATTTACGTATATTGCAAGAAAACCAATGGCGTCCAGCTCATGAAACTAAACCGCATGATGCTATTACAAAATGAATGAATGAATGAAATTAATGTTTTATTTAACACTCCCATTGCTTCTAGCTTTTTTTTACTAGTAACTTTATTATTACAGTTAGTAGTTACATACGAACACAGTTAGAAACGGTAGTAAATTGGTGACTGAAAATTGATTTGGCATCATGTCGGTACTAAAATTGAATACAAGCGCCGAGCGCACAAGGAAGTTAAATAGACTTTAGAAGCCGGTACCCTGTAGTCTGGACGCTCTCACCTCTTGGCCTTTTCGCGCTTCTTCTTTGCCTTGGCGACGCGCTTGCGGCGCTTGACGTCGGCCTGCCGCGCGTCGGCGAACGCGAACAGCTCGACGGCGTTGTCGGTGCCGAGGCAGGCCAGCACCTGGCCGCGCGGGTCCGACGCCAGCATCGTGCACCGGCCGCGGCCAGACCGCAGGATCGAGCCCGTCTTGGCGCAGTCCAGCCGGCACAGCCGAGCGCTGCAAGCACGCGGGGGACACTCGTCAGGTTTCATGCGGAAATCGGGGAGGAGCAATGTGTGTTGCTTTCCAGGTAAACCAGCAGTTAAACATTGATTATTAGTAACGAAGTATCAGGACCAAGGTTTGTAGCCGTACCGCAGTTGGTTGGTCGTATCGGTATAATAGCATAATGTGCGGTGCGTGCATAAGCGTGCAGTGCCCCCGGAACAAGCAAAGATCCGGGTTCAAATCCCGGAGCGGTTACAAGTTTTGGAACTGATATTTTGTTACTAATATTTAATATCTACTGTATATGAAACGAGTATTCGAATTTAGGTTCAAATCACTCTAGGTCAGCTAAACAAATTTATCCAATTTCTATTATCAGGCATGTGTAAGAATGTAAAACAAGAAATCACCAGAGCATTTCATATCGACACTCAATGTAATAAATGAGCATTTTCAGGAAAAAATCAATTTCAACTATCTACAGAAAAGTTCTTGATTCAAGGTGAAAATTTTACACAACTGCCCCCCAGCCTAATTTATTGCCTAGGCAACAAGATCTTTCCTATGAGGCCACAACGAAACAAAGAAAGTTAGGTACCTCCTAACCAAAAATTCAAAATTTGAACAGCACAGAGAAAAGCCGAATGGCTACGGCATAAGACCAGTATTGATGTCTTCTACCTTCTTTTCGCCGGCCCGCCACTAACCTCTCGTCAGCGTCATCGACAGCTCCCGGTTTCGCCACCGACGTCTTCTCCGAGATGGTCCAGACTCGAAGCTCCGAATCTCCACTGCCCGTCACCAGGTAGCAGCCTTGCATCACCGCCAGCCCCCACACCTGCGTCAGACAACCGTTCACGGCCACTTCTTAACAATAAATTTCATTTTCGTGACATTATTATAAGAAACAAAATATCTACCGCACATGCAACGAGTATTTGCATTCAGGTTCGAATCACAATAAGGTTGTAATGATATTTTTTAGATTTTAATCCCGATGTTTATTGATTCAAATAAAAACAAGTCTGCTGGCATAGGTTTGCTGAGCCTAGTTTAACGGAAATTTTCTTATGTTATGAAATTTAATTTCTAAATTGAACATACTTGGAATAGAAATGCGGAGTGGTTCAGAGCCACTTCTGAGATACTTCAGAGATACTTCAGAGATACTTGGAATAGTTCACATCATCTCACCGTGATAACAGTAAAACTATCACCTTCATGGCCTGGCGTAGCTAAACACAACAACCTCAACTTAACAGGTCTCTCCATCCATTGATTGATTAATGGTGTTTAACGACAAACTGTTTTGACAACTGGCCCTACGGCACTGGTCTAATGGAATTGGTGAAGAAAAGGGTGATGATGAACCTAACCTAGCCTAGAATGGAGGAGGGGAAACTCGGTGCCGGTGTTTCCAACATGCCAGCCTGTTGGGTGCGGTCTCCATCGCGGGTGCCTGTTCCCGCCGCTAGAACACATTGGCAGCCTAACCTCTGTACGGTGCGCGGCCATCGTGTTGAAGCAGTGCGACGTGTCCAGGTCCCAGAACTTGACGAGTGCGTCTTTCGAGGCAGTGACCAGCACGTTGGAGTCGGGCAGGAAGCAGGCGGCCGTCACGGGGCCTTTGTGTCCCGTGAGCCGCGCGAGCCCGCTCTCACCGACCACGTCCCAGATCACGATCTCCGTGTCCTGGCGGCAACGAGGGGACGGGTTAGGTGGGGGATCGGTAGGAGCCAAAGAGAGCGAACTCGGTTCACGTTTAATAATGTCCATCAAATTATCAACAAAACTTGGAGTTATGGACGTGTAAAAAATCTAATATTTTATTAGATTTCTACTCAAAATCCTCAAAAAACCAACCAAAAACACCAACCATTATGTCACAAATTAAAAATTAAAAACCCTCAATATCCCGCACGCACTATTTTGAAATCAATAATAAAATGTGAAATCAACATAAGTGTTTCAATTCCAGGTATTTTCCCAAAGTTGTAAGCTGTTGGTGAACACTGCCTACAAGTTAATGAAAGAACCCAGTTGGTACTCACGTTGGCTCCTGAAACAAGCCGATGGCCTGGCTCGTCATAAACTAGACATTTTATCGCCGAGCGATGTCCTGCAAAAGTTGCTACAGCTTCTGCTGTCTTCAAGTCGAAGATCTTTACAGTGCCGTCAATGTAGCCTACCGCCAGGAAAGCCTTGTCTGGGCTTGCTGCAAGTCTGCATGCTTGATGCTTGTCACCTTTCAATATCAGGGCCTGAAAAATTGTTAAATAAACAAAGAATGTACCTATTTAAAACTTCAATTGGAGCCACTTAATAAGAACAATACACTCCGGTGGATATGTTGCAAATTATGCTAGTTAGATGTGAATGGTGAGAATTGTCAAAATTAAATTGGTGGGACCACAAGTACTTTACTTACAACTAGTTACAAATTAAAAGACAATTGATCGCCCTTGTCACCCAGTCAACCTTACAAAACGAGTGTCCCGATACTGCTAAGCCCTAAGCTAATGCTTACCTTTTCACCCAATCGAAGATCCCAAACGATGACATCTTCCGCTGCTCCTACACCAATAAACCGACCTTCTTGTTGCTCAAGAGTTAGTAAAACTGTATTACAATTGGAGCTGGCAATTATGTTGAAGTTTCCAGATAGTCGGTATCGAAGATACTCCTTCGTCAGACCCATTTTTGTCTGAAAATGAAAGAACAGGGATCAGTCGTATAAACGCAACCATGATATTTATTTGAAGAGAACAGTCAGTGTAAGCAAAAGAGGAGAAACGCCATTGCTAATGACACATGAAAATTTCCGTGTTCATTCTGACTTACAGCCATGGTCGTAAACTTGTATTTTATAAAATTGATTGACAAAATTGACGAACACGTGCTGTATCAACAACTACTATCCCATGCCGCCATCTTACAGACTGCAATGGCCATGGTTTATACGGTTTATACACACGAATATACACCCACCATTCTATACGCACGACACGGCGGAAAATATGAATTGTGTATTTTAATAAGCACACTCCCAAACAAAAGCGGATAATTCAATAAAATATATTGAATAAATGTCATATCAACACCACGAGATCTTAAAGAAAGTTCTCACATTAATTCAATAGTGTTAAATCAAATTGTGTACTTATAATTTTATTACCTACATGACTTATTTTTTACTATATGACGAGCTCACATCCTATGCAAACTATTTATGTAAAATGTGATTACGAGCATAATAAATACAATACAAAATACAATACAATCATTTGTGATTTTTTCCTAATGCTGAAAGCCCATCAAAGTCGTATAAGCTAGGCTTCAAAGGTGCTGGTAATTCAAGGAAAAGGCACGGAAAATTTATCTAATCGCAGAAAAATGTTTTCCCCCACAATAAATGCCAAATATGTTTGAATTTATTTTTGTTGTGGTTAAAAACTTTTTATGCTGTTTCACGTTACTCTACAAGCTTTGATATATGAGGTTTTTCTTTAGCAGAGAAAAAAAAATTTATCATTGATTGCGGGTAAATAGTGACAACAGTTGGGTCGGTAAGAAAGCGAAACATTTGTAGCATGCAGATGGCAGCACTTTTCCAGCCAGAACGTTCTAGAGCCAGGAGAAAACCAACATTGGTGGGGGTGGGGGAAGAAGCCCCTTTTACCCTATAAAGAATCTCTGACTTCCCACCAAAATTTTTTGGGCCACTCGTACCACCACCTAATACAAGTTATACAATAAATGGAAATATAAAAAGATACTGAAAGAAGAAAAACTTATTTTTGAACAGAATTCAGTAACTTTCATACCGCTTGTAACTTTTGTACCTTGGATAGCTAACCATGCTTGTATACAAGCAGCTAATTAAATTAAATACGTTGCAGTACCTTTTTTTGATAAAAATGAAGATTTAATACACATTCGGTAGCAAGTAACTTAGAAGTAGGTTCTTAGTACCTTTGTACTTGGGTACTAAGGTAGTACCTGGTACCTGATAATCCAAAAATTTTACATAATTGGTCCAATTTATCAAATTTTCGCCGAATAACCTAGCTACATTATTACTGAGTCAGATTCATTTAAGAGAATACACAGTACTTACAAAAAGGTATGAACAGGTACCGAAAGGTCTTCTTTTAATCAAGTTACAGTTTATTTCAAAAGCAACTCCTGTCTCCGGATCGAATTAAATAAACATATTTTGTAACAAAGCAAAGGTGAAGTGAAATATATTTTTGAAGTAGGCAAGACAGATTAAAATCCAGACACTCAAGATGATTAGTTAATAAAATGCTCATGAAAATCGTCAGCTCACTGTTCCCAAATTTTGCGTAAGATTCATTGCGTACATCCCAGCTCTTTTTTATTCCGTTGATTAAAAAGCGACTAAAGGCAAGACGTTTTGTCGAGCAGGGCTTAACCAGAAAATGTGACGGGAGAAATTCAAGCCAACATCTTGTTAATCCATCCCCAGAGTGAAGCTTACCCGGGTCATGCCATGGAATTATTTCCAGCCAGATAGAGAAAATATTCGCAAAAGCTTAGAGTGGAAATTTATCCTTACCCTTAACTGAACCCATAGCCCAAGCTGCCATTGGCACATTCCAAAGCTTGTCTTATAAAAGCAAGACAAATAAATATCAAGTGTCATTCTCTGTCCTAAGCTGAAATTTTACAAAATGTATCCCAACCACGGTGTGGGAAGTGGGATCGAAGCTTGAGCGACGTTAAGCGGTTTCCCAGGAGGCGACCGTTCATTCTGAAACACTCGTTAGCATACAATATAAATCTCATCATTCTCCAAACAAATACAACCAAAAAGCTGGCGCAGCCAAGTCACTGATTACTCTCGAATTATTACATCAAAGATTGTAGTTTTCGTGCCAGATGGGTCACCCAACCAACAGTTAACTCATCGCGATGTTGCTTAACTTCGGTGATCTCACGAGAACATGCCCAACCGTTCGGTACGCCAATGGCTTTTCTATTATCTACACGGAACTCGGTTTTGCAACAGGTGGTCTACTTTCTTCAATGGGAGTCGACTTGTTGAGCTAAGCGATAGCGAGGGCGAGGTTGTACCATGGAGTAGTTGTACAAGGAAACTCTCGGCTGCCGTACAGCGCGATACAAATGGATGATAAACAGTTGTTTTTTTCTCCATTGGAGTTCTCCCTTGGAGAGGGGTAACAGCAATTCACTGGCAAAGTTGGGGTGCTGTCAGTGTCACGAAAGAGTAGAGCATATTAAAATTTTTATGGATTAAAATTTTATATCGACATGAAACTGTCGGTTGTTTTTCGAATTGCTAATTTGGCAACACTTTTCAGCAAGTTTTTATGTAACTGGCGCAAGGCGACTTCTTGCAAAGAAAAACTCTGCACCGAATTTTTTGATTGCTATCGAGACTCAAAACTTTAAATAAATAATTCTGGCTGCATCAATGATCAAAGATTTTGTCGAAATGCTTGACGAGCTAAATATTAAAATGCAGTTATATTACAAATACGTTAGAAACTTTTAATATGCAATTGATAAAATAGTATAAACGAGATTCAAATTAATTTTGTTTCCCCTTGAAAGATGTTTCAATTGCAGACGAGCCAAGAAACAGAAGCACTTCCGTTCAAATACAACTATGGGGAAACATTTCGATATTGTCAAGTGTATCTCGGGTTTGGAAGCTGGCATCGCCACAGCGCCGTTTAATTCCAAGCCAATTAGTACAATATTCCATCGAAGACATCAAAGCGAGCTGAGCTTCTTACTGTTTGTGTTAATTTCTTCGAGTTGCGGTCGCAGCCACGACGAGAAGCGACGCTGGTAAGACTCGAGAAACAGGAGGCTTGAGTTATCTTCTTGTCGAGTGGCCTACAACCAGAGATGTTCAAGACGAATTCCTTTGCTATAGATATTTGCCGCTATAATTGCAAGTAATGATAAGGTGATCTTGTCTGGGAATTGTATATCGAGTTTTCTCTCTGCTTGATATTATACTCGTGAGTTGGCGCAGCCGATTGTTGTGAGTGTGAATAGAATACATATGCTATGCTATGATCTTATAATTTAAACGAAACAATTTATTATTTAATAATATAAGTAGTTTTAGTAGTGGTAAGAATAGTAGTAATAGTTGCTTTAAGTATTTGGTTGTTGTTTTTTTTTCTTTTTTTTCCTATCTTCCTTTGCTATTTATCAGACCTAATTAATATTTTTGTCCGAACTGGTAGTACGTCCAGTGGGTATCTGACGTAATTTTTCTCTGAGTCTAGGGAAGAAAATGAAGTGCATAGAAATTTCAATGTTATCAACATAAAAAATTGTTGAAAAAAATTGTCAAGGCCTTTAAAAACGTTTGCTACATAATCACTATCTCATCAAAGCAAATTGACGCAAGAAAATAACAAACGCAAAGCGACAAAAGGAATTACCGCCAGCAACCAGATGACAGCAAATCGCACCTGAGGCGCAACGCGAGATCGATCACGTCCCCGCACCCCCGCACCGACCAACCCACCACCCCTCCGGCAAACTGCACTTTACAACCCTTAGCCGCTGTCAGATCGCAGTCGAAATGCACTCAGCGTGCACCGCCGCAGCAACAATCGGTCAACGCCGGTCGCACAAGCCGGGCGTGCCACGAGTCACGCAGCGACCGCGGTTCTTAAGGCTCTCACGGTCCAACACACGGGCACGAACGATGTCGCCAACGCTGCCACGGTCGCTGACACGCCCGGGTTCGAGGTCACCAACGCTGCCGAGGACACCGGATAAAGGTACGGGGCCACTGATCTCTATAGCCTGGATAGAGCGTCGTACAGCGAGACTTTGATGCCTTTCTGAGCCACTTTATCGTGTCTTTCCCCACTGATCTCTATAGCCATGGATAGCGCTTCGTACAGCGAGACTTTGATGCCTTCCTGAGCCACTATCATGTCTTCCTACTGATCTCTACAGCCTGGACAGCGCTTCGTACAGTGAGACTTTGATGCGATATTGAGCCACTTTATCATGTCTTCCCACTGATCTTTATAGCCATGGATAGCGCTTCGTACAGCGAGACTTTGATGCCGTATTGAGCCACTTTATCATGTCTTCCCACTGATCTCTATTAGCCTGGATAACGCTTCGTACAGCGAGACTTTGATGCCGTATTGAGCCACTTTATCATGTCTTCCCACTGATCTCTATATAGCCTGGATAGCGCTTCGTACAGCGAGACTTTGATGCCGTATTGAGCCACTTTATCATGTCTTCCCACTGATCTCTATTAGCCTGGATAACGCTTCGTACAGCGAGACTTTGATGCCGTATTGAGCCACTTTATCATGTCTTCCCACTGATCTCTATAGCCTGGATAGCGCTTCGTACAGTGAGACTTTGATGCCGTATTGAGCCACTTTGGGCCACTTTCTCCTACCTACAATTTTCATAAAATTATCAAATCAAGAGGTAATTTTGGTGTTGAACGGTTTAATAGTTTTAGGAATATTGTCAGTTCATAATTCTTGGTGTATGAACATGAAAAGTGCATTGAAAAGCTGATGAAAAGCTGAGCATGTATGCACCGTGAATTCAGCGGATGGCTCAATTGTTCACAAAGATCACAAAACGCTTTGTGTCATGTGTCATGGGTGAAAAGTGGAGTTAAGGGTTCGTGATAGTTAAAGCTTTCTTGACCAGCAAGCGACGTGATTCCACTTTGGTTCTCCTGAGAGATTTTTTGAAACAAAAATTGCCTTATTTCAATACACTCCAAATATTTAATAGTGCAAACTAATAAAATGCAATTTTTGCTCATATCTTTGGCGTGTTTTTTTGGCATCACAGATTATTTCGGCTATCTGTAAGAACAATGATAATAATATACATAATAATTAAAGAGGTAATATTTAGGTAGAAGGTAATTAAGTAATAATTAAATAACTAAGAAGTCAGCAAGGCAAAACAAGCACGACAAAGTTCAAGCACACCTCGTTTTTCAGGCGTGGAGAGCATAGTGGTTCTGAATACGATTTCCGGCTATGCACAAGTGATGGCCCTACCTCCGGATGAACCCTTTCTCGAGCAGCTGACTTCGGATACCCGCGACAAACAAGGTAAGAACAATATTAGATAATCTAGTACTCAAGCACAATTGTTGTAGACTGGACGGACCAACAACGTGAGTTAAGCTATAAGATGACTTAGATTCCATTAATAAATTATTTGATTTTCACCAAAGATATTGTTTGATTTGATTGACCTTCATCGAGTGTCAGCTTTGTAACAAAATAATGGCAGCGCCTTGTGGTCTTCCTTCGCAGAAGTCAAGGACCCTGGCGTGGTCAAGACGTCAGAAACAGAATCCGTGGTGAGTGTGACCCTCGACGCCGAAGAGTACTCGAGTGGGATGACCTGCAGAAGCGTCACCAACATCACCAAGGTTCTCCTGGTCGGAATCGCAGCTACTTGCATCCTATCAGTTGGCTTTGTGCTTGTTAATGAATATCTGTATTCGATTTGGTGATTTTTTGCGTGCTTTCAACATATAGATCACCATTTTTAATTGGAGTTGTCGTGTTTGACGACGGTAGGGTGGCTTGGTTGTGGTTTTCGGCTAAACAGAATATCTTCTCTTGATCCAAGCGTTGTTTGTCAATGCACAACTGACCTAGATTTAAAAATAATTGAACTCGCGTGATGGATACGTTCCTATAGCGATGAGATAGTTGTTTGTGCAGATTTTACCCTGGGTAAAAAAGTTTATTGAAAACGCACCCTTCGGTTTTAATCCCGAGAAAATCTAGGGTTGATTAAATTTTGTGAATTTTTCATTTTAATACTATGAAGGGACGCTTGAAAAAAAAAGTAGTCGAAAATAATTCAGACTACATGGAAAATAAATGTTTTTTGTGTGCTAAATCGTTGCTCGTTTTTTGAGATGAAAAAAATATACAGTTGAGCTATAGGATGCACCATGTAACAGTTTGCTTTCTTATGGGATGCAGAGGGTCAGGATAGCAACGGTACGTAAAAACCGAATTAAATATATGGGTTTTATTTGTTGATGGTTACAAAAAGTGTATTTCGGAGGCTAGATATAAGGAGATGTTGCTAGTTTGAAAAATGTGGCCAGGCTCTGACGAGAACAGATCTGCAGGCAGGTATCTGCAGTTTTGCATAGTCAGCATAGCGTGCTGCTAGGAGCAAAGGTCTACTTCAAATCAGACTAGATGGAAAATAAATTTTATTTTGTGTGCTAGCTCGTTGCTCGTTTTTTTAGATAAAAAAAATTATTGGCGAGAAAAGAGATGCTCCATATTCATCAAAGTTATTTCTTTTAAGCTCGATCTGCCACTTAATGGACCAGCTTGGCCTGATGCTGGTGAATAAAAATCGTGTCCACAACTCCGGTGCTATGTTGTTCGTGAGCAGATCATATAACGCATTGTCTGTCACTAAATGTTAACCCTACATCTACCCCACTCCGTCCCTAAGCCTAAACGACGCCTATACGCTACTCCTGGGCACAGATGCATGGCTTATAGCTAGGAAAATATTCACACCTTAGAAGGAATCCTCGCACTCAAAAGGGTTGTGGGCTTTGGAGGTCATTTATCTCAGAAAAGTAATCCACGAGGAAGTATTGAAAATTAATCTGAGGTAGGAAAGCAACGTTGTAATGCATCAAAGTTCGCTTGAGACTCGTGTATCTTCCCAATATTAGCACGTTCGTTTTCAGAAAAACTATTTGATTGGGTTTGAACTCGAGTATAGACCGTTGATAAAGCAAGCAGCACAGCTTTGCGAAAACTAATGATAATTTAGTCTGGGAGTTAGCATTCATTACCCAGTAAAATAGTTTTTCTGAAAAAAAATTAATTAGTGGTCAATCAAGAAGACATCCGTGAATCAATCTTTTACACAAAATAGCCACAAATAATTGTTAAATGGTATTCATTGGGTGTTTGTATTTTAATATTATGCACATTAATAAAGTGCACCTTTCAGGTCAAAGAAAAATTTCCCTAGCGAATAGCAAAAGAGTTGCTCTACACGTTTTGGGGAATAAATCATAGCTAAAATACCTATTTCACTCAGAGAAAAATGACGTCAGATACCCACTGGGAAAAAAATTAATTACCTCTGCTAAATAACAAAGAAAGATAGATAGAGTACAGTGGAAAAATTGTCTATTTATGTTGAAATAAATGGTATTATTTGTTTTGTAATGACGGGGTAATTTAAAAAATGTGTTTTAATACTGAGTTTTTGACAGCTGTTCATGTATATTCAGTGTAAGGTCAGATGCAGTTAAGTGTAATGTTGTTTCAATGTTAAAAATATCATAATATCAGAAAAGTTGAAGAAAAAAATTTGAACATTGATATTGAAGTTTTATATTTAATGTGTAATAATATTTAATGTATCTTATGTCGGTCACCAAGAAACTTAAATGTTTTAAATTCATAAATATCACTGAAGACAGAATATATTTTGTCCATATACTCTGTTATGTACACCCAAAATGTGCCCTCAAATATAAAGCTAAATAATTGCATTAATAGAATTTTTTTATATCTACATCCAATTTGCAATTGAAGACTTCACATAACTCGTTACTAGAACTCATAAATTGAGCATAGCACTCATGTCTTCATTCTTTTTCACAATTGTCTCCTTCGTTACTTTCTGAAAAACCAAGAATCTTCTTTATGACCTTTTCCGTTATGTAAAATGAATGCGAAATAAGGAACTAACGCTCGTATGCAAAATTGATAAAGTCCGATGAAATTTGAAAGCATCCAAAGACAATATACATAAACGTTTGTTTTCTGAGGAACGTAATCGTAACAGAGACAATCCAATATCAGTTATCTATCATAAATTACAATGCGCCCGTTTACCGTATATATCGTCTTTGATCAGGAATCAAGACCATCAATTTAAATAATCATGTTTGTAAAATTATAACTTAATTAAGTTGACACGAACCAAATTGCAATTGATCATTTTTTGCTGGGCTTAATTACTGGGTAAGTACAAAAGTTTGTAGGCATTTAAATAATAAAAATATGAAGAAATTTAAAATATTCCGTTAAAGAGACGTGCATTGTATTTATTTTGAGTATAGGAGAGCTGATATATTTCAAGGCTTAATGGAAGAGTGACTTACGGGTGGTATAGACAAAAACGCGTCGCTTTGAAGCCAGCTTTTAGCAGATGAAAGGAAGAAAAACGCTTGAATGCATTTGAAATTAAAAAAATACATAATAAAAGGGAAGAGAACTGAATGGCAAAAGTGATTTTGGAAGTACTCTCCTGAACGCAACCCGCAGAGCAAACCTGGCTCCTCCACGATTGTTGATACGATACAACTATTCCACTCAATTAAAATTGTATCAAAATGACGTCATGATACCCACTCGTTAAAGCCAGGTAGAGCAATTCGGGTTGTGATTTCCCTTTCCCTATCTTTCCCTACTTCCAGGATGGACCTGGTTGTACGTCCAGTGGGTATCTGGGGTCATCTTCTCTGATTGGAATAGGTAAATCAAGTTGTTGGAATCCATTTTGTTAAAATTAAAATTATTTTTGATGAGCGAAGCGAAATCTTCAATTCCACTTAGTGGAGAAAAAAAAATATGTTTTTTTTTGTTTGTTTGTTGTTATTTTTTGTTTGTATGTGTGTTTGTTAGCGCTCTACAGGCCAAACGGCTGCTCCAATTTTGATACAAATTTCAGGAAACCGTATTTTGTTCTCAACTTTGACCCCCTGCTTTTTTCAGCAAAGTCGGGGTAACAGTTTCTTTACTATTAAAAATTTACAAAAGATTTCAGAATTTTCAAAACTTTTCTTATTTATTACAGCCAAAAGTTATTTATATAATCACAACAAACTTAAGAAATATATTAAGCAAATTAATATGCCGCTGTGCTGAAGTTTTTTTTATCTATATCTTATCTTGTTCATTTCTTATTCGCATTGTTTCGACGATTTTCTAAGATTCTTAACTATTCATCCCTCGAGATTCAAGTGAGAGGTTTAGGTGCGATTACCTTCTTATTCTCGTAGGTCTTAAATCTTATCCTCAAGCCCTGAATAAGTTTGGTCATCTAAAACGTGATTAGATTTAGCGTTCGCGAAGCCCTAGTATTTAATATTAATCTACAAAAATAAAAACAGCACACTGCTTTCACTAGTGAAAATTACAAAGAATGACTTCTCTCAGCACATCGCTTTTTCCAAGATATCTAAGCGATTATCAATCGAATATCGAAGCCTTGCTTTGTGATTTGTGACTTAGCCTTGTGATTTCGTAAATAACAGACAGTCCGCAGTCGAGAGGAGTCCTCCGATTCTCAGAAGCTCATTTCCGAGCGTCACTAAGTGTATTTCAACGCTCTCAGGTGCCGAAATCGATTGAGCAAATCTCAATCTCGAGCCTCGCGGTGTCTTCACACATTCAGTTGACACACCTCGTCCGCCGGAAGAAAAGAGCGGAGATTAAAGGCACGTCCCTCAAGATTCGCGGAAATGACGGCAAGCTAAGCGGACGACATCGACAACGTTTCCTTGGCCACAGACACGAAATTGTCTCGGGCACAGTGTCAACATCTCAGCCACGAGGTTTAAAGCAGGCTGCGTCCTACACAAAAAAAAACAATTCGGGGAAGAGGTGGAGGATGTTTTGAAGCGAATATCAGTTTCAAATTCTGCAGATGAATATAATCTTGTATCGCTAGTACAAGGTTCAAAACTTTCGACGTTTGTTCCTGGCAGAACGGGCTTTTGACTTGAACGGTCACCCATCCAACATTGAATCCAACGCGATATTGCTGAACGTGAAAGACCTCACGAGAACCATTATTTCAAGGCTGGAATTGGAATTCCAGGGTGATACTTATAATTCTCAAGTAAACTCAAATGGTAGAAGAAAAATATTAATTTCGCTCCAAAAATATGACTGCCAATTTAAACCCACAATCTAAATTATAAGAGAATATAAAAATTTGGTCGTTAAAGCTTATAATACCTACACATAGTACATTTAGTACATAGCACATTCGAAGCAGCAATTTGAAGGTGATACGCCGCTGAGCTAAGATGCATGAACATTCCTGAAGAGATATGCATATCAAAAGCAGGAGCGAAGCGTCAGGGGAGCCTAGGCAGACACTGTCTTCCCAAAAATTGCGAAGAGTTCCTTTCTTAAAATATATTATTCGTCAATTTCATGTATCTATGGGTTCCAAAAGAACGCAGGATCATACTAGATCTTCAAAAAACTTTAAATGTAAGACCGCCTGACAACTTCACTGAGTTTCAGGACGTGTTGCATGGCGATACCCTTGATGCTAAATGCTGCAATCTAATTCAATGTAAATGCTGCAATCAAGCATTTGATAAGTTATGTTTCTTTGAGCTTTCCCCCTCTGCTAGCTTGGTTGCGACCATCCTAGCTCTGATCTCTTGCTCTACGGCGATGGAACACTGGCTGGCATATGTACGCGGTGAGCGCACGCTCACATATGCAGTGGGGCACCCCTAACCCGGTCAACCTGAGCACAGTGCACCGCGACACGGCCGAATGCACTGCCTACACATCACTGGAACATTGCAACTGCAACGGAATCAGTCGCCGCCGCCGTTTCACGTTGTCACGTTCAGGCTTGTGTTCAACCAGTTTGGTGAGTATGACATTTTGTTTACCTGACCATGATAACCTTTATTTGGCGTAGATTCAAAAGACATATTTCACACAGAGAAAATTGACGTCAGATACCCACTGGACGTACTACCAGTATGGAAAAAAATTTTAATTAGTGTAACAAGGGTTACATTTGGTCATTACTCTTTCACTAGCATTTAGCTACATCTCGAGCATTCCAGCAATACTGCATGCACTATGATCGGATATGAGTTAGCAGTTCAAAGGTGCCGACTATAGCAATTGTAAGGCTTGGTGGTTCATCAGACTGCAAGCCATTGGCAGAGCTAATTTAGACCTAGGCGAGGACAGCCGCCTGAAGCACTCACCTATTTCACTAATAAATATCACATTGAACTATATTCGACAATTATCATTAAAACCAATAAAATCGTATAACAGCGCCGTTATAGTTCTACTACGACAGCGCTTGTTACACTGGTGGCAGCGGAAAACATTTCTCAAATCAGTACCGAAGATCGAAAGCCTGAAGACGCTACCCGAAGAAACAAGAATTTTGAGGAAATTAGCGTCGAGAATTTCCCTTCGAGCTTTCAACGAGTCTGCGAGCGCACACCACTTCCCGAGCACGAACTTTCCGACGCTGGACTTTCGAGGAACCAGGGGATTGCAGAGCCGAACCTTTCGAGGAATGGTGCATTTCGTCGGGCCAGTTGGTGAGTCAAGCTAGATTGATTTTGGTAGGCAAATAATTAATTCAATTCGAGTAGTCTGTTATTTTGATTTAGTTAAATATTCATGCCAGTTGAAAAGAAGGAAAATATGGCTGATCAGGCAGAAACAGCGACGTCAATAGTAGGGTTGATTACCCAAGTAGAGCCATTTTCTGGGGAAGTAAATTCTATTCCGGTGGAGGCTTTTCTGCGTAGTGTTGATTTGGCTGGGCAGTTAGGAGCTTGGAATGACGAGCATAAGTTGGGCGTCGCTCAGTTGAAATTAAGAGGTCAAGCACGGGCGTTCATGACAATAGATAATTTCGAGTCCGGCGCACTTAAAAATTGGGGAGAGTTTAAAAATTTATTGACGCAAAAGTACAAGAAAACTGAATTTCCAGAATTTGCAGAGCAGGTGTTTCGGAATTGTGTGCAAAAAAGTAGCGAGTCAGTTGCGAATTATTCGGCTCGGCTACGAATCGAAGGCCAGGGGATGCTTCAGTTGTCGAACGATCCGGCAGAAGACAGAGTTAGGAGGAAGTTGTTTAATGATTCGTTGAGGAAGCAATTTTTGCATGGCATTAAGGGTAGTTTTAAACGTTATGTGCTGTCGAAACAACCAACTTCGTTTGAGGAGGCAATCACAGTAGCGGAGCTGGAGGAAAAGAATGAGCTTCTAGCAGCGAGTTCGAGTAAAACAGTTTTTGCGGCGAGTCACTCCAATGCGCATCAGGAAGCCGATAATCAAAATTTTAGCACCACTAGGAACGTCGGGTATGGTAGATTCAATTCCGGAGCATTTAGGCCAAGATTCCCGACCTATCAAGATTGGAGGCCGAGGTTGGACGCACCTAGGCAGAATTTCCAGGCACAGAGGCAACAATTTGAGGCGAGAGGGCAGGTTTTTGTTCCACATGTTAGAGGGCAGTTCCAGCAGGGAGCCCCACGTTTTCAAGGGAGCGACGGAACGCAGCAACAACAGCAGGAAGTACGGAACGCGTGCGATAATTGTGGGAGCAAAACGCACAACACCGCGATTTGCAGGAATAGATTTCAGCCGACATGTCAGTATTGCAATAAGCGAGGGCACACAGCAGATCGGTGTTTCGCGATTCATCCGCCGAATCAACCTCGTCCAGTAAGCGCAGAGAAAGACCCAAAATAAGGACGCCCCGTGCAGAGGCCCAGAGTCATGGTGGCGTAATGGTTGGTAGCAAAGTTAAAGGGCAAATTAAAACAAAAATATACAGCATAAGACAAGAAGTGGGGGAATTACGAGCGGTGCAGTTATTTGTGGATGAGATAGGTTACAATCTGTTGGTGGATCTAGGAGCAATGATTTCTTTGATAAAGCCGCATGTTTTGAATGGTCAGCAGTTAGAGAACGAGAGCTGGCAGAGAGAGCAGGTGACGGGCTTAGCGGGCAACGTGATACCGATTGAAGGTACGGCAACGATTCGTTTCAGCATCACCCCTTCGGCGGGATGCGCTTTTGATCACAAGTGTTACGTGTGCACCGACGAGCTAGCATTGGAAGCAGACGGTATCTTGGGAATTGATTTTCTTGACAAATATAAGGCAATAATTGATTTGAGTAGCAATGTTCTGGTAATCGGAGGCAGAATTTTACCGCTATTATACATGAATTCGGTGAGTGGGAGAGTTAATAGGGTGTCTAAAGTCAAAGAGAATATAGCGAAAGTTTCAGGATCTGTGAGTTGCGGGAACCAAATATCGCAAGTGTCAAGTGCCAGTAGTGAAAGCGAAAGCCGAAGGCAGATAACGGCGTCCCAGAAACAGACCGAGAGATTCAAAAATGTCAAGCAAATGGATTATTCGAAGAGAGGAGAGAGGGAGCATTATGCCAATACATTGAAATTGCAGAAGTTAGAAAGATTAGAATACTGTAGATATGTTAGGGAACGATTCCTGGGGAAGAGCAAGGGAAAGATGGCACTTAAGAAGGAGGCTAGGGAAGAGGTGAGTCAGCAGTCTAAGGAAGACGAAGCACAAGGCCAGTGTTTTGTCCGAAGCACATCGAGACTGGTTGTTCCCCCCCGAAGCGAATTTTTATGTGAAGGGATTCAGGACTTAGCTACTCCGGGAGACCAAATCATCGAACCTATGGAAGTGAAAGTTTATGGGATAGCAGTGGCGAGAGTAATAATTAAACCCAGAGAAGATAGACTTGTACAACTGCGATTAATGAATATTACGAATGAGGAGTTAGTTATTAATAAGGGTACGATAATTGGTCAGGCAGTTCCAATGGAGAGAATGAATAATAGTGATCTAATTAAAAAGAAGCAGGATGAAGTTTTAGTAGCAGGGGTAGGTTATACTCTGAGCAAGAAGAAGGAGAATGTTAGTGTGAGCTTAGAAGAGTTCATTGATTTATCGCACTTGGAAGGTAACCTTAGGAAAGAGACATTGGAGTTTCTAAATTCATACGCAGATATTTTTATGTTACCGGGAACAAAGTTGGGGTGTACTAGCACAGTGGTGCATGAGATTGATACAGGCAGCAGCGCACCCATAGCACACCAGCCTTACCGCGTAGCACACAGTCAGCGCCCAGTGCTAGATGCAATGATTAAGGATTTGTTGGAAGGAGGAATCATCGAACCCTCCACATCACCTTGGTCAGCAAGGGTCGTCCTCGTCAAAAAGAAAGGCAACGAAACAGGAGCGGCAGGAATGAGGCTATGTTTAGATTTCCGTCCATTGAATGCTATTACTAAACGCGATTTTTTCCCAATACCAAATTTACACGATGTCTTGGATCAGTTAGGGGCGAATAGCATGTTTTCAACATTAGATTTTCAGAGTGGATATTTTCAGGTAGGGATGGCACCAGCGGACATGGACAAGACGGGATTTTCGACTCCCACAGGTCACTATAGGTTTTTGAGAATGGGAATGGGTCTTAAGAATTCAGGGAGTACATGGCAGCGTTTGATGTATTCGGTGTTGTCAGGGTTGACGAACGAGATCTGTCAGGTCTACCTAGACGACGTCGTGGTTTATTCGAGTGGATCGCATGATAGGCATTTTCAAGCTTTGGCAAAGGTTTTCGACAGAATCAGGGAGGCAAATCTTAAATTAAAACCGTCAAAATGTAAATTTCTTGTTAAGGAGACTAAGTATCTAGGTCACGTTATTAGTTGCGATGGCGTGAAACCCGACCCAGAATTGATAAGGACAATTAGAGAATATCCAGTACCCAAAAACGTTAAAGAAGTCAGACAATTTGTAGGTCTGGTGACATTTTATGCCAAATTTATTAACAAGTGCTCACATCATACAGCTCCATTAACTAAATTAACCGTAAAAGACGTACCGTTCGAGTGGTCGGACGAATGCAAGGGTAGTTTCGAGTTTTTGCGATCAGCGCTTACGAGTAACTCGATTTTACAATATCCAAATTTTAACGAACCGTTCATATTAGCGACAGACGCATCGGGCTATGCTCTAGGATCTGTGTTATCTCAGAGGATTGGCGGGGTAGAAAAACCAGTGGCATTTGCTAGCCGTCAACTGACGAAAAGTGAAAAGAACTATACGACGACTGAGTTGGAATGCTTAGCTTTGGTTTGGAGCGTGAAACACTTCAAATGTTTCTTGTATGGCGCAGCTCATAAATGGACAGCCGTCACAGATCACAAGAGTTTACTCTATTTGCGAAATTTGAAAGACCCAACATCAAAATTAGCCAGGTGGGCATTGACATTGTCAGAATACGAATTCGAGATAGTTCATCGTTCAGGGAAACAAAATGCGAATGCGGACGCGTTGTCGAGAATCCAGAATTCAGTAAATACAGCTCAATATCAACCGGTGTTTGACAGACAACGAATAAGGGATGAACAGAGGAAGGATCCATCGATGAAAGACATGATCGCGAGGTTGGAAGAAGATTCAAACAGTAGCGAAGTTTTCGCACTAGACGATGATGGTCTTTTGTTTAAGAGTAAGTCAGCATTGCAACGTTACGATCAGTTGGTAGCTCCCATTTCGATGAAGGACCACATAATGCGAACTTATCATGATTTACCGATAATCGGACATCAAGGGTTTCAAAAGACACTAGCCATGATCAGAAGCATGTTTTTCTGGACGCGTATGTACAGCGATATCAAGACATATTGTGAAAATTGTAGGTCGTGCATTTTGCATAAAACTTCGCCGCATTTGAAGAAGGCACCCCTACGTGAGTCACCGCAAATAATGGAATCAGGAGCTAGGTGGTCGCTTGACGTGATTGGACCACTGCCAGTTTCTGCGGAGGGCTTCAAATTTATTTTGAGCGCACAAGATTCCTTCTCAAAATACATAGAATTGATACCGATTAGAGACCAAAAGGCAGAGACAATAGCTAAGGAATTCGTAGCCGGTATAGTATGTCGACATGGTACTCCGTTACAGATTCTAACAGACAAGGGCGCGAACTTTTTGTCTAAGCTTATGAAAGAAATTTGCAAAGAATTGAGAATCGACCACATTTGTACAACACCTTATTACCCTCAGGCGAATGGCGGGATTGAGAGAATGCACAGGGGATTGAAGGAGACTCTATCACATTTTGTGAGCACTGATCAGAGAGATTGGGCGAGATGGCTCCCGTTTGTGCGAGTCGCGTATTTGAGTGCTGTCCATTCTAGCACAGGAGATACACCTTTCTTTATAAATCATTTACGTGATATCAGACTTCCATATGATAATTATATTCGACCCAATAGAGTCCACTATGACTTTGATTCAAATTACGCGCGAGAAGCATTAGAAAGACTCAGGCAGACGCACGAGAACGTTAGGGAAAATTTGAAGAGATCATTTGACATAAGAAAGAAAGCGTTTGATAAAAAGACAAAGCCAGCAGATTTTAAGGTAGGCGATATTGTGTACGTGAACAACCCCGCAGGGAAGGTAGGTACAGCAAAACGATTGAACGCGAAATGGACAGGTCCATGGAGAATAATAGCACTAAAATCACCAGTAACCATCAAAATTAGAGAAGTCGAAGGTACGAGAGAGCAGACGGTGCACGCGAATCGGTTAAAACACAGCACTGAAACGCCAGTTTATTCGACAGTCGAGTCAGAGGACGATACTGAAGAGGAGGATGACCCAAGTCAAATCGAGGATGAGATCATAGATGACGAAGGAAATTATATTATTACATTACCTGCAATGCGAAAAGAAAATTCCAATGAAGCAGTTAGCATTTCGGACCAGTTACCGGATGAGGAGGAAGTGGAGATAGATGGAAGTAACGATGAAATAGTGGTGGACGACGAAGTCTTTGCGCCAGTAGTTTTGGATGAGCAGGAACAAGCAGGAACAAGCAATGAATATGAACCGCGACACAGATATCGGTTGCGTAGTGTCGGATGTGCGGACAAACACCCGTGGGTTCTCCCTAAAAACCCACCCGCAAGGAGACGAGCGAGCGACGATTGATAGTTGAATTTCTTTCATTTATTTAGTTACGATTTTTTATTTTCAATTTTTGTTTCACTTTTCATGAATTCAATGATTTTTCGCTCTTTATAAATTCACTTGTGTGCGGATTTGTCGGGTATTGCACAAAAATTGATAACGATGCTAGAGACCGCGGACGGACTCAGGAAGGATGTACACCTTGCATTAATATGTACATCGCGGGTTGACAACAGAATCGCTGAGTTTAAGCAAAATTTCATCCACTACGCAAGTACAATGACTCTACGGAAATGATTGCAAAATTTCAAGCTTAGAATTGAGTCATCAATGTACAGCTATGACAAGTGGTAATGTGTTGCTTCCCCACTTTAATGCAATTTCGACGGTAGCAAAACAGGAATCTAAATTCTTTATTCCCACAACTAGTGGCTCCGCCCCTGCGGCCTCCGGCCGCCAACCCCGGCAGGGGGCTCCGCCCCCTGGACTTCCGTAGTTTGTTGGTGGGGGGCTTCGCCCCCCAAACCCCCTCGTCAGGTATATGGGGGGCTCCGCCCCCCAAATACCCTCCGGTGCGGCCTCCGGCCGCACACCCCTGCGGGGGCTTTGCCCCCTGACATGTGAAGGGATGGACGTAATTAGAGTGAAATCATGACAGACAAATAGTTGGTCACCGTCGTATCATCCGACCACGGGGGTGAACTGACATCACAATTCAAACCTCATCTAACCGACCTACAATTTGCGAAAATATATGCAATAAGGATAATAATGGAGGTCTTATGAAAAGACTCAGACACGCAGACGTTCACCATCGATTAATGATACCAAATAATTAATTTAGAGCCGTAAAAAAAGATCCCATAATTACAGAAAGCTGATCAGAAAAAAAACGTGTTTTTTTTCGCATAGGTGCGTATTTAAGACATCCTATCGGTTTCAGTTCCCCAAGTTGCCTGCTAAATGCAGAGTTTTGTAAAGTTTCTTAATCATTACTACACAGATAAGTTGGATTTGTAGATGGCTTGTGAAGGCATGATAATAGTCTGTTTGTGAAGTGAAGGCAGGTCACAGACGTACAGAGATATCCATAGCACAGGGCTCGTTGAAACAATTTTGGGTCGGCTGACAAAAAAAAATTGAATTGTATAGAGCATTCACGTCTGGCAAGTCAAAATTTAAGGAAAGGGGCCAATTTTGGACTGGTTGTTCAAATTTGGTTCTCGAATTTGGGATTTCAATTGAAAATGGACACTTCTATACAGGCAAAATTTTTCAATTCTTTTGCCCAAATTGAACGCTCGTCATAGCAGTCAGCATTGAACGAATAAAAGCCCATTTTTAAGAAAGCCATACTACAGGGGAAAAAATGTCGAGATGGCAGTAATTTTGCCATGCTACCAACCGGAATGCATTTATGAACTACTGCCGAAATGCCCCCCCCCCCCCCACCCCCCAAAAATCCAACCTTTCCTGACATAACCCAACTTCCCAACCTAACCGTGTTGTATGTTTAATATACCATCTAACTTTGGACCTGGTACACACCACGTAGCGTAATATACTCTATCTGAAGGCAAAATGTCCGCCCAGACGTCAACTATCGATTATTGAGAAAAAGGTAGAGTGATCGCGACAAATGCGAAATGTTGATAATGAAGGATTATTTATCAGATCAGATGTTTATGGTGTTTGCTGTTTATTTGCTGCCGATTCAAAATTTTTGCGAATGAGCACGAATTTGGTATCTTAACGCGATATTGACCAAAGTTCAAGAGTTCTCACGATTTTGTCCCCTTTACCGACGCATTAAAAAAAATCCCAAAATCGTCAGTAATTTTCAGGTTCATTTTTAGTTTCAATTAAATGTGCTAAAAAAATAAAAAAATAAATGTTTATGATCAGTTGCCCAATCACTGGTGTTCCCCGAAATGCGGCTGGTTGTAGCGAGCCCCCCCTCTCCACGATGTATTAAAATGCATTTGGTGGCGCCATGTGTTAATGCAGAAAGAGTCTTGACAGCACAGCTGGCTCTCATAGACTTGATCCGGAAGACTTCAGACACAGAGCACAGCGCCTTTCTAGCTGTCAGCATTGAACGCAACGAAATAAGGGCCCATTTGCAAGTAAATTATACGTTTAAGGGGAAATAGTTTCAGAATGTCAGCAATTTTTATTTAGGATGTAGAGCCGTCAAAGAAATATCTAATGCTTATAGGAATCGGATTAGAAATTGTCAAAAACCGGGATTTTCAGCGTATTAAGGCGTATTATTAACTACACATCCATTCGGCATCAGTTTAAAAATTGCCTGCAAGTTATTAGAAAAAAATTAACGCATTACAGATTGAATAAAGTTTCCCTGTTTATTGGTTCACAGATTTGTTGAACTTGTGGCCGGCTCAATTTTGAATGCATGATAATAATCTATTCGTCCGCCCTCTTCGGATATTGCAGCCCATCTGTCTCTCATAGACTCGGTTAGGGATACTCCAAACACAGAGCACAGCGCTCTTTCAGCGGCCAAGATTGAAGGCAATGAAAAAACAACCCATTTTAAAGGAAATAATACATTGGAGCGGAAATAATGTCGATATGAGAGTAATGTTACCACTCTACCAACTGAGATGCACTTTGCAAAAAACGGAAAAAAAATTACTGCCATTTAGGGGCCTTATGCCCCCAAACGCCCTCGCCCCTACGGCCCCTGGCCGCAGACTCGTGCAGGGGACTTCGTGTCGTGTAATTAGTGGAGTAATTAATGAAATTACATTGAAATCGTTGTACCATCGACCACGGGGGTGAACTAACTTCACCTTTTCAACCTCATCTTACCGACCTAAATTTTGCGAAAATAGAGGTTTCAATAGAGGATTCATACGGCTTGTTAGCTTGTTAGTTATGGAACTAAAGCTTAACAGTGGACGCAATAAGTATCAAAAATTATATAAATGTAGAAATTTGTTGTTGAGGTAAGTTTCATTGGAAGAATATGTAGGGTTTCGGCGCAGTTTGGGAGTGTGCCGATTCCCTGTGTTAGGATGAGAGGCTCAATCGTCATGTCCGATAATTTTACATGTTCGCGCAAGTGGCGCCTTATGCCAAGACCTCCTGGTACACAACGTTGAGGGTGAAGGTGGTGTCTGAGCCCTCCACCAGCTTGCCCTGCTTGTCGGCCTGGTGGACTTCCATGGAGATCGCGGCAAAAGATCTTTCTCTTGAGAGTGCCACGTACAGTTGGCCATGGGCGAACACGGGGTTTGGCAGGTAAATGCCGACGCGGTCAAAGCTCTGGCCCTGAGCCTTGTTAATGGTCATTGCGAAAGCCAGTCGGACCGGGAACTGCAGCCGGTTCAACACAACCGGCAGCTCCGTGTCCGACGGCGACAGGTTGATGCGACTGATCAGCTTGATCGCATTGTGGCACCTGCCCCCGATAATCTCCGCTTCGATGAAATCGCGGTGGAGGGATCGCACGCGCAGACGCGTGCCGTTGCACAATCCCTCACGGAGATTCAGGTTCCGCAACAACATAATGACCGCGCCGACTTTGAGGCGCAGCAGGTGTGGCGGCATCCCCGAGGGGGTCAAGGTGTTGAGAAACTCAATTGGGTAATCCGCGATTAAGCTCTCGGCGTCGTCCCCCTCAGCTACGACCGTGTCGGCGCTGAGGTACACCTTGACCTCGCCCTCGAGGCGATCGATGACCTGATCGTTGACCGCCATGGCGTCAGTGTTCCGTGGACACAGGACCGCGTGACTGTGCATAGCCAACGCCTGATCCCGGCTGATGGTCTTGCCGAAGACGGCGTCGACGACGTTCCCCACCAGACACGCGTCGGGCACGGCGAGGTACTCGGCCGGCAGGCCGGCTTCGTTTAAAACATCGCCCCGGCCCATCTTGAGCAGCCACGCTGCAAACTCCACCTCATCGGCGTGCGCGCGCATGTTAGCCGTTAGCCGGAGCGTCGTCACGTGCCGCCAGAGAGCAGAGCGGTTGACGCACTGCTCGAGGATGCTGGTCCTATGTCCACGCCGGAGAACTGGGAGACACTGGGAAAAGTCTCCCCCGAGGATGACGACTTTTCCACCAAACGGACGGCTGTTGTTTGCCAAGTCCTGGGCACAGCGGTCCACAGTCCTCGCGGCGAGGGATGGAGTGATCGTGATCTCATCCCAGATGATCACACTCGCATCCCGAATTTCTTGGCCGTCACGAGACTGCGCTTTGACGGCGGAGGTAGAATTCTCCACGACCGGAACAGGCAAACGGAATCGCGAGTGGACGGTGCGGCCGCCCTTGAGGAGGTTGGCAGCGATCCCCGTCCACGCGACAGCAATCGCGCGCTCGCCACGGCCGCGCAAGACGCTCACAATGGTGTTGTAGAGGAACGTCTTGCCGCTACCTCCGGGTCCGTGCAGAAAGAAGCAGCGCTCTCGGACCGCGCTCGAGGCAACGGCCGCCATGATGGTGTCGTAGGCAGCTCGCTGCTCGGGGTTCAACAACGCAACATTTTCCTCGCCCTCTTCGCGCTCCGCCGCGCGATCAAACAGGTCATCTGCGGCGGGAGGCACGACGCCCATGGGTTCGGGAAGGCCAACGTCTGCGAGGCGAATGTTGTAAAAGATGAGGCAGTCTCGTATGGCGCCCAGGGTGTGGCTGAGCGTCGCGGCCTCATCGTGAACCCGAGCAAAGTCTTCGGCGAAGTCTGCGTAAAACATGTCCCACAGGTTGCCAGGGGACGTGGGGTTGTTAAAAGCGCAGATCATCGCGAAGAGGTTGCGTAGTTCCCCGGGCATTTGCAACTCGGCCGCTTCCCGAAGACATCGCTCCCACTCGACATCGTCGGCAAGTAGCTGACGGGCGATGGCGGCTTCCTTGAATGTGGGGTAGACGACGCCTTCGAATTTCCGCACGTCGGCGAAGCAAGTAGCGCCGGCCACGTGCAACAACAACAGCCGCAAGAAGTAGCGCTCAAAATCTCGAGGCGACACGCTGTACATGCGGCTGATGATGTTGGACACCCTCCTGCGACGCGGAGTCCAGGTCGAGCGAGCCCGCGCGAACACATACTCGTACGGCACCTGCCAGTACTTTAAGTGCCGCGACTCTTCGCTGGTCCGGTTCAGCTCAAACCAGGCCAACAGGGTAGACTTTTTCATCTCTGCCCTGTCGGCTGCCTCCTGCTCCGCGCCAGCGTGGAAGTGGAGAATCTGCTCTCCGGGGAGGTGACAGGCCAGCCGGATTATGGTGTGAGACTTGTCGTGCATCTCGAACTCGCAGAGCCGCCACATCGCCTCCTGTGAGCTGACGTAGCGCGTGCTCACGAACTCTGCGACCTCGTCCCAGTGCAACGTTTGCGCCCCACCACCACTACCGGCCGCACCCCCGTCTGCCGGCGCCAGCGTCGCCTGAACCAGTTCCACCCGCGCGCAGTCGTGGCCCTTATACACGTACTTGCACAGGTACTTGACACTTTTGGCAGAGCCGCAGTGCTCGAGGTTAATGTGCGAGCCGTACTTCATGGCCAAGTACGGGTTATAAGGAACCACGTAGCGGTTGTCGATAGAAAAACCGCGTCGCTGGTGGGTGACGCCGTTGTCTCGTCGCCGGTAGACGGTGTAGCCCTTGTTGTTTACTACTGACACCTCGCCAAAGTCTCGGGGAAACTTCTTCCCGCACTTGCCATCTCTCATGCAAGGCGCAGAGCGGTTGCGCACGCCGCACGGCCCGTGTATCATGTTCTTAACAACCACCTCGTGCAGCCGAGGGTTGGCGTCTTTGTGTGGGAGCTCTGCACATATCACAGCGTCAATCTGCTCTGGAGTCCGGAGCTTGTCCTCCTCGCGCAGAATGATGAGGATGTGTGCATGTGGCAGGCCACGTTTTTGGAATTCGATAACGTGGAAGTGGGCCACGGGAACTCCCAAAACATGACGCCGGGTGATGTCGAACATGAGCTCCTTGAGCTTCAGGTGGAATACACGGGCCGTGAGGTCTGGCCGATTCTCCGAGCGGTCGTACGCCTCGAGGTTGTCCTCTATCTCCTGCCACTTCGGGTTGCACGTGAATGTAAGGAAGAAGTCTGGCTTGCCGAACTTTGTCACGATGGCCATTGCATCCTGATACAATTGTTGCATATGGCGTGCACTGCCTATGAACGTAGCAGGAAGGATGACCATTCTGCCTACGTCCACACCAACTCGAGTGGCCCGGCGCTGGATGTAATCCTGCAGCCCGATGTAGCTCTCTGCCCGGATACCCTTTTGGTTCGCGTTGATAAAATTCAACCGATTCCCTTCGACCTTGGTGTAGGCGTCGACAATAAACTGCTGGGTGAGCTTTCCAGCGTGGAGAATCGGATTGAATTCACCAACGCGCACCTGCAGGCGATGGCTGTAGAACTGGAGCATGGTGATCTTGGACCTTGCTCCAGCCGGGCGGAGACCAACGTCGGAGTGCGGCATGTTGACTTGCCAGCCGGGATCCCCGTTGGGAAACAGGAGGACGTACGACATCGGGTCGACGTTGGGACTGAGGACAGAGAGCTGTTGGAAGTGACCGTCGCGTGAATGAATGCGAATGTCTCGCGTGAGTGGCGGGAAGCCGTCTTCGTCGCTCTGAAAGATGACGGCTATCTCTTCCGCGGTCGGGGCGTTGTGAGTGCCCCGACGATCTTCCAGAATGCGGAGACTGACTTCCCTGACGGGCTGGCCTGTCTCCTCCGCCAAAACTCTCTGCTCCTCCTCCCACTCGGCCAGGGTCTTGAGTCCGACCGCGAACGGGTTCACGGCGCGTACGACTGCGTCCAACTCCGTCATCAGGGCCACGTCACACTTGACATTCTCGCGTCTGTCGCCACGATGCTGACGCGCCTGGCGGGCGTCCAAGTAGTACAGGTGGGCGTACTTTGGACTGTCTGTGACACGCGGGACGTTGGCGACTCGGTGCATAATGGACCCGTGCAGCCGAAAGCAGTACGTCCCACGACCCGCCAGCCGGTCCAAGTTGGCGCCGACAGACGCGAAAGAGAGAGCGCTGTTGAACTCCCTGATGTTGGCCCGGAAGTTGGCCGCTCGGGGGTCTTTGTCCTGGGGCGGGGAGGTGAAGAGCTGGACAAACAGGAGAGGCAGAGGTGCCAAGGGTGGCAGCAACACCTTGCCCTTGTGGCAGCACACCCGGAACTTCCTGTCCCACGGTACCTCCCCGGGGAAGTGCCTCGCGTTGCATAGCTCGCACTGCACCGACATCGCCCCGCAGAGGAACGTCTCCACCGAGCGCACGTCCTGCGAGAAGGCCGCGAGGTGTGTGCGCACCAGGCCCGTAGGCGCCAGGACCACGGGGGTATTTGTGTGAGATGAGGGGGCTTGCTGCACTTCTGTATCATCATCCACCAGGGGAAAGACGGTGGGAGCTGGGGGCGGCTGGTCCAAGTCTGTGCTGCCCGCCGGCAGGGTGGTCTCAAGCCGGCGCCGGGTCGCCGTGGCTTCCCTGGAGTCCCTGGTTTGCGAGGCCTTTGCGGCAAGGCGGCTCTTCCGTTGACTATCGGTCTCAGCGAAAAGGACAGAAGTTTTTTGTGCCAGATCTGCAGCTAGCCGGGTCTCCCGTTCGTCTGGCTTTTCCAGCCGTTTACCCCGGCGTGTGCGCTGAGCCTTGTCAGCCAGCCGATTAACTCACTGCCCTTCGCTCTCCTGCGACAAACTCTGATGGTTGAGCAGCCGCTGAGCCTCGAGGCGAGCGAGCCGCGCGTCCTCCAGCTCCTCAGCCTTGCGTCGCTGGTAGTTGGCTGCTAGAGCCGCCGACCGGCGCAGGTCTCGCTCGTCCGCCTCGCGCACGGAGCACGCCTGCTGCCCCGCCACGGAGGTCTCTTGCTCAGACTCGAGCTGCTCTTGTTCGTCTGCCTGCGGACGCCCGCCCGCCTGGCGCAAGCTAAACCGCAGCCGCTTCTTAGGTGGCATCCCAAAAACGAAATAATTTGTGAATCGAAATAAAAACAGCTGGAGCCAAAAAATGCATATAAAAGTGTTTAGAAGCAACTGATCCATATACAAAAATGCATCGAAAAAACTAATAAAAAAGTCAATATAAAATGGGCTGAGAAGCACTCACTAATAAAAAAAGCTTATGCTAATAAAAAAGAATAAACGTACTCCTTGGCACCAAATTCTTAGATTTTAATTAAGTGTTCAGGAAAACTTGGTAATAATAAAAACGTGCTCAAAAGCACTTGTGAAAAAAAAAGAAGGATAATAATAAACAGAAATAAACGTGCTCCTTGGCACCAGATTCTTAGATTTTAATAAAGTGTTCAGGAAAACTTGGTAATAATAAAAACGTGCTCAAAAGCACTTGTGAAAAAAACAGAAGGATAATAATAAACAGAAATAAACGTGCTCTTTGGCACCAGATTCTTAGATTTTAATAAAGTGTTCAGGAAAACTTGGTAATAATAAAAAAGTGCTCAAAAGCACTTGTGAAAAAAACAGAAGGATAATAATAAACAGAAATAAACGTGCTCCTTGGCACCAGATTATTAGATTTTAATTAAGTGTTCAGGAAAACTTGGTTATAATAAAAACGTGCTCAAAAGCACTTGTGAAAAAAACAGAAGGATAATAATAAACAGAAATAAACGTGCTCCTTGGCACCACTTTCTTAGATTTTAATAAAGTGTTCAGGAAAACTTGGTAATAATAAAAACGTGCTCAAAAGCACTTGTGAAAAAAACAGAAGGATAATAATAAACAGAAATAAACGTGCTCCTTGGCACCAGATTCTTAGATTTTAATAAAGTGTTCAGGAAAACTTGGTAATAATAAAAACGTGCTCAAAAGCACTTGTGAAAAAAACAGAAGGATAATAATAAACAGAAATAAACGTGCTCCTTGGCACCAGATTCTTAGATTTTAATAAAGTGTTCAGGAAAACTTGGTAATAATAAAAACGTGCTCAAAAGCACTTGTGAAAAAAACAGAAGGATAATAATAAACAGAAATAAACGTGCTCCTTGGCACCAGATTCTTAGATTTTAATAAAGTGTTCAGGAAAACTTGGTTATAATAAAAACGTGCTCAAAAGCACTTGTGAAAAAAACAGAAGGATAATAATAAACAGAAATAAACGTGCTCCTTGGCACCAGATTCTTAGATTTTAATAAAGTGTTCAGGAAAACTTGGTAATAATAAAAACGTGCTCAAAAGCACTTGTGAAAAAAACAGAAGGATAATAATAAACAGAAATAAACGTGCTCCTTGGCACCAGATTCTTAGATTTTAATAAAGTGTTCAGGAAAACTTGGTAATAATAAAAACGTGCTCAAAAGCACTTGTAAAAAAAAAAACAGAAGGATAATAATAAACAGAAATAAACGTGCTCCTTGGCACCACTTTCTTAGATTTTAATAAAGTGTTCAGGAAAACTTGGTAATAATAAAAACGTGCTCAAAAGCACTTGTGAAAAAAACAGAAGGATAATAATAAACAGAAATAAACGTGCTCCTTGGCACCAGATTCTTAGATTTTAATAAAGTGTTCAGGAAAACTTGGTAATAATAAAAACGTGCTCAAAAGCACTTGTGAAAAAAACAGAATGATAATAATAAACAGAAATAAACGTGCTCCTTGGCACCAGATTCTTAGATTTTAATAAAGTGTTCAGGAAAACTTGGTTATAATAAAAACGTGCTCAAAAGCACTTGTGAAAAAAACAGAAGGATAATAATAAACAGAAATAAACGTGCTCCTTGGCACCAGATTCTTAGATTTTAATAAAGTGTTCAGGAAAACTTGGTAATAATAAAAACGTGCTCAAAAGCACTTGTGAAAAAAACAGAAGGATAATAATAAACAGAAATAAACGTGCTCCTTGGCACCAGATTCTTAGATTTTAATAAAGTGTTCAGGAAAACTTGGTAATAATAAAAACGTGCTCAAAAGCACTTGTGAAAAAAACAGAAGGATAATAATAAACAGAAATAAACGTGCTCCTTGGCACCAGATTCTTAGATTTTAATAAAGTGTTCAGGAAAACTTGGTTATAATAAAAACGTGCTCAAAAGCACTTGTGAAAAAACAGAAGGATAATAATAAACAGAAATAAACGTGCTCCTTGGCACCAGATTCTTAGATTTTAATAAAGTGTTCAGGAAAACTTGGTAATAATAAAAACGTGCTCAAAAGCACTTGTGAAAAAAACAGAAGGATAATAATAAACAGAAATAAACGTGCTCCTTGGCACCAGATTCTTAGATTTTAATAAAGTGTTCAGGAAAAGTTGGTAATAATAAAAACGTGCTCAAAAGCACTTGTGAAAAAAACAGAAGGATAATAATAAACAGAAATAAACGTGCTCCTTGGCACCAGATTCTTAGATTTTAATAAAGTGTTCAGGAAAACTTGGTAATAATAAAAACGTGCTCAAAAGCACTTGTGAAAAAAACAGAAGGATAATAATAAACAGAAATAAACGTGCTCCTTGGCACCAGATTCTTAGATTTTAATAAAGTGTTCAGAAAACTTGGTAATAATAAAAACGTGCTCAAAAGCACTTGTGAAAAAAACAGAAGGATAATAATAAACAGAAATAAACGTGCTCCTTGGCACCAGATTCTTAGATTTTAATAAAGTGTTCAGGAAAACTTGGTAATAATAAAAACGTGCTCAAAAGCACTTGTGAAAAAAACAGAAGGATAATAATAAACAGAAATAAACGTGCTCCTTGGCACCAGATTCTTAGATTTTAATAAAGTGTTCAGGAAAACTTGGTAATAATAAAAACGTGCTCAAAAGCACTTGTGAAAAAAACAGAAGGATAATAATAAACAGAAATAAACGTGCTCCTTGGCACCAGATTCTTAGATTTTAATAAAGTGTTCAGGAAAACTTGGTAATAATAAAAACGTGCTCAAAAGCACTTGTGAAAAAAACAGAAGGATAGTAATAATCAGTAATAAACGTGCTCCTTGGCACCAGATTCTTAGATTTTAATAAAGTGTTCAGGAAAACTTGGTAATAATAAAAACGTGCACAAAAAAACAGAAGAATATTAAGAAAAAGAAATAGATGTGCTCCTTGGCACCAGATTCTTGATCCAAAAACGTGTACAGAACCACCTTAACTCCAAGAGAAACAATAAATGTGGCGGAGACCGCACTGCAAGTACGGTTGACATACAACAACCCTGGTATACAACAACG
The DNA here is from genome assembly GCA_921293315.2 of Nemurella pictetii. NCBI lineage: Eukaryota > Metazoa > Arthropoda > Insecta > Plecoptera > Nemouridae > Nemurella > Nemurella pictetii. The sequence continues at coordinate 8,438,034 of OV121126.1, forward strand.
CCAGATGCAAAAGAATGTTTTGAAATTCACGGCTATGAGAGCAGAGAGGACACAGATGTTGTCGTCTCGAAGTTCGCTAGTGAAGTGAGCTCGTGAGGGTGGGTTCGATGGTAATAAACAGTCAAGGTCCGGCACCTTGTCAAGGTCAAGGTCAAGGCACCCCAAAACACACAGCACAGCGCTCCTCTAGCAGCCAGCAACGCAACGCAACGCAACGCAACGCAACGCAACGCAACGCAACGCAACGCAACGCAACGCAACGCAACGCAACGCAACGCAACGCAACGCAACGCTCCTCTAGCAGCCAGCAACGCAACGCAACGCAACGCAACGCAACGCAACGCAACGCAACGCAACGCAACGCAACGCAACGCAACGCAACGCAACGCTCCTCTAGCAGCCAGCAACGCAACGCAACGCAACGCAACGCAACGCAACGCAACGCAACGCAACGCTCCTCTAGCAGCCAGCAACGCAACGCAACGCAACGCAACGCAACGCAACGCAACGCAACGCAACGCAACGCAACGCAACGCAACGCAACGCAACGCAACGCAACGCAACGCAACGCAACGCAACGCAACGCAACGCAACGCAACGCAACGCTCCTCTAGCAGCCAGCAACGCAACGCAACGCAACGCAACGCAACGCAACGCAACGCAACGCAACGCTCCTCTAGCAGCCAGCAACGCAACGCAACGCAACGCAACGCAACGCAACGCAACGCAACGCAACGCAACGCAACGCAACGCAACGCAACGCAACGCAACGCAACGCAACGACACGAAACGCAACGCAACGCAACGCTACGCAACGCAACGCAACGCAACGCAACGCAACGCAACGCAACGCAACGCAACGACACGCAACGCAACGCAATGCAACGCAAAGAAACGCAACGCAATGCAACGCAACGCAACGCAATGCAACGCAACGCAAAGCAATGCAATGCAACGCAACGCAACGCAAGGAAACGCAACGCAACGCAACGCAACGCAACGCAACGCAACGCAACGCAACGCAACGCAACGCAACGCAACGCAACGCAACGCAGCGCAACGCAACGCAACGCAACGCAACGCAACGCAACGCAACGCAACGCAACGCAACGCAACGCAACGCAACGCAACGCAACGCAACGACACGAAACGCAACGCAACGCAACGCTACGCAACGCAACGCATCGCAACGCAACGCAACGCAACGCAACGCAACGCAACGCAACGCAACGACACGCAACGCAACGCAATGCAACGCAAAGAAACGCAACGCAATGCAACGCAACGCAACGCAATGCAACGCAACGCAAAGCAATGCAATGCAACGCAACGCAACGCAAGGAAACGCAACGCAACGCAACGCAACGCAACGCAACGCAACGCAACGCAACGCAACGCAACGCAACGCAACGCAACGCAACGCAACGCAACGCAACGCAACGCAACGCAACGCAACGCAACGCAACGCAACGCAACGCAACGCAACGCTACGCAACGCAACGCAACGCAACGCAACGCAACGCAACGCAACGCAACGCAACGCAACGCAACGCAACGCAACGCAACGCAACGCAACGCAACGCAACGCAACGCAACGCAATGCAACGCAACGCAACGTAATGCAATGCAACGCAACGCAACGCAACGCAACGCAACGCAATGCAACGCAACGCAACGTAATGCAATGCAACGCAAGGAAACGCAACGCAATGCAACGCAACGCAACGCAATGCAACGCAACGCAAAGCAATGCATTGCAACGCAACGCAACGCAAGGAATCGCAACGCAATACAACGCAACGCAATGCAACGCAACGCAATGCAATGCAACGCAACGCAACGCAAAGCAATGCAACGCAATGCAACGCAACGCAACGCAACGCTGAAATGCAACGCTTTGTAGATTTTTGAATTCGTGACAGCCCCTTGTGAAAGCATGATAATAACCTGTTCATGCGCTCTCTTCGCGGGGAAGGAACCACAGCTCCCTCATTAATTCGGTCCGCGACTCTCCAAAACACACCGTACAGCGCACGTCTAGCAGCCAGTATTGAACGCAATGAAGGTCGTTTTGCGTTTTTTTTCTACTAAGTAATCCCTTCTCCCAAAAAAAAGCCCACCCCCACGGCCTGCGGCCACGGACTCGTGCATGATTAGTGTAAAAATGAAGAAAATTAGAATAAACTCATGACGGGAAAATAGTTATCATGAGAGGTTGGAGTTTATCAACAGTAGCTCAATCACAGGAGTTCCCTGAAATGCTGCTGGCTGTCGAGCGCCCCTTCTCTCAAAGATGTATCATAAAATGCACGTGATGGAGTCATGTGTTTGTCCAGAAAGTGTTGCCAGATGCTTGTTTTTTCTGCTGGTGGAAGTAGGTCACAGGCCCAAGATCGCTAAACGTTGCCACAAGAGACAGCCAATATTATGATCATTTGTCGATGCAAGCAAATCGGATGCAACTTTTAGCAGAATGAGAGTGTGCAATAGAATTGAATCATCACTGGTCAATCACTCGGTTTTTTTTGTGCACTTCTTGATTTTATCAAGTGTCAAATATGAGCCAAATATCACAATTGTTAACACAAATTTTAATTCACACTTTTGTTATTATGCTGTACCTTCATTGTTTTTTTTTTTCACCACTGTACGCGAACTTGAACGAAGTTATCACCACCGGTTCTCCATTTTTGGGATTCTTAAAAAAAGGGGGATTTTTAATCACCATAGAGTTATGATTTAGAACCGTTAAGATCAGAAATCAGAAATTGTCAAAAAACCGTGATTTCCGGCGTGTAGTTGCGCATATTACACGGTAAGTTTACTTGGTCATTGCTATACAGATTTGTTGATTTTGTGCCGGCCCATCTGCCCTCTTCGGAGAATGACCCACAGCTGGCTCTCGAAACTACTTTGTCCGGCGCCCCCCACACACAGCGCTCGCCTAGCAGCCAGCATTAAACGCAAAAGGGCAAATTTTTATGATGGCGATACCATGCTACCAACTGGCATACACGAACACTAAACAACAAATGCCATAGAAAGCCCCCCAAAATAAGAGCCCATTTTGGCCAAATCGAGGCAAGACCCGACAGGCCTAATTTTGGGCTAGTTAATTATAAATCATGGATTTGTAATGTTAAAAGACGCTTCTACGCGGATACAAATTTTCAATCCTTTGAGTCCAAATTTGGTGGTTGAACCTCCCCCCCTACCAAAAAAAAGGGCCCATTTTGGCCAAACCATAGCAAGACTCCATCAGTGAGGTGTAGAATGTTGGATTGATTTCGTGCTAACTGTAGAGTCGAATGTTTTTGTTTTTGTGAAAAGATTCCCTCCCCCCCAAAAAGGGCCCAATTTTGGGCTGGCGGATTTTAAATTATAGGTTTGAATTAAAAATGAACACTTTTACACGGGTACAAATTTTCAATTCTATGTGTCCAAATTTGACGGGTAAACCCCCCCAAAAAAGGGCCCATTTTGGTCAGACCGAAGCGAGACCCCAGCAGTGACTTGTAGGATGTGTGATCGAGTGCGTTTCCAGAATTTCATAAAGTTAGGAAAATAACTGCCAAGTGTAATCGCAATTTTTTGTTTCTGCTAAATGACCCCCTCAAAAGGGCCCAATTTTGGGCTGGCTGATTTGAAAATTTTAATTTGAATTGAAAATGGTCGCTGCTACACGGGTATAAATTTTCAATCCTCCAAGTCCAAATTTGGTAGGTGAACCCCCCCCAAAAAAGGGCCCATTTTGGTCAAACCGCAGCGAGACCCCCTCGTTGCACCCATTTACGGTGTATCGAGTGCGTTTCCAAAATTTCATAAGAATCGGATGGTAACTTTAGGCGTGCATAGACATGTCTGAAAGTGATGAAAACACACCGAACCACAGGGATAATATTAGTATAGGGATAGATGAGTCCTTTAGGAATTTCACGAAAATGTTCGAGTCAAGTAGGTTGCCAGCTGAGAAAATAATATCAAAAATTTCAAAAATACTTAATTTCACGGATAGTCAGAGTCCACGTTTGGCCGGAGTTAAGATACAGCACATTCAGGAGATGCTGCATGATATGGCAGAAGATGACGCAATAGCATCGGTTCAAGGAATCACAAATTACGCGCATCACGCATCGATCACGTTTATACTTGTCATCATTATAACTGTGTCAGTGGTAGTGTACAGGAAGAGATCGAGAGCCAACGAAACTTTTCCTCCACCACCCATGAATATGAGTCCAATTCATACCTCAGTAACCATCCACGAACCAGAATTTTCACCCAAAGAACCTGAGCGAGCACGACCAAGAACAACCCGTCCTACTTTCTAAATTTCCTAACACTAAATGTGTGAGTGTTGTGACTAATATGTACTAATGTTATGTGGGAGATGTCGTCTGAAAGACACTAAAAGGAAAAAAAAAGGGAGAAAAAAAAATATATATATATTATGTTAAATATAAAAAAAAAAAAAAAAAAAAAAAAAAAAAAAAAAAAAAAAAAAGGGATATTGAAACCAAAATATATCATATGTATAAGATAGAATGAGTTTTATGGATATAAATTAATTGTCTACTGGAGAACTGTTAGAAATGCTTGAAAGTGTTCTAAGAATAGTTAAAGATTAAAATAAATGACTTGTAATGATTTTAAGGATGAAGAGATGATGATTGAGTTATTGTTAATGGAAATATTTAAATCGATTATAGTTAGCACACTATGGTGGAGAAGATAAAAAGGGAAATAGTAATTGTAATCGGAAGTTGATCAAAGAGCCGAACGTTAAGTATATATCAAAATAGGGACATGAATAATATGTTGATGGAAGAAATCGTAAAGGACAATTTTCTGCTGTAAGATGTGTTGTGTTCTAGATTCAACCCTTCGGGCGACATGCGGTCCGAGACATAAGCACACTGAACTCATACGCACGACGCACAACGCATAACGCACAACGCACAGCACGCCATCTCAAAACGCTGAGGTCACGCAAGTCGGACAATTAGAAGACGATCGAAATGGACTCTGCATTGAACACAGTCGACGACGCATCGACGGCAGCAATCAGGAAGAAGGAAATCGGCGACGTTCGAGTTATCAGCAATAAATGACTTTGGTCAGCGAATTCTTCGACGGTCGATGTTGCGATTGTATAGCGAATGGATGAATGTCCATGCGTAAATGACTTAATTACAGTGTCAGCGTTTGTGTAAATACCATAGTATTTGAGTTATTTCATAGTGTTGCGGTAATATGAACTCTCGTCCAGACCCATGCTCGTACCATTTCATATCGTTTAAGATTTTCGCGTTTCAAATTCCCCATTTTTCAGACAGAATATGCAAAAGTTTAAATATCTAAACAATGGAAGACGTGTTATTACGATATCTTCTTATCAATTTTAAATTATGAATGAATTTGAATTGTATTTTATTAATTTAGCAAGCGAGGAGTGTGTTATTGTTTTATGTATCTGTGCAAGAATAGTCAAAATGGTTCCAGAGTTATGTTGTAAAATGTGAAAATAGGCGAGAAGAGTTTTGAGATAAGAGGCAAAGCTACTCAGTTATACGATCATCACGTAAGCATTTTCAATCAATTTTGGTGCCCAAAATTTCAATTAATGCTTCCTTCACTAAGGGGGAAGGATTGTAACAAGGGTTACATTTGGTCATTACTCTTTCACTAGCATTTAGCTACATCTCGAGCATTCCAGCAATACTGCATGCACTATGATCGGATATGAGTTAGCAGTTCAAAGGTGCCGACTATAGCAATTGTAAGGCTTGGTGGTTCATCAGACTGCAAGCCATTGGCAGAGCTAATTTAGACCTAGGCGAGGACAGCCGCCTGAAGCACTCACCTATTTCACTAATAAATATCACATTGAACTATATTCGACAATTATCATTAAAACCAATAAAATCGTATAACAGCGCCGTTATAGTTCTACTACGACAGCGCTTGTTACATTAGCTCTGCTAAATAACAAAGGCATTTAGGTGTGCCTAATGGTCATTTAGGTTTTGCCAAGGAGCTTATACCAGGGTTTTGCACTATGGGGTTTGACATATGGGAAATGTGGCTGCCTTATGAGCTTAGAAATTATTATAAAAAAAGTAAGAGGCACAAGCACATAGAGCCGGTGGCACGGGTTTCCGATGCTCGTTTTAGTAAAATGGACCAGCTCAGGAGGTGTTTAAAAACAGTCTGAAATGTAATTACTTCTATCAAAAGAAATTAATTCAGAAAATATAGTGTGGGAAGTAGGCAAATAGACTGGGGTCCAGGGTGTAGTTTGATTTTCTGTAAAAAAGAAGCTTATCCTATTGTACTGCCATAAAGTAAGCTTCTCTCTGGAAGTACTGTTAGTCAAGTTAACTCATCACTTTACAAAATATATGTTTTTTTTCCCTTAAAATATTATTTAAGTACTTCTTAGAATGGATACTAAAATATTGTTTTAGTATATGACAATTGTCTCTGTAACTATAATTTCCAGTGTAATTAATAATTAATCTAGATCTAATTAAGAAGCAAAGCCTACTGTTGAACTTCCTGCTGAAAAGATCAGTCGTGATTTCCACTTATCGCTCTGATTTTTGTTTTGAAGTCTCTTACTTTCGTAAGTCTCGTGTCATTTACAAATCTTATCACGTTAGTCTTATGCCAAGTCCCCAAAAGTCTTTCCGCCCTCAATGGGCGCATGGGAGCATTCCTGATTTTTATGAAATATTTCTGGTATATTTTTTTCTTAACTTAAATCCTGTAGTACTATTTTTACAACACATTCCAATAACAGCTTATGTTTTAAATCAGTTTTTGCAAAGAAAGCAATTTTTCAAATAACTTTTCACGCTAAAGAGCCCTAACCATTTTAATAATTTCCGTTTAACTTGTTATTTATGTTAATGCTTTTAATATGGCAACTGTGTTAAAATTTAACTGTGGCATCAGTACTAATTGCCTTGAAAATTACATTTTATATGCTGCTTTTCCGACCTTTTTTCTCCATTGGTTGTTCCCATAGGGAGGCGGCTACGAATGGTCAAGCACAGGGAAAAATTCTTTTGAGTTCTGAACATGTGGTTAAAATTTTGGCTTGATCTTTAAGGATATAACCGTCAAGTTTCTTGTTAATTGCTTTGCTGAAAGCAATTGGGCAGCCGTCAATTTACATTTATTTTACATCATTATGGCGAATATGCCGTGTTTAATCATCGCAAAGCACGATCATTGATAGCTAGTAGTACAAAATCCCATTGAATGGCTTAGAACATACCGTGTGTAGCTTTTTACTGTAGATTCTGTACCTGATTCTAGTTTTTGAACTTCTTTTACAAATTCTATATCCACAACACTTGAAATGTTTTTATATCAAACTCTTTCAATTCAAAACCACTTTAAAAGAGAATCTCACTTGTCAATGGCAGTCTGATGATGGGTATAGAAATTTCTGAAAAGAATTGAGGAAGATACAAACCTAGCCACTCCATGACTATATTTTTCAACAGAGCTAATGTTTCCTTAAATTGACAACCCTTCTTAAAATACATATAGCACACATAACTCACGTGATTAAGTTTTTAATTGGTAGTCATGAGTACATTGATATTTCACAGAATAAAATATAAAATCAGTGCATATTTTGAAGAGTACTTCTACGGTTCCTATGTCTTCAATTGAACTCTTACACACTAAATTTATTCAAGAAAGTAAAAACCTATTTGGATGCATTGTGTTCCCAGAAACCATTCGAATGTATTTTTGTTAAGTTAGCTGGCTCTGCAGAAATGTAAAGCCGGAAATAAAAAATCAAACTAGCCACAGGTTTGAGATGTTTTCTCGTTCGTAGGTGCCGAAACAGTATGAGGATAGGTCACAGGGTGTTCCCAATGGAGGAAGTAGAAGAGATCGAGGAACAAGACAGCTCTTCGTCGGCTGACGGTGAGTCTATTAATTATTGATGAGAGCAAGTAGCAAAGCAAGTGAGCCGAATCTTCAATTACCCTAGCTGTTGAAATAAATCCGTTTTTTTAAATGTCTGTTTGCTACATCCAAAACAACTGGAAGTATTTTGATGAAATTTTCAGAAAACTTATATTTTTCTCCCAACTTAGATCTGCTACTATTTACAGCACATTAAATTAACAACTAATCATAAACAAATATGTTCTTAGGAACATTTTTGGTTTATTTCAATTTCAAACATTCATGACACATGCATATGTGAAAAAAATTGTTGCATGTTGAGTAGGTATTAGACCTAGATCCTTCTGAAAACAAACGTGCTAAGTTAAGGAAAAGACTTGATTCTTAAGAAATTAACAGCAACGTTTTTATATGGCTTTTTAGACTTTTTTCCCAGTTCTGGCCTACTCAATTTAACATCGAAGATTGTTCAATCAGTATCACTCAAAACGGCTCGTTCAAATAAACGTTCGTGAAGCCCTCGTGGCAAATTTACTCAAAGCAAAGCAGACGATGGTTCCGATAGGTAGGATGGTTCCCAGGTTAACTGTTGCCCCTCACCTCTAATGATATTATAATCTGTGTGATCAATTGATATTCACAAAGACTGTCGAATGGTCATGATCATGGTATAAGTCGTTGTTTAATAAGCCCACACAACATGAGTGGAGATGTTATAGAATTCCCCTTACGAACGCACGCATGCAAAAAAATATCTCGCGTGTTAAGCATGCAGTTATGGTTCTAAAGCTTACGCTATGAAAAATTGATAAGCTTTGAGGGACGAGTATTATTTTTATAATTAAACGAAAGAAAACAAACACTGATCTTGTCAAATATCGGAAATCTGTTGTTTTCTTATCAATTACAAACAAATGCTTGCCTGCTGTCAGATAATCGAGGCTGTAAATCGAGGCTGTAAATCGAGGCTGTATATACCCCTGTTGCTAAAAGGAATTACTAAGTACGATGGTGTGCAACGTGCCTTTGTTAAGAGTTTACGAAGCCTTTCTCGTAAACGTAGAAGTCAATTTTGATATTTTTAATATTCTTTGTGATGGGTATAATTATAACCGACTTCCTATGAGGCATAGGTTCAAATTGGTCAGAAATTTTATCACGTAAAAAATGTTGTGATGTCTTCAATGAACAGGCTACAACTGTTAATATCAACTGTTGATATCTATTAAGCCTAGGCCGTAAAATATTGGAAACTCGACCGAATTATCACTGTTGAGCTGGTGACAGAATTGTCAGCGCAGCTTAGGCGCCTTGTCTAGAAGTTAAAGCAGCACAGCCATCTTACTATTTAAAACCTCTTTACTTACGTCTTATTATGTAAGACAGGGGAGCCTTTTCTGTTACTAATGTTCAATCTCAAGTGACAACATCGCCTTTACTGCATAACTGGATATATTTACTGAACAAGTCGGCCTGGTTCGCCACCAGCGATTTATCGAAAGATTTTGTCTTATAGTTCTTGGATGAAATTAAAAGCTTGCGCTATGAAAAATTGATAAGCAATGAGGAACGACCATGATTTTTATAATTAAACGCAAGAAAACATACACTATCTTTCCAAATATCTATAATTAGTTGTTTTAATTTCAATTTCCTGCACATCACAGAAAAATAATTTTGTTTAACCATCTGTCACCACTGACTTTCGTTTTCATGTACACTTTTCGCCCGTTGTTCTTTCAATTATTTCTAATGGCTGTCGGCTTATGTCATAGGTGTGGAGGACGGCGGATGCGACCGACTCATCGTTTGGACGCTCAGAGCACTGATCTGCATGAGTGTCCTAGTTGTTTTTTGCTTTGTCGTGGCGATACTCGTGGGTTTAATCCTGCTGTTTCGCGCTCTTGGAGACAAAATATCGTATTTTGAACCTACGGATGGCGGTCAGAGAGAAGATGTGTCATAAAAACAGTTGATCTTCTCTGATGCATTGCTTGCACTGCTAACATCATGCAATAATACAATACACCTACTCCATTCAATCGATATTCTATCAATATGACGTCATGATACCCACTCGCTAAAGCCAGGTAGAGCAATTCCGGTGGTGATTTCCCTATCTTCCTTTGTTATTCAGCAGAGCTAATTAATATTTTTTTTCAAATTGGAAGTACGTCCAGTGGGTATCTGAAGTCATTTTTGTCTGAGTGAAATAGGTCTTTTCAAGAATACAATTCGCGTTCACCAATCTGGCATTGCTTTTTTTCAAATTAAAGACAAAAAATGTACTTTATAATATTCAACTAACACCAATGAGTTGGAGGTCTAAAAACATCCTTATGGTCGATACCAATGTCTATGAAATCAATCTATTGCTTTTCAGCCATTGTTTTAAAGCTGATGCTTTGATTTTCATGCTTTCCTGCAAATGCTATTAATGATGCTATCCTACCACTGCTACCGTTTGATTTTGTACGCTCATGCATCTCATTTTCTAGACACTTTTTTTGTTTGAATGCAAATTAAATTATTAAAAGAGTATTTCAACTCATTTTTGCTTACTGAAGCTAAAAAAGCTTGTTGAAAAAACTGTATAAAATGAATGATAAATATGATCGGTGAAAGGTTTGTGTTCTGTGCAATCTACGTTGAGTGATCAACAGGCTAGCGCTTCAAGCTAGCGTGGGGAAGACCTGCTTCCCTGCTTGTAGTGGCTGGGGGTGGCTTAAGGGGTGGCTTAAGGGGTGGATTGGGGTGGTTTGGGGTGGCTGCCCACGCCGTCACCTTGCCAACGCCGATCTCACGGACAATAGCAGCGGCTCAAGTCGGCGCGTGTCGTCACTTTGCAGTTCCGATGAATTTGTAAAAAAGCGTCCGTTTTCCTCGTCGCACAAACTTCTTGGGATTGGGTAATTTTCGTCGAGATGTTTTCTCTGGTTTTGATTTGACAGTAAGACTGTCAAGGACTGTAATATTTTGTTTGTCAAATTTTACTGTGATTTCTGGGTAATTTTTACAATAATTATGTATAACTCCGAGTTTGAGATAGACTACTCGACAACCATTCATATTCACAACTTCTGATTGACTGTTTTTTTTCGTTGTACCTAAACATTAATTTTTTAAGTTCTAAAATTGAACTTTCAGTTAATTGAAGCCATCGTGTAACCAAGTATTTAGCAAATAGTTATTTTTTAATCCCAAAATGAATCCCATCCATATTTTGTTGAACAAAAATGGGATTCGGAATTGTCTGAGCGCTAGATGTATGAGCAGCTATTTGGGCGTGTTTGTAATGTCTCCAATGATTCATTTGGTCGGCTTCTTTCACGGGCTCCGCTCTTGCCAAAGATTTGAAAAATACGGCCAGATCACCAAGTCTGGCCACCACGGAGAATATATAAATCACGAAATACGAAGAAACTAAAGCTATTCATGTGTACCAAGATAGAAAAATGTTTTAAAACAGTTCGTTCCAACTAAATGTTGCAAATATATTCTGTTAAGAAATTATCCAGCCACAAAAAAAATGTTTAAATAGCAGAAATAAAATGGGGTTGTTCAGAAAATGCGATGACAGTCATCAAAAAAACTGGTTACAGCGGTATGACTATATTACCGCTTCAAATTTAAGGCATACAATAAATAATTTGTATTGACTCCCTCCCTGGGCCTTACCTGTAACTTTCGGACTTTAGTAAAGTTTACTTTAGTTCAGCTTGGTTTTCCGATGTGAAGAGGTATATTTATGTATGTGGATAAGACTCATCAGAATCGTGTTTCAATCTCTCGCAAGACCTTATCGAACGCGACAGCCTAGCGAGTAGCGACCAGTCTGAGTGTGCAGCCCGCGACAAAGTTTCCTCACTGTGCGAAGTACGGGCGTATACTGAACCCTATGCCCCCTTAAATGTTCCAAGAAGCCGAGGACACGCCGAGAGAGAGGGCGGCAAATTAGCGTTGAGCTGAGAAGTGAACGCATCAATTATGGAGAGTGGCAAAGCATCACAGCAGCCAAAGAATCGACATGTGTGACGATTCGCTGACGTCTTGCAAATCCTTCCAGAGGTCTTGACAGCAGCTATTATCGAGTTTTTTTTTGTCTGTTTTTGTTTGTCCTGACAAACATCAGGAGGAGCGAAGAGAGTGAAGCAGTGTTAAAGCTTTCCAAACTAAAAGATGTACTGATTAATTTTGATTTGCACACATGCACATATATATTAACCAACAAACGAATAGGTAGCTAACAGTGGGTTATAAAAAATATTTATTTTGCTTTTCAGAAAAAATAATTTAACTGGGTAATATTTGGGTGCTAACTTGCTAAGACTAGGAAAAGACTCGCGTATTTCATAGTTAGTAGCACCAACTGTTAGTATATTAATGAGTTCAAGTTATAAATTCATTCATTCATAGCAACACGTCGTGACTCATGTCTACAGTTCCGATAAGCTTGACTTGAAAATGAGATGATGGTCACGTCCTCATCTCACCCTTCATATGATAGAAAATAGCGTATACCGAACGAGTCCTATAAATTGCACCATAATTAAAATGAAGCAGGTCATCATTTTGTAAAGGTCGACAATCGCGCAATGAAAATTTCATCCATGTTTACTTAAAGTCATTTGTTTGAAATAGACCTGCTAAATTACACATTGATTGAAGTGGTCTTTAATGCGACTTAAAATTCTAAAGCAAAACCTTGCTCTTCGTTACTGTTGATACTGAAATACTCGTTGCATGTCGTTCGGTATTCTAACAATAAATAATTATTTTTCTTATAATTACCACGCTTCGTTATTTTTCCAATGGTTCCATGTTCATAAAATCCTTTTATCTATCGTTATGTTTTTGAAAAAGTATGACTTTCTGATTCTGAGCTAATGCCTCCATCCTATTATTTTTAGCAAATGCATGGAAATTTTAATGTTCGTGTTAAATGGGGTGGTATGCTTAGTGCCATGAAATGGATATAGAATTGGGAATCGATCTTGAAATCAATATCCTTGTAGCTCAATTATAATACATTGTGTTGTCTAGCATCAATTTTTACCTGTACCCCTTAGCCCTGACACTCTCAATCATAAAGACTACAAAGATGAGATGGGATGGTCTGGACCAAAGTCTAGACCATCCCCACATGCTTGTGAGCGCTTACCTCAGTCGTCCCCATGGAAAATCCCTACCGCCACGTTTTGAAGATTTATATGGAATTACCATTCTTGAAGTACCAGCTTTGAGACGTCATTGACATCATCTCAGCACACACAGATTCCATGGAACAGCGGTAAACGCTGCATCTTGCGGATCACTTTCACCATTTGCAACTAATATCTTCGTCAAGAAACTCTGAAATAGTGATGACCGCTACTTCAAATTTTAAGCGAAATGCTCCTAGCGAGTGCAAAACACAACTGGTGTCGATGTCAAAGCACGGCCCGAGAGGAGCTCAAACGAGATCCTGGACACCATAAAACATTGCTCGTGATACCCCCACCTAAATTAAATTACACTGCTACCTACCTTATCTACCTGTAATTGCTTGTCATGTTCTTGTTTTCATTACCTAATCATCACTCAAATGTATTCATTGATGTAAAAGATCTAAAATTAACATTAGACGGCAAAGTGTAGAATCCCAGAGGAAGGGTTATATTTGGTATTTTTTCTAGGCTCGAATAAAAAAATACAAATAAAGTAAGTCTTAATAAAGTTTATGAATAAATTCATAATTGTTTCAGCTGCACCCATTTCATTGACTTACAACTATTGTTAATTGTTTTTAGTTTATTTGGCAATCGACCGATCCATTTTATTTAGTTTAGGCCTTCTATATGATACCATCAATATAACATATCAAGTAGAATATATATAAAAAAGGATGAAAGAACCACAAATCCACCGCGCTAGTCTCATTGCTAGAGGCTCTCGAGGCAAGAGGGAACCTAGAGAAACTAGAGGAGCTAGCTGGCAGGTATTGGAGGGCGAGAGCATAGAACAACGCAGCCAGAGAAAACCCCAGCAGAGAGGCGAGGCCCAGTCTTATAATCGCGATGGTCTCCTTGTTCACCCGGAGACGCTCTGAAAGCAAGTCAAATTTTGACAACTTTCAGAGAGGAATAGTCGCTAAATTTGCATGCAGAAAATTGTTCCTGATACAATATCAGGCATCTGATCCCACCTGGCATCCAATTTTTTTGTCGGTCTAAAACAGATGACGTTGATAATGCAGCTATAGTCTCACCTCTGTCTTGCACATCCATCAGGTAAAGCCTGGCCAGACGAGCAGAGGATCCTGGCTCTAGCTCTAGCTCCCCAGGGGCGTTATGGACCAATCTGCGTTTCTTCACACGTCTGGTTGGCCTTTTGCCACTCGTCTTCATCACGAACACCTGCAGCGCAGGAGTGTGCTAACAACATTCAATATTTGGAAAAAAATAATTCAGATAAGATGGCATAAGATGGTCAAAGAGTAAATGGGCATATCTTAGCCTACAATATTTTTACCTTCAAGATAAAGATACACGCTGAACATGTGAGATAGATTTCACATTCTCTTGGAGCTTTTTCATTCTGACTAACCAACCTCGGACAGTTTTCTTGATAAACCACCAATGAACATTAAAATTGTAGCCAATTTTACGAACTTAATCAGGATATATTTATTTGAAAACTGTTTTCCTGCTTCAGGGCTTTCTTCCATGCTAACATTCCGAGGGATATAAAATCAACTTTTGGACTCATGTCTGCTAGAGAAGGAGGCAAAAAGAAGCAACCTGTTGTTGCTTTGGTTCGATCACCTGAGACTTGTAGCTAATTGTATTCAACGTTTATTTTGAATTCAAATATCATTCCAATTGCACTGAATCAAATCGCTCTGACTAATCATAAGTATAGGTTAACAAACTGAGCGTGATTCTCATTATATCAGCATCACAATTAGCCTAATATGCTATTAATTACACCATTGACGGGTTCGGGTCTGGGAAAATAACAATGAAGCCTGACAATGTTGTCGATATTTTGGGCTGGCAAGCAACTAGCTCCATGCAAAGTGCTCGATTTGCCGCAGATGAAAACTTCGACAATAATGAGCAGAGAGCACTGCGCTAGCAATTATGAGATCAGCGGCAGCCTTTCAGCATCTTTACCACTACACCAGCTGAAATTGGAACTAATAAAAAAATTGTAAATTTGAATGAACAGTATTTTTGCGTTTTAGGCAGGGGCCATAACGGTGACACTATAGACAGAGAGAGCTGAGAGAGCAGAGAGAGCTGGTGCAATGCAATTGGTAACAACGTAAATTGATCATTTTATTTATCGGCTTCATCTCAATACAGAGATGAATAATAAAGAAAGCATTGTTGAAGCGATGGCAGTGTAAAACTCGTAAACGCTTATTTTACGGTTTTGCTTATAATTATTATATTAAAGAATTAGCTAATTTTATTGATAATATACTCTTAATATTATACTTGCTCCTAGCTTTAAAGAAGAAAAAGTTTTTTTAGAATTTTCATCAAAATCTGTGAAATAGTTATGCATATATAAGCGCGAATAGACGTACAAAAAACGAATTTCCTTGTCATGTTACGCTCATCAGCAAAATGTAGAAAGCTGTTCATTTCATTAAAGAAAACTAAAAGAAATTTAAATTTAAATTGAAATAAACTCACCTATAGTAGTTATTTTTTTTTGAAAGGTTGTCACCTGGCCTAGATCTTGATCGAAGACACGCGAGCGTTAGTGGACGAGATAATTTAACTGCCTTGTGAAAGGAAAATGAAGATCGACCCGCACCTCTCGGTGATTCTGTCAAGACAGTCGACGGAAAAAGTTGACAAGTCCCTTTCCTGGAATTTCAACTTCCTAGCACCCCCCCAACGAGCCCTCACCCCACCTGTTAACGAGAAACCTTCCACCAACCAGGCTCGCTCCAGATCTCCGCCACTTTAGCTGCTTTGCCAAAGCATCTTGCTTTACTTTTGCTGCTGCGAAAAGGTGAAAAAGGTAATTTTTTGGAAGGTAATTATTGTTAGAATCCCGGTGTCGTATCAAAGATATGCGCCAAGGAAATATATCAACGTTACAAAGAATCCATCATTTGTAAACTAAACAGTAGATCTGAGATGAATTGTTTTGGTGACGAATGCATCTGTATCTATACTTGAACATAAAATTACAGGTATAGGTATACCAAACTTTTAAATGCGTTTCTTACGTAAAAGAATATAGGACAGTAAACAAGATTTTAAAACTCGTTATGTTATGCTATACTTTTATAATATACCTTTGCTATTATTGTGTCGAATATATTTTTAAATTTTCACTTGAAACATGGCAAGAAAAAATCCTCTATATTTTTAGAGATCTTTCATAATTTATTATCCATGTATTTTAAAATATCTGCCATTCCTACTAACTATCCTTGAATGGCCGAGTAAGAAAAGTTAATTTGTTAGAGTCCCACTGTCTTTTGGACTTCGCTCATGAATTGGGTTGCCGGTCATCGCCAACGTAAATTTAATATGAACTAAAACTACAAAAAATATATAATAAATATGCCAAAAACTCATATTTGTGGAGATGCGTGCATACAAAAAATACATACTTGTTTCTCATGGTCGAGGCCCAACAACAGCGTGGTCTTGTGGGTTAAGCGCTGGTTTGCGGATAACTGATCGAGGCGGCTCGGGTTCGATTCCCGCTGCCGGCGTAACTTTTTGGCAGTGTCTGGCACTGGCTGAATACTGAACACACAATAAACACTAAAACTACCCAACTCAGCACTAAAAAGTATAAAGCCGATCACGGAACTCATGCCGGCGTCAAAGACATTTTCATCCACCTCTTTATGGTACAATTTGCCGTTTGATCGCTAAATAGTGGTTATGGCGTCAATTGACAACAGCGAATTCTGTGAATTGTTCAATCAACTATCAAACACCTCTAAAACCACGTCTTAAAACCACGAAGTTCGACGATCTTCAGCTGAATTTCACTTTTTGCTAGATTCTCGATGTCATACTGGGACAACGACAGATGCGAATATGGCTTTTATTAGACAGCTTCAAACATTACTCAAAAACAGCGTGGTCCTATGGATTGCACGCTTGCTTCCGGGATTTAATTCCGACTCAGATTAGAACCCCATGGGAAGCGTAACTTTATGGCAATGTATGGCACAGGCAAAAAAGGAATACACACTGAATAACACTGAAAGTACAGGACTTGGACGTTGGGAATCTCCGTAACACGAGCATTTCATCTTAAAAAAAGCATACCAGCCCACCAAAGGCAATGAGTCGGGAGAATTCATCTCGGAAATTCATCGATGGCGTGGTGCATCGGATAGTCCACCTGCTTGGTAACCTAGCGGCGCGTGTTTAATTCCCATTGCCTCCAGCCTGCACCAATCCTGCACCTTAACCACTCGGTCAACGAGTCTCGATTTATTGATGGAGATTTTTTGGGTATATGAATTACTCTCGTTTGTTTACCTTTACGCCCGGGGGCGTACCCCCGCCACCCAAATTTATGAGCAAAGCTTAAAGGCCATTCGGATTTAAACGTATCATCTCTGCCACTCATCCATTTGAGTGATGTGGAGATAGATAATATTGTTGTATATATTTATTATTTTAAAGATCTTTAAAGAGGGGTCGAACCCTGCTCAAGCATATTTCCAATTACCAACTACACCACTTTTCACAGATTTATTCTTCCTCTAGCTGTATGACATCTTAGAATGATATAAATGAAATATAGGTACTACATAATTTTAATAAGCTAAATTATTTCACCCGATACAGTATAAACTCCATCGCTAGCAAGTATATTCTGCAGCTAAATGCAAAACTTCAAACTAACTACTCCGTGCAAGCGCACCGCTCGGTGTTGACAGTATGTACGCTAGCACGTGCCCAGCATCTTATAACAGCACACCAGCGAGGGAAACAATCAGTGTGTCTGGGGTCGGGGACATCATCAACAGCGCACAGGGCTTCCCAAGCTTTTGGCAACTGTCGAACTTACAGATCACGCTTTCATCAGATTTGTTATCACCCATCTCCTTATGCAATTATCATTTTGATAGCAAAAGAGTGATTGTGGCGTCACTCGACGACGGCGAAGTCTGTGAACTATAAAACCACGAAGAGATTGCGAATGCGAAGAAACGCAGTTGTGCCGTGCACTCGGCGTTGAACGCGATGGCCCAGTCGTTACGACGACGAAATGCTGCATGCTGATATTGCTTGACTGTATTCCTTCAGTGAAACACATCATGGTTAAAATATCACATAGGAGAAACGAAATCAAGGCCAATTTTATTGTATCTCCTAATGGTGGCTTGATTCTACTCGATTTTGATGGGTATAAAATATGCAATTACGTTGTGTCTCAAAGTCTGGCCACAGTTTAAAGAAACAGACCGAAGCCTCACAAATGCACACATATTTCTCAATCCACTGAAAGGGAATGACAAATACACCACAAAGCGCAGTGCCAGTGTGGATCAATGGATTACACATTAAAATATGCCTTGGACTTTGCGTTCGATCCCTGTAGGAGACGAGGCTTTTTGGCAATACCGTGCACTGGCAAAAAAACTTAATACAAGCTAAACAACACTGAAGTACCTATACAGGACCACACCAGCACCCCATCTGCAATTAGTAGGGAAAATTCAACGATAATTATCATCGGTGGTGCGGTGCAATGGGTAGCCCACTTTCCAGGCATTCCGGCGGCGCGGGTTCAAATCCCGTTCACGTCAATTTTTTGGAACTTAAAATTCAATTGGAATTTGTTCTAATGTGTCTTGCTAAGTTGCCACATAATAATTAATCCAAAATTGCAAGCGCAGTGTCTCCAACTGAGCAAGCGGGTTGGCGAGTCTCATTTAAGTCATTTTTTTGTGTTAAATCTTAAAGCGTGTAGGCAGACAAAAGGGATAAAGACTCCTCCTAAGGGGCCCAATCTTGGGGTGGTTGATTTAAAAAAAAAGATTTTTATTACAAATTTTTATTTTTGTGTGTCCTATATTGACAGGTGACCCCCCCATTTCCAAAAGGGCCCCTTTTCGGTCAAACCGAAGTAAGATCCCGACCATGCGTTGTAGAATTTTGAATCGATTGCGTTCCAAGAAATTCATAAGAATATATATTCTTTAGGATTATAATAATTGCAAGCAATTGATTGACTGAATCAGTGATGAAAGTAGTATCATGGGTTTTCTAATGATTGCCCAGACAAGGTAGGATTTGGTATGAATCGCTGCCACCAGAGTCCAGTTAAGGACTCGAATTAATATTTGAGATGAGGGAAATATCTAGAACGGAGGCGTGTGGGTAGGTTCGTCGGGGGGTAGTCCGAAGAAGCAGAAACTCTCTCTTAAATTGGTTTAATGATAATTCGTACAAATACAATGATATATCGAATGCAACTTACATGGATACTGCAGAAGATGGTTTGCACTTAACGAATACAAAAATAGAACTTGGTGCGCTTCAGATGAATTTGACGAGTAACGTTGACTGTAAAACAGAACTTTCCACTTGCAAATTGAGATTTGAGGTGAGTCACACAGCTTCGAAAGAGCCGTAGTAAAACACCGAAATCCAAAATACAAGTGAATAGATCGTGTATGAGACTTGTACTGTAGGTTTTGGTAACTTGCACAGCTGCGAAAGAGCCGTAGAAAAGTACCGAAATCTAGGATACAGGTGAACAGATCGCAATATTTCAGAAAGATTTGACGAGTAACGTAGACTGTCAACAGAACTTTTCACTTGCAAACCGGGTTTTGGGTGAGTCACACAGCTACGAAAGAGCCGTAGTAAAACACCGAAATCCAGAATATAAGCGAATAGTACGTGTAAGATACAATTGTACGTAGATCTGGGTGAGTTACACAGCTGCGAAAGAGCCGTAGTAAAGCACCGAGATCCAGGATACAAGTGTACAGGTTGCACTCTTCTTCCTCTCTGGTTTCTACTGAATTAGAAGGCTGCTTATATACCCAGATATTTAGGCTTTGATTAACATGTGTGAATGCATAAGTGTGTGACTTTATGACAAATCCATTCTAGATGTCAACTTATTTGGTTGATTGATTGAACAGATGCCTCCTTTCAAGCATGTTAATCTATAAGCATATACTAATTATATAGCCTGGGTTACTCTGGTCAATTAGGTACTTGAAAACCTCGCCCGCGCCTTGTAGTGTGCGTGAGAATCTTTTAGATGTGAAATAAAGCAAGTTTACAGTAGGATTAATAAAAGAGGGTAGGGTGTATGAAACATATTCATGTAGTGAACGATATTTCACTACATCACCCCTCGCCACGAAAAAATTGGGGCATCTCTGCAAGAGATGTCACAATTTAACAATAATGAGGTTGAAGTCATCTAAGAAAATAATAATATGGCTTTTAAGTCAGTAGAACCAGAGGTATCAAAACAAAAACATGCGACAATATCCATCAAGTTGAACATAAGAAAAAAAAATGGTACACTCAGAGGTGTAAAATTATAATACGAGAGAAAAAAAAATATAGTTAGATGTTTAAGATGTGTTTAAAATGTGGAGAACAGAGACACACAGTTTTTGAATGACTCGAATATTCATTAAATTGAATAAAAATGCACAATGGGTCATCATGGCTATTATCAACGTTCGGCAGGATTGTCTTTGGCTGCGAATCTCAACACTTAGCTCGTTACACTCGCACTATATATGGTACACTGTTGGGGTTGAATCGCACGATCAACCGCGGTGGCCGGTGGTAGAATCGGTGGTAGAATTGGTTATATTATAAGATTCTTGAGGCGTCCGCATGCGATAGTTGAGTGCGTCCCAAAGCAGTGGGTACGTTTGCTCAGTGAGAACGGCCGTGGGGACTCGCAACCGAAAGATCCGCCGTCCGAAGATGAAACCTGAGAATGAGAAGGAAAAAATGTAGATATTCGTAACATATAAAAATTGAATGGGGGAGGGTGAGCTGTTTGCTGTGTGGGGTTGTTACCAGATAGTAGCACATGTAAATGAGCGCAATAGTGCTCAATAATGATAAAAGTAACCCAAAAACTAAAATGAAATTAATTAAGGTTTTTTTTTTGTAGTCCAAATTGAAGCATGGAGATACTATATCAATAATAATCAGTGAATCAAAAATAGTGAAAGAAAATGATATGAAAATAAAGATAGATTTTGAAAGTGAAAATAAGACACAGTGTCAAAAATTTAAAAAATTTCATATAAACATATAAAAAAAACAATAAAATAAGTAATCGGCCATTAAGTGTTTAGTTGATAGAAAAAAATTGGATTATTGGATTTTTCAATTCTTCGGTTTTTCAATTTTTCGGTTTTTCAATTTTTCAATTTTTCAATTATTCGGTTTTTCAATTGTTCGTATGAAGGAGGAAATGGTTAGTAAATGGTTATGGTTTAGTCATATTTGAACAATTATGTGGTGAGAAAAATGGGCCTTTTTCTAATTGATAAAATATAATTTTGTTTTGATAAGGATAAAAATTGCTTTTAATAATAATTATTATAATTTATCTGCTTACTGTTCACATAAAAATATCATAAAAAAAAGAAGTAAAATTTATATAAAGTAGTTCAAGAGTGTGCTGAGTTGGTCAATGTGATGATGTTGGCAACTCTTGTTTAAATTAAGGATTGCTTTTTTTAGTGGAAACACTCTTAAATCATAATGAGAAGTTACATAATTCAGAAAAAGACTGGAAAAGGTAAATTCAAGATTGATTTTCTGAAAGAAAGAAAAAAATGATTAGTGATGTCTGGTGAGCCGAGGTTTGGGTCCCATGACCGTGTTCCTCGTGCTCGATGTGTCGGGCGCGGCCTGTCGCACCCTGCTAGTCGGGGATGACCAGCGAGCCTGTTGTGTACCACACGACATGGTGTGGCCGGACGCACACCGTATCGTAGCATGTTGACACTATGGCGAGCTGTAACAACTAGCAATCTGTTTAGTGATGCTGATGCGATAGTATTTGGTTAAATCTTCAGAACTATCCATTTTATATATTTGGCCAGTATTGACTGGTATGGAAAGATCATTGACTGTTACGTTCTGTATTTGTAACTGCGATGCGTGGTCGGCTAGTTCATTATAGAGCGGTCCGCCAGAATGATTTCAAGCTCATTACCTGCGGCTCAAGGGTAATTGAGTGTCCCGAGGAATTTATAGGAGCTTGAGGAGAGATTTCATGATTTAAAGTTGAGTAGTAGAGATTATTCCGGTAGATATCCACACAAAGGAATTCACATACGACTTGGAATAAAAATAGATTTAGGAGTTGAACCCGTGGAAGAGGAAGGGTTAACTCGGAATTACAACGGGAAGTTGCAAGAGAGAATGATTCCTGTGGATACCAACACTAAGGAATTCAGAAAAAAAAATGATAATGTAAAGAATTGAGTCATTAGAGTGATTCCTGTGGATACCAACACAAAGGAATTCACTACGACTCAGAATGAAAATTGAATAAAAAGTTGAACCCGTGGAAGAGAAAGGGTTAACTTGGAATTACAACGAGAAGTTGCAAGAGAGAATGATTCCTGTGGATACCAACACTAAGGAATTCATTAAAAATAATTAACGGGGGATTTTTAAGAATCACCGCCAGTTAAGAGTCTACATAGCTTGTAACCCGATACGATAACGAAAAACATAATAATCTGTGGCAGTAATCATAAGAAGCCACGGATTATAAACGCTGGCACTTATCTGCGACTCTTGCATAACCAAGATTAATCATCAAAATGAAAAAAATCTGCTTTTTCTCGATTTTCGTGATTTAAATGACACGGCTGGATTCATATTTGTCAGCAGATT
The DNA here is from genome assembly GCA_921293315.2 of Nemurella pictetii. Taxonomy (NCBI): domain Eukaryota; kingdom Metazoa; phylum Arthropoda; class Insecta; order Plecoptera; family Nemouridae; genus Nemurella; species Nemurella pictetii. The sequence goes on from OV121126.1 coordinate 8,460,842, forward strand.
GTATGATACTTTGAATAAAAGTTCTAGTGCACTTATTGGCTTTACTGCAGCACATTTTCAATCACGGCAAAGAATTGGTAGTACGTCACGTTATAAGCCGCTCTAATCCTGTGTCGAGTTTGTTGTAAACATTGCTGAACAGCATTCCGCAAGCAAACTTTCATTGAGTAGTAGATGCCGAGAATACAAATCAATCAGTATTTGTTTGCGATTAATTTTATTGATACCATCGTGTTTTTGATGGACAGTACATGGAACACATTTTTTTATTCGATCTTCTGGCGTGATTTTTACCCATAACATTATGAAAATTAATTTTTTCCACCATGGTTGAAATCACATTCTTGTGACGAACACTAAGAAATAACATGGTTGTTGCTTCAAAAAAGTCTGCCCAAAGAGCATAACTAGACTTAGTATGCAGTTTCACAATGCTTGAACGCAGACGAACATTTTAACGCCACAAAAGTGTCATTTTGAAACTTATCTGATTCCGAACAAAGTAACGAAATAACAATTATATTTTTGAATACGTACTACATATTAGTTTCAATTAATATACATCGATTGCATGGAGCCATGGATCGGAAACACTCCGTTGCCGATTTATTTGTTGGCTGTTTGCGCCTTCGCACTTTTCCTCTGCAATTTCGCGGCGGCTTTCATGTCTTTGGCGTTTTGAGCCGCAGCACTGGCTTCAACAACGCATCGCGGATCTCGGATGTCTGTCTTCAACATTCGTTTACTGTACTGCGGGTTGCAAATTTCAATGACTAGGCACTTGTTATAAAACCTAGAACAAACAAAAATTATAGATTCATCAGCGTCTACCAATAGTCACTCCCAGCAGAGATCGAGCATATATTTTTTCTCACTCACCAACAAAGGCGCGCTTCCATCTTCTCACGCCAGAAGTCCTCGTTCCTTTCAACACGTTCGAATGTGAACCACTTCGTAGTGTATATAACAAAATAGCACAAAGACTAACGGGTTCGCATGTCTGTGCTGTATGATCTGTTCAATTAGTTATGAGTGTTACGCGGGCTTCTGCTATTTTCATTTTTTTTTCTACCCTGTATGCATGCTTGTGATGCAGAATAAAATGAAGATGAAATTGAAATTGAAATTGAATTGAATACAAACGATGATGGTTAGTTTAAGCAACATTGCTTTGTTTAGTGAATAAAATATACTTTTTGATCTATAAAAACACTCTGTCTCCACGGAACGAGCCGTCATCGGCCATATCTTACGCCGACTAAATTTTATCGCTAACTAGCGTCAGCATGCCGAGTGCCGACTTCCTAGAATCTCTTCTCTTCCGACTTGACAATCATGCAATTCCGAAAATTACACAATAATACAAAATAACTATATTTGTTAGACCCAAGCAAGCAATGAAAAATATCGGACACCCAATATATCGATTTTCATTATTATCGGATTTCCTTCTAAGATCAATACAAACGTGCGTAACACAAGTTTCAGTTTTAGAGCACTGATAGATTGAGTAAAGTTGAGTAGAAAAGTTGAGTGAGACCCACCCAACTAGGTTTACAGATTGATTATTGGTGCTTAACGACGCACTGTTTTGACAACTGGCCCTTTGGCACTGGTCTAATGGCGTCGGTGAATGAAATGGTGATGATGAGGGTGATGATGAACCTAACCTAGTCTAGAAGGGAGGAGGGGAAACCCGGTGCCGGCACGTAGCCTACTCCTGTCGAAAAGCACCAAGGGGACCACCGGCTTTACGTCCCTTCCGAAGGACGGTACAACTCGAACAACAGGATTCCTCCACTAATCCGTGCTGTCGAGAGGTTGATAAGCAAGGCGAGTAAAGTTGTTGTACTAACTTCAAACCCTCCAACCTCTCTCCCGAACAGAACTGATCATGTGCATGATGGTCACCCATCAAACACCTGACCCAGCGCGATGTTGCTTAACTTCGGTGATCTCACGAGAACCGGTGTTTCCAACATGCCAAACCGTTCGGTTAGGTTTACAGAGCAGTGGGTGAAGGAATGATGCATATTAATCGGTAATTTTCGTCGGATTTTTTCATTTCAACATTGCTTTTGATGTGCAAGCAGAGACGAATCCAGTCGTATCGATAAAACAGTATGAAACACGGATTTGTATCGATATCCTTTTTTATTAACTTTCTATTGAACTCGGTGTCGGGTTGTGCAAGTATAATCTCCAAGAGTGTTTTTATTTCTCATGCTGATAACGAGGCAGTAAAACTGGAAGATTATTTCCATCGGGTCTAATCCGTGAAAGATTAGCTTTCTCACACGGAAATTTTTGGTAGTGCAGAGGTCCACGTGGTTACTTTTCCTGCCCCCTAAAATGTTCCCTATATTTATGAAAAAAAATCAGTGGATAGTTGAAAAAATTTCTAACACGCGATGTAAAGGCTCGTGTCGATCGGACGTTTACTTTGTTCACAAATAAATCTTGAATTTGGGACTTTTTGTGGGTGTTTTTTAAACGAAAACACCACTTTTCTTTCTTCTCTGGTTGTTTTATTTTCCATCCGATCTCAATTAAAATTTACTAGGCGGGTCGGAGTACTCTTCCTCTACACACTGATTTTTTTTCAAAAATATTGGGATCAATTTAGGGGGCAGGAAAAGTAATTACGTGGACCTCTGCATTTTAGGCTTTTAAGCTGACTTTAGCTGGCTCTTAAGGGAATATTGGCTTGCGAGGTATTTATAATATCTCGTGAGACAGCCGGAGGAGTGATAAGTTTCCGAGGGGAGTCCAACGGAGTTACTTTACATAAATAAGAAGGAATTTTATAAAAAAAAAGTGTTTTTAACGTCATCCATGGTCGTGGAGGAAACAGTGTTCGGAACAGGTGAAGATAATGATTGGTTTGTAGAAGCAGCGCTTATGTAATGGCTGATCTAGTCACCGTATCAACAGTGTGCTCATGAAATGTTATCCGCAGCCATACGCATGGATGGGCTAGATTGAGGGGAAAAATAGACATAATAATGGCAGAGGAAGCGGGTACGTCATTGCCGTAAGAAATGTCGATTAGCTCATGAGATGAGCCATCGAGGCTAGAAATTTGGTTTGGTTGATTGGGGAGACCTCGGAAGATTCGCGTTTTGTGCCGTGATGCGTGCGCGTCGTCGGCATTCGTAATCAGTGTGGCCCCATACTTGGCAGTGTGTACAGTGTAGTGATCCTCGTGCTTGATTTGGGGGGTTGGGGCAATTAGGAGCGATATGGTCGTCGAGTCCACATTTGTAACAAAGTGAAGTGTTATTTTCTACTTCTTCTGAGAGGGGGAAGTACCTGCGCGTTGGTCTTAGTGTGCGATATGGCATGTTTTCCGGTGTTTGTCTGTGGGTTGATGGTGACGAAGATAAATATGGATATGGATCTTGAGGAGGGATAGATAATTGTTTTATTACAGTTTCCATTGTCTTCATGAGAGATAGAAGGTTTGGATCAGTTGGAGGTGGTTTAGTGGGTATTAAAGGTGGTGTCTGTTGTCTTTCTGGTTGTTTGTGGGTTGGGGTGTTTTGAGGGGCAGCGATGTTGACGGCGTATGCCTTCTTTTTTGAAGAATTCTTTTGTTCGAATTTCGTAGCAAAGGCAACGGCATCGTCCAGGGTGTCGGGTGGATACATAATTAAAAGATTTCCACCTGATTCCTCTCGTGTTCCGTTAATAAATACGGATAGAATGCCGTTTTCGACGAGCTGAGTTCGTGTAATTTTGTCAGCTGCGTTGATAGCAGAAGAAGCTGCTGTGAGACCAGCAATTTTAAGTCGGGTAACAAATGCTTTGGCGGACTCTAAAGGACGCTGTGCGCATTGATAGAATGAGTGTAATGGATCGAGTAGCGGAGGTGCCTCTCGGTACCAATCGCGGAACTTTTGTTTGATAATATTCCAGTCTTCGTCCTGAGCGGATGAATTAGCTCGTAAAAACAATAGAGCTGGTCCGACTAATCTTGATTTTAAAACCGCGAGTTTTTGAATTTCTGACCAAGAGCCTAGCTGAGCAGCTGTTTCGATGGATGTAAAAAATTCAGATACGGAAGTAGTTCCTGGTTCTCCGGTAAAATATCGTACAATAGAAATAAATCCGCCTACATTATAGCCGGCAAGTAATGCGTTGCCGTCGACAAGTGGGTCTTGAACTTGTTCAGCCATTGTAATTATGTGGGGGGGGGGGGGTTACGGGGTATGGGGTGGTTGTGAGAGAAAAAGAAGAGCACAGACAGTTGTTAAAAATAGAGAGTTCCTGTTAAAAAAAAAATTGTGTATCCCACCGCTTGCTACCAGTTTATCATGGGTTTTCTAATGATTGCCCAGACAAGGTAGGATTTGGTATGAATCGCTGCCACCAGAGTCCAGTTAAGGACTCGAATTAATATTTGAGATGAGGGAAATATCTAGAACGGAGGCGTGTGGGTAGGTTCGTCGGGGGGTAGTCCGAAGAAGCAGAAACTCTCTCTTAAATTGGTTTAATGATAATTCGTACAAATACAATGATATATCGAATGCAACTTACATGGATACTGCAGAAGATGGTTTGCACTTAACGAATACAAAAATAGAACTTGGTGCGCTTCAGATGAATTTGACGAGTAACGTTGACTGTAAAACAGAACTTTCCACTTGCAAATTGAGATTTGAGGTGAGTCACACAGCTTCGAAAGAGCCGTAGTAAAACACCGAAATCCAAAATACAAGTGAATAGATCGTGTATGAGACTTGTACTGTAGGTTTTGGTAACTTGCACAGCTGCGAAAGAGCCGTAGAAAAGTACCGAAATCTAGGATACAGGTGAACAGATCGCAATATTTCAGAAAGATTTGACGAGTAACGTAGACTGTCAACAGAACTTTTCACTTGCAAACCGGGTTTTGGGTGAGTCACACAGCTACGAAAGAGCCGTAGTAAAACACCGAAATCCAGAATATAAGCGAATAGTACGTGTAAGATACAATTGTACGTAGATCTGGGTGAGTTACACAGCTGCGAAAGAGCCGTAGTAAAGCACCGAGATCCAGGATACAAGTGTACAGGTTGCACTCTTCTTCCTCTCTGGTTTCTACTGAATTAGAAGGCTGCTTATATACCCAGATATTTAGGCTTTGATTAACATGTGTGAATGCATAAGTGTGTGACTTTATGACAAATCCATTCTAGATGTCAACTTATTTGGTTGATTGATTGAACAGATGCCTCCTTTCAAGCATGTTAATCTATAAGCATATACTAATTATATAGCCTGGGTTACTCTGGTCAATTAGGTACTTGAAAACCTCGCCCGCGCCTTGTAGTGTGCGTGAGAATCTTTTAGATGTGAAATAAAGCAAGTTTACAGTAGGATTAATAAAAGAGGGTAGGGTGTATGAAACATATTCATGTAGTGAACGATATTTCACTACATCACCCCTCGCCACGAAAAAATTGGGGCATCTCTGCAAGAGATGTCACAATTTAACAATAATGAGGTTGAAGTCATCTAAGAAAATAATAATATGGCTTTTAAGTCAGTAGAACCAGAGGTATCAAAACAAAAACATGCGACAATATCCATCAAGTTGAACATAAGAAAAAAAAATGGTACACTCAGAGGTGTAAAATTATAATACGAGAGAAAAAAAAATATAGTTAGATGTTTAAGATGTGTTTAAAATGTGGAGAACAGAGACACACAGTTTTTGAATGACTCGAATATTCATTAAATTGAATAAAAATGCACAATGGGTCATCATGGCTATTATCAACGTTCGGCAGGATTGTCTTTGGCTGCGAATCTCAACACTTAGCTCGTTACACTCGCACTATATATGGTACACTGTTGGGGTTGAATCGCACGATCAACCGCGGTGGCCGGTGGTAGAATCGGTGGTAGAATTGGTTATATTATAAGATTCTTGAGGCGTCCGCATGCGATAGTTGAGTGCGTCCCAAAGCAGTGGGTACGTTTGCTCAGTGAGAACGGCCGTGGGGACTCGCAACCGAAAGATCCGCCGTCCGAAGATGAAACCTGAGAATGAGAAGGAAAAAATGTAGATATTCGTAACATATAAAAATTGAATGGGGGAGGGTGAGCTGTTTGCTGTGTGGGGTTGTTACCAGATAGTAGCACATGTAAATGAGCGCAATAGTGCTCAATAATGATAAAAGTAACCCAAAAACTAAAATGAAATTAATTAAGGTTTTTTTTTTGTAGTCCAAATTGAAGCATGGAGATACTATATCAATAATAATCAGTGAATCAAAAATAGTGAAAGAAAATGATATGAAAATAAAGATAGATTTTGAAAGTGAAAATAAGACACAGTGTCAAAAATTTAAAAAATTTCATATAAACATATAAAAAAAACAATAAAATAAGTAATCGGCCATTAAGTGTTTAGTTGATAGAAAAAAATTGGATTATTGGATTTTTCAATTCTTCGGTTTTTCAATTTTTCGGTTTTTCAATTTTTCAATTTTTCAATTATTCGGTTTTTCAATTGTTCGTATGAAGGAGGAAATGGTTAGTAAATGGTTATGGTTTAGTCATATTTGAACAATTATGTGGTGAGAAAAATGGGCCTTTTTCTAATTGATAAAATATAATTTTGTTTTGATAAGGATAAAAATTGCTTTTAATAATAATTATTATAATTTATCTGCTTACTGTTCACATAAAAATATCATAAAAAAAAGAAGTAAAATTTATATAAAGTAGTTCAAGAGTGTGCTGAGTTGGTCAATGTGATGATGTTGGCAACTCTTGTTTAAATTAAGGATTGCTTTTTTTAGTGGAAACACTCTTAAATCATAATGAGAAGTTACATAATTCAGAAAAAGACTGGAAAAGGTAAATTCAAGATTGATTTTCTGAAAGAAAGAAAAAAATGATTAGTGATGTCTGGTGAGCCGAGGTTTGGGTCCCATGACCGTGTTCCTCGTGCTCGATGTGTCGGGCGCGGCCTGTCGCACCCTGCTAGTCGGGGATGACCAGCGAGCCTGTTGTGTACCACACGACATGGTGTGGCCGGACGCACACCGTATCGTAGCATGTTGACACTATGGCGAGCTGTAACAACTAGCAATCTGTTTAGTGATGCTGATGCGATAGTATTTGGTTAAATCTTCAGAACTATCCATTTTATATATTTGGCCAGTATTGACTGGTATGGAAAGATCATTGACTGTTACGTTCTGTATTTGTAACTGCGATGCGTGGTCGGCTAGTTCATTATAGAGCGGTCCGCCAGAATGATTTCAAGCTCATTACCTGCGGCTCAAGGGTAATTGAGTGTCCCGAGGAATTTATAGGAGCTTGAGGAGAGATTTCATGATTTAAAGTTGAGTAGTAGAGATTATTCCGGTAGATATCCACACAAAGGAATTCACATACGACTTGGAATAAAAATAGATTTAGGAGTTGAACCCGTGGAAGAGGAAGGGTTAACTCGGAATTACAACGGGAAGTTGCAAGAGAGAATGATTCCTGTGGATACCAACACTAAGGAATTCAGAAAAAAAAATGATAATGTAAAGAATTGAGTCATTAGAGTGATTCCTGTGGATACCAACACAAAGGAATTCACTACGACTCAGAATGAAAATTGAATAAAAAGTTGAACCCGTGGAAGAGAAAGGGTTAACTTGGAATTACAACGAGAAGTTGCAAGAGAGAATGATTCCTGTGGATACCAACACTAAGGAATTCATTAAAAATAATTAACGGGGGATTTTTAAGAATCACCGCCAGTTAAGAGTCTACATAGCTTGTAACCCGATACGATAACGAAAAACATAATAATCTGTGGCAGTAATCATAAGAAGCCACGGATTATAAACGCTGGCACTTATCTGCGACTCTTGCATAACCAAGATTAATCATCAAAATGAAAAAAATCTGCTTTTTCTCGATTTTCGTGATTTAAATGACACGGCTGGATTCATATTTGTCAGCAGATTGTATGATACTTTGAATAAAAGTTCTAGTGCACTTATTGGCTTTACTGCAGCACATTTTCAATCACGGCAAAGAATTGGTAGTACGTCACGTTATAAGCCGCTCTAATCCTGTGTCGAGTTTGTTGTAAACATTGCTGAACAGCATTCCGCAAGCAAACTTTCATTGAGTAGTAGATGCCGAGAATACAAATCAATCAGTATTTGTTTGCGATTAATTTTATTGATACCATCGTGTTTTTGATGGACAGTACATGGAACACATTTTTTTATTCGATCTTCTGGCGTGATTTTTACCCATAACATTATGAAAATTAATTTTTTCCACCATGGTTGAAATCACATTCTTGTGACGAACACTAAGAAATAACATGGTTGTTGCTTCAAAAAAGTCTGCCCAAAGAGCATAACTAGACTTAGTATGCAGTTTCACAATGCTTGAACGCAGACGAACATTTTAACGCCACAAAAGTGTCATTTTGAAACTTATCTGATTCCGAACAAAGTAACGAAATAACAATTATATTTTTGAATACGTACTACATATTAGTTTCAATTAATATACATCGATTGCATGGAGCCATGGATCGGAAACACTCCGTTGCCGATTTATTTGTTGGCTGTTTGCGCCTTCGCACTTTTCCTCTGCAATTTCGCGGCGGCTTTCATGTCTTTGGCGTTTTGAGCCGCAGCACTGGCTTCAACAACGCATCGCGGATCTCGGATGTCTGTCTTCAACATTCGTTTACTGTACTGCGGGTTGCAAATTTCAATGACTAGGCACTTGTTATAAAACCTAGAACAAACAAAAATTATAGATTCATCAGCGTCTACCAATAGTCACTCCCAGCAGAGATCGAGCATATATTTTTTCTCACTCACCAACAAAGGCGCGCTTCCATCTTCTCACGCCAGAAGTCCTCGTTCCTTTCAACACGTTCGAATGTGAACCACTTCGTAGTGTATATAACAAAATAGCACAAAGACTAACGGGTTCGCATGTCTGTGCTGTATGATCTGTTCAATTAGTTATGAGTGTTACGCGGGCTTCTGCTATTTTCATTTTTTTTTCTACCCTGTATGCATGCTTGTGATGCAGAATAAAATGAAGATGAAATTGAAATTGAAATTGAATTGAATACAAACGATGATGGTTAGTTTAAGCAACATTGCTTTGTTTAGTGAATAAAATATACTTTTTGATCTATAAAAACACTCTGTCTCCACGGAACGAGCCGTCATCGGCCATATCTTACGCCGACTAAATTTTATCGCTAACTAGCGTCAGCATGCCGAGTGCCGACTTCCTAGAATCTCTTCTCTTCCGACTTGACAATCATGCAATTCCGAAAATTACACAATAATACAAAATAACTATATTTGTTAGACCCAAGCAAGCAATGAAAAATATCGGACACCCAATATATCGATTTTCATTATTATCGGATTTCCTTCTAAGATCAATACAAACGTGCGTAACACAAGTTTCAGTTTTAGAGCACTGATAGATTGAGTAAAGTTGAGTAGAAAAGTTGAGTGAGACCCACCCAACTAGGTTTACAGATTGATTATTGGTGCTTAACGACGCACTGTTTTGACAACTGGCCCTTTGGCACTGGTCTAATGGCGTCGGTGAATGAAATGGTGATGATGAGGGTGATGATGAACCTAACCTAGTCTAGAAGGGAGGAGGGGAAACCCGGTGCCGGCACGTAGCCTACTCCTGTCGAAAAGCACCAAGGGGACCACCGGCTTTACGTCCCTTCCGAAGGACGGTACAACTCGAACAACAGGATTCCTCCACTAATCCGTGCTGTCGAGAGGTTGATAAGCAAGGCGAGTAAAGTTGTTGTACTAACTTCAAACCCTCCAACCTCTCTCCCGAACAGAACTGATCATGTGCATGATGGTCACCCATCAAACACCTGACCCAGCGCGATGTTGCTTAACTTCGGTGATCTCACGAGAACCGGTGTTTCCAACATGCCAAACCGTTCGGTTAGGTTTACAGAGCAGTGGGTGAAGGAATGATGCATATTAATCGGTAATTTTCGTCGGATTTTTTCATTTCAACATTGCTTTTGATGTGCAAGCAGAGACGAATCCAGTCGTATCGATAAAACAGTATGAAACACGGATTTGTATCGATATCCTTTTTTATTAACTTTCTATTGAACTCGGTGTCGGGTTGTGCAAGTATAATCTCCAAGAGTGTTTTTATTTCTCATGCTGATAACGAGGCAGTAAAACTGGAAGATTATTTCCATCGGGTCTAATCCGTGAAAGATTAGCTTTCTCACACGGAAATTTTTGGTAGTGCAGAGGTCCACGTGGTTACTTTTCCTGCCCCCTAAAATGTTCCCTATATTTATGAAAAAAAATCAGTGGATAGTTGAAAAAATTTCTAACACGCGATGTAAAGGCTCGTGTCGATCGGACGTTTACTTTGTTCACAAATAAATCTTGAATTTGGGACTTTTTGTGGGTGTTTTTTAAACGAAAACACCACTTTTCTTTCTTCTCTGGTTGTTTTATTTTCCATCCGATCTCAATTAAAATTTACTAGGCGGGTCGGAGTACTCTTCCTCTACACACTGATTTTTTTTCAAAAATATTGGGATCAATTTAGGGGGCAGGAAAAGTAATTACGTGGACCTCTGCATTTTAGGCTTTTAAGCTGACTTTAGCTGGCTCTTAAGGGAATATTGGCTTGCGAGGTATTTATAATATCTCGTGAGACAGCCGGAGGAGTGATAAGTTTCCGAGGGGAGTCCAACGGAGTTACTTTACATAAATAAGAAGGAATTTTATAAAAAAAAAGTGTTTTTAACGTCATCCATGGTCGTGGAGGAAACAGTGTTCGGAACAGGTGAAGATAATGATTGGTTTGTAGAAGCAGCGCTTATGTAATGGCTGATCTAGTCACCGTATCAACAGTGTGCTCATGAAATGTTATCCGCAGCCATACGCATGGATGGGCTAGATTGAGGGGAAAAATAGACATAATAATGGCAGAGGAAGCGGGTACGTCATTGCCGTAAGAAATGTCGATTAGCTCATGAGATGAGCCATCGAGGCTAGAAATTTGGTTTGGTTGATTGGGGAGACCTCGGAAGATTCGCGTTTTGTGCCGTGATGCGTGCGCGTCGTCGGCATTCGTAATCAGTGTGGCCCCATACTTGGCAGTGTGTACAGTGTAGTGATCCTCGTGCTTGATTTGGGGGGTTGGGGCAATTAGGAGCGATATGGTCGTCGAGTCCACATTTGTAACAAAGTGAAGTGTTATTTTCTACTTCTTCTGAGAGGGGGAAGTACCTGCGCGTTGGTCTTAGTGTGCGATATGGCATGTTTTCCGGTGTTTGTCTGTGGGTTGATGGTGACGAAGATAAATATGGATATGGATCTTGAGGAGGGATAGATAATTGTTTTATTACAGTTTCCATTGTCTTCATGAGAGATAGAAGGTTTGGATCAGTTGGAGGTGGTTTAGTGGGTATTAAAGGTGGTGTCTGTTGTCTTTCTGGTTGTTTGTGGGTTGGGGTGTTTTGAGGGGCAGCGATGTTGACGGCGTATGCCTTCTTTTTTGAAGAATTCTTTTGTTCGAATTTCGTAGCAAAGGCAACGGCATCGTCCAGGGTGTCGGGTGGATACATAATTAAAAGATTTCCACCTGATTCCTCTCGTGTTCCGTTAATAAATACGGATAGAATGCCGTTTTCGACGAGCTGAGTTCGTGTAATTTTGTCAGCTGCGTTGATAGCAGAAGAAGCTGCTGTGAGACCAGCAATTTTAAGTCGGGTAACAAATGCTTTGGCGGACTCTAAAGGACGCTGTGCGCATTGATAGAATGAGTGTAATGGATCGAGTAGCGGAGGTGCCTCTCGGTACCAATCGCGGAACTTTTGTTTGATAATATTCCAGTCTTCGTCCTGAGCGGATGAATTAGCTCGTAAAAACAATAGAGCTGGTCCGACTAATCTTGATTTTAAAACCGCGAGTTTTTGAATTTCTGACCAAGAGCCTAGCTGAGCAGCTGTTTCGATGGATGTAAAAAATTCAGATACGGAAGTAGTTCCTGGTTCTCCGGTAAAATATCGTACAATAGAAATAAATCCGCCTACATTATAGCCGGCAAGTAATGCGTTGCCGTCGACAAGTGGGTCTTGAACTTGTTCAGCCATTGTAATTATGTGGGGGGGGGGGGGTTACGGGGTATGGGGTGGTTGTGAGAGAAAAAGAAGAGCACAGACAGTTGTTAAAAATAGAGAGTTCCTGTTAAAAAAAAAATTGTGTATCCCACCGCTTGCTACCAGTTTATCATGGGTTTTCTAATGATTGCCCAGACAAGGTAGGATTTGGTATGAATCGCTGCCACCAGAGTCCAGTTAAGGACTCGAATTAATATTTGAGATGAGGGAAATATCTAGAACGGAGGCGTGTGGGTAGGTTCGTCGGGGGGTAGTCCGAAGAAGCAGAAACTCTCTCTTAAATTGGTTTAATGATAATTCGTACAAATACAATGATATATCGAATGCAACTTACATGGATACTGCAGAAGATGGTTTGCACTTAACGAATACAAAAATAGAACTTGGTGCGCTTCAGATGAATTTGACGAGTAACGTTGACTGTAAAACAGAACTTTCCACTTGCAAATTGAGATTTGAGGTGAGTCACACAGCTTCGAAAGAGCCGTAGTAAAACACCGAAATCCAAAATACAAGTGAATAGATCGTGTATGAGACTTGTACTGTAGGTTTTGGTAACTTGCACAGCTGCGAAAGAGCCGTAGAAAAGTACCGAAATCTAGGATACAGGTGAACAGATCGCAATATTTCAGAAAGATTTGACGAGTAACGTAGACTGTCAACAGAACTTTTCACTTGCAAACCGGGTTTTGGGTGAGTCACACAGCTACGAAAGAGCCGTAGTAAAACACCGAAATCCAGAATATAAGCGAATAGTACGTGTAAGATACAATTGTACGTAGATCTGGGTGAGTTACACAGCTGCGAAAGAGCCGTAGTAAAGCACCGAGATCCAGGATACAAGTGTACAGGTTGCACTCTTCTTCCTCTCTGGTTTCTACTGAATTAGAAGGCTGCTTATATACCCAGATATTTAGGCTTTGATTAACATGTGTGAATGCATAAGTGTGTGACTTTATGACAAATCCATTCTAGATGTCAACTTATTTGGTTGATTGATTGAACAGATGCCTCCTTTCATGCATGTTAATCTATAAGCATATACTAATTATATAGCCTGGGTTACTCTGGTCAATTAGGTACTTGAAAACCTCGCCCGCGCCTTGTAGTGTGCGTGAGAATCTTTTAGATGTGAAATAAAGCAAGTTTACAGTAGGATTAATAAAAGAGGGTAGGGTGTATGAAACATATTCATGTAGTGAACGATATTTCACTACAGTAGCACACCAAAGTAAGGGATAAATTAGTAAAGGGAATTGGGATACGGAGAGGAGAAATAAAACATGTGCTGATATAAAGAGTTCAATTAATCAATAAATATTATGTTCAAATTGCAAGCTTTCGTTAAGTCAATTGTTGTGCTAGTGCAATTTATTGTGTCTTTTTAGCGCAGCATCATCAGCGTAAAGTATCTTTACAGCAGTGATTGCGAAGGTAAAGCGATGATTCGAGCTCCGTATCGTAGCAACATGCCGTGTCAAAACTTGAGGTTATAGAAATTGACACTCATCATTGTTTCTGACATTCAAATGAAGAATTTTGAATGATTAATTATTTGCTATTGCGCTGCGATAGTTTAATAACCAGTAAATAAGTAATTAATTAATGGTAAAATGAGCAGGCAATTATGTTGTTTACTTTTCCTCTGCCTCCTTGAACCAATGAATTTGAAATACTTAGAAATAATATCTAGAACAGAACCTGTCAAATTATACATTAGGTCTTCCTATACAATAGAATTTTGACTGAAATCGGTTGGAAATGGTATCTGATCTCTACTACCGCATTTATAATTAAACAGCTGCGCCAGCTGCGCTAAGTAGTAGTAGGCCGTAGGCCCTAATACAGAAACTGGTAACGATAGCAAGGTATATAGTGATAGGACGAGGAAATATTTCTCAGAGCGGCTGTATTTTTAAGGGCGTAAGCTTGAGTAAGCATATATTGTTTACCAACACACTTACCTACACTTCGTTTGCGCTATGCGCATATATTTGCGCTATGTGCATATGTTGGCGCTATGCGCATATGTCTGCGCTACGCGCATATGTTTGCGCTATGTGCATATGTTTGCGCTATGCGCATATGTTTGCGCCATGCGCATATGTTTGCGCCATGCGCATATGTTTGCGCCATGCGCATATGCCTGTGCCCTATGGGCACCAAGGTTGAGCAAAGCTCGAGCTTGTTTATTTTGCAAAAAATAAATTGGGTCCAGTTGTTTCAGTTTGTCTCTTGCGAATTCGACCCAATGGCTGTTTTCCACTCAGAGTTGACAAGTATGAGAAGAAAGATCTGTGGGGTTGAAATCAGCTTCGCTCAATACTTTTTATCAATCCGTTGCATGATGCCAGATGCGTCATGTTGTTGTGTCACTCACCAACATTGAAAATATACATCTAAGTTACACGTGGTTATACTGTACCTGTACAAATTTTATTTACAGATTAAAGTTACAAAATTAAGAAATACACATTCATGTTCCATTTTGTTAGCGTTTTAAATATTCATATTTTCAAACTGTAGACAGGCATCCTGAATCTAAGTAGGTAATTTCTATAAAGACATTTCATGTATCGGAATCTTTCATATACTTACACCTGAAATGGACTGGGAAAGATACAGGAGATTAAATTTGATAAAAGATCGGCCCAGTTAATTTACACCTTATGACACATGCCAAAGAATTCAATGAATTGTAAGGTATTTTATTTTTTAACTCTATTTGATTGTCTAAGCACAGGTCTAAGAAAATATGCAACAAATTTAGTTTTTGTTTGACTTTGTTGGTTTTCATTGTTTTCAGAGATTAAATTGTAATTGTTTCACTGTTTTTAAATCTCCGCTTCTTAGTGATTTGGTCTTTTGGACACTCGGCCTATAGATATGCACTCTACAAACAACTGTACTTCTTTAAATCCTTTCCTGCCACTTGGCCAAATTTCCTTCCGAGAAACACAACAAAAAATACTTTTAACTTAAAAATTTATTGGGGCCTGTACCCAAAAGCCCTGTATACCATTTTTTCACAACCTCGCAACTCACGAGTAGCTACTTCTCATTTATCATGAGATTTCTGTTTGACTTTGCCCAGACAAAATATTATATAGGTTTGAGTTGCTGCCATCAGAGCCCACGACTTGAATAGTGTAAAGGTAAAGGAAATATATTATAGAACAGAGGCATATGGAAAAAGAAAATCCGATAAATTAGATACTCCCTTAATTAGGTTTATTAACAGTTATAAACAAGATACAATACTATGCCAAACGACTTACATGGATCTTGCTCGAAGAGTTTGTGTGAAATAAACTTGACACACGTTTTATTCTGATGACACTGGCGTTGAAAAGGTAGAGTACCAAGCCCTGGACAGCCTCGCATGGGCCAGCAAGACACGATCACGATTGATCCGAGACACCCTGTCCAGTCCGTGGGTGCTAAGGACACCCCTGCACATCTCTCCTTGGTCCGCGATGGCCGAGCGAAAGTCGTAGTGTCTCTACGTTGAACCTGGCGGGCAGAATGGGAGACCGTCATAGATGCAATCGCGTGCTTTCGAAATTAGCGGTTGGGCTTGCCGATTGTAAATCTTTTGTACTTGTTAGCAGTACGACATAAGTAGTACAGAGTACTACACAGTTTTGGTAGTAAATAGTTACCTACTTTGTGTTCTTAGGAGACAATCTAATTATTCAGTGATTGAGAAACTATTGAACCTTTGTTATACTACTGCCAGTGCCATGTTACGATGTTACCCACGGCCAGGACTCACATCAGCTCTTTATTCATTACTACTTTTGAACTTGATGCAGAACTGTGTTGTTTATGCTTGATCCCAAGCAAAACCTCAAGTAACATTCTTTAGGTGAAGCTTTCACTTACCAGCAGGACATGTTTGGTCGTTGTCAGATATTCTGAACATGCTTCAGTCGGTTTTAACTATAAGGGAGTTTTATTTTTCTGCTTGTAACATAGGTACCTACTAAATGATACCTACTAAAATCATAATGGTGGCTACGTGATGCGTGTACTAGGAGGGAGACACAAAATGTTGCAGAAAATAAATTGTCCCTCAATAAGTTACAAAAAACAGCTTTGGTAAGTGTTAATGGTTATTAGATTGAAACAGGTACCTACCTTAAAAAATAAATTATGCATACCGACTATGTAATAATAGGCTAGGTCAGCCTAGCCTGCTGAACCTATCAGCTGGTTCAATTAAGCATGGGTTGAACAAAATAGAAAGGTTGGTAAGGCAGAGATGAGATGAAATCAAAGGCAAAATTGATTGTTTAGATGGTCTTGGTGGTCTTGGCAAGTACTTTATGATGTTAACGAGCAAACTTTATTACTTCTGGCGGAATATCTCAAAATTCTCTTGCGACTCATACAACTATACAGTGTATACAGACCCACCTTATGCTCTGGAGTAGGAAGTAGTTTCGTCTGAAAATTAAACAAGAATTTCAAAACAGAGATAACTTCAAAGTAAATAGCTAGGCTAGAATGACAAGTTAATGCATTGAAATTAATATATGAACAGAAAAAGTAAAGAACAAGATATGGTTAGTGGTTAAAAAGGATGTGTTCTTAAGTCTGACTGAGAGCCTGAGAGTTGTATTAATTGAATAATTGAATAAATCAATAAATTGAGAAGTTCGTTTAGTGACAGCGGGAACGAATGCTTCACCGCCGCCATCTTTAGCTCAGCAGCACCATTGAGTAGCAGCACTGAGCACACTGCCCGGATCAGCGTCGTGTATATAGCACCAATGACAGTACTGTCTATACGCACCAAACAGCACAGTTCCAAGAGCTCACCCCCTTAGCGCTTTGCTCACCCCTATCTGAAATGTCATAACATGTCATGCTTTTAAACTCATTTTTTTTCCTTTTTTGGGCGAATGATATAAATATTGTTGGAAAATTTTCCAACTTCGGCGGGTCAAAAATATAGACTTATTTTCTAGAACTTTCTGGTTAGACTGGTTAAACTCTTTATAGATATTCCATAACATGTTTTAAAAACTGTTCATATGCAAATATGATGATGTGGTCCAAATTAAGTAAATAACGGCGAAATTAACTAAACATAATTTTATTTACGGACAAGTAATACTTAAATTGTGTGTTACTCAAAATTTAAATATATTTTTTAAGTTTTATGTACTTAGGCACACAACTTCATAAGATAAATGGAAGCAGAGTAACAAACACAGAAATTCACTCGCTTTCCACAATATATCCACTAAATCCACTTCACAAACGCAGGGCACTTTTTTTGTTATGGCTGATTAAAGCCTGCTCTTAACCTAATAGATTCACACGTATCGCAACCAAAAAATGCAATATCCTCTACCCGAACTGTAACTTACAGTAAAAGGAGACGACAACTCAACGCTCAAACACCCTACGAACACGAACTGCTGCTGAACTTGCTCCGGCTGTCTAGTTCAGTCCGCGCTCGCGCAATAAACTTCACCCACTCGGCTCGCGTCTCCCGATCGCTGAACACGAATATAAAACTCAGCGAGAACAAGTGCACGGACGCCGTCATCAAGAACAAATACTCATAGAGATACTTGACGAGAAAGACACCCTGCTCGGCCAACAGGTGAAACACCCAGGTGAGACCGAACAGACAGAACGTGAAGAACACCGCGCGCAGCCGCCGCATCTGAAACGTGCGCTCGTCCATGTGGCGACTCAGCCCCGCCGCAACGCCCCACCCGCAGAAGTTGTAGACACGCGCAGTGATGACCACGAAGACGACGGCGTTCAACACGAGGATGGCCGCCGCCGGCGCCTGCACCGTCCACGTGAACGCGTCGCCCTCCGGGTAGCAGAAGCCGCGGTCGGCGACGTCCGAAAGAAACATGTCCTTCTTGAAGGTGACGAGCGCCGTGACGACGGCGGCCGGCACGCCCCACGCCAGCGCCGACACCTTGAAGAGCAGGTGCTTCGTGTCCTTGGAGCCACGCAGCGAGAGCAGCCGTCGCAGCTGCAGACCCGACATCACCAGCATCCACGCGAACATCGCCAGGTAGAACCAGTGGCGGAGGACGCCGATCGCGACGCACGCGACGCTGGTCGTGTCGACGCTGACGAGGCTCGAGGTGAAGGCGGCGGCGAGGTTGCAGGCGAGCGCCAGGGTCATCTGCAGCAGCACCCTGTGGCCGAGGTCGTGGCGCCAAGGGGCGACGACGAGCGCGGTGGCGGCGAGGCTGGCGAGGCTGACGGCGGAGAGGGTGCCGGCGGCGATCAGGATGGCGAGCAGCGGCCCGGCGACGGCGTCGGTGAAGCGGATCGGCTCGAAGATCAGGAAGCGACCGTGGAGCTCAGCGTCGCCGGACGACGGGAGCGTGCAGCAGAAGACTTGCTTCATGGCGCGCGTCGACCGCCGTCGTGCGCAGCTTGACACGGACCAGTCGCCTGTCGCGTCGCTCCACGTCGCCACGAGGAACCGGAAGTTGGGACCACTGTCATTTGTATTCGCACGCACTTGATTGACATCCACAACGTTTTCACTCTCGTGTCTGTGTACTTTGTCCGCGCGGAGCTGTATGTCGAAGTAATCTTCGTCGGTGCTCTTGTGTGGGTTGCTTTTCGAGGTGACCACCAGATGCACGACCATCAGTCGACGCTTGATGTACGCGCCGAGCGAGCCGTCCGAGTAGAGTTTCGAGGAGAAATTGGTGACGGCCATCACGGCGAGCTGTGCGCAGCGCTGCTCGAGATGCGTGCTGAGCACGAGGTCAACCGCCGACTCGCTGGAGAAGTTCCGCTCGCCGCCCGCGATGGTCCGCACTGCGCCGGGGTCCACCAGTCGGGCGAGGGAGAAGCCGACCACCGGATGCCGTGCAGTCAGATTCGAGACCAGCAGCTGCACACGATCAGTGCTCGCTGTGAAGGCAGCCTCGTCCAGGACGACGTGGCTCAAGATCTGATGCCAGGTGCCGGGTATTTTGTCAGCCTTCTCGATGTGCGTGTCGATGCTTTTCACCACCACATGGTTCGCAAGGTCTGCCACTTTGCGCAGCGCTGGCTCGTGGATCGGGATGGAATTGTAGCCTTCGAACACTTGGAAGAAGTAGTCGCTTGACTGGTGGCAACCGCTGCTGACGAGGAACACGGCCGTGGTGAAGTCGCGCGGGCCGCGCACGAACTTGTTGCACCAGTACGTGTCCAGCGAGCCCTGCACGCCGTCTACCCACGGACACAGCGTCGTCGACGCCTCGTCGTCGCCCAGGCTCCAGACGGCCACGTGACAGTTGAACAAGTCGACCGCCCCCGTGTTGTTGACGAGGAACGTCGCCGGCAACCTCCCGTCGGCCTGCCACTCACTGAACGTCCTGGACGACGTCACGTGCAGCAACACTGCCGTGTCGCCGAAGTAGTTGATGCCGGGGATGGGCTGGAAGACGCTGTCTTGCACGCCGCGTCCCAGGCGCTCTCGCACCGTGCTGACGGCGAGCCCGCCATCGGACATCATCGCCGCCGGCAGATGCAGCGAGAAGCTGGTCGTCTCTTCGGCGACGCCGACGTCGCTGGCGTCGACGAGCCGCGGCGTCGAGTCGTAGCGGGGAAACAGCAGGACGTGGTCGGTGCCTGTTAGGAACGCGCAGGCGTACTCGCTGCACGCACTCGGTGCGTTGGTTGCGTTCGCGTCGGCACGCAGCTGCGTGGCCTGCACGCGGTGGATCGCGCTCGACAGGTTGTTGCGCAGGGAGTAGAACACTGGCGGTGGAAGCACGAACTCCGTGGCGTCGCCGGTTATCGCGACGAGCGCCTCCAGGTCCAGGTTGCCGGGCGCTGGCCTCGCGGCGAACTCTTCGAGGCGGCGGACGAAGTACTCGAAGGCTTGCGCCTTGCACTCGTCCCACCGGTCGATCCAGTAGGTCACGTCTTCGTCCCACTCGGCGTCCCAGTCGCCGTCGGGGCGCATGCGCCACGAGCACCGCCGGATGGCGAGATGGAAGCGCGGCAGCGTCCAGTCAGCTACATCGCCTGGAGAGAGGAGAGAGCGGTGAGTAACGTGATTCCCGGGGAAAGCAGGAAGCCCGGAATCTGCAGCTGACATGCAGATCGAGTCCGGTGAACCCATGGGTGACCATCATGCACATGATCAGTTCTGTTCGGGATTACTTCACTCGCCTTACAGATCAACCTCTCGACAGCATGGATTAGTGGAGAAATCCTGTTGTTCGAGTTGTACCGCCCTTCGGAAGAGACGTAAAGCCGGTGGTCCCCTCGAGGCTTTTCGACAGGAGTAGGCTACGTACCGGCACCGGGTTTCCCCTTCTCCCTTCGAGGCTAGGTTAGGTTCATCATCACCCTTTCATTCACCGACGTCATTAGACCAGTGCCATAGGGCCAGTTGTCAAAACGGTGCGTCGTTAAACACAATCAATAAATCAATAAATCGGTAGATCCCCGCTAGCCTTGTGACCATGACCTAAGCACGCACGCACCTGCCAGAGTCCAGCGCCAGTCGATCCCATCCCGGCGCGTCTCCGGACACCAGTTCATGTCCATCCAGGAGTCGATGCCGAACGAACCGTTGAGCGCCGGGGCGACCTTGCCGACGTCTAGAGAGCGCGACGCCTGCAGACGCAGCGTCGTCGCCCCGTGGTCGCCCGGGTCGACGGCCAGCGTCTCCACGGCGGTCACCATCCCCTTCTTCGTCCACGGATTCACAGTCTGGTTGAGGATATCCACCATTTGTCGCACCGCCTCGTCCACAGTGACGTTGTCGTGGCCGGTCTTCACCAGGCGGAAGGCGTACGCCCGGCGGAAGGGCTCCGGTCGTTGCGGCGTGTCCGTGCTGAGCCGGCCCAGGCTGTCGATCCAGGTGCGTTGGCAGATCGCGCAGGAGAAGGTGGTGGCGTTGTCGACCAGGCGCCACCGGTTGGTCGCCGTGTCGAGGGCGCCGACGCGGGCACGCGACGCCAAGCCGCGCACGGCGTCGTAACGTGCGCGCACGGCCGTGTACGTGCTGTTCACTTCCTGCTGGCACGGAGGGTTTGTTAACAGATTGGAAGCGTTGTGTGTTTGGATGAGTGGTGTTGCGGGCTTTGACTGAAAACTACTTGGTTGTGTGACGGATGTGGGAGAGTTTGATTGGGCAAGCGGTGTGAAGCGGAAGGCTGGTTAAATATTTTACAGATTTGTGGTCAGAGAAGACAGGGAAGCAACTGTGATGGAATTGGATTTTTTTCACAGACACAAGGCACATGGATGGTTTTTTGGTATTGGATGAGCAAAACAATCGAATTGGGTGGGAAATCAAGCCAATTCAACTTTAAATTGATATGAACGCGTGCTGTTACCTTAGTAAAATAAACCATTTTAAAAATTTACGTGGCCGACAAAATATTATCACTCATTTAAAATGACATAACATGATTATTTATCAGAGATTCAGTGTGTGCAGTGTAAGCTCTGATCGGAATACTTTGAAGTCCTGGTTTTCGGTGCTATGCAGAATAAAAAAACTATTCCAATTCTAGCTCACGCCGCAGAAACACTCACTTCATCATGTCTTGGCTTGCATCTTATCTTGAATCTGATTATTCAAACTCTTCTAGAAGGTTTGTCAATTCTTCATTGAATACTTACCACAAAATACATAGTGATCTATTTGTTTTTCCTGGAGAGCCCTCACTACGACTAGACTCATATTTAACTTTGAAACGGTAGTTACTAAAAAATTTCGTAACTATTAAGTATTATGCATAAAATGGATTTTTTTTTAAGCTGGCACGTATGATATCGCTGATCGTAGAGGCGAGTGGAAAGACGACGTCGAAGTCGGTGGAAGTGAGTCGAGGGCCTCCGACGTGGCCACTAAGAGATCCAACGCGAATGAAACCTGACTGTCTTGACAGTAACCCTCCCTAGAGCTGGCCCAGCCACACACTGAGTACTGACTGCTCGACTCGCTTGCTGCTCGCTGCAGTCTTGCCCGGAAATCTACGAGCTCGGCCCTATCACGTTACCTCACCCCTCCAACCCTCCCCATCACCACCCGCCCTAGGGTGATGAGGTTGAAACTTTTCTTGGATAATAGTTTGGTTGCTCTTTGACTTCTGCTAGAGAGCAAAATAACCGACATGATTTTTTGCCGTTAAATTAAAAGAAAGTAAGAAAAGTAAAGTAAAATATCACGTTCTTGTATCATTATCTTCTACGGATTGTCATATACTATGACTATATATGACTATATATAGTCATTGAACTAAATTTAGCCTCAAACAAGAAACAGCTGATGAAATATTTGTAAACTTAAATGCATTTTTACGGCTTAAGACTGGGAAAAATATTTCAGTTTCCTCTTCAGTTCCAGTTCGGCAATACCAACACCGGAATTTTAATAAATAAATCCTGCCATTGCAATTTTACTGCATTCATAGATTTTTTTTTAATGCTTATTATTTTCGCGAAGCTAACAAGACCCTTCGAAAATCCAACCAAATAAGCATTTCATTTGATACAAAATAGCCAATATTTCGCTTAAAAATACATGATAAAGTGTTGAGAAATAATTTTAATTTCAAACGCTTTTAACAAGAATTGTAAGAAGCGTATTTGAACCAACTTTCTCGGCAGAATCAGCTCTCACAGACTTTCAGAAAAATTATATAACTAGGCTATGCGAACACTCATATAATCGTGTTGTGGATGAGCGTAATATTTACGCTCACCCTCAACGCAATTATATTGCGTGTGCGCATAGCCTAGAGGCTTTTATGATCAATTTAACATGTCCAGTAAGAATTAAGCAGTTTTCTCAATGACATTTGAATATTTCAAAACGTAAAAATCGATTTAAAGAAAAACTATTCAAATGATTTGGTTCAAATTAATATAGTATATTCTTTTTACGATTTATAATGTACACAGTAAATTTTGTGGACATCGCTTGAAGATAAAGTGGCTTAAGTTGCAAAAAACTGAAAAAACGCTAAAAAATCGTCATAAAAGCGCCATTTTCAAGAAAAGTGCTTAACATACAACAATGAAATTTTTACACAAACATTAAATCGTGAGGGTCAACATTTCCTGAAAGTTTCGTCAAATTATATTCAGATACTTGGCCTCTAGAGTGCAAAACGTGTTTTGGAAAAACTGAAAAATTTCGTAAAAACATAATAACACAAAATTTACTCGTCCGATTTGCTTCAAAAACGTGGCAGATCTAAGTTCAGAGAAAACGAAGGTCCTTGTAAATTTTCATCAAAATCCGTTTTGGCGTTTGGCCGGAATCGTGCGAACAAACACACAAAAAAACAAAAAAAAAAAACACAAAAAAAAAAAAAAAACAAAAAAAAAAACATTCCGGATTTTTTTAGCAGTAAAGTGTAATTGAAGATTTCGCTTCACTCGCTACGCTCGTTACGCTCATCAACTAGGTTATTGAATGCCAAGTCCCAAGAACTCAAACTTTTTCCGACGTTTCGCAAAGCCGTGCGCCTGCTTTATCAACGGTCTAAACTCGAGTACCAAATAGCTACAACAACATGCCACGAGTGTTATGAACGTATACTTTCTTATACATGCGTTTGCAAGTGGCAAAATCATAGGTAAGATCTCTAAAAACGCATGGACTAATCCACACCAGCACCCACGCTAGAGAGTTATAGCGGCCCACCTCAGTTTCACGAAGATACTCCGTCCACCGCCAGACAATGGGTCCGAGGCCATCTTTCTGCAGACCCAGCGGCACGAGCTGACCTCGACACAGCGCCCTGTCCTCGTCGGACAGCAGCATGAAGTCCCTCGCCAGCATCTCGAAGCCTCCGGTAAACTGATCGTTGCACGCGGTGTCCACGTCGTGCCACGAGAACGTGCCTTCGACGGCCAACCGTCGCATCGTCTTGTTGAGCGGCTCGTAGATGCTGATTTCCGGACACTGGCCGGCGACGGCCGCCGCCAACGCACCCAGCGCTGTCAGTGCCAGCGCCAACATCGTGTGGCGATCTTGGCAACTGAAACATGAAGGCTGGTGAGTGATTTTCAGCTCCAGAACTGACAATGAATCAATCAAACCTTTCAGAAAAAGATTTAACTGGATATTGAATGTTTAGTCCCAAACTCAAATTTAGCATGAATATACACATCATACACACATCATACACATCATACACAATATACAAATATTGCATTCAATATACCTAGTTAAATTGTTTAGTCAAAGATAAAAAAATACATTCATCAAAATGATTGGGCAGGAGGGCAAATAGTTATCGATTTATTGAAGTGCTAGACTAATTATATTTCATTTGAATATAGCAATTTGTGACAGGTTGACGTGATAAAGCATGGTATAAGGTGAGCCTGGCTAGATGAATACTATAGCTATAATTGTTTTTCAAAGGTTTGGCCATAGAGTAAAGAATTTACTCTATGGTTTGGCCCATTACTAGCATAGTACTGAGGACGCTGCACTTGCTTAAAGTTCAAGCCTTAGTTGCGCCCTTTGTTTAATCGTTTCTACGTGTGCTGGCAGGTTCGTTGGCTTTCCTGAACAAGTACAGATTGTCGAGTAACCCGATTTCCTCGGCGAGAGATTGAGAGTATTTGTACACGTTGATACCTAAATGATCAGGATTGTTGCTGGATTTCACGTAGTTTATGGTCGTTTTAAAATAAGCTACATGATCTTACAGAACATTTAAAATCTCGCGCGTTAAAGTTGTACAAATTTCATAGTAATTTCCTATCATAGTGGCAAGACAAAATTATAAGTTTCCGCCGCCTCTAATGAATGGCTGAATTCCATCAGGTGACTTTCAAACCATGGCAACACTTTTAAACACGGCTTAAACCTGGCATGATTAAAATTACATGGAATGCAACTTTTTAAATTTCAGACAATAGTCACGTAATAGTTTTGTTGAAGATGCCGAGCTAGTTGAAGCTTATCAACTAAATTACATATACATATGTAGGAAGCGGTTCTGAAATGCGATTCGATGCGATGCGTATCCCAACCTAGCCTTGCTTGATGCTTGGGCGTTGTACAGACTGGACAACTGCTAACACAAATAGGAAGCGTTTTTAGCATGCGATTCGATGCGCTGCGTATTCCAACTTATCCTTGGTCGAAGGTTTAAAGCATTTCAGGTACTTACCGTAATTTGAAGCTGTTGTAAGGAGCTCGGTTTCGTCGGTTTCGTCGGTGGCTTCGCCGGCAGCTGTTTCGTACGTCTGTCAGACGCGTCTTACGTCGATCTGTAAGAAACCAACAAAAATATTGACGGAAGTAGAGACGGGAAGTCGTGAGTGAATCACACAATAAATCGATTTATGGAATTTGAAGCCTACAACACAGCATGACATCACAACGCCATCAGCGGAAGGAAGTAAGATGCGGTCTGTGAATTTGTAAAAACACTATTCGCAATTTGTTTATTAAAAGTTGCTTTGACATTGGGCATAAGCTTCTGTGGAAAAGATTCAACGTTCACGCGTTGGCCAGATTCACATATCATGGGTTTCGACGACCACAATTTCCCCCGCAGATTAAATCTCTGAAATCCGAGTTCTGTGCTTTGTTTTACAGTTTTGTTGTTGATGAGACATAGGCACTCACGTCAATGAGTCTATTTAGCGATATAAATGTCATTTTAAACGCAGTCAGTGGCTCCGCATAATGAGGATGTACTTGTATCACATTCCTTTGATATCACATGGTTAATAATTACGCTCTATACGATATTATATATTTTTTATCTACGCGAGTGCGATTCTCATAATTTTTTAAAATGTGGGATGAGATTAGAACTTTTGTAAATGTTTTTAATGGATCAAATGAACGCTCTCATCTCGTCTCACCTTGAGAAATTAACAGAATCGCACTGCTGACGTCTTCGCAATAAATAGTTTGTATCCGTGCTGGGATTTGAACCCGGATCTTTTGACTGTCCGGGGTTAAGCATTATCCAACTATATGTTACACGGACAACTAACCGAGGAATTGATGTCATAATTTTATTTGGGTTTTTGGGCTCATTGGAGAAAGAAACAGGACTAGTAAAATGGAAATAGAAGGCGATGAATCTAGCGAAGCTATGCTGCAATCACACACCGACAAAATATTAGTAGAAGAAGAGTATTCAAGAATCAAGAGGAATGGTTTGATATAACCGGAAAATTATATTATCTTTGCAATTATAACGGCAAACATTCTCCACTGATTCGAGTTTTTGACTGGTTAATGAGCGAATTAAAAAAGTTGTTGGGCTTGTTTTGTAACATTTTAATTTTGAGTAAAACATATTTGGAGTTGAGAAGAGAATGTTCAACCATCGTATCTCTGACAGAGTGCAAAATTGGTAAGCATCAAAGAATTCACGAAAACAATTTGTGCAGCATGTCAACATCCACGATTCGTCAATTCGAACTGGTTTTCAAAAGCACAGCAGCTAGTTGCACCTACAGTTTAAGTCTGTAATAGGTAGACTAGGCTCAATAAAACTAAAGCAAGTATCACACCGTGCAGCAGTAGTCCCGTTATCGCACATCCGTTTGCCAGTGGAGATTTTGGTCAATGTTGCGTTATCCACTGCGGCTCTTTTACGAGTCGAATGACCTTTGTATCGACGTCCGGCTCGCGATGAACTTGTCTCGAAAGGAAGCCGCACTTCCTTCAAAAACAATTGTTTCTCATTGCCAAGACAAAGATGTAACATGTCAACGCTTTTTAATTTATCTGTGACATTGAAATAAAAATGTGAGATTTTTGCCTGAGCTTTGAGAGTGCGATCGAATCAAACTTCTAATTTCGTTGAAGTCCTTTAGATTAGATTGACACATAAAATAAAGAAATGACATGCGGCTCAGTCAAAGCTAAATAAAAATTAAAAAAATTAGGTATTCTGTCTCAATTTGTTCAAGGTGAAATAGGTTGTGCCAAAATTGAGTTAGTGAAGAAAATTGAAAAAAAAACATTTGAAAAACGTAATAGAAAAAAGTGGAAATATTTGTTAACAGTTATTTAACAAGAACAATTTTGATGAAATTTGCATTAAAGTATTCAGAAATTTTTGTCAAGCTAACCTAAGCCGTTTGGTCAATCGAGCGCAATCGAAAATAAATCAAAGACACCCTGTGTAAATATACAAGATATCTTTCAGTACTCGCTACTCATTCAAAGATTCACTTGACTCGAGTCGCTCGTTACGCTCATCAATTGCTTACTATTTACTATTCTTAAGTGCGGCGTACGCTTTGTGTAACAAGTGTTCTTTAAAAACGATGTGACGGTGGAAGTGCCGTGTTTGTACTGCGGGATGCGTCTAGGAGCCGATCTTCCAACAACACCATTATGTTTTAAAAATATTCAACAAATATCAGGAACCCCTCCACAAGGTCATATAAATTGTGACAAAATAATCTTTTTATTGGAAGCTCCGCGTAAGCTTCAGGGACTGCATCGGCAAGCACACAGGATACGCAATATTATTTTGTCAGATGCATTTCCCCCAGAATTTGGTGTTACAAAAAACATTTCTATCTCATATCCGCTTGCCATTCTGCTTGGATGACAGCTTGTAAGACTTTTTCTATTTAATCATGAAAAGTGCCTTGAGCTCCGGCTTGATTACTCGAGTAAAAATGTAACGCTAACCATCGAAAGATACTAAACAAAACGATTTTAACACACTTCACTGAGAGATATGTCTTATTTTTGCAGAAAATCAACGGTTCGTTTCCCATCACTCGTTTAATATAAGCAGCGAATTATTTTTCTCACATACAATGCAACGTAGCGCAAAAGGTATGAGTTCTTCTATAAAAAGTTACCTGTCAATCTTCTCGACGGCTTGCAATTCTTGTGTATCTCTCAAATAAATAGACAGTCACAAAGCTAAAGATCTTCACTAGACACGGGTGACGATCGCTCGAACTCTGGCACAGCCTTGGGCGGTTTCCCGCTCGGAAGCCCTGAATTGTCAATGACACACACTAATTTGCATACTCTCTTGACCGCACCCATAGTGCGAGATCACTTACTCGCAAAACTAGTTCCTTTTTGTCACGTATACGCCATGTTCGTGTTGCCTTATCAGATAGTCAGCATGGCACGATGAAATGCATTGAGCTCAGTGCACAGAAGGCTCCGCTGCGCAAATACTCGGCCACTGCACGTCATGGCGTCACCAATAACAGCAAAAGAAACAGAGGGAAACGCTCTGCAAGACACAGTTAGCGGTATGCATCCACCAGTGACGTTCAGAGCAGGGTAGCAGTAAATGAGAAATAAGCAAATTTCGCTCACATTGCAAAAAAGGCAAAAACATAATTTCTTATCTTTACATATCTTTATTTAAAGATTGATCAGTAATAACAAAAAATAATTCAGAAGTGTATAGTTCTTAGTAAAAATAACCAAATGATGTATAAGTGATGTACGAAAACAAAAAAGATACAGGAATTGAAACAAATATACCCATTCAAAATGTGAAACCTTCTGAAAACATTGGAAGTAAAAATAAACAAAACAGTAAAAGATGATTAATTTAGTTGTGAAGTGACTCACATCGATTTTCTTCTGAGAGGATCAATAATAATTGGATATTCACACATGTATAAGATTACACAAATTTGATCACACACCAAAGAGATAAATCTGGAGCAAAACCAAACGAAAATAAACTATAAATAAAAACTGATAGCCCGAAAAGCCGGTCAATAACATTTACTTAATCGTTTTAGCAGTAGCGTGCGGTGGTCTCAGAGCTGGGCATGCTCTCTGACCGGGTGGGGGGGGGGGGGGGGGGGGTAATTGATTGATATAGGACATTCCTCGGCTGCCAGATCCATTTTCACAACACATAAAAAAGCACTGTCAATTCAATTTGATCACGAAACGCGAGTGATTTTTCAATAATAAGCTTGCACCGTATACTTGGTCACATTACGCACAACTGTTCACTTTCTTCGACAAGTATAATAAATAATAATATTTAAATTTTCGGACAACCAGCAGAGCAGAACTACACAGCACTGGCTGCACGCATGACTGAAGGTACTGAGTAGTTGATGCATGTTAGAACTTGCGAACGTCACCCACGTGGTGCGCTCTACGCGCACTGCCATAAACTCTCAAGAAATGGATAGGTGTGCTCTCCAGCCAGCAGCTTGAAATCCGCCTGATTCAGGAAACCCGCAACGCACGAGCACGTATGTGAATCAGTTTCCTTCCCTCTCCCCGCCTAAACTCTTGCGACATACAGTAGTCATAGCCCTACCTCCCAAAAATGGCGCCACTCTGCACTGACTCACGTATACTCCAACCTAAAAGTATTCGCCACAAAAACTAAAAACATCACATTCGCTCCAAAAATCGTCGAAAATTTTTCGAAAAAGATCCTGGTCAGTAAAAATTATAAAAATAGATAAAAATACATGCACATGGATCCACACTGGGCATGCTGCACATGCCTAGCATGCCCTGACCGCACGCCCCTGCGTTTTAGTACGTTTCATCTTTCCATACAGCTTAAAATACCAAAACTCGTTGGCTCGCTTGTCAAAAACAATAAAAAAGAGAAACAAAACGAAACCTTGTATCGGGTCTAGCAGCTTGCTGAAGTAGTCGATGACTTCGCTGTGCCCGCCGATGTCGTTGAACATCTCGAACACGGCCGGAATCCCAAACAGGAAGAACATCAGCACCACTGTCTTGAGCCGCCGCTTCAGCAAGTCCTTCTCGGAGAGCCCGTGCCGCTGCAAGTCACCCTCCGAGCCGCAGCCGCACTTGTTGGAGATGTTGTAGACAATCGCCAACATGATGCCGACTTCGAGCATTGTGATGACCAAGCCAGGAACCAGGTAAAGCACATAGTGAGAGACCTTGCTGGGGCTGCAGAAGTGCAGCTTCTGATCCCAGAGAAGTAGCACAATCAAAGGAACGAGCGGTACGCCCCAAGCCAGCACACAGACTTTGAGCAGCAAATGGGAAATTTTCGACGCTCCGACTATACTCGAAAACCTCAAGTACTGCAGCACGGACATGACAAGACCCCAGCAGTAGTGCGTGAGCCGTGTGTAGTGCAAGAACACGGTGAACACGATAAGGCCGATGTCGTTGTGGTTGGAGTCTGCGTAGATCTCGTGTGTCTCGCGGAATGTAGTCAGTGTCAAGTAGAGAAGAGACGACGCTGACAGGTTGATCAATATCTTGTTGCTGAGCTCTTCGCGCCATTTTTTAAATACTAACGCTGTCACACAGATGACCGCCAGACCGAGGTAGGAAGAAAAAGCTCCAATCAAGTAGACGATGTTGTGACCTTCCAGCTTTGTAAGGAATTCAAAGTTAGCCCGGTCTGTGTACTCGTACAGCATGATTCGTGTCACACTGCGTCCGTAAAGGTCACACTGGCAGAACACGTATTCCCGTGACGTGTCAGCCTGGCACACATCATTGGACCATGACGTGGAGTTTTCCTCCCAAGTGGCACAAGCCACATGGACGTAGCTCTTGCCTGTAGCCGACGGCTGGAAGAAGAAATCAAGTGGTACGGACACCGGGCTGACTTTAAAATAAGATCGGTACATACTACGACACTCCACATTTTCCAAATCGATGTAAATGTCCACTTGGCGCACGTTGAAGATTGAGTGGGATGTCATCGACAAGGGATACGGCGAGAGATTCAACGGATAGACTAAGAAGATGAGGCGGTAGTATTCGAAAGTGTCATTCTGCGGTATGAGACACGCGAACGCTGGTCGATTTTCCATCAATTGTGAGTGGTCGCTGGCGCCATGTACCACAACAACGGTTTCCGTCGAATTGCGTGGAATGTAGAATGCGTGAATGCCATTCTCAACATTACCAAGAAAGTAGCCTAGCGCGACGAGCGACATGTCGGAAGTATGTGCGACCGCGTCGCTGACGTTGCCGGAGAGCACGGCGTTGGAGAAAAGGTCGTCGGCGACGTCGACGCTCTTGGCGCTCCATGCGCCCTGCACGCCGTAGCTTCTGATGACAGTGACCCAACATCTCACCAGGAAGCGGTCGATTGTCACCTCCAGGGCAGCCAGATTTCTCGTCATCCCGTCGCGATGGTGTGACAGGAAACTCTGATCGAGTGACAAGACCCGCACGTACGTTTGCAGCATTTTGATAAGCAAATCGTCGTTTATTGGAATTCGCGATGCATTCAAGATGAGCGATGAGCCTTGCTCGAAGACAATCTCGCGATCATCCAGCGACTGCGATCCCAGACGCTCGAACACCACTTCGTCGAAGATAGCGTCCGTGTAGGTGTAGGCGATGTATTGTCCGCCGGACCGGTCCTGATAGAAGTTCGCCGCCAGGCTGCAGTTGCAGACGTGAGCTCCTTCAACCGGGAAGACGTCGCAGCCCAGGGTCGTCCACGCGTCGAGTGCAGGGCTCCAGAACGCGCAGCCCAGCGACGCGTTGTACGGCGTCTGATCGAGGTAGATCTCGACGAACTGGTCGGCGTAGTCGTCTGCGTCGGCATCGCCGTTGGCGTTGGCGTCGGCGTGGTGAGGTACCAGGACGACGTCCACGACGCGGCTGCTGATGACAACGGCGCCAACACGAGGCGAGGGCTTCCAGAACATCAGCGTCGGGTAGATGAGGAACGCAAAGCGCGCGTTGTGTCTGCTGACGGCGTCAGACACCCGCACAGCGAACAACGTCACGTCCGAGTAGACCTGGTCCGCATCGAAGCTGTCAACCGTGTAAGTGTTGGTCTTGTAGAAGTCATTGTTTACTTTGTAGGATATCGCAGTCGTGTGACCAACGCTGCTGGTGTTGATGCAGACAACCCCCATCGAGTCGGCGTTAATATGCAGCTGGCGGGGGTTGCAATCGCTGACCATGAGCAGATTGCGGGCGTCACGAGTAAGCTGGTCGCCCTGTTCATCGGTCAACCGCATCGTGGCGTCCGGGTTGAATTGCAGGTACATCAACAGATTGATCGCCTTGTCGACGGTGTATGCTCCGGGCGGGTAGAATTTCATCGCGTGGATGCCGAGCACGTCCGCAGCGAAGAATTCAAAGTATTGGTAGTCTTCCAAGACACCGTCGTCAGGGTTGTGGAAGTCGGTTGAAAGATACGTGAAGCTGGCGTACTCGCCGCGCGAACTCGACCCGTTCGTGTTAACAACGCACGTGCAGACGCCGTGGTAGAGCTGGTTGTTGACGTAGCATCCACTTGTCTTCCAGGCGGCGAGGTCAGCGTTCCAGGAAGCACAACCGTGCTGCGGCATTCTGGTGTCCAGTGGCGGATTGAAAGACATGTGGACGAGTTGCTCGCGGGCGTTTCTTACGGTTGCGTAAGGGACGGTGACTATGGCGACCACGCGACTTGCCACCACGACGTTTTCGTCAATGACGGTGACCGGCCGGAAGTACTTGTTGATAGGAAAGAGGATGAAGCCGTAGCGAGCGTTTTGGTGTGCGACTGACTTGGAGAAAAGGAGGGAGAACGTCATGTTGGATGAGAACAGTTTGTTGGTGTCGATGCTGTTTTCGGATCTGTAATACTGGAGCCAATCAGGTGGGTAATCGGTAAAGGCGAACGCGATTAGTGGATCGTGTTTGTAGGACGCCGGTATGACAACAATGGCGTTAAGCAATGCGTTTCCTCTGCCGATTAGGCTGCCGTCGTTGTCGGGGACTACGATTGATAGGATGGTTTCGATTTCATCGATGATGTTGCTGGTATCAAGCTGCTGAATTACCTCGTGATCATGACAAAACACGTTGTAGAGAAATTGCGACAGAAAAATTTCAAAGCTGCTCGTGTTTACTGGCTTGCTAGCAAGTTCATGTATTTTATTCAAACTGCTGTTAAGTTCGCTTAAGTCCAATTGTTGCACCGAATTTACGTCGACATTTGAAAATACTATGTTTGAATATGTGTCTTCAACAAACTCATAGAAAACATACTGCGTAGTTTTGCTATTGTTTTTCGTGTCACAGTAGCACATTGCCATGGTCCATTCATAGTCATTTGGATACAACATGCAGTTGTCGGTCTCCCAGCTGGCGCTTGCTTCCCTCCAGTACGCGCAGCCGAATCGCAAGCCCAGTGCATCGAGTTGTGAATACCAGCGAATTTGAACCATGGTAAAAAACAGCGAATTCGGGCACGACTCCGTTTTCTCACCTGGACTACCTGTGACGTCAACGTCAATCAAGTCGAACACTTGAAAGTTTCTAATTGCAAAGTTGCAGGTTGGCAACGGTCTGAACGGACTCTGATTCGCAGGGTAGATGACAAAACCTGCGTAGTTGTAATTTGAAACGAGGCACATCGAGAGAATCTCGAACCGTTCAGTTTTGTAGATTACTCCCCCGAGAAAATTGTCCCAAGGACCGATTTCAACCACTGGAGCTGTCGATACGACAGTCATGACAACATTGGCTGACGAAGGTTCGTCATCAAATCTTGTGGATGAAAGTGAGATATTTCCAAGAATGTTGGCAGTATCTAATAAAATGCTAGAACTTAGCTCGGGTTTGTATGCAGATTGATCGATGCCTGTTTTGTTGAGCACGATCTCGTAAATGTTGATGAGTGAGTCCAGAACTTCTTGGCTGGGATCCAATAAACTGAGCTGATGCACATCGTCAGATAGGGCGTCAAGAGTGTGGAACGAATCGTTTTTTTCTTCTACGCTTTGAAAAAACTCTTTTGTTTGGGCTTTTATTTTAAAATTCTGGCTGGTTGATTTAGACATGCACGCGACGAAAGGTTGGCTTTTAGCTTGTAACAGAAGAGCGACTGCAAATAATCTTGCACCCCACATTTTTAGTGTCTTCTTTTGACTAGCGGTAGAGCAATTTATGCGCGAAACTAAAAAGCTTGTGTGTTTAACAGTGGATCTAACTAGAATAGTGGATCTATAGTGGTCTTATTTGTTTTTTGCCTGAACCAATCGCAACTAATTATTTATAATACGTTCAAGATATTTTTGTGTTCGTGAAACAGTAATTTTGATATGAAAGTATTTCAGTTTATCTTGTCACGCAAGCACACGCCGCAAAATAATTGGTCACTGGTTGAAACATTTGCTCATTATCTTATGCGATATACGCTTTTAATTTTTTTTTTTAATAGGACACATCCTTCATATATATATAACATTTACCGACAATTTGAGTTTGGTAGTTTGGATTCTGGAACTTATGTAAAATCAGGATGAGTTTTCATCCTTTTCTGAGTGGGAATATCAAATTTTGTGAATAGGAAGCAATTGAATTGCAGAATTTTTCTTGTAGAATTTAGTGACGTAGAAGCGATTACCTTTTCCATGAAAGTCGTTTCGTTGAAAGCCATATTTTTGGCGAACGATATCAGTTATAAGCACCTGGAATGCATGGCGTCATAAAAAGCAGAAGGGCAAGCGTGCCAGCACTATTCCATGAATATCCTGCCAAGGTCGCGTTTAACATTTTATATGTACAAAGCTTTTACTTCATTTTATTAGCTAAAACACAATCAGACCTCCACATCACCTTTTTGTCCAGGAAGTGTTAATTTTGTAGTTTAATCATACAACCAAAGAATCACAAATGGTTCTTTGGATGTATACATACATACATGTACAACTCGCGCTAGAGATTGTATTTTTAAGTCAATCGACTCTTCATTTGTGATTTTAAGTGTGTGAAAACGGGAAACAGTGAACTTATCGGAGGCACTCACAAATTCCTAAAAAACAAGCTTAGTATTTAAAAACACTTTTTACACTTTCTGAAGCAAAATTACTATGAACGACGTCTTTAAAAATTTTGTTCCTCAGGGATCATGAAATAAATCGCTCATTTGCCTGATTGTTTGACTCCTTCTGCCTCGACGAAGCGAATTCGACCACTGTCGTAAAATTAACGACATCAAAGACTAGATGCGGTATTATAACAAAGTTGGATGGATATTTTGGAGAAAGTTTCTGATTTAACTGAATTATTTATATTCAGAAAATTATTAATCAAATTATTAACCACGCGAGACAGAACTTATAAAACTTGCTGTTCGTATTTAAATCGGTGTTTACTGAAACTTAAACGCATGCCTGATTTCCACTTAAGATTTATCCCGATATTTTCCCCAGAATGCGAACTCGGCTCCTCCATACAAGAGTGTCAGGATAGAAAAATAATCACCGTGTTACAGTTACGAAAAAGATGATCAACGGAGGAAAATACATCTACTTTACTAAGACGTCAAATCAAAGAATGCATTTACTGGTTTTCCAGACTTGAAAATTAAACGCATCTCTTGGAGCAAACTTTGGCTCTTCCCTCTACACAAAGTAATTTTATTGGTAAACGCTTTTTTACTGGGCTCATATACATTTTTTTAATGGTAATTTGGCGTTAGG
Organism: Nemurella pictetii; assembly: GCA_921293315.2. Classification (NCBI taxonomy): domain Eukaryota; kingdom Metazoa; phylum Arthropoda; class Insecta; order Plecoptera; family Nemouridae; genus Nemurella; species Nemurella pictetii. Next base: position 8,496,378 of record OV121126.1, read on the forward strand.
TCTAGAGAGCGCAAATAAGGATCAGACCTTCATAACTTTTTAACTTATCAGATAGCTATCAATCAAACGCATATTTTTGATGACTTTGCTGCCTATATTATCAAGAAAAAAGTGATAGTTGACCAAGGGATGGCATCTCAGTTTTTTTACTATTTATGATATTGTTTCGTTTAGTAGTTACGTCCATGGTGATAAATATTCATTTCCGTTATTACGAGATAGCTGCGACGTTTCAACATCTAATGTCACGTGACTGAGATGCAATCGATGGCCCAGTTAGCGCACCCCCCAGAGACGAGGGCAACAACCTCCAGCTGTCGCACTTAAAGTGGACATGCTCTCTCCTCATTCAGATGATATTGCTTCATAACTTTCATGATTTTCACAGAAAGACAGAAATTAAAGATGAGGCAACAGTTAGCAATTACCAAACTGTAATTTTTATCCATTGCAATGTCAATATCCATATAAAAAAATTGTTCGATTAAATTTATTTAAAAACTTGCTATTTCCGTTGTTACCATCCCCACATTGGTCAGACGCGCATTATGACCTACCTGAAATTATGCTCTGCTTCTTTCGGGAAATTTTCATGTTATCGTTATCTATGATCAGAAAGCAATCTATAGATCGCTGCTCGATACACCCCCCCATAAACCAACGGGTATTCCAGATAAGCTGAATTTCTTACTTTATGGAATAGTTGTTTTCCACTAAATAGCTGTTTAAGACCTTTTAAGATACACCGAATGTGTATTTTTATCAAATCAGCTTTGTTAAGAAATGTTTGAAATAGAAATAATATGCGGCCACTAATTTTACCGTGTCAAACCGAAATTTCAAGGCCAGAGTAACCTTCTGAAAGTTTCAGAAAATATTTTACAATGCCGTAGAATACCTATAGAAAAATCGACAAAATCAGGCCACAAAGAGCTAGTGGCTAGTGGCCAGTAGCTAGTTCCGGACCAGATTGCGTAACACTTGAGAAGCTACTCTTTTATGTGTCAACTTTCAGTTGACACTTGAGTTGACACCAAGATAACGTAAGTAACGTTGTGTTAACTTTTACCTAGATGGCTGTGCTGCTTTAACTTCACCCCACGCTGACGATTCTGAGCTCAAAAACGCTATTTCGGCGGAGTTTCCTACATAATACATTTTCCAGCCTATGTAGATATAAGTTTCCAGCAATAAGGCATTCACAGACGACCATCAGTAAAACCCACATTGTTGACGCAATCACAGCAATTGCCTAGCATTATTTTGGGCTCCCAACTCACCCGCTCTTAGAGTGTGACTTGACGCCAAGCGTCGCTACGTCGCGTTGTCATATCCTCTCGCTGCGTCGCCCGGAGAGATACAGGACATGGCGAAGCCGCCAAAGAAGTTGCCGCTGACGGTGTTGACGGAGCCCATTGGCACCCACTTTGGGCGGCGCGATGTCGAGAGGATGGGTTGCTTCATCGAGATGGAGTACCTGAAATATGACAAGCCATTGCCACGTGAGGACCACGTCTGAACTATGAATTCAATTTGAATTCAAGTGAACTATGAATGAATTTAATTCAAATTTAAATTTTATTTCAAGTTTAAAATTTTGCCGTGAAGAAGCAAGGCGGAGGCCTAGCGAGACGTTGGCTTTCCTTGATAAAGTTTTTAATGTTCGTAAGATTAACCGCTAATGTCTTTGGGCTGGAGAACTTACACCATGAAATATAAACACATTTTTCACACACATCTTTATAAGATAAAATAATATAGGGTAAAAGAACGATTCTGGATGGGGTTTTTTATTTTATTTTTTGGGAATGTTTTCAGCAATGTTGCGCCCTATTTTATATATTTTTTGAGATGAGCAAAGATCAAAGGTGAATTAAAAAAATTTAAAACACAGATTCAGGAAAAATTGTACTTTTAATGATTAAATCAATAAACTGGAAAATTATCCACAACCGGGCAGGCCTGCCCGGTTTTGGATGTGTCAATATTAAAAAACTGAAAAATTTGGTGTTGTTGCCCCAGACATAAGAAACCCATTTTTGAAGACCGGAACAAAATAAAATCGAAATTGAAAAAGATATGAACATGCTAAGTGCAAAAATGTTGTGCCATTTCTGGATGGTTTTGAATTTGAATAACAATGAAATGATACAATATTAAAAAATAGTACAGAATGCCCATTACCGCCATTTGGAGTGCTTCCTTGGAGGATTTACGGGGCATTACTATAACGAAAACAAACCAAAATCAGCACATGTCATCCTACACACCTCAACATTAACCTCAATCGCACAAAAAAAATGTTTCAAATGAACATTTTTCCATCCTTCTGCGTTTAATATAACAACTTCCCAAAAATATGTGATTGCATTTCTAATGTTGTGGTGATTTTCATAAATCTATTGCCAAAAGAAATATAACATTGCGTTCATAATTACCTGAGATATTAACTGTTTTATCATAAGCTGCAATCTGCTAAATCTTCGCAGCCATAGAAAGACATCATCTGACCAGTTGATTTACATTTCTGCGATTTTTTCTTCGCAGGAGATAGCGGCACTTGGTAGCAATATTTAGAACAAACGCTTATTGACTAAGCAAACGATTAGCGCAAAATTCAAAACTGTAGCGGGTCGTCTCAGTTCGCTACGCGACGAGAAGAAAACCCATCCAGATACGGGCACGAAATCCAGAACCGTTCTTTTACCCTACTTTTAAGTTTTTTCTGTACATATTATTATTATTCTTTTTTGTATGAAAGATTTATGTCGAATAGTGGCAATGATCAGCTGACCAATATGCACCTATTTCATCCAGTCAAAAGTCAAACAAAATGACGTCATGATACCCACTCGCTAAAGCCAGGTAGAGCAATTCGGGTTGTGATTTAACCCTATCTTCCTTTGTTATTTAGCAGAGATAATTAATATTTTTTCCGAACTGATAGTTGACGTCCAGTGGGTATCTGACGCCATTTTTTCTCTGAGTGGAATAGGTCTATTTACTCCCAAAAGTTCCGATTTCTTATTTAATTTCGTTGATTTATATAGGAAACTTTGTGCCACAGTTAAGCAAAATTTTTTGGTTTTTAAAATTTCATTTTACCGTTTCAGTCATTTGCATGGGACAACGCAAGAATTACAAAACCAGGTTTTAGTCATATTTCTGCCTAGAAGGGCGAGAGCTAACCAATCATACTGTAAAAAGGATTTTGGTCAGCAAACTGCCAAATTATTAGAACCACTGATGTTTTTTTTTAAATCAATATCATTGTGAGATTCCAGTAGGGGGGTTTGTAAATATTTAGCTGCCATAGAAAAAAAAAAAAAAAAAACTTACAGTGAGCTATACTGAGCTCCCTCTGAGAATCACTTGGAGAATTATAAACCTAGGTTTTTTCACTAAGCGCATTTTCATCGTTATTTTTCCTTGGTCAGAGGAACACACTAAGGGGCCACAGATGATCCCTGGAGGGCCGAAGAGCAAGCAGGAGGGCTACTTCATGCAACCCTTCATCCGCGTCTTTGAAAAGGAGGCGTACTCGGATAAGTTCAAGCTAGCCATGAGAGAGCAGTGAGTATCTTGACATACGATAGAAGTGGACGAAGTTTCATATCTCCCAGAGATGCAAAACCACGAGCCCGTGATTCATGTCTCATGTCAAGGAATTTAGAGATGTGTGTGATGCCCCAGGATGGCGTCAAACAAGAAGAACCTGTCGCCGATGCCGTTTCTTCCCGGTGGTGCGACCAAGTGGCAAGCAACCCCCGGGGACTATTTTGGCACGTTCGGTCCTCGATTGCCAGGTAACTTGTTGTTTACAATCAGAAAGGGGTGAATTTTATTGTATTTTACTAATTTATCTTCAATTTGATTTTATATTGACTGTAGTAAAGTAAGGCTTTAATGGACAACCATCTTGTATGGAAATCCGTCATTATATAAAATTTATTTTCTGTCATGCTTTCACTTTTGCAAAGAGAATGAACAAACTCAACCTGATGCTTTTTCTGCTTTCGTATTATAAGTCAAAAGAAAATGAAGAAAGTATGATCTGACACATTGAATACGAAATATTCAATTTATTTATTTCTTAAAACTCGTGGCTTTTCCTCATCTTAGCAGTTAGCACGTAAGTTTTAATGAACTTTTTAACAAGGTTACCAGCTAAATAGTTATCCAGTAAAAGTTAATAAAAAGTAAAATAGTTTGTCTGAAAATGCAAATCAGTAATTATGAAACCAGTTAATCGTTGCAAATCTTGTCAAGAAGTGTAGTTAGAAATTAACTTAAAGATTTCATTTAAATTAGGATTAATAAATAATTTGCCAAAAATTATTTATTTATTCCTGTGGAAAAAATGAAATTAATTATCATGATCCTTCAAGATATTAAATTAATTTAATGATAAGCCAAATATTCATTGGTTAAATCAAAGTGAGGTCAGAGCCGGTATTTAGATTCATGAAGTATTTTATCATAAGTTTTTGCTGGACTGGGGGACTTCAGAAAATAAAGCGATTTTTATAATGTGACGTGAAAATTAAATCCTGGCTGGTAAAATCTGAACGCGCCGTTTTGTCCGCATGCAGCGTTCAGTCCGAAGCAGGTTCCGAAGAAACTTGGCAGGAAGGAACCGCCCAACATTCGCGGCCGACCGGGCAAATTGGGCGGACCGGGCTACTGCGACATCGCCATCGGCAAATACCCAGAACACTCTGCCAAGGATTTCTACGACGCCATCAAGGTGTACAAGAACAAAACCTACAAGGAACACATGAGGAAGTAGGTGTTTTTGCACTTTTCATTTTGTCATTTTGTCAATTTTCACTGCAAGCGGTTAGCTCAACTACCACATCAAACAAGGGTTAATAACAGCTGTAGAGATGATCAATTTCTTTGTTCAACCTGCAGGCCCAAGCTATTAGTTTTATATACGTCTACCGATACAAATCCGTTTTTCATGAACTTGCAAACTTCCCAAACTGACCAATACGCTCAGGCGCAGAGAAGTTAAATTAATTTCACTTAAAAATTAATATTAATATTTTAATGCAAAAAATATTTTTTAAACTATTACTCTTGCTAATAAAGCTCGGAATATCATTAGATGTGTTAAATGCTATGATTAGAGATCAAACACAAATTAAAGTCAAATGAATGTACCCTTCCATAAAAAAATCTGTTCTGGGTCAAAGCACTATAGTCTAGTCGATGGTGTGAAGTTAAATTGGCTGTTTTTACTCATTTGAAAACTTCCTCTAAATATTTCATCAAATATCGTCTGTTTGTCTGCACGCCAGAGTGCGTGCTGGGCCGCTACTGAACGCGCACTGCCCGCAGCCTTACTTTGACAAGAACCCGTACATGACCGAACGCGCTGTCCCCCAATACCGCGACCCACCGAGGAAAAAATCTTTCACCTACGGTGCGGGCCGCTTTTTACCCTCGTCGCCGGCAAAATGGGTAATCAGCTCACTTATTCTTAAACCACAGCCTTTGGGCTGGGTCGAATTTAGGCGAAATGTTTTTTTTTTCATAATTTTCTAACTATAGTTTAAAATAGTGAAATAATTATATCTAGTTATTATTGTTTTGTCACAACACCCGTGACCCGAATACTTAACAGTCCTTGTGGTCAAAAATAATTGTTTTGTTTACTTGTCCATGGCAAAGCTATTCAGAAATCACTTGCTTGAAGACCTTGTCAACAAATTGACGTTATCTCTGCCAGGAATAATCGTATCACATAATTGCCTTGCGTGATTGCGTAATAACACCTTAACCCTTTCCAAGAGACATGCTTTCTTGCGCTTCTTAACTACCAAATATTACTGGAGTGACGAACATAATATTATATAATACAATATTCACATATGTATTGATTTATGTGAGATCATTCATTCTAGCAAACGTCTCTTTTGTTATCATAGGGCAATATTCCTGGATGCATCAACAAGTTCCCGAATTATCCAGAGAAGTCTACCTTCAAGAGCAAGGCAGAGTTGGCAAAGAAGAAACATCACCTTCCCACAGGCCCCGTCTTCTACCCTCCATTCAAGGAAAAGTCGGTGCGCACCCCCAGCGTAGTCAACCACAACCTGGCGTTCCTCGTCAACTCGAAGAACTGGAGGACTCTGACGCCCCCCATATACCCGCTCAGCATGCTCTGATGTAGCCTCTCTCCGGTGGTTGTGTGAATGGGAGTTTTAAAGTTATAGCCGTTTTGTTTTCATATCAGAGATTCGTGATTTGACTGTTGGTTTTCATTGCAAAATTTGATGTTGTGCAAATTATTTGTAAATTATACTAAATCTTCAACTACATGTTGTCTGTGGAGATGAATTTTCAAATGGAATTGCTTAAGAAATAATGTTTGTAAATCTATGTTGACTGAATCTTAACTTAACGCACACAGTAAAATTTGTCAACATCAGTTGAAGATAAACGCTTAAATAACGTCATAAGAGGGCCTTTTAATTTAATTTAATTTACTATTTATATATTTATTATTATTATAATATTTATATATTTATTTAATTTTATAAGAGATTAAATTTAAAATGTATGACATTTCTATATTTATATTTTCTTATCTTTGAAAGAAAATATTTCTTGATTGATGATCCAGCTTGTACCGTGCAAAATCAACCCCTAACCTTGTCTCTGATAACAGGTCTCAGTAAAAAAAAGAAAAAAAAAGTGATAACCAACCCCACTTATGAAGATAATATGAAAAACATTAATATGACGCTGGAAGGGAAACTCGAACACAAAGTTTAGTTTTCTAAATGAAAGAAACTTTGCGTAAAACGTAATTTATAATTAATGATGAACTCAATCCATTATTTAGGGAGCTGGGAACTTTAATTATTAATTTTGTTTACTAGAAATTGATGGCTATCACGTGACACCGAATATTGGCTAAATGGCAGTTGTCAAAACAATACCTTCTGGCCTACCAACAAAAACAGTAACAATTTATCAATAGCGAACATTATCCATAGGAACCGAGAGGGCTAACATTTTTTCGTTCCCCCGAACTTTTGAAATGTCGCGATTTCATCAGCTCGCAAGATTGGTTAACAAGTTTAACTCATTGCGGAAAAGTGAAACAGCTTTGATTGAATTTTGTGTCGAATTACTTTCTTTTCAGGGTAAGTGCGTATCAAAACAAATCTATATAACTAATGCATTCACTTGTAAAAAAAACATTATTCGTTGTTTGCATTAATTCAACTCTGTCATAGGCTTCTGGCTGAATACCCATCAGAGAAACAAAGAGACACTCCGTGCAAGCTACTGGCTGCCTCGCTTCGAATTAGCAGTGGCAATGACTACTTTGATCTTTCTCACGCCAATGACTATTTATATTAATTGGGGCATCAATTTAATGATTGTAGTCGAAACATCAGCTGCTTTTTTTGCAAGTCACATGATAGCACTTAACGTCTGGTGTCTCTTGAAGCAGGGAGACCGTTTGAAGAATTTGATGCACGCCTTTGATGCAGTGAAGGCGTTGGGAAGACGCCATTTTGACCCGACGGTGGTTAACCCGGATGGCGGAAGGGTGTCAACAACAGCGAAGATTTACTTTTTTACATGTTCTCTTACAATGGTAGCGTTAGTGATCGTTTTCCCTGCGTTCTGCTGGAGAAAAAGAGAATTTTTTATCAGGTTAGATTTTACCTGGATTTTAATCATAACTCAAGTGACTCACCGAGGAAATTTTTTTTCCACCGCAAAGCCTAACCTTTACTATGTTCATTTTCGTTTGCCTCAACTCGATTGAAACTAATAATAATTTCTATTCCTACAGATACTGGTACCCATATGACATTAAATTCATCCCGCACTTTGAAATCACAATTTTCGCGTGGAACGTCTATCTTGTCATTGGCTTCCAAATGGTAGCAGCCGTCACTACTCTTCTCATGAGCTTGTTGGCGCAAACTTCACTACAGATGATGCTTCTCAACCACAACATCACGCACATTACCGAGAAAGTCTCAAACCTTAAAGAAGGAGGTGCTTCATTGGGATCTGAAGATGAGAATGGCGAACTACAGATTCCCAGAGAAGTAACGCTGAGTGTTCCACTCACGTGCAATGAGCTAGGTGATTGCAAATCGTATCCAGTGACGCCAGCAGAAACAGAATTGAAAACAACGAAAAATTACTCTGGTCAGCCTAGATTTTCGGTCTACTTTAGTATCAGTGAGGTCAGGAAGCGAGTGAAAACGATGGCGGCAAATGATTCAGGAATTGACCAGAGAACAATTCAAGACCGCCTTCGGCATTGCTTGCAGCACAATCAAGCAATAGAGAGGTACTTATTATGTAACATATTTAAAGCATATTTTTTAGCACTTTAAATCTATTCTTTTAAACGATATTGGTTGAAGACATTTGATAAGAGTAAAGCATGGTAATGCCAGGAGTAGAGAGAACTGCTAATTGCTGCTGCTGCTTGCTCATAATAGCTGTTCGAAAATCTGTATTTATAAGTTTAAATTGGAAGCGTTTGACGGAGTTTTCCACTTTATCAGCATTTTGAACTTAAAAAACCTTGGTATAATTACACAGATGAAGTTTGTATAAAAATCATATCACAGAACTAGATGACCAAAAATTGTGTTAATCAAAAAGTAAAAGGCACCTAGTGACGGAGGCATGGGTCTCCGCCATTAGTTCAATAAAATTTTTCACAATACTTTCTTCCTCTCTCAATTTTATTCACTTTCTTTGAAGATTTTCTGTTCGCCATTCTCTATGGTAGAGTTGTTTGTTTATTTGTTTGTGATTGTTTCAGTTTCGTCAAAGAGATAAGTGCGATTTTTGCATCGATTTTGCTGCAACAGTTGGCCGCTTTGTTTGCAGGCGCAGTTTTCTGTGCAATCATTGTCGTTCAGGTTTGTTTGAAAACAAGTCACTATTCTCAATAAATTGAACTATTGAAGTATTCCCCTTCGTGTATTGCATGTACAGTACATATTTATGATTAGAAACGATATTTCAGGATGCTTCGTTTCTATTAATGAAGGGAGAAATATATTTTTTACAATTGTTTGCAGGAAGGTTTGTCAAACGCGAAGACCTGGCTGGTTTTTTCCTTCATGTGCTTCATGTTCGTACAGACGGGATGTATCTGCTTCCAGTATGACAAGATTTCTCAGCAGGTACAGCGATTATACCTTACAAATACCTTATCCCATTCTAAGCCATTCTTTTGTAAAACAAAAACAGTTATATGAAAACAATGTCAGAAGTGAAACTCAAATACTTCCTATACTTGTCACTACAAAAGACACTGATATGCATTCTTCAAAATAGTTGGAGGAGAAGGTCTAAAACTTGAAAACCACAGTTGAAATGGAAATTTAAGAAAAATTTAAGCCATATTCATTCGTATTCTTCCGAGTTCCTTTTCATGGTAAAGTTATTAAACTAATTAATGGCATAACTTGAACTTGTTCTTAAACCATGCTTTCGTAAAGCACTTTCATCAAAACATAACGTTAGCGACAACACAAAGATAGCAAACACAAAGCAGGTAGCAGATGCTATCTGCTTTCAAAACTGCCCATTTCCTTTCTACCCAGGATCACAAGAAACCCTTAATCAATAAAAGATTTCTTAAACGGTCTAAGTCCAATCGTTGTCACAATTAATTCGCATGATCAACGTCGTACTAAGCGGAAATTCCTTTAATTTAGCAGCCAGGAAAGATTTGATGTCAGTAACACATTTTTCATCAATTTAACTGTTTTTCAGAGTGAGATGCAGAGAGATGCTGCGTTCGCCTGCGACTGGCTCGACCAATCAGAAAGCTTCAAACGGTCCATCCGAATCATCATGTCCCGGAGCAACCAGCCATTGATCATCAAAGTCGCACGGTTTATCCCGTTATCGATGGAGACGTTTTACAAGGTAATATCTTGATTTGGGTTGCTAGAGGCATGGTCAGCGAAGTACATTCAATCTTCAACCACACTTTCTGTCTCAACAGGTGGTGAAGATGAGTCACAGCACGTACTTGTCGCTAGCAGCGACGTTGGAGGCGAAACCAGAATCAGATAATTTGCCGAGTACTACCACTGATTGATGAGCTAGCTGTACGTTAAAAAACCTACTTAACTAAACATTTATCTCTGAAATGCATAACCTTACCTAATTTATACATGCTTTATAATTATAACACCATTTTAACGAATGTTTATGTTAGGTTTACTGTGTGCTTTGGTATGTTTGTATCTGTTTGGTCTTTTCTCTGGCCAACCATTTGAAACCGTATTGGCTGATTTCTAAGATTGCCTACGCGATCCCCAAAGTTACATATGCAGCACTTATTAGGCCGATTGGCCTAACAATATGTTCCTCGATTGATTACCATTGCATTTTTTCCAATTTTTCGGATTTGAAGCTTTTTCTCTTTCGATTGTGAAGCTTAATTTTTACACCTCGATCTTTGCCGTTCCTTACAATTGACTATGTATTTTATTAAGTCACTTTTCGACCAATCCTAAAGTTGTTGATCCATCTTCCTCTCATAGTCTTAAATTGATATTTCTCACTACTTATTCGTCATGAAACTACCTCTCATATTTTTATAGAAAATGGTTGCGGTTTTTCCAATTTTATATTAAAATTAAACTGTAATTTGTATATTTTATGTATGTATTAGTTTATTATTTTGTGACTGCCTTGCCAAATGCCGAAGATCTTGTTTTCTGAAAATTACAATAGTGACTTGTTACACATTTATTTAGTGAAGAATCAATTGTGCTAACTACAATTGGTGCCTTAAATGAGATTCCCTTGGATTTTGGTACGGTGACCTATCTTAAAATTTACCCATGAATATTATTTCACAGAAGAGAAGCGAATTAAATAGAGAATGTTTTGGGACAGTGCGATCAAACAAGGAACAGGAATTTCGTCCCACAGCTATCAGTAGACAATGCAATGCAAGAAACCTAGGACATACGAGGCATCAAAGACTAACAAAGACTCAAAGACTCAAATCAATTAAAATTTAAAGGCATGCCCTCACGAGCAGCTGTTTGTTTTTTTAATAAATAATATATTTTCTGTCTTGGAATTTCTCTACCCATCTAATGTTTGGCCAAAGTGTGTTCAAGAAAAAGTAGAAGTTGGCGTTTTTGGATTCACTACAGCATATTTTATTCAAATCAGGGCTTACGGATTATTAAAATTTGACCTCTTTTACATATAATGTCTATTTTATTTAGCATGCGTGTCAAAAACATTTTACTGATAAAGTTTTTAGCTACAAAACTTTTAATTCAAAAACTTTTAATTCGTCAAAATGATAACACAGCAATTGAAAGCCTTTTAAAATCATCGGTACAACCAACAACAACAACAACAACAACAACATCAGCAAATAAAAGAGTTTTTTTTTCGCAATGCGGCAACACGGAAAGCATTCGACTGCCTGCTAGCGCCACTCAACACTCAATATGCCAGCTTATATATGCCATATTATAATATGCCAGCTATGCCAGAATCTAATAAAAAATCAATAATATGCTATCTTCTTTCCAAACGGTTACTGGCTGAAGTCACAGCGGTCAGGTGAGCGAAAAATTTGCACTAGCTACTGCCTTCCTCGCTTTTCACTGGTTTTCACTACGACTGTCGCATTGGTGCTCTCACCCATTACAGTCAACAAGTACAATGGTGGTAATCGAAGCTACAGCTGCGATGCTTGCACCCATCGAAATTGAGTCAACCTCTGGATTCCCTTGTACCAGGGAGACGGTTTCAAGAGCATGATGCTTGCCTTCGAAGCAATTACAAAGTCGGGATGCCGTCATTTTTACCAGCGTTTTCTGGGGCTTCAAGGGCTTGAAAGTGGAAGCATTCGCTGGGGTCTCTTTGATGGATGTCCGAGAGGAGATTTAATGAGGGCTTGGTTTACATTTTGTCCGGGGAATGCCGTTCATGCCAAATTGCTTCCAGTCCAGGATTATTCAAATGAAATATGCATTGTTTTGCAGGGTCAGCTGACGAGAGAAGCAGCGATTGGCTGCAACTGGCTCGATCAATCAGAAGGCTGTAAGCGGTCCATTCGCATAATCATGTAACGTGGCAACCAGCCTAAAGTCACCAAGATTGCTGGATTCATTCCGGACACTCCGTTTCAATATGAGTGTATTAGAAAGTACTGTTTGGAAGCTGCTTAAGCTTGAGCTATCTGTTTTTATCAGGCCAAAACATTGCCTGAGGTGGAGGAGCCGGGTTTGCTCTGCGGGTTGCGTGTAGGAGGCAAAGCATCGAAACTGACCCGAGGCTAAAAAAATAAATATTTTTGAAAAGATAAAAGAAAATATATTGATTTGTTTTTATACACCTATTCCATTCAATAAATAATCTTCTAAAATGACGTCATGATACCCACTCGCTAAGGCCATGTAGAGCAATTCGGGTTGTGATTTCCCATCTTCCTTTGTTAATTTAGTAGAGATAATAAATATTTTTTTACAAACTGGTAGAACGTCCAGTGGGTGTCTGACGTCATTTTTCTCTTAAGGAAAAGGTCTTTTCGTATCAGGGATAGTAAATTTTACTTAATTCGGTTTTTGTGTTTTATATTTGGAGCCAAAGTTGTCATTTTGTTTCAACAGGTATTGAAGCTGGTATGTGTCATCTGTCAGCAGCGTTGAACACGAAACTACAACACGGTTATCAAAATTTAACAACTAACTTTAAGCAATAAAACTTTTGGGCTGTCCCAAAATAACTCATGATCCTTCAAACCCAACTTTATTTTACTATAAGCTCTTCTAGCACCTTTGAAGTTTGTCATCATCAGGCAAATAAAGTTGATAGAAACATTTAAAAGTTATTTTTAATTTTGAGACGTGAAATCCAATTGTAATTTCCTTGGCCATACTGGAATAAGCAAATTTTGCCATGAATAAAATAACAAACCGTAATGGAAGACAGTCATAGCATAACTTAACGAATATTTTGATAGAAATGGAATTTAAGATTCAGGCAGTTGATGCGTACACCAATGATAACTGTATTTATTTATTTACTAAAAACTTAGACCAACCAATTTGTCATCAATATTGAGGCTCTGCAAAGCAAAGGTTCAATCACCCACTGATATTTTGTCTAATTATATGCCAAATAAATACTAAAAAAATCAATGATAAAAAGTAACAGAACCATCAACTGCTTCCGATGTGTATGTTTATTGTTTTTGGAATCGTGATTTGTAATAAGCCATATAATTTCAATCTCAACATGCCATTCGTAGAAAGTACCCAATAAGCGGCCAAACTCAGTAATTATTTAACAAAAACTTATGTGTTTAACTGTGACACAGTTATACTTAATTTCCGTAATTTTATCAAACACTTAGTTTTTTATTGTCATGTTACCCTATTATCAAAAAAATGTTACATGCAATCCCGAATATCGTTGTTGTTTGGGTTTGAGACAGTGCTCATGAAGCCAAGGGCGAAGATGTCACGATGGTTGCAATTTGCACAGTTCGAGCGTTTCAAACGATTGTTGACATTGGACAAGTGGTGTCAATTTCAGGCACATGAAACCTATCTGATAGACGGTTGCGTCAATTTACTTTCGTGGCTGGGTAAGTGTATCTTTGCGACTCCACAATTATGAACGGTTAGACTTCGTGGAGGAAACTAAGGGGTGGCTTAAAGTAAGAGAATTTGAGTTTGGGACTTAGTATTCCATACCCTGTTAAAATAGTTTTTCTGAAAATCGGGCCTATTCTATTTTATTTTTGCAGTGTTTCTGACCCTTGACGTGATCTCCTGTTTTCCATCTTTCTTCGCATAAATTATCGGACTTAAATTTTTGCATGTGAGTCCAATTATAAAAAAAATACCCCGTGGTCAAGTGTGAGAATTAGCGTTAGTAAGAAAATAATTAAATAAAAGCAAAATAATTGTTTCGTATTGTTAAAATAATGTGTAGACATTTTTTCCACTGTACTAAAATATATATTTTCTTATTTGCGTCTCTTTACATTTTTCGGGGGCAAATACGGAGTCATACATAAGGTTGCTAATATAACTTCAGAATAGCCAATGACTGGAATCAACATCTTTCACGAAATCAGTACTAGTTTTTGATTTTATTTACTATATCAGAATCTTTCTTAACCTCTCTTTGGTGTTTGAATATATTGTTATTGTTTTCTATTTATTTCTGACTGCTAACAATTTTGCAAGTGCCTTATTCCAAAATTATAAATTCCAAAATGCAAGTGGTTTAATTACCTACCCTGAATCAGCTAAGTTTAAGTCGCTAAGGAAGTTTCATTAAAATTATGACCAAAAAGATAGAAATTCCTTTTTATGGCACTGTTTAAGTTGGTTAAATTATAGTGACCATGCCATTGAAAGATTTAAGTGACAAGAACCCTTGAAAGGACTTCATAATTTCGGTTCCAAATGTTTCATTCCCCAAGGTTACTGGCCGAATTGTCAGCTATCAAACGAGAGAAAACTTCGAGTCAGCTACTGCCTGCCACGCTTCGTTCTGGGAGTAACAATGACGATCGTTTTCGTTCTCACCCCGCTCACAGTCTACAAATTTTGGGACATCAACACGATGATTTTAGTCGAATCAACGGCTGCAATGTTTGCAGCTAGCTTGGTGGGATTCACTGTCTGGTGTCTCTTGTATCCGGGAGAACGTTTAGAAAAGTTATTCGTTGATTTGAGAGTGATGAATGAATTGGGCCGGTGTCATTTTAAACAGCCGAACGTAAAAAGTCAACAGCTTTCGACTATCATGTGTGTCTTTTTTGTAATGTGTGTACTAGTAATGCTTGTTATGCTGGTTGGTATTCCTACTTACAGCTGGAATGAAGCAGACTTCGTTATTAGGTAAATATTAACTTCTTTTTCGTATTTTTCGTATATTCTAAGTGGAAAATGGCAATTGATGTTTGATTTATTTTACAATCGGATGTGTTGTGTTAACTTGGGGAATCGAATCCAATTTCGAGTGCTGCTCTTACCAATTTTTAGCTGAATAGTTGCTTACTGGAAAACTAAAATTCGAGTTTGAAATTGAAATTCCTAGTATGATAACATTCCCACACTGGTCATAAAAATAAAATTGCATTTTTTCTCATTCAATATCCATTGGATGATACTCAAATGCAAAAAAATGGACCCTGCATTTTATTAAGTTATATTAGGTTAGTAATAATTGTCGTTTTATTCGATTCAATTTGTTTAAAATTTTAATCTCTACAAAATATTTGCCGGATGGCCAATCCGGACGCTTTTTTTACTACCATTTCCACAAGTCTTTTCCAATTTTCTCTATCTTCCCACATTCCCATTTTTCCTTCTTCTCAACCTCCTCCCATTATACTTCCATGTTTATTTTATTCTCTTTTACACAAACTTTGCTATTCTTTTTCCATCCTCGGTACTTTTTCTTCATCTTCTTTTCTCGGTTTTCTCTCAAAAGCCATTCTTTTCATGTGACAAAACCACCTCATCCTTTAGTTTTAACTCATATTTTTAAAATTAACTTTGAAATAAAACTTTCACTTCTTGTTCATTTTCTTTCCCTTGCTGACAACTATTTTTCAACTTACAGATTTTGGTACCCGTATGACATGAAATCGTCGCCATTCTTTGAACTGACAATAGCAGCGTTCTACGTGTTTATCATTGCTGGCCTTCTACCATATACCATTTTCTACATGCTCCTCTTGAGCTTGTTGACGCAAGCTGCATTACAAATGATGCTGCTTAACCACAACATCAAGCACATCACTGACGAAACACCAGATCCAAGGGACGGAACAGAGCTTGCGGTAGCTGCTGATGTTCAATTAGCCCTTCAACAAACCCAAACTGATACCCATTTTCATCCAATTTTTACCATTACGATTGGAGTCACCCGATCGAATACTCTGGAGGCAACGGGTTTTGACGTTGATTCGATGGAGAGTACAGCTGAAAGTCCCTTACAACGCATTGGCCGAGAAATGTGTGACATTCGCATGAAATTAGCAAAGAAAGAAAGAATACGTCAGCTAGTTATTGAAGACCGTCTGAGAAATTGTCTGCGACATAATCAAGCAATAGAAAGGTAATTATTAGTGATTTAAGAAAAGTTATGAAAGCAAAGGAGGGCTTCGTGAATGCTTAATTTGATCGCGTTGTGGATGAGCGTTATTTCAAATGGATGAGCTTAACCCCGAGCCTCCAGTACTTTTTCAAATTTTCCATTTCTGACGTCGAATTTATTAGAGCTAGTCACCTCGAAAATAGAAAAAAATTCAACGCTAACACAAAAACAAAAAATTCGAGAAAAAAATTCTGCATTGGGTCGAATTGAAGATTCCTTTCCATTGGTTTGCTATTTACACTCATCAACAAAACCATTTTTACCTAACTGTACATGACTTACTCAAAAGACCTGAGTGAACGCCAGGGATATTTGATTATGATAAAAATGATTCTTGTTTGCATCGCTGAGATGAATTCGAGTCGTGATTAAGTAGCTGAAATTTGAAGAATATCAGGAACCAACAACGAATAAAAACCATGCATCCTTTTTCTATGAGAAATTGTATTTCATTTTTCCTATCACGATATTTGTGTTTTTGCCAGCTTTTTTTTATCAATGTTATTTCAGTTTCGTCGCTGAGCTGGGTACGGCTTTTGGACGCAACCTGACGCACCAGCTATTCACCATTGCCGGTGGTTTAATCCTCGCCACCGTGGTTTTAGTTAAGGTTTGTACCAACATTTTTTCTCAACCAGATACTTAAATTCTTGCCGCTTCCTTTCTCCAACGTAATTAATTGAGCCAATTTGGCCGTAGATTAAAATTTTGTTAAATATCTGCCGATTGTTTTCAATTATGTTTTCTTTTACATCATTTCATTTTAAAAGACATGGCTTAAAAAACAGATGAGAAAAAATAAATTGATTGGTTTCAGGAAGATTCGCCCCATTCGAAGTCTTTAATATGGATAGCATATATCAGCACCGCTTTCGTCCTGCAGGGCTTAATCTGCATCTTGTGCGACAAAATCTGTGAGCAGGTACGACAGCAGCAACACAAATCGAATCCCACCATAAACCATGAGACCATCTTCCTTTCAAACTCCAGATGGAAATAGCCCTTTCTTTGCTTTGTAAGTTATATTCTGAATAACTTAAGACTAAAGGAATAATATTTATCCACAATGAAACAGGGTAACATGCTGACAGCTGACAGTTGCATTGTTCTTCAGAGTGAGATGCAGAGGGATGCTGCGTTCAGCTGCGACTGGCTGGACCAATCAGAAAGCTTCAAGCGGTCCATCAGAATCATCATGTCGCGTGGTAACCGGCCACTGGTATTGAAAATAGCTGGATTCATTCCGTTGACATTGGAGACGTTTTTATATGTAAGCATCGATTGGCAGACCTACATTCCATTCAATCAAAATTCTATGAAAATAAAGTCATGATACCCACTTGCTAAAGCCAGGTAGAGCAATTCAGGTTGTGATTTCCCGATCTTCTTATTTTATATAGCAGAGCTAAGGAATATTTTTTACAAACTGGTAGTCCAGTGGGTATCCGACGTAAATTTTCTCTGAGTGGAATAGGTCTATTGCCATTGAATTGTGGTCTTCCTTCCAGGGTCAATTAGTGATGACAACAAATGTATTCCCACAAGAAAAGCAAAGCTACCCAAGTTTTTATCGTCTCTGGCATTGATTTTTGGATGTGGTCTATTCTAGATTCTTATGATTTGAAAACAACTCATCACTTGCATGGTTTCAACAGGTCATGAAGCTGGCGCATAGCACATACGTTTCGTTGACGGCGTCGCTGGATAGAAAAAAACATTAACTAAAAAAATCGAATCCAAAAATGATTTGTGATTATAGTGTTGCGTGCGAAGCGTGTGAAGCGATTCTTCATTTTCACTTACTGCTGAAAAACAATAATTTTTTAATAACTGTTCACGCTTTTCAGTCGTTCAAGTTCTGTACTATGTTCTGTAAATTTAATTAAAAATCAATTTTTACGAATATTTCCAGTTTTTCAAATCACGTTCATTAATCCAGAATCCAAAATCTTTAATTGATCTCGGAAGAAAACTTTACCGAAATGTTAAAATGAATAGCAAGACGGCTGTGTAAAAATGTAATCCTTGTTTGTTACAGGTACTTTTTTGTTTTTTACAGGTTTTCTTGATCGAAGTCTTAATGTCTCATGTTTTATTTTTCAGGACGCGTTTCTAAGTGTATCTGTAGCCGACCACTACTCATAAGCTGAATTTCTTTTGAAGGCTGGATTTAAATAATAAATTATGATATAATTTGAGTTTTTAACAAACAAATAGCACGTAATATGGATTAGTAAAAAGTGAAATTATAGCTTTCAGCGTTGATGGCGTGTGGAGCAGGGTAACAGAACCAATTAAGCAAACAAAACATCGAAACAATTTTGTCAATGCAATATTTAATAGCGACACAGACATACAATGAATTCAAATTATTTAGGGTCTCTTTTATATTTTCCAGGGCCAGAAATATTAAACCATTAGATGTTTTATTCGGCAGAATTCTTACCAGGGGAACACTCCGTTTGGCATTATGCATTATTTTTGAGTACGTGTGTGTACCACCCAAGGAGGATTCAAACATATAACAGGCTAGATATCATCAGTTTGAACAGCTTTACATTAAATATGTGTAAATGGAAAAAAATTGCGCAACTGCTGCAAAAATATCGTGCTCTTGAGAAAAGTGAAACATTTTTCAACGAATTTCTCATCGATATACTTTTGTTCGAGGGTAAGTGCATTCATGATTACTTGGCGACCACCAAGATAACCACTTTATAATTTAAAATCTACGAGGCCTTATCGATTTTTCTCCATAAAGGTTACTGGCCGAATCCAAAGCCACCAAAGAAAGGAAAATTTCGCGTCAGCTACTGGCTGCCTCGTTATGTGCTAGCAGGTTCAATGATTACATCATTGTTCATGACGCCTATATCCATATACAAGTATTGGGGCGTCGATTCGATGATAGTCATTGAATCAACGGGAGGTTGCTTCCCAATGAGCATGATTGCAATTTATGCATTTAGTCTCCTGTTCAGGGGAGACCGGTTCAAGCATTTACTCACCGCTTTAAGAGCGATGAGGATGCAAGGAAATCGACATTTTCATCGACCTCAAGGATACTTTCGCGGAGAAAGACAGATGTCGCTGACCGCCGCATTATATTATGCCAGTTACACTTTGTTTTTGGGGGTTGGAATATTTGTTCTCCCAATATACTGCTGGACTAAAAGAGAATTTCTTGTCAGGTGTGTATAATGAAACTTTATACGAAGTCTTATTTGCATAATAAAAATTGTCCAAGGATTCGCTTTTTCTGAACATGCACAGACAACCTTGAGAATAAAAAAAAAACATAAATATCTATGTGATTTGACCTTAAATGAAAATAACCCTTGAATTTACGGTAAATATTTATTTTTATCCAATTATTAATTTGGATACAAAATTTGGAATGTATATTTCGTGTCTATGAACAAATCACTTCTATCATTGATTGCTTCCAAACCGAATTTATGATAAATGGTTAAACCTCAAATAGGACATGACTGTACAGTATGAAAAGAATCACGGTTTACTAGTTTAGCCAATCTAATTTTTACCTTTTCAGGTTCTGGTACCCGTATGACTTTAAATCATCCCCCTACTTCGATCTCACGATTGTGGGATGGTACGTGGTTTGCATCGGAGGCTTTCAACTGGTTGTTGTCGTCAACGCGCTCATCATGAGTCTGCTGGCGCTGGCTGCATCACAGCTGATGCTACTCAACCACAACATCGAGCACATCAACGAACAGCTCCCATACACAAATATCAAACCAACGTATCATGTAGCTGCCAGCAAGAATACAGTGCTAAAAACTTCTAGAACACAAAGGCTATGTGGTTCAACCTTGTGCATTTCCAGGAGTGATTTATCCAAATTTGTGAATCAAACCCGATCCCTAGGGAAACACCATGTACTGGACACAGATGTTTTCAATCTTAGCAATCGAGATGTTCGGGAGTGGAAGAAACTTAGAGATGAACAGAATACATGTTTGAAGACATCACGAAACGTGCGGTCAGAAAGACTAAAGAATTGTTTGCTACATGACGAAGCAATAATGAGGTAATAATCAAAAATCGCAGAATGGCTTTAAATTTTGAGTTTGAATACCAGACTGTGGTAAATTTGGCATTGTCTTTGATTGTTCTTTTTTAAGATATCTGTATTTTTTTGGCTGTTGCAGTTTCGTTGCAGCGATCAGCTCGACATTCGGACTTATTTTAATGCAACAGTTTTTAGTTGTGGTCGGTGCTCCAATTGTCTCAGCCATAATGATCATCAGTGTGAGATTAAGATATTAATAGAATAACATTTAATTATGTGTCGCTTACAAATTTGTTTCTTAACGTAACTTACCTTTGCTTGATCTAAGCCTGTACTAGTCAAGGCTATAAATTACTTAAGAGATTTAAGTGAATCCAAGACATTTTCATGCAAAATGAGTAGACATATTCCACTCAAAGAAAATATACGTCAGATACTCACTGGACGTACAACCAGCTTGGAAAAAAAATTAACTAGCTCTTCTTAACAACAAAGGAAGATAGGAAATCACAACCCGAATTGCTCTACCTGGCTTTAGCGAGTGGGTATCATGACGTCACTCTGATTGAATTTTGATTGAGTGGAATAGGTTAATTGATTGATTGATGATAAACCCTATTTATTAACAAGTTTAATTATTCATTGCCAATAGGAAGGAAAGTTTAACGCGCGGACTTGGATGATATTTACAATCATGAGCGCCGCTCTCGTCCAGCAAGGATGCATCTGCTACCTTGCAGACAAGATCGCCGAGCAAGTAAAAAACAATATGCAAAAATAATATCATAGTCGGTCCTGAAAACCATCTCGATCTCAAATCTGTGCCTTATCTTTGGGCTTCACGAGCTGTAAACTATTTTCTTTTGAAGTAGAAATAGACATTCGATTTGCTCTTTGTAAAGCGTAACTTAAGAAGAAATTTCAAGTGTTTACTTGCAAGTAAATTTTGAATAGATGTAAATGGTTCAATAGTTCAACTGTTGCACTGTTTGCCAGAGCGAGCTGCGAAGAGATGCAGCGTTCAGTTCCCAATGGCCCGACCAATCAGAAAGCTTCAAGCGGTCCATGAGCATCATCATCTCGCGGGGCAACCGGCCTCAGGTTATCAAGATCATGCGCTTCATCCCGTTGTCATTGGAGACGTTTTACAAGGTGAGATTTCTTGATTACGTCCCTTAAATTATTCTGGGTATTAAAATTAGCCAAAAAGCCTAAATGTGGTACAAGCTCATTGGGTATTGAATATAGCGGGTTTGGTTAAGATAATAAAATGTTGTTTGACCGTTTTAGTATTTAATATAACCGCTTGATTGAAACTATCCCGGCTAGACTAATGTTTCACAGATAGGTACTAACAGCAAGCACCGATTTCTGCTAAGCTTTTTTTATAGGAATATCATGTGGGTTGAAGTAACTCAAAATTAAATTCTCAACTACCTATCAGAGCAGAGATTTAATGGCATGTTTTTTTTAATATATATAAAAGTCACATTGATTTAAACGAGAAAATTCACTAACAAGAGTATTTTTTTGAAAGGTGCTGAAGTTGACTCAAAACTTTTACATGTCGCTGACAGCAACGTTGGAGAAAGAAGTTTCAACTTAGCTGACCGAACTACGGTCGACAGGCGATTAAATGAACGCACCAATAATTTCGACAACAATTAACTAGTAAGCCACTATCAGCCATTTACACCATCATTTTACTTTGAAGTGCATTTGAAATTAATCAGCGTCTTAACCCTTCCAAATCAATGTTGTGAAAATTTAAATGAAATAAAAGGGGATGCGTTTTTTGTTTTGTTTAAAAATGACTGAGCTACATAATTACAACGTTTCCTTGGATGGCAAATGAAGGCATTTATAAATTGTTTGAAAATATTAGAGAATTGTAACTAAAAATGTTTATCAAGTGCTTAGCTGAGAAGCATTTGTTTGACTATATCTCCATTAAAATGACCCCATAAGAGGCATACTACCTATACTACCTATCTAAAATATTTCTGTAACCTCTGAGATTTCTGAGCTACCCAGAGAGGTAGCCTCTCGATCAAAGAATGAAAAAAATACAAAAAAAGCCAATTGATAATTGTGGTCATGGTTCTCTGTAAACGACGATGTGACACATCGAACCAAAATAAAACAGAAAAATATATTTCCTCTGCAATTGGTGACAGCTACAAGGAACTTTTTCTACTTAACTCGTACTTACTAAAGCTAGCAGATATATTTTTTAAGTAAGTGAAAAATACCTTGTGCTGCATTCTAATAAGAAAAATATTCTTAAGCCATTAAATTTTTACAGTCTTCAGAATCTTTAGGTTAAATAATTCATTTCGATTTGTGGTAAGAACCACCTTCAAAAAATGTTTTTTTTATCGATAAAGCTTCATGTCAATTCACGTTTCAATCAATTATTCAGTGTGATGATTTTGACCCTGAATTCGGAACGACATTTCTCACGCATGCAGGACTGAAAACGCTTTCTCTACTAAAAAAATACATTGCCTACCACACCAGTAAGAGTTTTGTTTTACAGAAATACTTGAAAATATTTTCTTCTTCGTTCAGTTTTTCATTAAAAAATTATACTATAATACATATTTATTGCGATAGTATGTCCAAAATCCTGGGAAAATCACAATAAAATATTAATGGACTACCATTTTTATGTCATTGGTGAGGATTTTCACACCAAACTGATCAGTGAGGTTTTGTCAAGCAGAAGTCATAAATCACTAAAGCAAATATTGCTGGCTAGTTGTCAGTGTCAAGCTTTTTGTCGTTGACAATGTCGCGGTTGCGCCGAAATCTGTCGCTGTTTGTAGAGAAGTGTAGCAATTTTCAGAAAAACGACACATTTTTGACCGTGTTTTGTGTTGATATACTGGAGTTTTTTGGTAAGTGCTACGCAAGAACATCGCGTTAGCTAATTGTTAGTGCGTTGTTGATTTGTGCAATTTGAGCGTTGATTTTTAAATATCTTCGAGAGTCAATGAGAAAATAATTATATTCCTCTTAATGCATGTTAAAATGGTTGACTTTTTATCGACAATGGTGCAAGAATCTAAGTTGGGATAAGTAACTTGCCAGTCGCTTGAAAGAAAATTTAGAAGTGATTATATTTTTAGATAATTAAGTCATAAATGAACATTATCTTGAAAGGCAGTAAATAATAAAGCAGTTTCACTTATAGATAGCTACCATTAAAAAAAAACATGAAATAACCTATGCTTAAAGAAACAAAAACATAAGTAGTGAGCAGATTTAAATACACAAATTGTGGCAAAGAGAAATACAGATATTAATTTAAGATTCCCTAGAAATTAAATCAATAACAAAAGTTCCGTATTTTCTGCTCCATATACAGAGCGACTTAATTTCGGGTTATTTCTACAATTTGTCATTTTTTTCTGGTTCGATCAATATCCAAGATATCGCATTCACTCGCTCCACATTGTTACTCTTAACAAGATAATATTTCACACTTGAATCATCTGATCCAAGGCTACTGGGAAAACTCGGAACGGTCAAAGGAGGGAAATCTACGCTTGAGATACTTCCTTCCACGCATCATACTTGCTGTTAGCACGAGTATGGCTCTGATCCTGACACCGATGACCGTCTACGAGTATTGGCGCATCGACATGATGGTAGTAGTCGAGGCAATCGGAGGATTTATTGCAACCACCATGATCGGCGTCCAAGCCTGGTGTTTCATGTATCGGGAAAAACACTTCAAGACCTTGATTGGCAGCATGGAGATGATGAGAGATTTGGGAAGGCACCAGAATTACCTACCTCCAGTCATCCAAGAGGGCAGTAAAATGCTATCATTTGCAAGTGTGTTTTATCTTCTGGTGAACACTTTCTTGTTGTTGGTTGGAATGCTATTCGTTCCTGTGTACTTTATAGAAAAAAGAGACTTCATTATAAGGTAAGAATTTAAAAAAATGTTTAAAATCAAAATTACTAACGCACAGTATTCTATCATATTCTAATGTTTTTCACCCTCTAGGTACTGGTATCCGTATGACTTCAAATCATCCCCTTATTTTGAGCTGACAATTACAACGTTTTATGTGCTGGGTTCGGTCAGCGTTCAACTAACAGTTGTGGTCAACACGCTACTAATGAGCTTGTTGGCACAAGCTGCCTGGCAGTTGATGTTGCTTAACCACAACATCAGACACATCACTGAAAAAATCTCAGATCCTGTCAACAAAAGCAATTGCTGCAGATCAGTTGATGATGATGGCTTAAAAAAATCAACGGAAAGTTCGTTTGAAATCTGGGAAAATTCCTGCACATTTCCAGTCGAAATTTGTTTATCAATTAATCGCTTGTCCGACCAAACAGTCGAAGTGGATGAAAATATTCCAAGTCTTGGGATTGCCAAAGCAAAGAAGTCTGGCATTTATCCCACTCAAAATCGTCCAATTACGAAGATCAGTGTACAGGATGGGGAATGCGTTACCATTGGTAATGGAGAGGTTCGGAAGCTAATGAGAATGAATTCAAAAGAGCAATATGAGAGAACGGTCAATGACAGGCTCAAACTTTGTATGCAACATTATCAAGCAATTGTGAGGTGAGTTGCGCTGATTTTCATTTTCATTTAAAATTGTTCTGTGCCACAATCATAGAGATATCAAAATTTTGGAACCCTTATGTAAGAAAAAGAGTAACTACACATAGTTGGGAAAGCGAGAGAAGCGGTCAAAAGCTTTCAAATTTTCTGCATGGGGAAAAAAGCGATTGTTGTCTGTAATAAAAACGAGTAGGTCTACTTAGAAGCCACATTATTTTACACTAGGGCTTCGCGAACGCTCTATCTAATCGCGTTGTAGATGAGCGTACTTATTTAGGGCTTGAGGATAAGATTTAAGACCTACAAGAATATGAAGGTAATCGCACCTAACCTTTCCACTTGAATCTCGAGGGATAAATAGCTAAGAATCGTAAAAAATCGTCGGAACAATGCGAATAAAAAATTAACAAGATAAGATATAGATCCAAAACTTTAGCACAGCTGCATATCACCACCATTAATTTTTCAATTCTTCGGTTGTGGCGCCATTCGGAATCAATATTTCGGCATCAAATTTGTCACAAGGATATATTATTTGTAGCAACAACTTATCAGCATGTGGTACCTGTATCCCAGGTCACGTACTGGTTGCACCAACCTCGGTTTAAGCCCGGGATATGGCTCGGTAATCCTTCAAACAAAGCGTTTGCCTAGTTTTTCCATGGCATGGTTTATTTCCATGCTACTTGGCATATACTTTATATTCGCCTGTCAATGTATGTTACAGTTTCATCCAAGAAATCAGCTCTACATTCAGACCAATTCTGATGCAAGAGCTTGGCGCTCTCGTAGGCGCTTGTATTTCAGCAACAATTATCATCTTACACGTATGTAGATATCGGAAGATTAAATTTATATTATACATTGCTAAGCGATGAAGCAATAAATGGCTAAGCGGTTGAATTGCAATGGTTTTTTTTTTAACTTAACATCGATTTCAGCATTTAAAATACAACCATTGTAAATGAAACCTAATATCTGACGGATTTGGAGATTCAACATTTCATATGATCAGTTTTTTTGTTATCTTTCTATTTGCTTATAATCTGCTTGATATTCATTAGAGGAACGGAAAGTGGAGCATGTGGATACAAAATAGAATATAATATACATAATATAATATACAATATAATATATATAATATACAAAAAAGAAAACACCTCAGATTTAATCAGTTAAAAAACTGAAACATGATTTTTAAAAATATTAGGTTTTCCGAAAAATTCAAGGTAATGGAACGAAAAATGATACGCGTTTTGTTTTCTTGTTTTGTTTTCGTTGGTTACAGGAACGAACGTTGGACACGAAAACATTGACTGTGTTTTATCTTATGGCCATCGCCTTCATCCAACAGGGACTCATCTGCTTCTTGTCCGACAAGATCTCTGAACAAGTGAGATGTTAACCAACAATCATCACACAGCCTTACCCTAAAGTTACAGCGCAGTGGAGTGTTACGCACGATGCGATTGTTGCGTTGCCTTAAAATTCTGGTACAAAAAGTTCGGGAGTGTGCCAAGAAATCAAGAGAGAATTACTTTTCTCGTCACCGCTCAGTGTCTCAAGCAATGTCAGTTAAAAATGGGTCGTAGTTAATGAAGATGGCGAACAAGATGAGCAAATGCTTCGAAATTTTGGATTGATTTCAACATTTGCAGCGATCGCGAAGCGAGCGATGAGAAAGCACAGCGCAAAGCAAGCAAAGCCAATACGTAAACGCACCTGTGGCAAGATAGCACGCATATGGAGACCCTTACTGCTTTTTGATACCACAGTGTACCACTGACTCTCACAACAAAGATGATTTTAGGATTTCATTCTTCGCACATAGGGAAAGACTGTGAACTTATGTTGTATGATGAAGAAATTGTAATGTTTAAATGGATTATTTAAAGGGTTGTGAAGCCATTGAAATTTTGTTCCATGACAGCCTCAAGCTAATGCATTTCATTTGTTGAATCATTTTTGTCAGAGCGAGCTGCTGAGAGATGCTGCGTTCGGCTGCGACTGGCTGGACCAATCAGAAAGCTTCAAGCGGTCCATGCGCATCATCATGTCTCGTAGCAACCAGCCCATTGTCATTAGAGTAGCGAAATTCATCCCGTTGTCACTGGAGACTTTTTCCAGCGTAAGTTTGGGTCATTATTATGACAGATTAATTACGTTTTACGCTTTCGCACAAGGTTTTTACATCTTAAATGCGTTGGATTCAAGATACCTTCCGGACTTATACAATTTTTTTGACAATTCCTATCTCAACAGGTGATGAAGCTGACTCATAGCTTGTATGTATCGCTGTCGACAGCGCTTGCAAAGAGACCGCAGCTTGGTTAACAGGATTCAACGTGGTGCGATGAAGGCAGAAGCATAGAGTAAGTAATTGGCACATTGGCACAGTAAGAAGCAATTGGCACATTCGATACAAGACACAATTACAACGTTGTTGCCAACGAATTTTAAAGCGGAAGATATTTTGAAGTTGATCTTACAACCCGGAAACTGCTTTTATGGATTGTCTTTTGGAAGGTTGGATATGAAAGTTTATTGCTGAAATAATTGTTCGTCTTTCCCTGCGACCGCTTCGATTTTCGACTGTTCGGCGCTGATGAATCAAATTGTTGAGTTTAGAATCCTTAACTATTTTTTCACATTTTTCCAGGAAATACGTGTGATAATAAGCGAAATGTTATGCAAACAACAATTGGCGCCATACGTGGGATGGTTCGTTATTTACATTTACACCCTTTGTGTTAATTATTTTTTTTTCCTAAAAACAATTCTACTGGAAATTTGTATGCAGTTTAAGGGCACTTTTCAATTTCAATCAGTGTAATTTTTTGAGATAAAATTTTCACAATTATAAAGAAAATAAAAGCTTTATTTAAGTCCATGTTCCACGTGCGTAATCGGAATCACGCACCTATTGAAGCGTTTTAAAGCCTCATTGCATTAGCCTTATCTTTGTGGGTGCGAGAGGGAAACTATATGGTGCAACACATTTTGTTACCCACGTTAATAATGTATTGTGTTGGTTTGTACACAATTACTGGCAGTCATAAGAAAATCAATAAAACCAGATTCAAAACCACAGTAATTCAAACCATAAAATGCATTTTGAATGTTTTATGGTTCGCATGACCTAGGTGCAATCACTTATTTAATACATTAATACCTATTAAACGGTTTTAGACAATGAATCAATAAAAAAAGTTGTTTATTGTGGTGTTGGTTCTCTGGAACTATGACAAATGGAACGAAAATAAATAAGATTATTTTTTTTCTACAATTGGTGGCAGCTGAGAGGGATTTTGTTTCGCACTTATTAAAGCCTGGCACATACGTCTTCGAAGAAAGTGAAATATATCCAATGCTGAACCCTAAAGAGCAGAATATTAAAAAATCATCACATCATTACGTCATCACGTCATCACCATGATAACAAACATGGAAACATTTTCACATGTTTGATTAAAAAAAAAATATATGGTTTTAACGTGAACCACAAACTTCATTGAGTTTTTAATGTGGCAGCAAGTTCCCCACACCCTCAGACACGGGAGATTATCCACTGAAGTTTATTTTTTATCAAGATGACTGTTTAATTACAGTTGATTCAGGTCAGTTTATGAATCATTTTTACCAGAGCGAGCTGCGGAGAGATGCTGCATTTGGCTGCGACTGGCTGGACCAATCAGAAAGCTTCAAGCGGTCCATGCGCATCATTAAGTCACGTGACAACAAATTCTTAATCATCAGACTCGCTGGATTCATTCCTTTGTCGCTCCTTTGTTCTGTTTTAAAACTGTAAACCAAGTCCTAGCCATTTTGTTGTGGTCTTCTTCTCTCATCAAAATATAAGGGTTTTGCAAGCTTAAAATGGTTTAATCAAAGATCATGTGTCCATGAGTGTATATTATCAATGTTTTTGAAAATAGTTTTAAATTGTTGTAGTTTATTAGCTTCAAATAAAGGGGACATGCCAAAAATTATCAGATCATGACATCATCAAAATCACTACAAGTCATTTCAGATTTCCGATTTATTTCATTCGGATTATAGAAAAAAAAGTGATCTATTAAGAATCAATAAGACTGGCGACATACAAGAATAAAATATTTAAAAACATGAAAAGTGTTTAATTTTAGATACGTCATGGCGAAACGGCGAACTACTTAAGTATTAAAGCAATTCTTGACGGCCATTTTACTTGCTCAAAAATTCCTAAGGTGGTTAACTCAACCCTCTCCTATATCTCCACTGCATATCATCAGAAACATTCTATTCTGTGTAGTGTCAAGAATAGAACATTAAAGCAGCCAAGACGTGTTCAAAGGTGGATTGTCTCCACTTGGAACTTGGCACATTTCTAAGCTGGTGATGGCCAAATGGTTAAAATTTACACGATTTGTGGAAATGTACAATGATTTCCAAACACATGAAACATTTCTTATCGATTTTTATATCGAGATGCTAATGCTTCAGGGTAAGTATTGATCAAAGAGTTCTTGAGCCATAATTCGCTTTGTAAGTGACAACCAATTGAGAGCAAATTTGTTAAATGTTAGTCGAATGATTGAGCATTTTTGATAGTACTTCGAGAACTTAATAATTTGATTTATTTAATATGTAAATGTAATAAAAATAGTTTTGAAAAATTTTAATCATGTCAAAGCTAACATCTTTTGACAATCGCATTCGCTGAGTATGATTAGTGAATTATTAAATCTAAAGTGAAATAAAAAAAGTATCTATGCTACGCTAAAGCAGACAAATCGTTGTTCAACAATATTCCACAAATCACACCAATTGAATCGGCGTTGACAATTCAAGGTTTCTGGAAGAATCCACGCTCGCCAAGAGAAGAAACTCGTCGTTTCGGCTACTGGTTGTCTCGTTTGATACTTGCACTATCATTGACAACGTGTTTCTTTCTCACGCCGCTATCCGTCTACATGCTTTGGGACGTGAGCATAATAGCAGCGGTCGAGTCTTCGGGAGGGATTGTCGCCGTTGGCATGGTTGCGACACACGCTTGGTGTCTCTTTTATCAAGGTGGTCAATTCAAAAGGATCATTACAAAGATGGAATCGATGAAGCAGTTGGGAAGACAACATTCTCATCAGACTAGTGGCATGAGGCAACTGTCATTGACGAGCCTTTATTATTATGCTATTTTCATGTTTGCGTTGTTTGTTGCAATATTTATACTTCCGTTGTACTGCTGGAGAAAAAGGGATTTCATAATCAGGTCAGACTATATTCCTATCAGAATAATTCTGCATGAATTACAATTAATTTTGTTTGTTTTGCAAGTGGAATTGGCTTCCCTTATTGGAACTAGGATTAAAAAAATATATTTTGCTATTTTGATAACCAGCTCGAGTTTCTTTTTTACTGTGAATTTCAATTTTCTCATATGCTTACTAAAATAATGTGCTTCAATATCAGAAAGTTAAAAAAGAAATCATAACAAACTAAAACAATTCTCACCGATTTCAGATACTGGTATCCGTATGACTTCAAATCATCCCCATACTTCGAGCTGACGATTTTGGGATGGTACATAATTTGTGTCGCTGGTTTTCAACTGGTAGTCTTAGTCAACGCGTTCCTCATGAGCCTGTTGGCTCTGGCTGCTGAACAATTGATGCTTCTCAACCACAACATCACTAACATCACGGAGAAGACTTCACAGCCAAGTGATTTGACCAAAACAAAGGTTGTTACGAACAGGAAGAATGCACTTCAAGCAAATATAACCGAGTGCCAAAAGTCTTTCAACAAGCAAGCTAAAGTACTGTCAGCTAACGAGATGGCAGAGAGATCATTTGCTCTTTCGAAGCGAAAGAAAACAAAGATGATAAACCATAAAAGTTACAGGTATTATTTTGATATCAGTAATCGAGAGGCTCGTGAGCGAATGCGCCTGTCGCCGGCACGGAAGGCAGCACTGATTCCTGACAGGCTGAAGCGTTGCTTGCAACATAATGAAGCAATTGTTGGGTAATTATTAATGATCGGTTCGTTGTGTTGTGTTATACAAATCAAATGGATTAATCAGTGCTTGGCTGTTACAGTTTCGTCAATGCAACAAGCTCAAGCTTCGGACTGATTCTTTCTCAACAGTTTTTTGCCGTTGTTGGATCGACAATGACTGCGATTGCCATAGTCTTAGATGTATGCAACAAGTAATGATATGGCTAATTAATTGATTATTTCATTTATAATTATGAAAATAAATAACAACCCCCAACTAGGTATAGAAACAACTATGCATTTGAGAAAGCGAAGATGATAATTTCTACTTTAATATTATTTTATATTTTCTGTGGTGCCTTTGAATCCGAAACAGTAATTATGAGTCCGTAAGGAAAACAAAAGTCCTTCGGGATTCAACACGTATCATTTCACAATCATAACTGAATTGTTTAAGAGTCAATAAGTTCTTTTTGTTCATTGAAGGAAGGCGCATTGAACGAGAAGACGCTGATAGTTTTTGGTATCATGAGTGCGGCGCTGGTCCAGCAAGGATGCATCTGTTATCTTTCCGACAAGATCACCGAGCAGGTCCGTTTCATTGATTGACATAGAATTCACATTATACATCCCACAAAATTTGAATATTTTACCATACTAAAGTGAAACTTTGGCGCATTTTATTTATTTTATTTATGTGTTGCACACTTCATTGCACCTAGGTGCACGCCCTTGGGTAAATTAACATAAGAGGTATTTACAAGCATTGAAAATTGTCAATTGGTAAAATGCCATTGGTTAACTTATTTCACATAATCCACGTCGTACTCAAAGGAAATCCTTATAATTTAGCAGCCAGAAAAGATTTGATGTCAGTTACTCATTATTCATCAATGTAACTGTTATTCAGAGCGAGCTGCAGAGAGATGCTGCGTTCGGCTGCAACTGGTTCGACCAATCAGAAGGCTTCAAGCGGTCCATGCGCATCATCATAGCTCATGGCAACCAGCCACAGGTTATCAAGGTCGCTGGATTCATCCCAGTGACTCTGGAGACTTTTTACAATGTGGGTGAAAACCTATCAAAATGTTGTTTTGTGATCGAAAAAATAGCTTTTTGGATTTTTACTTGTTTATTTTGCAAGGAGTCTCCCACAATATTAAGCAATGACTATAAATTGCTTAGCCGAATTTAGGAAAGGAACTCAACTCTCAGATGTAAGCTCATAGTTAACTATAAATTTACTCATATTTTATTTCTATAAATCTGGGGAGTTGGGTTAAATTCGGCGTTTTTTTTCTATACTTCCTTTGGACACAAAAGCCGTAATTTACCCAATTTCACAGTACAAGAAACTTTAAAAGTTAGTGAATAGGGGTCCTGGGGTTTTCCGCTTTTCCGGTGTGAAGATTTTTAAGTATGATAGCAATAGAATAGAGTATCTGCATCCTTTGTACGTTCTTTGGTTTCAACAGGTGCTGCAGATGGCTCAAAACGCCTATTTGTCACTGGCGACTATGTTGGACAGAAATAAACAAACGGGGTGACAGATGCTTCGAAGAAGAAAGTATAAAAAGTCTTGTCTCAACCTTCCGGTCAAAGAATTAACAAACTTACGAAAAATACAAAAAATAATTGATAATTGTGGTAGTGGTTCTCAGGAAACGACATCGAAACATTAAAAATAATAATGAAAATAAAAATCTTTTTCTTCGTTCTTCGTTAAAGATTGCCACCGATGTCCTACTGACCTGGCAGTCGACGCCAAGAGGCACCCAACGATGATACCTACCTGTTTTGGGTGAAACATTGTGGCGCCAGGGTTTGCTGTTCAAAATCGCAGTTCATTTAGATTTTGGCTGTTAACACTAACAACACACAACATACACAAAAAAAAAATGCCATGTCTGCAGATAGTAAGAAGTTTCTGTCAACAGTTTGACTAATTACCAATAATTATAGTGGGCCTTTTTGACTGGAAAATCAATTATTTTATTATCATTCGTGGTGTCACTTATGCTTGGCTGAGTTGTAATCAAACAAATTAATTTTTCTTAGTCCTCGTACGCGTAGCATACAACACCTATTCGTGGAAAACAAATAAAATTAATTCAACATTATTGTATTGAGTCAAATTAAGAAGCGTTACATATTTTGCAATACTCTTCTTAACAAGCTGGTTTGTGTGGCAATCGAATCTCCAAAAAAAGATACAGAATAACTTTCGAAATTTGGCGGATGGTGGAGGAATCTTATGCAAATCAAATAAATTTTTTCTAGTGCTTACTAAAAACATTTCGGGAGAGTTTTTGCACACTAAAAGTAAACTCAATAAAAATGGGACAGGGATTTTTTTTTCTAACAATGTATAAGAAAATTCCTGCAAAAAGTATTGACAGAGACGACGATTTGTTGTCTGGAACGTTCATCAAATAAATATCAAGCATCAAAATTATTTATAACTGTCTCATTTCAGTAAAACGAAAGTGATTTCTTTCTCAAGGAGCCAAAACAAGGTCTTTTAAAATATTTAAGATATTTGAATGCCAGGAAATCATATTTATTTCATACCAAATGGAAAAGCTTTCTGGAAGATGTAACTATAATTCCTTTCTAAAATCAACGTCCTGCGCCTCATGGCTCAAATACAACAACCTGGGAAATCTAAGCATAAAGCAAGCCACAAAAGCCGTTTGACATGCAGTGTTATAAATGTTTTTGGATAGAACTTGTCAAGCGATTTGAAGGGCTTATCATCACAATGTGAAATTGGAACTCATCTTACTCCAGCGTTCTGCCATGTATCGATGTAAGCCTGCGTATGAGATTATTGTCATAATTGTCTGAAAACATGTTTCATTATATTATGATTTTAAAGAATTGACGAGCTCACATCATACACTCCTGTATAACTTGTGATTCATGGGATAATTGATGAGCGTAACGAGCGTAGCGGGTGAAGCGAAATCTTCAATTACACTTACTGCAGAAAAAAGTCTCCAATGTTTTTTTGTTTTTTTTTTTTTGTTTTTTTTTTTTGTTTGTGTTTGTTTTTTTGTGTGTTTGTTCGCGCTCTACAGGCCAAACGCCAAAAGCGATTTTGATGAAAATTTCTGTGAACCTTCGTTTTGTCTGAACTTAGATCTGCCGCGTTTTTGAAGCAATTCGGACGAGTAAATTTTATGTTATTAAGTTTTTACGAAATTTTTCAGTTTTACCAAAACACGTTTTGCGCTCTAGAGGCCAAGGATCTCAATATGATTTGACGAAACTTTCAGGATATGTTGGCCCTCACGATTTAATGTTTGTGTGAAAATTTCATTGTTGTATGTGAAGCACTTTTCTTGAAAATTGCGCTTTAATGACGTTTTTTTGCGATTTTTTAGCGTTTTTTCAGTTTTTTGCAACTAAAGCAACTTTATCTTCAACCGATGTTCACAAAATTTACTGCGTGCATAAAACGTCGTAAGAATAAGATACTGTGTTAATTTGAACCAAATCAATTGTATAGTTTTTCTTTAAATCGATTTTTACGTTTTGAAATATTCAAATAATTTCTCGACGACTACATCATGATATTTTCAGGTAACGAATGTCATTGAGAAAGCTGCTAAATTATCACTGGACATGTTAAATTGATCATAAAAGCCTCTAGGCTATGCGCACACGCAATATAATCGCGTTGAGGGTGAGCGTAAACATTACGCTCATCCACAACACGATTATATGAGTGTTCGCATAGCCTAGTAAATAATAACTAGGCTATGCGAACACTCATATAATCGTGTTGTGGATGAGCGTAATATTTACGCTCACCCTCAACGCGATTATATTGCGTGTGCGCATAGCCTAGAGGCTTTTATGATCAATTTAACATGTCCAGTGATAATTTAGCAGCTCTCTCAATGACATTCGTTGCCTGGAAATATCATGATGTAGTCGTCGTGAAATTATTTGAATATTTCAAAACGTAAAAATCGATTTACAGAAAAACTATTCAATTGATTTGGTTCAAATTAACACAGTATCTTCTTTTTACGATCTTTAATGCACACAGTAAATTTTGTGAACATCGGTTGAAGATAAAGTTGCTTTAGTTGCAAAAAACTGAAAAAACGCTAAAAAAATCGCAAAAAAACGTCATTAAAGCGCAATTTTTTAGAAAAGTGCTTAACCTACAACAATTAAATTTTTACACAAACATAAAATCGTAAGGGTCAACATTTCCTGAAAGTTTCGTCAAATTATATTCAGATTCTTGGCCTCTAGAGTGCAAAGCGTGTTTTGGAAAAACTGAAAAATTTCGTAAAAACTTAATAACATAAAATTTATTCGTCCGAATTGCTTCAAAAACGTGGCAGATCTAAGTTCAGAGAAAACGAAGGTTCACAGAAATTTTTATCAAAATCCGTTTTGGCGTTTGGCCTGTAGAGCGCGAACAAACACACAAAAAAACAAACACAAACAAAAAAAAACAAACAAAAAAACAAAAAAAAAAAAAAAAACATTGGAGACTTTTTTCTGCAGTAAGTGTAATTGAAGATTTCGCTTCACTCGCTACGCTCGTTACGCTCATCAATAATACATTTTGCAAAATAATTAAAATAAACCGGTCAACTATTGAATCAGCACCGGACAATCAAAGCAAGAACATCAGCTATAAAATAAATGAAACAATAAAAATAAAGTCCATTATAAAGTCGGTGTTTATTGACGATTTCTCACGTTTAAATATGACGAAATGGTTACACCTCAATCGGTTTACGGTTACGGACAAGTTCGAAGAATTCAAAAAAAGCGATGAAAAATGTATTGTTTATAATGTGTGTGGATATACTTTCGTTTACCGGTGAGTGTTGTTTGTTGACAAAGTTAGATATTGATCCAATGTTCCAAACTGAACAGCAGTTATTCTTGTTTATTCAGTTGGATGTTATTTTTTAACTTGACAGTCGATTTAAAATACATTAAATATCAGGTTACTGGCCGAAGCCACAGCCGACCAGTGAAGGAGAGCTAAGTGTGAGCTACTGGCTGCCTCGTCTTGTGTTGGCATTATCGATGACGGTGACGTTCTACCTCACGCCGATGACCATGTACAACCACTGGGGCGTCAGCATAATGATAATCATCGAATCAATGGGTGTAATGAACGCCATAAGCTTAATTGCCATCCAAGTCTGGTGTCTTATGTATCGGGGAGACCGATTCAAGGAATTGATCGTCATGTTGGAAGCGATGAGTGATTTGGGAAGTCGCCATTGTGACGGACATAATGTTTTCTTGGGCAGTGGAAAGCTGTCAAATACGGGAAAAGTGTACTTTTTTTCTTACCACTTGGTGATGCTTGCTGTGATGTTTATCATTCCAATATACTGTTGGAATGAAAGAGACTTCGTTATAAGGTGAGTTATAATTACTAGGCTATGCGAACACTCATATAATCGTGTTGTGGATGAGCGTAATATTTACGCTCACCCACAACGCAATTATATTGCGTGTACGCATAGCCTAGAGGCTTTTATGATCAATTTAAAATGTTCGACGTTAATTTAGCAGTTTTCTCAATGACATTTGAATATTTCAAAACGTAAAAATCGATTTAAAGAAAAACTATTCAATTGATTTGGTTCAAATTGATACAGTATCTTCTTTTTACGATTTGTAATGCACACAGCAAATTTTGTGAACATCGGTTGAAGATAAAGTTGCTTAAGTTGCAAAAAACTGAAAAAACGCTAAAAAATTGCAAAAAATCGTCATAAAAGTGCCATTTTCAAGAAAAGTGCTAAACATACAACAGTGAAATTTATACACAAACATTGAATTGCGAGGTTCAACATATCTAGAAAGTTTCGTCAAATTATATGGAGATCCTTGGCCTCTAGAGTGGAAAACGTGTTTTGGAAAAACTCAAAAATTTCGTAAAAACTTAATAACTTAAAATTTACTCGTCCGATTTGCTTCAAAAACGTGGCAGATCTAAGTTCAGAGAAAACGAAGGTCCATATAAATTTTCATCAAAATCCGTTTTGGCGTTTGGCCTGTAGAGCGCGAACAAACACACAAAAAAACAAACAAAAAAAAAAACAAAAAAACAAAAAAAAAACAAAACATTGGAGACTTTTTTCTGCAGTAAGTGTAATTGAAGATTTCGCTTCACTCGCTACGCTCGTTACGCTCATCAATTATCAACTAATTAGCTGATCAGTGATTGAAAAAATGGGTAGCCAGAAATATTTTGTTTTTTATGAGTTAGTTGGGAGATGTGTCCAAATCCCTTAAAATCACAAAGAAAACTATTTTTCCTCCGAGCAGGTACTGGTATCCGTATGACTTCAAAGAATCTCCACTCTTTCAACTAACAATTTTCGCGTGGTGTGTTGTTTGTATTTCTGGCTTCGAAATGGTCGTGGTTGTCAACACGCTCCTCATGAGCCTGTTGGCGGAGACTGCAAAACAGCTGATGGTGCTGAACCACAACATCGAGCACATAAACGAGATGACTTCGGCCGCAAGTGACATAAACAAGGATGAAAATGACGTCGCTCTTGCAACGGGTATCGCAACTCAAAATGCACTCGCTGGCTTTAAATTGAAACCAGCTTCGGCAGAAGAGTCCAACCATTCAATGCAGAAAATATCACCCGCATTACGTGAATCCGTTCTGGTCAACTTCGTAGATATGGAGGTTCAGAAACGCAAGAAAATTATGGACGCTGAAAAAATGGAAATTTACCAGAAAAATAAGGAAGAGCGATTCAAGAATTGTTTGCAGCACAGTCAAGCAATCGAGAGGTACGCCTTGGTGATACTGGACGAAATTCCAAGTATTCCTTGCCTGCTAGCTTAAAATGTAAACATTTTTTTGAATCAAATTATTTTTGTGTTTAATTTTCAAGAAAAAACAGTTTAAGCAGAATTTTTCAATTTTAAGACAATATATCGACATACGTTGTCAAAGTTTTCGTTATTTGATCACTTTATAAAGTTTGTATTTTTCTGAGGTATTTTTTAAGCTGATAGCTCACAATATGCCAGTTATTGTGTGAAGAAACTTTTGGTTTCAACTGTTTCAGTTTCGTCGACGCGATCAGCTCGACCTTTCAACTGATCCTGATGCAACAGTTTGTCAGCGTCGTCGGGTCCGCAGTCCTCTCGACAGTAATCGTCCTTACAGTAAGCAACAGGCTTTTCTTAACACAATTACTGTGATTGTGGCTTTTTACCACATGCCAGAGAGCTGGCATTGTAACAACTGATGTAATCTTACTATGGAATCGTTGAAAAAAAATTAATGAATAATAATAATAATAATATTAATGATTATGGCGAGTTGATATATTTCAATAATTCAATATTATTTTTTATTTTATTTATGAAATATATATTTCAACAAAACGGGACTTTCGCTGCTTGCAGGAAGAAAAATTCGACGCTAAGACGTGGATGGTGTTCACCCTCATGTCTGCCGCCTTCATTCAACAGGGGTGCATCTGCTACTTGTCAGAAAAGGTCGCCGAACAAGTACGGCCATTTTCAAACAAAATGACTGAAACTTACAAAAATTCTTAACTAATTAACGAAAATTATTGGACGAAAAATAACTTATGAAAATTAAACTAAAAAAAATCTTAAAAATATCTCTCAGTTTGCCGTTAATTGAAAAATTGGTTCTCAAATACCTATTCCACTCAGAGAAAAATGACATCAGATACCCACTGGACGTACAACCAGGTGGAAAATATATAAACGAGGTCTGCTAAATAACAAGGGAAGACAGGGAAATCACACCCCGAATTTCTCTACCTGGCTTTATCGAGCGGGTATCATGACGTCATTTTGATAGAACTTCGATTGTATAGAAAAGGTGTATTTTATGGTGTTTTCATTTAGCTAAATGAGGCGCGCAGAGTCTTTCTTTAATGAAACAACCTTTAGAGGGCAACACGTGCCTACACCTGTTACATCGTTTGACAGAGCGAGCTGCGGAGAGATGCTGCGTTCGGCTGCGAGTGGCTGGACCAATCAGAAAGCTTCAAGCGGTCCATCCGAATCATCATGTCGCGTAGCAACCAGCCTCTGGTCATCAGGATCGCTGGTTTCATTCCATTGTCATTGGAGACCTTTTACAGTGTAAGTATCCTTAGTTTATTCGGCTTAAACAATGCCATTATTGGCTAGGAAGCAAAATCAAGCCACTCAAGAGCGTTAAGGCCTAGTTGTGATGTTGATTGTGATGCTGTTACTCAGTAAAAAAGTTATCTGCTAGTTAGACCTAGGGTGAAAATCGAAAATTCCATTATGAGGTCAAAACGAAGGTGTTGTTTTTAGTTGGATGATAGCTGCCCATCGATGACATCTTGAAATTGATTTTGCATTTTCACATCATATTTTTTGACATTAAAAGTTAAAAGCAAATGTACGCTAAAATTATGCTGAGTTTCATCCATCCATCATTTCAGGTTCCATAGAGCGTGATTATAACAAGGACAATTAATTGAGTCTTTTTGAGCTTGGTATCATCAAATGTCTCGCTATCAAGAAGTATCAACGACACAATTATTAGTGGCTTTGGACAAGTTATTTTAAAAGGAGTCTCTCAGTGGAAATGTGGAGATCCAAACACGAATGCAAATGCTTAGCAAATGTAACACTCAATCTGTGTCAACAGGTATTGAAGCTTGCACACAGTGCGTACGTTTCGCTAGTGACCACTTTGGACTCAAATCCACTTCCAGGCTGATGGGAAATCATACTGAAGATTGGTTGGTAGGTGCAACATAAAGAAGAGGTGCGAATTGTTGAAGTTTTCCTGTTTTATTTGGATATTTATCCGTAAACTTATTTTATCATCATCTAAGAATTGTAATTAAGGATAATCTTCACCATGAAGATTTGAGTCTTGCGATATTAAATGACTTAAAGTGAAATGACTTAAAATGACTTAAATGGCTGAATTAATGATTTTAATTTCAACTCAATGCGATTGTATTTCAAAGCTGGTGTTCTGTTAATTCTGTTTTTTTTTTTACTATAAGTATTATTCTATAATATAGGTTTGTATAGACTGAAATGAAAATAACGTAATGTATTCCATATCTCGGTTTGATAAAATTAATTCTGACATTCGAAGATCTCTGAAATACTGTGTCTAAGAATACATTGCCTTTGAAATGCACTTTGTAAGATTTTTTGACCTTGTGGATGAAAACGCCTTTATGGAAAAAAATGTTTATAGCTAAAAAGTTATCAAAGGTTATCAAAAGGTTATAATCAAAATTTATGTGATATAAATGCTGCATTCCTTGGTGACAACAAGAGCGGCAGTAAAAAGTTGGTAAGACTTAACCCGTGCTGTTTTTTTTTTTTATCACAATCACATGTAAATGAATTTTTAACCTGAATATTTGGTATTTATGTATTACAATTGGTGTAAGCGGTGGGATATTTAAAAAACAATTTTTTGGATTTGATACCAGCTGAAATCTTACTTTTGCTCACTCCCAAATAGATTAAGAAAAGTCAAGGAGTGATTTAAAAAATAGGAACGCGAACATATTCTTTGGGGCTGATAAATAATATCAGATTGTAATATTCAGACAAAAACACATATCATGATTCTTCATACCATTAAATACAAGAGATTATGAAATAATAAAAAAAGGGAAAATAATTTCCCCTTATTGTTTCTTAATATATTTTTATTTTTTGTACGAAATTTCAGCCGAGGCTGGCGCTTGTGGCCTTGGTAACAGTATTTCTTACCAAATTAATCAAAATGAGATAAATGGTGACATGACTGCCAAATTGAAAAGCTTTGATTGAGACAATCCTCTCCTCTGAATAAAAATTGCTGATTTAACTTTTAACAAGCGGTCAGATTAACACACGTGGGAAAGGAAAAATGAAGCATAGTTGATGAGACTCAAAGGAAAAACTTGAAGAGGACAAAAAATAATGCATAGTGATTAATATCGATTTAGCATGAAGAATTATGAATATTTATATCGTTACTATTTTGTCATAACAGTTGGCGCGTTTGCACGGTGAAACACACAGACATAAGTGATATCCTGTACTTGTGCAGTGGTATAGCGTACAGTTCTTTTTACTCGCCTTGTTTGCTATTTTTAATTTAAGAAATACAATTGGTGTCAGCGGTGGGCTTATATTATTTCATTAAATGAATCGTCGTGTAAAATTGGAAATTAAAAAATAAAACTCCCGTGTTCTTGAATACATGGCTTAATTTTTCTTTGAAATTCTCACTGTATTTCACTTGAAATGCTATTGGATGTTAAAGTGGCTTAAATTGTTTATTTGTTGTTTTTGTTTTTGTTAATGCTGTCGTTAATTGTTTGGCTTAGTTCAAGTTGTGAAAATTTTTAGGTAATTTTTGAATTGTTCAATTTTTAAAATTGTCAGTTGTTAAAATTGTTAAAATTTGTTTTAAATTGACAGTGTTTATCGAAACAATTGTTTATCAATTGGATTTACATATCTATATCATGATTGTAACGACCACAGATAAATAACTTGGATAGGCCAAATGTTAAAAATTTACAATTTAATTTGAGACGGCAAAATATGATGCATGTTACGGGCACTTGTGTCCTGTAAATAAATTACTCCTGCGGCAAGTGAGTATAACAACCGATTTTCACAACAGTTCGCCAGCACACCAGCACAAGGTCATAATAAACTATTATCATTTCAACAGACTTATTAACTAACATGTAGCTTGATATTGACGTACAAGATAGGAAAGCAATCCACACTTTCAGGCTGAATTCAAAACTGTTTGGAGAAGACGTGTCACATTTTCTTCATATCACTGCCTGAGAGAATGGCTAATTGGTTTAATTTCACGCGATTTGTAGACAAATACAATGCGTTTTGGACAAAAGAAACATTTCTTACCAGTTTTTGTATCAAGATACTTTCGTTTCAAGGTAAGTGTCCCAAAATTTTTATCAAAAACCCCGAAAACAGCAGTAGAATACGTGGTTATTAGTATTGATTTCAAATTCATGATATTGTCCCTTGCAAGAATGCATCACATACCAAAATAAATATAGCGAAAAAATTCAGATATAGTATAGCCAGTTTGTGACATTACAAGTTCCTGAATGTAAATTAAATTTTTAAGGTTACTGGCCGATTCCCCAGCAGTCAAAGAGACGAAAGCTTCGAATCGGATACTGTATGCCTCGCTTAGTTCTTGCAATTGCAATCGTCACCTCATGCTATCTGGCACCGATGTCCATTTACAAGTTCTGGGGCGTCAACATGCTGGCAGCGGTCGAAACAATGGGTGGATTTTGTGGAACCTCCATGGTTGCCATCCACGTCTGGCGTCTTTTGTATTACGGAGATCGGTACACGAACTTGATTGACAAGTTGAACGAAATGAGAGAGATCGGAAGTCGTCATTTTGAAAGTGTTAATGTTTCT
This sequence comes from Nemurella pictetii, assembly GCA_921293315.2. Lineage (NCBI taxonomy): Eukaryota > Metazoa > Arthropoda > Insecta > Plecoptera > Nemouridae > Nemurella > Nemurella pictetii. Next base: position 8,538,599 of record OV121126.1, read on the forward strand.
GTAGATGAAAGAAGAAATCTTTCAAATACTGGGTCATTTTTCTTAGTTATATTTTTGTCTGCGATATTTCTGGCCATATTTATTTTTCCTCCTTACAGCTTTGCACACAGAGAATTCATTATAAGGTTGGTAATTACAATGAATATAATTTTAGGGATTAATCAGATTATCAGATTATCAGACCATGCAGCTTAAAGTCATCCGGTTTTTTTTTTCATATATAATATATATGAAAAAAATAAAGATCACGATTTTATAAAATTATTAACAAAGTAGACGTGAACTTGGCTTTGATTCGAACTGGATTCGTTGCTCGCACAGTTCTGTTTTTAGTTTATAATAATTCATAAGAATTGTCTCGGTCTTTTAAATAATTATTAAGTAATTGCGAAATTGCCAGTTGACCCTTTACTCCAGCTTTCCGGCAACAGAAACTTTTAAAACACTGAATTCAACTGATATGTGCACTCCAAAAATGATGACTTAAGCAACCCCCGCAGGTACTGGTACCCCTACGACTTCTATGCATCCCCAAGCTTTGAGCTAACAATTTTGACATGGTTCGTTGTCTGTATCATTGGTTTCCAATTGGTCATCGTCGTCAACGCCCTTCTCATGAGCCTGTTGGCCCAGGCTGCATCGCAGCTGATTCTTCACAACCACAACGTTCAGCACATCACTGAGATTACTTTAGAGAGTGACAAGAACATGTTTACGTTAAATTCGGGACGTGATGGTACAATAGAGGCTATCGAAACTACGTCGCAATATTGTCCAGGATTGTACAGCGTTGCTGATACTTCAACGAATGCTGGGAAGAACGCAAGGTCTGATTTAAATCGAATGCGCAACGTTCAATTGACAAATATTACAAAAAATGGGCGGAAAAGTGAAAATTTCAAAATCAGTAATAGAGAGGTTCGAATGCGATCGAAATTGATGGCAGCAGAAGCAGAAAAAGTGGTCAAAGATCGCCTCAAGCATTGTTTTCTACATAATGAATCAATAGTGAGGTATTTGACATCACTTTGAGTCTGAAAGTTTAATTTTCTGCCTATTTACAACTGTTAATTAATGCGACCACGCGGGCTGTTTCAGTTTTGTCGAAGAGATTTTCTCAACCTTTGGACTGATTCTGACGCAACAGATGGCTGCTTGCGTTGGCGGCGCTTTATGTTCATCAATGATCGTCGTTAGCGTATGAATTCGTTCCTTATTAGATTTTCCCTTAATTGTATTAACTATTTACAAAATACAACGCAATAATTTGAAATCTTTTTGCTCAAAAATTATAGCCTAGGGGCTGCGGAAGACATAATTTCGTGAACATTTTCAGTAACTTTTGGCGGACTACTACATTATTGCACTTACAAGTTTTTGGTTGGTATTCACATAAGTTTTTGTTTGTTTTAATCGGCAAAATTATCAATGAAAGCACGGGTGAGCCGAATGCAAATTTGGCTTCAAATGCGCAACTTCAAATAAAATTATTTAATGTACGAATTCCACGCACTGAAGTTTCAGGAAAGAGAAATAAGTTTTTCTTCCCATTATAGCAAGAGACGATCGATGCGAGGACATTCATGATTCTCGCACTCATAATGGGCACCCTCGTCCAATCAGGCTTCATCTGCTTCCTAACGGACATGATTGCTGAGCAGGTGACTGAACATTTACAACGGCTAGAAACAACCCCAGTTCTGTTTTCAAAATGTTACATTTATCACGATGTAAATAATAAGGCTCTGTTCCAGCGTTTATATGAAAGTTGTGTTGACCTTGGTTTTCCTATTTACAAAGTTTTTTAATTTTAAATATTTTCATATGAACTGAGTGGTCAGTCGTCTTGGTGCCGATATTTTCTGTGTTCCAATTCTGAATCATTTACCAGAGCGAGCTGCGGAGAGATGCAGCGTATAGCTGCGACTGGCTGGACCAATCAGAAAGCTTCAAGCGGTCCATACGAATCATCATGTCACGCTGTAACCAGCCGATTGCCATCAGGATCGCTGGATTCATTCCGTTGTCTTTGGAGACGTTTTACAAGTTAAGATACAAAACAAGTTTACTTTAACTTTAAATTGGTTCCTATTTGTTTTGTTTATTTCTACTGAAAAAAGCTGTGCCATGTGATCAAAGATTAGAGATAACAATATTAAAAAATCTGGCAAATAAATGCTGATACTCAAAGGGAATGGCTGATAGGTTGTCACTAGTGCCAAAATACGAGCGGCACGTATGCAGAATTATTATGCGTGAATTGATTCGACAATAATACTCGCTTGGATTCAACAGGTTTTGAAATTGTCGCACAGCTCGTACGTATCGCTGACGACGACGCTCAACAAAGCAAACGTAAGCTAACGCTCGACAACGCATTAAACTATTCTAATCGGTTGTCTACATAGAGACGGGTCTTGACGTGAGGACCTGCATCATAATATGCATTGGTTTGTGGTTTGTTTGTGATATCTTTAAAAATAATGACTATTTGTACTGAAGATATTGGAAAGTGTTTTCGGTTATTTTTAGAGTAAACCGAGGAATGTCCTTGCATGGTTGTCTTGAAATGTATTTGCTCGTGACTTGATGTCAAGAATTGAGAAGTGCTGAGACCGCAGACTTATCAGGGATTGTGAAAATAACACAGTTGTCACTGATTATGTATGATTTACTGAAATATTAAATAAACGGAAAATGTCAATACAGTTGATGTCAGGGACGGAATTTTTCTTATTTATTTATACATCATAGAGCAGTTGCACGAACATATGAAACAGATTATCAATACTTTTTACCAACAAAATTTCTCAGGAAAATGTTGTGTCCTTAAAAGCCACATCGACCCAATTAAAGGTATTCCGGGAAAATGAAAATTGGTTCTGTCTCTACATAAAATCAATACAGATATGCTAGTAAAAATGTGTGGTCCCATTCGCCTGGAAAAATAATATTTTATTCAGTCAAATTTCTGACATATTCATTTCTTATTTAAAAGATTTCTTAGAGAGCTATTTTCTTTGGCTTGTCATCCGAACTGCGTTAATTTCACTGCAACATGCAAGTTGTGAGGGTTAAAGTAATTTGAAAAATGCAATAATTAAACCGACTCATGTCAAGTGTTATTTTAAGTTAGTAAAGCCTCCTCTCGTTTCGACATGAATTTTATTCGTACCTACTATAAATTCATATACAAATACATACTACATATACATTATAAGTTGCATATCTGTGAAATAAAACTTTTCTTATCCCTTACTTCTTGAAAACCTTTCCTTAAAACTTTTACAAACTTAAATTGTCCCTATCATCTAAGACTCCCCTACCACATGTAAATGTTGCAGTTGGTCAAAAATAAAACCTGTGAGTTGATAACGTCGATGAGAAATAATAACTTTTTTTTCGGATCTCAACCGAACCCACTGCGTGTCATTGAAGTATCGCCTCATATCATATAAAATTAAGATCCCATTTTCTTTCAATCCCGAAAATCCCGTGTCCATAGAGAATGGGTAGGCTATACGTAAAAAAGGACAGACCAGAAAGAATCGTTTCCTTGTATCGCTAAATCTATTAAGATGTCGAAACGATTGCATCTACAGAAATTGGCGGAAAAGTAAACGATGGCGTTTCAGACAAGTGAAACTTTTTTTTATCGATTTCTATGTTACAATACAATCGTTTGAGGGTAATTGTGTATAATTTTTTTTTAATAATATTGATCCGTCAGTGCTTAAACTTTGGTGGAATGGATAGTTTATATGTGTTCTCATTTCCCTTTCTGTGTTGAAAGGAAATGCGCAGTGTGTGTTGTACTTACTATACTACAACTGCCATGTGGTCTATACTATTTTATTCATTGAATACTGCACATCTCTGTGGCAGCCTGTCAACCACCCGCAATATCAACTAAAGCGACTCCTGCAGGCATAGCGGGCGGTTAACATTGTGGTCAGATGAAGGAGAGGATGCAGGCTATCATTACTGGTAAATGCCACAACGGAAACTTGTCTCAGAGGGTAGCTGACGAAGCGGCCAGTTGGCAGAACGCGTATTTGACATAGCGGGCAGATGGCAGAGCAGGTCAGAGTGGGCAAATAGCATAGGGGGGATTTGTCATTGCGAGCAGTTGGCAGGAAGGGTACTTGACAGAAGGAGAAGATAAGGAGAAGGAAGGGATAGGGATAACAATATGGGAAACTCGTCCTTTCATTTCACGCAATTTTTAGGGGTAGTTTATCATATAATCGTAATTATTGATGGAGCTATGGAAGGTATCAAAAATTTACAGCAGCAATGTTGTAGCTCACTCAATTTCGCATCCATTGATATCAAGAAAGTTTAAATTTTAGTCAGGAGTAACCAAGATATCGGTGATCTAATATGATATCAAATTTGCAAAATCGTGTATTTGCTGGTTAAATGCAGTTAGAAATATGATTGATCCAGCCCATGTTCTTTTCGAATGTTTCAGTGGGAGATCCCAAAGCTGACCAGGCAATGCGTTAGTCGCTTGAAACCATGAAACGAACATTCTAGACAATGTCAATGTTATATGTCCTGCCATTCGAGGACTGCATCGCTGCACATCATATTTTGCTTGCCATAGTTTTTCTTTATAAAATATATGATCCATGATAAATTATTTTATATTTCACCCATTTGCCTTCCCACCCACCCCCCTCTCCACCCTTTATAGCTCCAAAATTTTCTTCCATACCAGTACCAGCACATATAAAAGCTTTTTCTTAGAAAAATGCTGATATATTTTATTGTCTTTGCTGGCGAAACATGAACTATATAACAACAGTAATTTCTTTTGTTCTAGTTCAATTTATAAATTTTAAATGTGTACCACTGTTATAAATTGGTGGCTTCTATTTTCTTGCCGCTAAGTTTTTTTCCTTTGCCGAAGTGGAAAATATACGCAGTTGACACTAAAACCGTCATCATGGCTGACTTGCAGAGATTCTTGAACAACCTCACATCGAATAGGTGAGTTTTAACGTATAAATTGTCATCAAGAATTATTTCTTAAGACATTATTATGTTGTAGACAGTTAATTTTCTTCTCCTATACTTTCTTACTCGTTACCTATACTAATATTGATGAGTCAAATGCTAAGAGAAGCGAGTAAAATTTATTTCAATTACACTACCCTCTGAACAGAGTCTTAATGAGTGTATACAGTCACTTATCTGTGTATTTTTTCGATGGCAAAATATTTTTACTACAGTAAAAAACGAGTTAGAATTATTAAAGTAACAGGTTTCTGAAAACTTTTCATGCTCTTATTTAGTTCACATTTATTTAAGATCTAAGCTACTTTCCCTATTCAAAACTCCCTGTATAGGAATCGCGCTTGTACAGGAATCCCTGTAGGAAGTATCCAAAAGTAATTAGGATGAATTGAGTTGATGGACGTTACATATAATTTCAGTGGAGGGGGGGACGCAAAACGTAATCCACTACACTCTGCCTCTGCGCATTATGCTAGTCGCACGGGGCGCGTAAAATCGCACCCCCCAGATCGCCACCGAACTTCAACCCCGCGCGGTCGATAAACTTAAAGCAGAGCGTCGAGTCGGCGGTTCCGACGCGCGGAAAACTCGCCGTGGAAAACTCTCCGCGGAAATCTCGCCGCGGAAAACAGGTGTTACTTTACTAATTAAGTAAAAGTAAAGTAAGTAAGTAAGTAAGTAAGTAAAAGTACTAAGTACTTAAGGCTGTGAGATCGGGTAGCATTGACAATTGTGTAAAAACCGACCTTTCACATTTTTTTGAAGCAAGAGTTCAAACTCACAAAAATTCAAAAGTACAATGTTCCCTGAAAAATTTTATAAGCTTTCTTATGGGCCAAGTCTTATTTTTCATACTCTGATTTATATAGACATTAAACTCGATAAATATTGAGATTGTGTAGTATATACACATACACATTCTATATACAAATTCTATACATTCTATATACAAATTCTATATTCTATATTCTGTTCTGTTTCTGTTTAAACACAATTGTCAATGCTACCCGATCTCACAGCCCGCGAGCACCCTATACTTTCAGTTATCATTATTGATATTTTGTTATTACGTCTTGTACAAAATTTCGACTGGCTGTCTTTGGTTTGGTTTTTGGGGTTTGGGTTCTTTTTTAGAATGCTTAGGTTATTGTTGTTTATTTTTTTATTAGTGTGTATTTGGAACTTGACTGTTGATAAAGCAGGCAGCACAGCTCCGTGAAACGTGGGGAAAAGTGAGTTCTGGGCCGAGCATTCAACAACCCACTTATTAATTATTTTTCGGAAAACTTACGTGCTAAAATAAGGAACACGATTCTTAAGAAAGTAATTTTCCATCCATGTTTTTTTCGACAGGTTTCTTGGTTAACGAAGCTCCTCGCGCAGAGAAACTTGCTCTGCCAAATGCAGTTGAATCACCGCCAATGTGAACAAACAAACTAATTACTTGGAAGGGCATTAATTGCGACTGACTCAATTTAAAATAAGCGAGGCTCAAATCTGAAGGGTTTTCTGTTTAGCTCTGTGTATTTTTACGCCTGCGGGTCCTTTGCCAGTGGTTTGTGTTAAAAGTGTGGGGAATCTGTGAAATCCATTGAAACCACTTTGTTAACATTTTTTCCTTAAATTTGTTCATCTACGTTTATAGAAACGAAATATCTATTTCATTTCTCACGTTTCTTCAACATATTTTGTATTCGTGCCGGAATAATAATAATTTAAAAAATTGTCTTTACCGTTCATGCAATAAAGTATTTGCAATTAGGTTCGAATCAATACTGATTAGTTCAAAGGTTTTTTTCTTGTTTCATTAAATTTTTCTGATAGCTATACGTTTAGTGGTGGTTTAAAGTCACTTATATTCAAAATTATTTTTTTACGGCTTCGAGAAAAATAAAAATAAATAGATATTCAAATGACTTAACTGGCCTCCAATTTTAATTTGAGAAATGCATCCGATTGCTATGGATGGAACTGTATTTGACATCTGTGTATACCTTATTGATTCCAAAGGACAACTGAATTTATCCTCAAAATATATTTCCAGCTGAAACTCTGGACATGAATTAACGAAGCTACTGACAACTTTAACAAACCTTTGTTAATTTTGTTGCCCTATTATTGTGTAGTAAGGCCCATGACACTCTGTGTTTGAATTGCATATGACCACAAAGGAGCACTCGGATTAACTACAGTTACCTCAGTTGAATATATTTTGCATTTCTTCGTGTATTTTAAGGAAAAAAAACAATCAAAATGTTTTGTAGTTATTTGGTTACTGTTTGTTACTTGAAGAAATTTTTGATTTATATTATTTTTATCACTAGGCTATGCGAACACTCATATAATCGTGTTGTGGATGAGCGTAATATTTACACTCACCCACAACGCGATTATATTACGTGTGCGCATAGCCTAGAGGCTTTTATGATCAATTTAAAATGTCCAGTGATAATTTAGCAGCTTTCTCAATGACATTCGTTACCTGGAAATATCATGATGTAGTCGTCGTGAAATTGTTTGTATATTTCAAAACGTAAAAATCGATTTAAAGAAAAACTATTCAATCGATTTGCTTGAAATTAACACGGTATCTTCTTTTTATAGTTTTTAATGCACACAGTATTTTTTTTTTATCGGTTGAAGATAAAGTTGCTTTAGTTGCAAGAAACTGCAAGAATCGCTTAAAAAGTGACGCAAAAGTGCCATTTTCAAGAAAAGCGCTACACATGCGACAGTGAAATTTGTACACAAATATTGAATTATGACGGTCAACATATCTAGAAAGTTTCGCCAATTTATATTCAGATTCTTGGCCTCTAGAGTGCAAAACGTGTTTTGGAAAAACTGAAAAATTTCGTAAAAACTTAATAACATAAAATTAACTGGTCCGAATTCCTTCAATAACGTGGCAGATCTAAGTTCAGAGAAAACGAAGGTTCACAGAAATTTTCATTAAAATCTGTTTTGGCGTTTGCTCGGGATCGTGCGAAGAAACGCACTAAACAAAAAAACAAAAAACAAAAAAACAACAATCCGGATTTTTTAGCAGTTAAGTGAAACTGAAGATTTCGCTTCACTCGCTACGCTCGTTACGCTCATCAGTTAAATTGCTTGTTAATATATATGCCGTAACGACAGAGTACTGTAAAGCTACCGATCAGTTTAAGTTTTCACTTCGCATAATATAATATGTCGTACAAATATCAGTCTTACCTTCCAAGTGTGTTCGTTAATCCGGGCGTCTCTGATATACTGCAGGATGCTGCGAATATACCACGATCTCTCTCACTTTAAAACACACTCTTGTATAGGTCAAAGACCAAAATATTCACCCGACAAATATTGCGCATCTCACACGACAAGGTAGCGAAAATCACGTTTTTTACTTATCGACATGATTTTACCGCCCGAGGCAACATTTCCGAGAGAAACACAACGTTTTACGATTTTGCCGCCGCCATTTGCGAACAAGTATCGGAATTTTTTCCTTAACACCTTCATTCGCTCACTTCAAACGCACAAAAAGCACTGCTAGCCAGCTTTAAACCAGAAATGACAGGCAACGTCACAACCTGAATCTGAATCCACGCTAGCACTTGCACTGGCAAATAAGAACGATTGAAATACCCGACCGTCATGACTGACTCACAGCCCAGATGCTACTGACATCAATTGTGCGCATTGGAACTTGGATGACCCGATGAGGTGAGGTCCCGTCGGTCGGGTTTGCCATTAGACATTGTATTCATTTAGCATATTAATCGCTGGCAATGTACCTTATCCACCAGTAAACAAGTATACGCCTTGAGCTAATGAAAATAGTAGTATATCTCTCTGTAAAACATGATGATACTACAAAAACAATGGGGAAGTGAATGATGTATGCTAATGAGTAATGAAAATAGGTTTATAGAAATAGACAAAGACAAATGTGTAGCCGCTGGCACAGACATAGGTACAAATGCAAATATTTTAGATGTTATATGAATGCTTCGACGGCTAAGAGGCGGTCCATTGAATCGTTTTGGATACGTTTGTTGATCAAATACCGCGTTTTAAAATAAAGTTGACGTAATTAAAAATGCCTTTTTTACACTCGACGATGGTTAGTGTGTCAACTGGTTTCGCTGCGGCGGCGGCGGCTTGCCCCTTCAATGCCTCCCGGGAGGCTCACTCCTTTCTCCTCGCTCCTCGGATACATTCTAGTTATACATGGCTAAGATACAAACAAGTCACAATGTGAATGTGTACGTTGATCCCGGTAAAAGCCAAAGCAAAGGTGGAGGATCGCTGATCGATTCACAGTTAGAACCTTGAGTTTCGAACTGATATATTTTGTTTCTAACTAACTTGAATCGTGTTGTGGATGAGCGTAAGTATTATTCTCATCGCAACACGATTCGATGCGGATGCCTCGATGCGGATATAAAGCAGCGTCCAGCAGCTGCTCGACACAGTCCTGAAGATGTCCGCGCCATCGCGGACGAAACGTCGACCCAGGTCCTTTTCAGGACCAAAATTCAATCCCATCAGAGCAAAACCGCCAATTACTCGACCATCATACCATGGCTCTAAACCACTCCGTGATACCACGATTATATGAGTGTTCGCGAAGCCTTAAGAAGCGTAAAAAATAAATTTAAAATGTTCGGCGATAATTTAGCAGCTATCTCGATGACATTCGTTAAATATCATGATCTAGGTCCAGTACTTCAGTGGCTTGTTAATTATTTAACTGTCTGTTACCACAAATCTATACATCTCATTGGCAGTAGCCATGGTAATAAAACATTAACGAACCGTTAATAAGTTAACGAGACACTGAAAAACTGGGCATTAGTCGTCGTGAAATTATTCGATTATTTTAAAACGTAAAGATTTGCTGCTTTTTCCGAGGAAGCATATGCAGGCGCAGGAAGAAGTCATCCTCCCTGGCGAATCTCAATTGATCTTCGAGAGCGGTGGTGCAGAGAAGATCTCGAGACACAGCGAAGAGAGCGCGCCGAGATGCTGAACAAACTCAAGACAAGTCTCTTCATTTCTTCCTGTCTCTGCGGTTGTTGTTTGCGACCATGTTATTTGTTTGAGTCTGCTCTATTTTTTGGGGAACAATTTCACAAGAGTTTTTATTTTATTTATTTATATTTACTGTATTTATTTTGTATTTGACTGTCAGTTCATTGCTTAAAATAAATATTATACTATTTTTATCATTTCTGTTAGTTTATATAATTTGTATGGACAATGTACAAGTACATTGTATCTAGCTCTTTTTTTCCCTATAGTATAAGTAAATCAACCATCTTATTATTTATTTTTTTCAGTATGTCATATTATTCCTATAATTATAAATTTGTATTATTATAGGTCGTACTTATCATCTATATCAGACTTTTACTTTTGAAATATTATAGTGAAGGAAAATTTACATTTCTTAGTATTGTTGTCATATTTTTTAGCAATCCAATATAAGGGGAAATATAATTTAGTATATGAATCTGCATCTTTATTCTTGTGACCTATTGACTGTCATAATTCTTGCAGCGCAACGCGACGAATACGATACTATAATATGATAGCATTATGAAGTGTCAAGATTCAAAAGTTAAACCATAGCAGTCTTTCTAATACTTTACTACACCAACTATACTTTACTACACCACTACTTTACTATACCAAACTATATTATACTTTACATTACTTATACTATCTTATCTATCTAGTATATAATACTATCTTATCCTATACTAATATTATCCCCGTGGTTCATGCTATAAGGGTACTAAAAATTTCCCCCGATGGCTCTGCTACAGTGTCTCACCCTGTGCTCTACGCAGACATCGACAAAACCACCCAACTGGAGAAGTCGGTATCGCGAGGTGCGAGAAAGTCGACTGCGACAAGTGTGTAGCTGGTCACGCGCAGGCAATTCGTCAGTGCGTCGTAGCTGTACACCTGCAATCAAAGCAAAAGTCGACACTATATTGTATAGTCAGCTGAAACGATCCTATCCTCTGGGATCATGATTCTTCTACTCCAATCTATTGATTTTTAGTCGGAGATGAATCAATGTATCATTAGAAACGAAATATGCAATCCAAAATTTGTTGTTTCCGAACGGTTCCAAAGGTCGTATAGCACGCTATGTTTTTAGCCCGTACCATGGCGTGCGAAATGAGATTTAAAATAAGCGCAGATCTGATTTCGATTTGAGTAAAGAAACATACTCTGAGGGTAGGCGTATTGTCAGTTAATAACAACCGATTGGCTTTAGAAACTGATAGACGAACATTCTGGATCAATATCATGGTAATAACCGACTTCGATCAAATTCTCTCAAGAAGCGTATGAAGAAATGAACGGCCGGTCGTGGGGGCAGCTTTACCTGGAAGTCTGCATAGGGGTCGGCGCTGTTGATAGACGCCTGGCTGCTTCGCCTGCTCGTTGACAGACACATCGAGTCGATCTCGCGCTCTGTGTACGCTGCAATCACAAACATCCCAAAAACACCCTTGTTATTCCAAATTAGCTTCTTAACGCAGCGATCGCGACCGCTGCTACAGCATGCGCATTCACTATTTTATACTTGATTTAATTGAAATTAAAAAAACATCTGCATATTTTTCATTTTTCAAGTGCCATATTTTCCTTATTACGAGATGTACAATGGGTCAAGACTCAAGTGGTGGGATAATCCACCTAAATCAAAGGCCTCAGGTGGCAAAATCGGGGGCCACTTCGGACGTTTCTGTTTCTTCTTTTCGGCATTGGTGAGGCATTTGATAAGGAATTTGTAAGGCATTGGTGATTCATCGGTGATGCATTTTTGAGGCATTGGTGAGGCATTGGTGAGGCATTGGTGGGGTATTAGTGAGGCCAGGTCGGCGATTTCTCACCGATGTCTGGAGGGTGCACGTCGTACTCGTCGTCGGCGGCGAACTGCATCATGGCCAAGACGTCGTCGACGCTGTCGCCGTCCACTCCCGGCGTCGCCGTCGGTTTCTGCTGAACCACGTTGCATGTCATTAGACGTGGCCTTCACCAATGCGATACGCCGAACGAGGAAAACAATAAAATTATGATAAAGTAAAGATTTATTTTTAAAATTTCTGCTGTAGGTATTTTAATATCGAGAAGCGATTGAGTAGCTTTGATTGGAATGGCGCCTGGAGACGTATTTTTGGTTCTGCTGGAATATACGAATATTCTACTGTTCCAGCAAGAATTCAACTGAAATTTCTCTCGGATGTATAGAGAACATGACACATTTATATCAGAAAATTATTTTTGACGCTCGAAATGAATATTAAAAGGTTTGTCGCTTACTGGCTGCTAGGTTGGTTGCGAATGGGCTTCAAAGGCAATCAATTTGTTTCTATTTGAGTTGTTATGGATTGCATTTAAGTCTATAACACTTTACAATTCCTGTACATGAAATGCCATCAATCGTCGCATCAAAGTAATATGACATTTTACAGCACAAATAACAACACTGTGGGCTCATTCACAATCAACTTAGCTGCAGCCGTTAATGACCACATTCACAATAACATTGTGCATTGCAATTGTAAATCATAACAATCATAACAATTGCAATACGATGCGAAATGCAATGTGTACTAAATATCTTACGTTAACGACTATAAGCTTACGGCATAAGTTGGTTGTGAATGGGCCTTTAATTGTGGGTTACGTCTGATTTACATAATATCTGGCGAGGACAAGCATGAATTGAGGAAGTTTAGCGACTGACCAGCGGCTTGCTGAGGAAGGGCCGCTGGTGATGCAGAAAGTGTTTTTTGCCCGCCATCTCGTACTCCGACTCGCTCGAGTAGTAGGACGACGAAACCTCGCCATTCAGGATCTGAAAATCACGGCAGGAAACACCACGACTCTGAATTCAGGACTTCCGCTCGATGATGTTACATTGGTTTTGGGGTACATTGCCATTATAATCCGATTGTGCTCAAGCTTTCTTCGTTTGTGTGGCACATACTTTATTAAACGCTGAAATGTTATGAATCTTAACAGAGCAAGATTATTTGACACATAAGTGCACTTGTTATTAATTTCTACGATGTTCAGCTTAGCAATTTGTATGTGACCTTACATAACAGATCGGTAATATTATTTGGTGATAGTTTTTGTTCAGAAAGGACCATGTTTATCTCTTCAAAGAACTTTTATCAAAGTCATGCCTTTTTCTTATCTATAAATATATAGGTATTTTAGTTTCCAAAAAAACTATATAACTGTGTTTTGAAAGCTTAGTTCACAAACTCAAACTCTTCCCAACGTTGTACAAAGCTGTGCTGCCTACTTTATCAAGGGTCTAAACATAAAACTGAGACTCGAGCTTTTACACTTGATAAAACAGGCAGCACAGCTTTGCGACACACGAGGAAAATATTGGTGGCTATAAGCATTGAATGTAACAAATTTAAATAGTTTTTTTTTCTCTGAGAAGTCGATGTTAATACCTGAGTATGCAGGCTAAGCAAGAGTTCCTCGTGATCCTGGGTCCAGCCGTACTGCAGCCGATGAGGGAACTTCCTCCAATCAGGATGCAGCAATTGGTACATCGACGTCATCGCTAGGCAGTCGGTGCTAGATACCCAAGCGATGCACTGCTCGTACATCGCCCACCGTGTCACACCTGGCAACACGCCGTCGTCGGGGGTGACTGCACAGGGCTCGCTGTCGATCGCTTCGAGTCAGCTATAATCCGACCAATAAATTACCAAGACAGGCTCAAATAGACCTATTCCAATAAGAGAAAAATACCCACTGGACGTACTACCAGTTTCAAAAAAATTGTTAATTAGCTCTGCTAAATAACAAAGGAAGATGGGGCAATCAAAATCCAAATTAATCTACCTGACTTTAGCGAGTGGGTATCATGACGTCATTTCGATATAACTTTGATTGAATGGAATAGGTGTATTGCATCTTTCGGCGACGCTGGCAGCGTCGGGCGTCGTTCAAAGCTTAGGTGCCTTCCTCCAACTTATCGTTCGCCGTGCGCAGACCGTTGATAGCAGCGTCGTGAAACTCGGTACACATATTTATTATGTGCACTTGTTTTTGAAATTTTATTTAAGTTATATGTTTGTGTTTTTTATGGGCGTTACGATTAAAAAAATAAAATAAAATAAGAACACTTTCCTACCTTCGTCGGCCTATCCTACCAAGTCCATTAGACATGTTTTATTTTCGTTAAATTAGGTATCTTTAGCTAGCTTTAAGGTAAACTAATAGATTCTGTAATATCTCTGATAACACGATTCTTATGTGCAGAGTTCCAAGATTAGTTTTAGCTCATCCCTTCGGCGTCGGCGATGTCAGGAGGAGGGCGTTTTTACTCACAATTGCCACATTATTTATCGCGGTTGACTCAAAACGTTTCAAATTTCTTTCCATGCAGAAATTATACTTAATTTCATAGCCAAGAATCGGTGTGTTCGAAAGCGGTGAGATTTTAATAAACATCAGCACGTCGCACAACACTGATAGTCTGGTGGTGTTAGCCAAGAACAACAAACCCCTATAGCAGAGCAACAATTATGCTGTAGTGTATGCATATCTCTACTTACCAAATAAACAATGCTCGTCGCACTCTTGGATCGTTCTTCGTCGAAATGCAACTAAATAATGCCGGACTCGGTCTTCCTGTGGAATCCACCGACGCAAGTAGAAGGCGATCTACCAGAGATTGCTCATGCTGACCACTGCGACGCAGATTCTAGCGATCGAGGGAGCTCAGGTCCAAAGTTTGCCACGGTGAACCGGATATGGCCAGATTGTGAACGAAGAGATTATAAGAACACATATTGTTACTAGACAAATAATAATATGCATTGTATGGATCAGTTGTACAATGTGTTTTCTCGACGGAAATATACAGTGTGTGTAAAGACTCGTGTCCTTTCTTAACCTTAGCCTACTAGTTTTCAGAAGTGTTTATTCGGTGTTTATGCAACGTATTATGTACACCATATATATATATTTATTTATTACTCAAGATGTTATTTGGTACTCGCCAAGCCAAAAACAATGCAAATGAGTAACAATGGGATAGTTCTTCACAGCTAAAAGGCACAATCACTCCACTCTAGTCTCTGTTCAACCTGACAACCTGTTAATCAACCAGTTAGTCGATACTTAATCAGTGGACAAAGTTTTGAATCGGCAATCGGCATTCAATTAAAGCTGACACTCATGTGTTTGCTTATCAACTAATTCCATAAAACGACGGCAAAGAGAATTGGTTAGTCGGGCCCAGGCAATCACAAATGACACAGCTGTGGAAATGTTTTGTTCAGTAAGAGATGAGCAGTTCTTGATCTGCTTCCTCCGAGCGTTTCACTCTGCAAACAATGACGCCAGCCGTGATTGCAACAATCATCACGAAGAACGCGTAGCTCGACAGAAAGTAGTATTGGTAGGCACACATTCCCCCCTGCACTGGGCTCTCGAGTTCTTCAGTAGAATTCTTATCGACGTTCGACAATCCATCGCCGGCCAATACAGTCGTATCGAGCGAGTCATCGAATGTACCAGTCGAAGACTCGGTTCCAGATGTTGACACATTGTAAACAGTGACATCTGCTTCTGACGGTGTCGCTTGAATGGTTTCATTCATCTCGGATTCAGGCGTTTCTTCAGGATTCGCCCGGTTTGCAAATGACATCATCAAGATCAAAGCGAAGATGGTCGCAGACTTCGATTTTATTGGTGACATGACGCACAGTATATAACAAGATGTATTGTGGTTTGACAGGTGTGCAGTCAACAATGTTCTGTATTTTGTTACGCTACTTTTCCCTCAATTCTCTACGAATGTCTTGTAAATTCTTTGAGGCTCGCATCAATTTTCAATACTTCAGAGCATTTTAAAACGTGCATTTAAATTTTCCACTAGCTCCAGTCTCGGATCGGAAGCTTCTTTGATACAAGGCAATATTGATTGCTCGCACGATTTGCACGTTTGTGCTGTCAACGCATAAGATATCACTTCCTGAACAAAAACACATTAATTTAAAAGAGCGTCACCGATTGAGTTCTGTTACGCGTAGCCACAGACAGAAGCTTTGACACGGAAACATTCACATACGTTGTCGCATGTGAGAGCGATTATCCAACTGCATTGACATGGATACCTGCATCGACTACATGCGCTTTATCAATCAGCTTCAAGGCTCGCCTGATAATTCAGAAAGATAACACAGAATTCAGATAACAGATAAGGGATCATGTCATCAAAAGGCCAAGTGATGGCAAATGGTGTTTCAGTTCATTTCTGAGCAGTGGGTTTCATTTGGTTCGAGATCAAGTACCTATAGCTTTCATCAATGCAGTGTTTGTACCGTTGTGGGTAGTGAATCTTTTGATATTGAGTAAAAGTAAAATAGGACCCACGGTCAAAGCAGCTCTTATAAAACCATACCAATAATCAAAACAAATGATTAGTTGATTTGAAAAAAAATACAATATGGGATTGTTGTTTTGGCTTTGCATGAAGTGTGAAAATAAAGTCAAATGGCGTTTCCAATTTTATTTTAATAAACTAATGAAAGATGAAACAAATAATAATTTTTCACATGGCTTAATTCCATGTGGCTTCAGATGCAGCTACGAAAATTATTTCTATGAAAAGAATGGGTTATGTTAACAGCATTGCAGTTGCACTAACTAACAATGAAAAATTGCAATTTTTTATAGAGAAAATCGCCTAGTCGTATCGCATGATATCCTTACAGCTTGTAGCAATCTGTGTAAAAGGTAGGTAATTAAACATGGTGAACATTATTTTATTATCAGTGGATGCTATTTACTATCATGAATAATAAGCGCAACAAACGCTACACATGCCACTGAAAATATATCCTGCGTGGTTTAAAATCAAATAATTGACTAGTTTTTATGACGTTTTCACAATACTTTTGTTTTCTCTCAACTTATACCATGCACAATTTTAAGCACAACTCCATTAACAACTTTTCTTAAAAATAAGTTTGTACAAAAATTCTCAAATTTATTTAAAATATTATTTCCACTTTGCATTCCAGATTATTTGACCTAATAACATAGTAAATATGTATAAAAATTAAGAGAGTTCTGTACTTTTCTTAAAAACGTCGATTTTTGGTTGCTTTTTTAAAGTTTTTCCAGTTTCCTTCCCTTAAATCGATTCTGACAAAACCTATTCTATCTCCAAACTGTCAAATCAACATAATTGAAATAACACTCATCCCTGTCAAACGCATTCTAGAATTGCTTCTGCTCCTTCGACATGACAATCAGCGACTGACTCACCCTCTGCGCATCCCTCCTGCGCACTGCCAAACGCGCAGCCAGCCCCACCAAGCTGCGCACAGCTGCGCGCGCAGCTAGCAGCGCAGCGACGACAGCCAGCACGAAGCCAGCCAACACGTCCAGCAACAAGTAGCGGTACCAAGGCAGCCGCAGGGCGCCGATGCGCAGGTGCTGCGCTCCGCCATTGCGCAGCACGTACTCGCTCCAGAAGACCGCCGTCTGCAGCGGCGTCTGTAGCTTGTCGCGCGAGATGCGGCTGATGCGGGACATGCTCTCCGCGTAGCTGAAAAAACCGCATGCTGCACTTCTTGCCGTCGACTTCTTATTGATTTATTTGTGTCAATTAAACGTGCTTAGTTGCCACACGCTGTCCTGCTCTTCGAGAGTGTCCGGTGCCAAGAACAATCCCGCTGGAATTTCCGACCCAAAGAACCAGGGAGTAACTTGTATTGCGAATTCCATTCAATCGAAATTATATCAAAATGATGTCACGATACCCACTCGCTAAAGCCAGGTAGAGCAATTCGGGTTGTGATTTCCCCATCTTCCTTTGTTATTTACCAGAGCTAGTTATTATTTTTTCCTAACTGGTATAGTTCGTCCAGTGGGTATCTGATGTCATTTTTCTATGAATGTAACAGGTCATTTTTCGCTGAATAAATGTATAAACATGAATACTGAACGAACCTTGGGTTGCCAACGACTTGCCGGATCGCGTCGAGCAGCCCGCCATCCGCCAGCCTCTTGTAGTCAACTTTGACCCCGATCCCGCGCGCCACGACCTTGCCCGCCTGGAAGAACTGGTCGCCGAACACGGGGATGACGACCATGGGCACCGCGTGGTAGATCGCTTCCTCGAGACTGGTCAGCCCGCCGTGCGTGATGAACAACTTCACGTTGCGATGCCCGAGGACATCGTTCTGCGGCAGCCACTTCCGCACGCGCACGTTCTCCGGAAGGTCGACCATCGAATCCGACTCCCACTTCCAGAGCACGCGCTGCGGCAGAGCACGGAACGCGTCCAGGATGGCACGCAGCTGCGCAGCGCTCAGCTGGTCGCTGTGCACCAGCGAGCCGAGGCTGAAGAAGATGGCGCCCGCCGGGGCGTCGTCCAGGAACTGTTGTAGATCCTGCGAACAGCCGGCCAAGACGTGGACGATGGATTGTGTTGGTTTGAAGCGAGCTTTTAGCGTTGGGAGTGTTTTATGGGACAAAAAGTTGTATCCGGGTGAAGAAAATTGATAGCTATTTATTTCTAAAGCTAAACTATTATAGCCCGTACATAGCTGAGATTGCTCACTCTAAAGGTGGATCCGTACTGTTTCCGTACAGTTTTTCTATTGTTTTTGTTTTGGTAAAATTTTACTCATATGTGGTCATATTGTCACGATGGGGTCACTCACACCCCATCGTTATGACTGAAAAAGACACCCCACCTGACGAGACGCACGCCTAGCATCTCGGCAACCCGGACAACAGCTCAACGACACGGACTACCAACCACAGGGGGACTTGTAATGCTGACTGGGCAATCAACCACATCGGCGAGAGCCCGACAAAGCTCGCTCTCTCGGCACACGACCATCGAGCAGCGCGGACGTCCCCGGGCTTCCCATCATCGCGAGCCTCCGTCAAGACGACCATGTAGGAGCCACGTTAGCGTACTGACCAGCCCCGGACACTGAGGGGGGGTTACACTCACCACGGTCGGCCATCGGGATCATCGGGTAAATACCGCGCTATAGCCGTATTAATGGGGTCTACTATAATAAACACCTACAACCGTCTAGTTGAACATCTCATTACACGATCCCTCACGACTCCCTCTCGCTCGGCTACACCCCCGTAAAGAGGTCGTGACAAATGATGGAGGCGCCGGGCATTTGTTCAACTGGATGGCAAAGGGGGGTTGTGGTGAGGATTGTTAATTTCGGGGAGCTCCTCTGGGATTTCGAAGAGTTTTAGGGGGCGAGTCGTATTTGCGGCGTTACCAGGGACGAGCATCAGGGGTATGGGGTCCGATGTGAAGTTTAGGAAATTTGTGGAGGGAGTGGATACCATAGAGGACTGGGTGGCGGACTTCGAGAGGAGGGCGAGGGCAAAGGGGTTGGAGAGTGAGGAAAAGCTCGACGTTTTCGCTTGCCTTCTGGATGGGACCACAAGGAGGTGGTACGAAATCTACGAGAGTCGACATCCAGAAATGCAGGGGGACGATTTCGATAGGATTTGGAACGATGTAAAGAGGGACCTACTGAAACATCTTGGGGGTGCGGCGCAGGTAGGGGACTGGGAGCTGCGGTTGAAGGAGCGCATGCAGGAGCCTGGAGAAAAATATACAGCATATGCATATGAGGTGTTACAGCTCTGTGGGAGAGTCGATCCGAGGATGTCCGAGCAGAGACGGGTCAAGCATGTGATAAAGGGGTTGGTTCAACATCTGGTAGACAAGGTGGACATGCTTGACAATTCCACAATCGAGAAGCTGCTAGGGAACCTGGAAAGGGCGCAGGCTTCCCTGGTGATGCTGAAGTGTCGGCTGGGCAGCATCGCGCGTCCAAAGAATGTGAAGCAGGAGGTTGTGCACTGTGTGGGTGGGGAGAACCAGGCTGTGACACGACGGGAGTTCAGGGAATGGTCGGCCGGGTTTGTGGGGGAAGTGGTCGCTGCACTGAATGTGTCCCGTCCTCAGGACCGGCATGACCCGCGAAGCCAGGAGCGGTTGCAGAGGCGAACGGATCGGGACGGTTGGGTCAGCAGGCGTCAGCCGGACCAGAGGTGCGATCGAGGGGTGATGAGGTCACGCAGAGGGCCTCGGTGTTGGGAGTGTGGCCAAGAAGGTCATGTGGCCCGATTTTGCAGTTTCACTCAGGGAGTTGAACAGGAGTTTTCTTTGGTCGAGCATAATGTGTGCCTGGGTGGATTGCGACCAGAAGGGGAGGTCGAAGTTCTACGCACCATGGGGACTTCCGAGTTGAATGTTGATTTTGGCAATGCATTGTTTTTGGGGGATGAAATCAACGAGATTGCAGAGGTGACGGACTTTTGCATTCTCGATGATCACGTGACGCCTTGTGTGGCGCAGGTTATAGAGGAGCCACAGTGTAAGGAGGCGGTGGTGGTCACCGAAGTCCAGACTTTTGAGTCGGTGGTGATGGATGTGTCTAAGGAAGTGTCTTTGGCCGAGGAAGGATCTTTTGCTAGGCAGGAGTTAGCGGTGGCGAGTGTTTTGGTGAGTTCGGCTGTTGTGATGGATGCTCCTGTGATCGGCGTTCTGTCGCAAAGGGCAGTAGTAGACGAGGCATAGGAACT
Source organism: Nemurella pictetii (assembly GCA_921293315.2). Lineage (NCBI taxonomy): Eukaryota > Metazoa > Arthropoda > Insecta > Plecoptera > Nemouridae > Nemurella > Nemurella pictetii. Next base: position 8,559,245 of record OV121126.1, read on the forward strand.
TCAGGTTCATAGGAAATAACTATTCCTCAAACCCTCACAGAACTTATCTCCGATGAAAACTGAACTGTAAATGTCTCATCAAAACAGTACCAACCCGATGTTTTAGTTGAGATATAATCGAAACAATATTCGAAATTTAACATGTGCTTAAATGGCGGTCATTTAAAATCCACATAAAAAGTAAGAATATGGAGTGAAGAGACATTACGTCACCTGATATTTAGTACCAATCGAAAGTTTGTGCATTTTGAATCATTTAAACACATAAAAAAACATAGGTACCCGAATTAATTACGGATATTTCGCCAGTCAAAGTGGGATCTGACAGCACGAAGCCTATAAATTCTTGTCATGCCTTGGAAACTGACAACTGGCAACATTGAGAAGGCACTGGCAGGTTGAAATCGCTCCATAGCAGAAAGTTTGTCAGCTGTCTGGTCTGTATGTCAGATGAAGGCAAAGTTGCCAATATCGCTCCTTCATCTTAGTTGTCAATGGACTCATCAAATTAGATCGAATATTTACATTATAAGTAGAAATATTTAAAAGTAAAAATGCACAATAATTAATTATATATGTAACCCTTACTGGATCGCCTCTTTTTAGCAATATTTCGCGAATGTAAAAATCACGCTTTTGTCATTAGGTTGGCATTTCCCTCCCTAGTCATAACAACATTTACTCTAATAATGAAATAATTAATTTAAAACTAGGGCTTCACCGAACGCTATCTGTGGACGCGTTGTTGGATGAGCGTATTTCTTTGTATATAGTGTATACGGTATAGTGAATACTAGCCCAGATTTTGATCTTCCAAAGTTCATCAAATTTGATTCATAATTTTGGCATGTAAGCTAAGTAAAGAATTCTTGGAAGCGAATAAAATATCCACACACGTCCTGATTCATTTGCCGAGTTCACTGCAACTTGAATTTGTACCTAGAGATTCAAAGATTCAAGCATTATTACAATTACCTCTGGTGAAAGCCGATCGAATCCAGAGGCAATTAATTTTCGGCCAAGCAAAATCAGTACCTAGATGTTTTGTGAGACAAAAATCAGACATTCATGACTGTGTTTGACTTGCAAACAAGTCACGTGATCAATTGCAAGAGGTACTTTTTAATGCAACAATGCAACGGAGGTGGATTTAGTACAATCACTGAAACTCCACGCAATGACGTTTTACCAGTTCTACGGTGGTAAATTTCACTTGCAGATTCTATAGAAAGAAAGAGTTTTTGTTATAAGTCATAATAGCAGTAATGGCTGGCACTCTGATTTCAGCCCTTTAGGATCAATAATTATTAATTATCGGAACGGTTTGGCATGCTGGAAACACTGTTTTTCGTGATACCACCGAAGTTTAGCAACATCGCGCTGACTTAGATGTAAGATGGGTGACCATCATGCACATGATCGATTCCATTCGGGAGAGAGGTTGGAGGGTTTAAAAATAGGACAACAACTTCACTCGCCCTGCTTGTCAACCTCTCAGCATGGATTAGTGGAGGAATCCTGTTGTTTGAGTTGTACCGCCCTTCGGAAGGGACCGTAAAGCCGGTGGTCCCCTCGGTGCTTTTCGACAGGAGTAGGCTACGTGCCGGCACCGGGTTTTCTCTCCTCCCCTCTAGGCTAGGTTAGGTTCCTCATCAACCTTCCATTCACCGACGCCAAGAGACCACCGCCATAGAGCCATGTTGTCAAAACAGTGCGTCGTTAAACACCATTTATCAGGATCAATTATTCCCACCAAGACAATGTTAGACCGGAGGGTGAAACCAACCTCTGGAAGCGGTTTGGCCGGCTGCAGATGCATCCCCCCCACCTCGATGGTCGCCGGCGGCAGCGGCCTGGGGTAGTCGTGCGCTATGTCCCTGTGCGTCATCAACAGACTCATGTTTTGCGCGATCTGCCACGCGCCAGGCACGTCGGCGCCGAAGTGCGCGCGCATGTGTCGGTCTAGGTTGGGCAGCAAGTCGGCGTGCAAGAACAAAAACGTGCTCAGGTACTCGATCAGCTGCAGACAGCGCTCGTAGAACGTCATGCGGTCGCTCAGCGGCAAAAACACGCTCGGCACGTACGAAGGGTTGTCGGGGTTGCCCATCAAGAGGTCCGCCAGAGTGTTCACTCCGAAGGGCACGACGCCGATGAACGGCGGGTTGCCGATTTTGTGCACGAACCCGAGGTAAAACAGCGATAGCGTCATATCGACGAAAATCAAGTCGAATGTCTCGTTCGAATTCAACAGAGTTTGGGTTCCGTTGGAGGTGAAAGTTTGTTCCATTACTTTCTTAAACCCGCCGCCGAACTTCGCCTTGTTGGCGAGAACTTCGCGTCCGTCGATTGCCGCCATTGCTGGGAAGTATAGATGTCTGCGAACTGCGTCCTCGATGCCTTCGATGACGATGTCCTTGTAGTTGGCCACCGGCTCGCTTGCCGGGAAGCCGCTGAGGACGGTCACGTGGTGTCCGCGGGCGGCGAGGGCCAGGAGCAGGGGGCGGTACTGGCCCACGTGACTCCGGGACATGTCGGGGAAGAGGCCGAGGATCTTCGCTCCGTGCGCCATCTGCACGGGAGGCTGCAGGAGTGCAGCGAGCAGCAGGAGGGACAGCATTGCGTACTGGCGTTGTCGGGGTTCATAGGTGGTGGCACGTAACATTGCAGCGTTCGATTTCTGAAACAAAGGTTTGAGAATCCATGATCCAGCATGATCCATGATGAATCCATGATCCAATCCAACATATTGCAGCATATTCCAGCATATTTCAGCATATTCTTTAGCACAAACCTCTTGCAGGATTGCTATAAGGATCTGTTTCTCTGACGCGATATCGTTCAGGTTTTGCGCTTTTATCTCTCAAAATTAAATATTTTAAATAAAATATAATGAATACATCTTTCTCTCTGGATGATTCCCTGCAAGCAGCTTGCTCGTTCTAACCTGACCCGACGCCACGTGAACATGCGTTCAAAGTAGGTACAGGACATCTCCAAGAGAACACTCAATTTGGTTTTGGAATTTGATAATAAATCGACGCTAAACATAAAAAGCTTCCTCTATATTGTATGTCATGCTAGATGTGTTTTGAAGTTCACGAAGTTGTTAGCCACCAGTAGAGTAAAAAGGCCGGTTGAGGAGCACATTCCATGAGGAGGTGCTGAATCAGCAAAAAATAGCCAAAAGTTGCATACACACGTGCCATATTAAAGTGCAAGTTCAGCAATTCCCACGAACAGTACGCTGATAAGGTCAAACCACACCCAAAAGTTGCATACGCACATCAGCAATTCCCACGAACAGTACTTTGATAGGGTCAAACAACACATACCAAATACAGGGAAATGCCGAATTTGTATTTTTATTTCCGCTGCTTTCGGTATGTCTCTGGATTCAAGTACATGTCATACGAGTTGTGAATCGAGCATCAAAACACTCAAGTATATGCATGCAAGTGCACATACACATGCATGGATGCTGATGGTTAAAGGTTAGATGACATGTACTATAGTTCCATCGAGGGAATGTACGACAGCGGACAGCGGACAGAGTGAGAGAGAGAGAGAGAGAGAGAGAGAGAGAGATAGAGAGAGAAAAGCAGCTGAAAAAAAAATCAAATTCAGCATTTCCCTGTATTAGGTATGTGTTGTGTGACCCTATCAACGTACTGTGCGATATTGATGATTTAACTAAATTTTCCGACAAATATATTTCTTTCTCTCTTCTCTCGATCAAAGATCTCTTCACAGGAGCTAGAGTACCTACATCCATTTTAGATCAGCAGTTGAATCATCAATTTACGTTCCTTGACCCTACGAATCAACACCACCTAGGTTCGAGCTATCACACGTTTTTGTTTTAAGATGCCATCACATTGTCTCATATGCATGTGTGCAAGTGCAAGTGCACATACACATGCACGGACGTTGATGGTCATAGGCTAGATGACATGGACTATAGTTCCATCGAGGAGATGTATGACGGATATAAAAATACAGATTCATCAATTCTCCATATATGGTATATGTTGTACGATTTTATAAGCAAGGTGTTCGTTAGTGATGATTAAACGAAAATTTTTGACAAATATATATTTCTTTCTCTCAATTCTCTCAATAAATGATTTCCTCGAAGGAACTAAAGTACATCCATTTTAGATCAGCAGTTGAATCATCAATTTACGTTCCTTGACCCTACGAATCAACACCACCTAGGTTCATGCTATGACACATTTCGTTTTAAGATGTCATCACATTGTTACAATATTGTGCTCGAACCTTGCAATATCTCAACATAGTTGAGAAGACTTTCAACGATTTCTTAGCCTTACACAAACTTTAGAAAATTTAGCTACCTAGTTACACTCAGTGACTAGATGATACACGGAAGTAGATGTTATTGAACCACATCTGCTACGTCAGCGAGATTAGAACAAATATGTTCATAATTAATAGCAGATCGTAATAACGTGTGTAGTTATCACGATGAGACGGTGAAATACAATTAAAAGAGAAAATAAAAAACAAGTGCGATGGATCCAAACGCAGCTCTACAAAGTCTAATGTAAGTGATTCCTTCTAAGTTCCAATCGATTGTTCAATTTGCAGATGAATCACGAAATATAATTAGTCATTTTTTGAATAGTTTCTAAATGTCATAATTTTGTCTTATTCAGGGACATCGAGGTAGCTTGCGAAGCAGTACTTAATCCAGCATCATATATCGCAGAGTCTGTAGTGTAAGTTTGATAATATTTTCTATCGATTCTATAGATCGATTTGTTTCACACATTTAATTGTTTTAAACCGTTTTTTAAAATTTTTATTCATTCATTCTTTGCAGGGAGATTGAAAATGAACATGGTGCTATTTTATCACCGTTACCAATAGAAAATCAACCAGCATCAACATTCAACAGGTGCATATCCTTTTCTCAAATTCCTGTTAAAAATGTGATATTCGCAAAATATAATAGTTATTTTTATTATTCACAGATGTAGTGAAGTTACAACCATCAAACCACTTTTTGGACCATGCAAACTCTGCGGATCAACTTTTACACGTAAAGACAACTTCAAGCGACATCAACAATCGGGGCATTTCAAGTGTGACATTTGCAACAAGATATTTTTAAATGAAAAAACGATGCGTGCTCATCAAGTTATTCATGATAACTTTGATAATTCTCCACAGCCATCGACATCAACAGCACAACTTCCACTGAATCAACTACACTCGCAAATCGGCGGAGGTAAATTGTCAAAATGTGCGCTAAACAATAGTGTTAAAACTTACACTTTCAAAATTCCAAATTCTCAAATTGATGTTTTGACGTACATATCCGATAACCGCGATAAAATTAGAACTCGTTTAATGGAGAATATTTCCAAACAACGAGGTGTTAAATGGTATCTAACAATTTACCCACTCTTCACAAAAATGTTGCAAGATGAGCGAAGTGAGTCAACACCATGTTTTAGAAGCTGTAACTATACACTCTTACAACAATCTGAGTACAATCGACACTATAATCAGGCGTTTGAGTCGATTGCAAAGGCAAAATCGAATTTCCAGAGGGAAGGTAGTAATTGGAATTTCGAAAAAATATTAAGAGTCGAGCTTAATATCGCTAGTTATGTTCCATTAGCTGCAAGTAGCTTCATTCCTTTACCACAAAAATTGATTAAGAAAAAAGCGATTGTAAATATAAAAAATAATGATCAAAAGTGCTTTCTTTGGTCTGTGCTAGCGCATCTACACATACCATGTTATCATCGAAATAGTGTGCATCCATACAAGCAATTTGAGTCAGATTTGGATATGTCAGGTATCGAATATCCAGTCCAACTTTCAAAATTAGAACGTTTTGAGAAACAAAACAACATATCTATAAACGTATTTGGATACGAAGGAGAAGTTTTCCCTCTTCGCATCACAAAATTTAATTCGAACATTCATATAAATTTATTGTATTTATCAAACGAAAAGACAAACCACTTTTGCTTAGTCAACAATTTAAATCGCTTACTAAGTTCACTAAGTCATCATGAACATCGAACATTCTACTGTAATTTTTGTCTACATAGATTTTCAAAACAATCACTCCTCGATGATCATTCAAAGTATTGCAATAAGAACGAACCTCAAAAAATTAAAATGCCATCGGAAAAGTTTATGTCCTTTAAAAATTATCATTTCATGTTAAAAGTTCCTTTCACTTTGTATGCAGATTTTGAAAGTTTAAACAAGAAAATTGATAGATGTTCTCCAAGCGATGATTCACCATACACTTTAAAAACAGCTCAGCATGAATGTTCTGGATATTCATACGTCGTGATTAACTCAAGTGGTGAAATGCACAAGCCTTTAGTTGTGTACAGAGGGCCAAATGCAGTCACTCATTTTCTTGAAAGCATCTTGAAAGAGGAAGAAGAATTGCAGAAAATAATGAAGGAAATAAAACCAATGATAATTACTCCAGAGGAGGAGCAAGAGTTTCAAGATGCTAAAGAATGCTTTATCTGCTCGGGAGAGCTCGATATTTTAAGAGTGCGTGACCATTGTCACATGACTGGGGTGTATAGAGGCGCCGCTCATGTCTCCTGTAATCTGAATTTCAAACAAGCTACTCATATCCCAGTCTTATTTCATAATGGAAAAAATTACGATACTCACCTCATTATGCAAGAGCTCGGTAAATTTAAGTTAACTAAGATTTCATGCATCCCAAACAATATGGAAAAATATGTAGCATTTCAAGTCAATTCCTTACGTTTTCTTGACTCCCTTCAATTTTTGAATGCATCTCTTGAAACACTCGCAAAAAATTTGCTAGGGTATGGAGAGAATCAATTTAAAATTATGAAACGGAACTTCACTGACAACGATGAATTTGCACTACTACTTCGAAAGGGTATTTTTCCTTATGACTATATGGATTCACAATCAAAATTTGATGAGACTGAACTTCCACCTAAATCAGCATTTTATAATACACTTCGCGATGAGCATATTACTGATGAAGATTATGAGCACGCTAAAAGAGTTTGGGACTTATTCAAAATTCAAAATTTAGGTGAATATCAGGATTTATATGTTAAAACGGATGTTCTGTTGTTAGCAGATGTCTTTGAGAGCTTTCGAAAATTATGCATTCAAAATTATAAGCTCGACCCTTTGCATACGTATACATTGCCTGGATACAGCTGGCAAGCATTTCTCAAAATGAGTGGCTGTCACCTTGAATTACTAACTGATCCTGATATGTACCTATTTATGGAGCAAGGGGTACGTGGTGGTGTTGCCATGATTTCAACCCGCTATGCATTAGCAAATAACAAATATATGGATGATTTTGACAAGAACTCCGAGTCATCATATATCATCTATTGGGATGTTAACAATCTTTACGGTCATGCAATGTCTCAGAAATTACCCATCAGTGATTTCACATGGATGAATGAGGATGAAATCAACGAATTCGATATCCACACTGTTTCCGAAGACTCTGAGTTGGGATATATTTTAGAAGTTGATCTTGAATATTCACAGAACCTTCATGAACTACATAATGATTATCCTTTAGCACCTGAAAGTATCAACATTTCTGAAGCGATGATTTCGCCATACAGTAGACAATTGCTAGAAGAATTACACATAAAACTTTCAAAAAATGTTAAAAAACTTGTACCAAACCTCAGAGATAAATCTAATTATACAATTCATTATAAAAATTTACAGCAGTATCTAGATCTAGGATTAAAACTTAATAAAATCCATCGTATTCTTAAATTTAGACAGAGTGCTTGGCTGAAAGATTACATAGAATTTAACACAGTTCAACGTAAGCAAGCGAGTAACACATTTGAAAAAGATCTCTATAAACTACTAAATAATGCTGTTTTTGGAAAGACAATGGAGAACCTACGCAACAGAGTGAACATTGAATTGGTGAATGTGGAGAAGAGATTATTAAAGGTAGTAGCAGCTCCAACATTTGAAAGCTTCAAAATATTTTCGAATGAACTTGTGGCTGTACATTCTAAAAAGAAATGTCTTACACTAAATCGCCCAGTCTACGCTGGATTTGCAATATTAGAGCTAAGCAAGGGATTTGTGTACGACTTTCATTACAACTTTGTAAAAAAGAAGTACGGAAAAAATGCTGATCTACTGTTCACCGACACTGATAGCTTAACATATCACATCAAAACTGAGGATATATACTCCGATATGAAAGCTAACATGGATCTATTTGACACCTCCAATTATCCAAGCACTCATCCTCTGTATAGTAAAGTGAATATGAAAGTTCCTGGAAAGATGACAGATGAAACTGCAGGTGCAGTCATTAAAGAATTCGTAGGACTGAGAGCTAAAATGTATTCAATTTTAGAGGCTAGTGGGCATTGTAAAAAAGTAGGAAAGGGGGTTTTAAGAAATGTTTTACAAAAAGTAATAAGACACGATGATTATAAGAAATCGATTTTTCAAAAAGTAATTCAAAGTGCATCTATGTCAACCATTCGAAGTTTCAATCATGAATTATATACAATATCACAACGAAAAATTACTCTCAGTCCTTTCGATGATAAACGTTATGTATTAGACAACGGATACCATACACTTGCACATGGTCATTCTAATATTATTACCGTTGATATTGACGACATGGAGCATGATGCTAAAGAATGAATGAGAAAATTCGGAAAATATTGTTTTTGTAAGAAATAATAAAATGTGTGTAATATAAATTTAACAATGATTTTGTTTTATATTATATTCTGTATTTACCCCATTACTCATAGCTTTCTTTTTCGATGTTTATCAATATTGTGTTAGATAATTTATTCAAATTTTCCATTTGAATCTTATAAAATGATTAACTGAACGTACTAATACAATCAGTCTTCGACATGGATGTGCGATGGAAGGTACCGTTCACTGCTCTTTTAGCTGGAAGCAGTGGTTGTGGAAAAACAACGTTTGTTAGAAGGTTTTTATCGAATATAGATTTAATGACTGATCAATTTATCAAACAAATCATTTGGTGCTACTCGGTTAAGCAAGACTTTCAAGATTCAAACACTGATTCAAGAATTATATTTCATAAAGGAATGCCGGACATGGATGATTTTGATGCTGAAAGTGGCCCACAATTGATTATTCTTGATGATATGATGTCAGAAATAGACAGCAGCGTAGTCGATCTGTTCACAAAATATTCGCATCATAAAAATATTTCAACGTTTTTTATTACTCAAAATTTATTTCATAAAGGCAAAGGAATGCGAGATGTGTCTCTGAACTCTCATTATATAGTCTGTTTTCGCAATCCGAGAGATCGAAAACAATTTTCGTTTTTAGCGAAGCAATTAAGTCCAAAAAATGTTAAATTTTTGGAGGAAGCCTACGAAGATTCGACTAAATTACCATATGGGTACCTGTTGGTAGACTGTCATCAGACAACGGATGAAAATCTACGCATTCGAACGTCAATATTTCCAGATGATCAAAATCACTATGTCTACATTCCAAAATGAGTATAAATAATTGATGATGTAGCACTTTTTTATCATTCTCTCAACATGTATGATTCAGTTATCAAGCAGGCTCACGTTCTACACACACTGCATAAAGCTAGTCCGACTATGCGCAGAGCGATAATAAAAGCGTCGGATAAGAATCTGGTACGATCAATTTGCGAATGTGCTGAAAATTGTATATCAGGTCGTGTAAAACTTAAACCTGATCAGAAAAGTCGACTCACTCGACATAAGCGCATGCTGCGAAAATTGGTGAAAAAAGGTGACACTTGGCAGAAGAAGAAGCGTATTCTTCAAAAAGGTGGATCTCTAATTCCATTATTGTTGGGACCAATTTTGAGCGGTGTAATTTCAGGTTTGATGACATGATGAATCATTCTAAGAAGATGATTTTAATTGACCAGCAAACGCTCGACCGTCTTGGTAAAGCATCAGCTGGTTCAAACAAGTTGCAAAATGCAACGTCTGCAACAAACCCGATCAGGGATATGATCATCGCTTTGCGGAATGAAATGAAGCAAATTCTAAGGTTGAAAGATTTGGATAGCAATGAAAAACTTTCACGTTATCAAGAAACCTTACGACGTTATCTTCATTTTATTTCTTTACCCTCGAAAATTAATATGCAAACGCAAACCAATGAAATATACCAACCGGAAATTGAAGAAAAATTGATTTCTACGAAGAAAGAGTTTAAACAGGAGACAATCGATGATCAACTAGAAAGGAAAACAGTAAATAGTGACGTTGAAAATTCTACTGGCGATGATGACAATAATTTGATAAAAGTGCAGCTGTTGCAGTCTATACCTGAAAAAAAACGGAACTCAGCGGTTGAACTCTACAACATTCTTTCCGATAGTAAACTTATTGATTGGGATCATACTGGAATAGTTAGAATAAAAGGTTGTAATATTGATGACTCATCCATAGTTGAATTAATATCCGATGTTGTTAGTAATTCTAAAACGAGCAATCCTCAAGGTTGGCAAAGCTTCGTGGGAATTTTATGTGAACTAAAAATTCCAATGAAATATATCTCAAACGTTCGACGTAAAATTTTCATTCGTTCGAAACGTAACGAAGCAGAGAGTTCTCCAAGAACAAGTGTTTTGCAGAAAAGAAAGAAGCGAAAAGTCGAAGATCAGTCACCAGAGATATCCGACGTAAGTAAACGAGTTAAACGAAGAAGTGTTCGTGTGTTATCAACAAATTGGAAACGTTTCAACTTTCAATCATGAATGCAAAATCGCAAAAAATACTGCATAAAATCTACTACGATCCATCAAATTCTGCCGGATTTTCTACAACAGATCAATTATGGAAGGCAGCGAAGAAAGCAATACCTAAAATGAAGGTTCAAGAATGGCTCGATTCTCAAGACACCTACACATTACATCGTCCACTGAGAAAACGTTTTTAAAGAAATCGATTTATCGTTAATTACATTGACGACGTTTGGCAATCTGACCTTTGCGACATGCAATCTCTGAGTAAATACAACGATAATTTTAAGTATATGCTGACTGTGATTGATATATTCAGTAAATATGCGTGGGTTATACCTTTACGTAATAAAACAGGTGCAGAAGTAATTAGAGGCTTCCAGGAAATCTTTGAGTCATCTAATAGAAAGCCTACAAATTTAAATACGGATAAAGGAAAGGAATTCAAAAATCAAAAATTTCAAACGTTTTTAAAAGATATGGGTGTCAATTTTTATTACACTAATAACCCTGATACCAAGGCGGCTGTAGTTGAGAGATTTAATAAAACGATTAAAAATAAACTTTGGAAGCATTTTTCCTTTACCTCATCTTACCGCTATATAGAAATTCTCCCCGATCTGGTACATAGTTATAATCATTCAATTCACTCTACAATTAAAAAAGCTCCGGCTGACGTAAATATCGATAACATGTTGCAAATATGGCGTACGCTTAATGATCGCATACCAATTGTTTTAGCTAGAAAAAATAAATTTTCAGTTGGTGATCACGTTCGAATCTCGAGAGAAAAAGAACAATTTGAAAAGGGATTCGAAAAAAATTGGTCAGACGAAGTTTTCATCATTGTAGAAGTTCTCCCGAGAGGTCATTTAACAGTTTACAAAATAGAAGATATGAGTCATCAACCAATTGAGGGTACATTTTATGAAATTGAGTTGCAACGAGTGCAGATTAAAAAATCAACCGTGTTCAAAATCGATAAAATACTTGATCAGAGAAAAATCGGACGTAGTACCCAGTTGTTAGTCAAGTGGCTTGGATATCCATCGTCTCAAAATTCGTGGGTTAAGAAATCAGATATTATTCATTTATTATGATTATTCAAAGTAAAGAATTCTATTTAACACTGCCAAGCAATAGTTCTGTGAATTACTATCCAGAAAATAATGCAACTCGATTTGTGACACAATTACCTCATCGTATTGAGTTACATGCAGAAGATTGGGAAGTTTCACTGTTTGAAATACACTACCCCTACACAATAGGCAATGTTTTACCAGCTGAAAATAAAGTGACATACAGTTTAAAAGCTACCGCGGAGGAAAGTGCGATAACAAAGACTGTTGAAATTGAACCTGGCTACTATCGCGATGTCTCAGCAATTTACCACGCAGTTAATAGCATTCTTGCCAAGGCTACAGGAGATCTAAACATTCTGCTGACAGAGTCCAATAATTCATTCACGAAAGTAAACGGTGTAAAAGATGGAACTATTACATCTTTAACATTTTCCGATACTCTTAGTCTACAGATGGGGTTCGAACCTGGTATGAATATCGCTTCCGTAGAAAAATCACCCAACAGATATAATTTGAATGCAGGTCTCCCTAATCAGCTCTATGTCTACTGCGATATTTTCGAATCACATATTGTAGGGAATATTTTCGCTCCTCTTACACGTATCGTTAACTTTGACGCTCTCTGGTATAAGGAAAAATATGGTGGACATAATTCACAGTCTTTCAATCCACCAATGTATTTTCCGGTGGCAAAACGTGAGTTTTCATCGATTACTGTAGATATAAGAGATACATTTGGTGATCCGATATCATTTGGTTCAGAAGTTCTCAGCGTTGTACTTCATTTTCGACGACTTCATCATAACTAGATTCCGAAATGTTTCATCGCAACAACTATAATGATTGGTACACTGATTATTTTGCAAATCAATGCGGATCGGGTATGAATATTTATCACGGTGCTAAATTTCAACGTGGATATGGATTGGGATCATTTTTGAAAAATATGTGGCGTCTTGCTCTGCCGATATTTAAAAATGGAGCACGATCTCTCGCTCAAGAAGGACTCGTGAGTGGAGTAAATTTTGCAAATGATATGATACAAAGAAAAAACGTGAAACAATCGTTTGAAAATAGGTTGAAAGAAGCTGGCTCCAACTTGAAAAGAAAAGCTGAAGATAAACTTGATCGCATGCAGGGTGCTGGTCTTAAAAGAATGAAAGATCATCGAACACTTCAGTTGATGGGTGTCAATCGAGAGAGAAAGGTCGCTAAAAAGAAGAAACAGTCATCGTCTAGTAATCAACTCAAGAAAATTGTTAAGAAGTCAAAACTTTCAAGGAAAAATCGAGATATCTTCGAATAATTATAAAATGTCGGTCATACACAGCAATTCAATGGAGGCTATGAAATCAGAGCTGGATCTCTTCTCAACACCATTGACGCAGGCAGCCATCGAGTATGGTTATAAAGTCGCTTACAAGCCGGTAGCGTCTTTGGAAGGAAGCACTCAATTCGAATTTGTGATTTCTGGTCATGGAGAGGAATTAATTGATCTAGCACATACAAATTTTCATCTCCTCGCTAATGTGACTAAAGGTGGGAGTTCCACCACGTTAAATGGAGATGATAAGATCACTACGGCTCCAATAAACAATTGGGCAAATTCACTTTTCTCAAACATTGAAGTTTCATTGAATGGTAAACGACTGTCATCACCGGCAAATACCTATGGGTATCAGGCTTATATTGAGTCCCTTCTTAACTATGGTCCTTCAGCTAAGAGGTCTCATTTAACATCAAGGCTGTGGTATAAGGATAGTCCAGGAAAATTTAACGATTTTAAAGATAACGTTGGACTAACGAAAAGAGCTTCGTTTATCACAAGCGGTAAAACTGTTGATTTAATGTCTAATATTCATCACGAATTATTTGGTTCTGATAAACTTCTCATAAATGGTGTGGAGATGCGAATCAAATTTCATTTGAATAAAGATGCATTCCATTTAATGTCAGAAGATGCTACAGTAAAGACACACATTCTCGATGCAACTTTATTTGTGCGAAAAGTTCGAATTAAGCCTGCGCTGCATCTCAGCTATTCGCGAGCTCTTGAGCACTCAAATTTGAAATATCCATTGACTAGAACGGAGATCAAAAATATTACAATACCTACAGGTGTTTTGAGTCGTAGTATCGACAATCTTTATCTAGGAACTATGCCTAAAAGGGTTGTTGTTGCGTTTACCTCAAACTCTGCGTTTAATGGAAATTTTGGAGAAAACCCCTTCTTCTTTCATCACTTTAATCTGAACTTTTTGCAATTGTATGTCGATTCACAGCAAATTCCTAACACAGCTCTACAACCTGATTTTAAAAACAATCTGTTCATTCCTGCGTATCAAACATTGTTCGAAGGAACTGGAATTAACTATCAGGATGTTGGGAATGATATATCACGTGAGGAATACAGTCAGGGTTATTTTTTAACTGCTTTCGATCTGACAGCAGACCAATCGGCAAGTTCATCTCATTGGTCAATTCAAAGAAATGGATCTTTTCGCATAGAAATTCGATTTAGTGATGCATTAACAGCTCCTGTAGAAATGATTTTGTATTCAGAACATGATAGTTTAATGGAAATAAACAGAGATAGGAATGTCATCACTGACTACTAACTACAATATACATTTTAATGTATAAATTGGTTACATCCCCACCAACTATTCTGATGACAGTGAAATATTTATAATTATAGTTTTTAATAGATTAGAATCATTTGGAGTTGGACGCTTGCAGTGTGAATTTAAAACGTCATGATTTCACTGCATCTAGAAGAAGCCATGTTATGCGATAAATTTACGAGTCCATTGTTTCGTGGTGTCTTCGCTGCAGACAATTTACCTCGAAAAGTGCAAAATCCGTGTGTTTTAATTGCAAACACGGATCCGATTAATAAAAGTGGATCGCATTGGATATCGATACACATTGATGAATTTGGTCGAGGGGAGTTCTTTGACAGCTATGGAATTCCGCCGATCGTGAAAACACATCATGAATTTCTAAGTCGTCAGTGTACAACTTGGACATACAATGAGACTCAATTGCAAAGTCCAATTTCTGATGTTTGTGGTGAATACGCCGCCTTATTTCTCGCACATATAGAGCAAGAGGTCTTAGTATGCAAGAATTTTTATGGTTTTTTCAAAATAGAACCTGCGATGAAAACGACGAACTTGTTCGAGCGTTGTTTTACGAAAAATTCAAGTCATGTTTTGCTCCTGTACGAAAAGATATCCATAAACAAAGTTGTTGTAACCGTGTATCCAATTCACTGTATATGATGAGATTTTAATAAATGTGTTTTTTTATTTCAATTTTCAAGTGATTTTGTTTTTCATTTATTTAGATAAAACCTACTTTCCATGTATGTAATTACAAAGTGCTTGATTGTCTTAGTCTACTAGGTATCCTACAAAATCTTCTAACTCAACAAAGCTCAAACTTGATCGAGATCTGTTCGACGAACAGGATGTGATGTATTAGATTACATATGAGTATTTTTGAAACTTTTCTGAATAATTGATATGTTTGATGAGTAGGATTTTGGATTTAGGAATTGTGAAATATTTGGTGTATACAATGACACTCGTTTCTTTTTAAGTTTGAACAAACATGATAAACATGATATATTTATTTATCTGTTACAATAACAATTCTTAATTTATATCTAATATTCCTCAAACTCCAAAATTGCCGTCGGCGGATAGTTTCCGAACTTTTTGTGCCCCTTATAAATGAGGCTAATTTGCTTTAAATTGTAAGAAGAAATGTCACCGTCCGTGAGAGAATTAAAACGTGATGGCAGAAAATACTGCTGTTCATTAATAAACACGGTCACTTGACGGCCGAATCGAGTCGTCGTAGCCTCCCAGTGGTGAATTAGATACCTCTGATTCACCTGTAGATGTTCTAGAACACCATACGAGGATGTTTTCGCTGAGCCTAGCTTGTTCAAATAGTCCATCTATAACAGAGGAAGACGAATAATTCAATTAGTAACAAATTCTACTTTGATGTTGTGGTGTTGTTATTACTTACTTAATCTCACCAATAACAAAGAGTTGTAAAGGTTAGAAAAAAATTAATAGTAAATAGTCAACTATGGTTGAAATATTTATTTGTGATTTTAAATAAATGTAAACTAATATTAAATTAATTTTTATCAATTACAATGAATTAAGTGATGGTTAGAAAAAAAAACCTTTTTTTGATCAACAAATATGGTTGAAATATTCATTTGTAATTTTAATTTTAATTAAAATAAATAAAATTTGAAATAGCTTTTTTGGTGAAATAATTCTATGATATGTACTCTAGTAAACATTTGAGATAGTACTTACTTTATTGATGTCGCTGTTGCTGAGTCTCGTTGAGTGATGACTGCTCTGCTCTGGCTCTCGTTGAGTGATGACTGCTCTACTCCGCTCTTGAAGTCTAGTTTGATTGATAATGTTGATTCGTAGGGGTATACGAGGGATAAAAATTGCTGATTCAACTGGTCGAGAAATTAATATTATTTAAACGTACCTATATGTCAATGTGATGACATCTTAAAACAAAAACGTGTGATAGCTCGAACCTAGGTGGTGTTGATTCGTAGGGTCAAGGAACGTAAATTGATGATTCAACTGCTGATCTAAAATGGATGTACTTTAGCTCCTGTGAAGAAATCTATGGTCGAGAGAAAAGAGAAAGAAATATCTTTGTCGAAATATTTCGTTAAATCATCAATATCGCACAGTACGTTGATAGGGTCAAACAACACATACCTAATACAGGGAAATGCTGACTTCGTATTTTTATTTCCGCTGCTTTCGGTATGTCTCTGGATTCAAGTACATGTCATACGAGTTGTGAATCGAACATCAAAACACTCAAGTATATGCATGCAAGTGCACATACACAGGCATGGATGCCGTTAAAGGCTAGATGACATGTACTATAGTTCCATTGAGGGAATGTACGACAGTGGACAGAGAGTTAATATTATTTAAACGTACCTATATGTCAATGTGATGGCATCTTAAAACAAAAACGTGTGATAGCTCGAACCTAGGTGGTGTTGATTCGTAGGGTCAAGGAACGTAAATTGATGATTCAACTGCTGATCTAAAATGGATGTACTCTAGCTCCTGTGAAGAAATCTATGGTCGAGAGAAAAGAGAAAGAAATATCTTTGTCGAAATATTTCGTTAAATCATCAATATCGCACAGTACGTTGATAGGGTCAAACAACACATACCTAATACAGGGAAATGCTGAATTTGATTTTTATTTCCGCTGCTTTCGATATGTCTCTGGATTCAAGTACATGTCATACGAGTTGTGAATCGAACATCAAAACACTCAAGTATAGGCATGCAAGTGCACATACACATGCATGGATGCCGATGGTTAAAGGTTAGATGACATGTACTATAGTTCCATCGTGGGAATGTACGACAGCGGACAGCGGACAGAGTGAGAGAGAGAGAGAGAGAGAGAGAGAGAGAGAGAGAGAGAGAGAGAGAGAGAGAGAGAGAGAGAGAGAGAGAGAGAGAGAGAGAGAGAGAGAGATAGAGAGAAGAGAGATAGAGAGATAGAGAGATAGAGAGAGCAATACAACGAAACATATAAGTCGAAAGCAGCGGAAATAAAAATACAAATTCGGCATTTCCCTGTATTTGGTATGTGTTGTTTGACCCTATCAACGTACTGTTCGTGGGAATTGCTGATGTGCGTATGCAACTTTTGGGTGTGGTTTGACCTTATCAGCGTACTGTTCGTGGGAATTGCTGAACTTGCACTTTCATATGGCACGTGTGTATGCAACTTTTGGCTATTTTTTGCTGATTCAGCACCTCCTCATGGAATGTGCTCCTCAACCGGCCTTTTTACTCTACTGCCACCTGCTTCTGATATCAAATTGGGATGGTGAATTCACCCGAATGTTTGGTTTACAGAAATATTCCATCTACTGACTACAAAAATTATGAATCGGTTGAAAAATCTTGATTAGCAATAAAATCATGACGTCAACTCGCTTAGTTCTAATAACCGCTTAAGTGTCTCAATACAGTGCGCTTTGTGTCGATTGTTAAAAGATGGAAAAGGCAGGCAGCCTTTAGCCACCGGCCGCCACATGTTTCGGGACATTGATGGGGCTTACAATTCTTCTGATGGATATTGAACAGCAGAGCTATAATAGCAGAGGCATGACCGCTCTCGAAGAATTTCTAACGATGACTGAACTACCCGTGATGTGATGGCCGCCACTGAAGTAGAAAATATAGCAAATATTTTGAAAAGCGCGGGAGGGGGGGGGGGGGGTGTTTATAACACTTTTCTTAAAATGTCAAAAAATAAGGTATGAGTAAACATCAATTTAAGGATTTCATCCAAATCTTTAAAAAAAATATATATTGCTAGAATTTTTTACTTTCGACAAGCCCTCAATAACATAAGAACTTATCAATTCTATTATTTTTGTTAATTATGAAAGAAATGTAATAATCTGTGGACATTGCCAAACCATCTTCTATTTAACCTTTCACCGCCCGGAGCCATACCCCACGCACGTGCTAAGAAACTCAATGATGGCCACACTCTCTTCAATACGCGCTGGATCCCAGTGATCAGGTGCCCAAATACTATGATTAAATTGACGTAAGACGCCACAATGATCGAATATACGAGTAACAAAAATTGTTACTTTTGTGGCACCAGAAGTATATTGATTATAGTTGACAGCTGCATAATATTTACGCGTCTCACTGTGCAATCTGCAATTAACGGGTTTTTCCAAATCACCATTATGGCCAAAGGTTTTCAAAAGCTGTCACTATATTTATTCCTTCAGTTAGAAAAGCTAGTAGTTGTAATGTAATGTTGTTTGTGTGTTTAATGTTTCTTTCTCCTCGGCGATTATTTCAAATTTGCGATCACAATACAGTTTGAATCGTCCTCCTACCACATTATCACAACAGACCACATTCAAAATTCAATTTCTGCAGAGACAATAAAAATTTGGTGGTAATTCCATCCTTATGGAATTCCATTCTTAATTGAAGCTCAATTGATCGCTTTATTGGCTCGTTTCACCAGTATCACCATAAAAAATTTGTCTAAATAGGAGAGTAGGTACTTCACACGTTCACACGTTCACAATCCACAAATCGCTTAAATCTCCCAAAGCATCCGGCATATTTATTCCTAAAATTCCTTTTCAATGCTCAACCCTCGACTTTAGAGTATGTATACGGCTACACTCTATACAGTTAAAAGTATACATAGATGAGGTAAGTCATCATGTTCAATATCAATAAACTATTGTTTGCAAAGCTTACCAATGTTGGTCTATGTTAACGTCCTCGCCCCAACCGAACAAACAACCATTCGCTGAAGGAAATCGGTATCTGAATCGATATCAGAATATGTCGGATGGCTAGGCCAGCGATGGATCACTGACGGCTAACCAGGTATAACAAGTCAAAAAGAGTCCAACTCGACCCCCCCCCCCCCCCCCCCCCTCTACTGCAGACCAAGTAAAACTAACATCTAGTGTCGTGAAATTGATCTCATATTCAAGCTGCTTTTTGCGTTGCTTGTCCACTGTGTCTTAAGTGATGACGCAGTCGTGGTGAATTATTTGTCAATCGAGAGATTTCCTGTAACATTTTAGGCAAAGCTTGCCACAGACTCAACGGTAACGAATGAGATAGACAAAAAATACAGTTTGTATAACTGCCGGCGGCTGTCATCATATTATAATCAATATTAATATCTATTATTCATGTCTACTAGTATACTATCTATACTAGCAACTATGCTTAGTACTACGCTTACTCTTATCGCGCAATGGATGAGAGTTAAAATAAAATATATAAAAATGTATTTGCGAATTCATTGAACTAAAATTACAAGCCGATTTGAAAGAAAACCAATACACCTATTCCATTCAATCAAAATACAATCAAAATAACGTCATGATACCTACTCGGCAAAGCCAGGTAGAGCAATTCGGGTTGGGATTTCCAAATTCGTGATTCAGCAGAGCTAATTAATATTATTTTCCAAACTGATAGTTCGTCCAGTGGGTATCTGACGCAATTTTTCACTGCGTGTAATAGATCTATAGTAGACCTTTATTCCTTGCGATGTAGTACGCATACGTGCTTCACTCCGCTGATGCTAGCCACAAGGGGCGCTTAACTTTGCAAATTGCACCCCGCGCCCGCCAACCCCACGCGGTCGATAATCTTAAAGCAGAGCGTCGAGTCGACGATACGCACGCGAGGAAAACTCGCCGCGACTTTCCCACGACGAGAAGCATTCACGTAGAATTTCCGGCACGAAATTCTTCGACTATTTTCGAAGTATATACGTTCCTATATTGCGCATCGCGTATTTTGGCAGCCCCTCTTTTTATTCAGTGATACAGGTGTACAATTCGATTGTCGCACTCTGTGTACATCCGTATCGTAGCGGCATTCTCTGTCACGCACCCACTCACGATACCACCATCGTGCATTGCACTTTCGTCAACAAATCAGTCAATTAAAAATACCGGTTCCTTTAGCATTTACAAGCCAGGCTGCTGGCTCTAGCCCGTGGTTCATGTTAATCCACAACAAATCGGAGCACCATCGATTCCCCGACCGCTAGCATGCGGAAGTGAAGGACATGAATTGAAGATGTAATCTATAAGTAATCGAGATTCGAGTTGTTAATTGGTTGGTTTGTTGGTGATGTCAAGTCTGCCTACTAGCATTGTAATGAAAGTTTGACCGTGATAGTGTATACACGGAGTTTACTCGCGTTTATGAGTTTTGATAGATTTCTATTTCTGTGTTTCGGATTTGAAGGGAATTTCACTGCACAAATTAAGGAGGCTACGCTGTTTTACGTAACTCGCGGGGTTAGTGACATCGTGAAGCAATTTTTTATTTTCTTATATTCTAACATGCGAGTCGGAATTTGTAATTTTTTTAACTTCTGATTGGTCATCTGCCAACTGCCAAAAAAAAACCACAAAAATTGTGCCCGGTAAGTGAGCAATGAAACTACTAAACAACACCCATATTTTCCATTCAAAACTCAACACACAGAAATATAGTTACACAAAACAATTGATTCGGCTTTTTAATGCCACAAAAACAGGTCCACATTGCTTGTGCACAAAAACTGTGGCAAAATTGCAAGCAAACCGATGTTCATGTTACTTTTGAAAACGAAAACAACTTAGCGTCAACAGTAAATGCTTGTGTATCAGTGGCGGCTCGTGCTAAAGGGCACAAGGGCACGTGCCCTATGTAGAAAGCTAAGGGTAGAAGAGAGAAAAGGGAATATCTGAATCTATATCTATTTATTTTTTGGTAAATTCAAAATAATATGCTAGCTTGTAAGATGAGAACCCCTTTATAACGCGCTGCCACGCGATACGGTGCCAACGGCAACGGCAAAGAAAACGGCGCGACAGGCAACACGGCGCGCTCGCCGCCGTTGCTTCGCTGCGAGATCGTCGCGCTCGCCGGCCGGTTACACCGAGCCGTGTGCCCTGCGTAGCGTCATCATAGTGACGTCACAAGACTGTATTCCGCGCGACAAACCGCATCGGCACGGCCCGGCTCGCTGCTGTGAGGGCACCAAGGCCATGCGCCCCGCGTATTCCTTGCACTGATTCAGGCATTTTGCTTGCTGTTACGCGCACACAGCAGGTGGTGGGAAGAAGGGGACACAGGACACTGACTGACTGATGCACTGCGTGTAAGGGCAACTCCTGTAGGCTCATTCAGCGCGTTCTTTTCTCAAAATTTCAAAGATAAACAGATTGAGAAGATTTTCCATCTAAAATATTGTAGAAGGAGCACAAAGCACTAGTATTATGTGATCATTTTCACGACTAAGAACATGTGATACAATTACCCGTACGTTCGCCTTTATCTAGATAAAAATCTGTGCCCCACCACCCCTAACACCCACGAGCCGCCACTGTTGTGTATTACACTTAATTACAACAAGGAAGAAAATGTCCGGTGAACTAATACAGAATACAGAATACAAGGCGGTATTATTAGAATAAAACAAACGCCGGCCTCGCTAATTCTTCGCCTTCCCGCAATTAAACCGCGCCTTCAACGCGTTCACCCACAGCTTCCTCGTGTTCTTGTCCAACACGATGAAAAACAACGACAACATAAACAAATGAAACGACGCCGTAATCAAGAACATGAACTCAAACAGAAACTCGCTGTTGATGACTCCCTCCTCGGACAGGAAGTGGAAGGTCCACGTGAAGCCGAACAAGAAGAACACGAAGATGCTGGTGCCCAAGCGACGTAGCGCCGCCGCGCGATCGTCGCCCTCGTGCTTGCGAACGTCGACGTCGCTGCCGCACTTCACCCAGCCGTAGATGTGGTTGAGGATGACGACGAAGATGACGAGATTGGCGGCGAGGATGGTCCCGGCCGGACCTTGCACGGTGGCTTGGAACGCTACGCCTTCCGGGTAGCAATAGCCGCGGTTCGACACCTCCGACTTGTAGAAGCCCGTGTCCCAGGCGAGCAGGATGGTCACCGGGATCAACGGCAGACCCCACGCCACGGCAGACACTTTCAGAATCAAGTGCGTGGTCGCCTTCGAGCCCGAGATGGTCGTCAGGCGTTTCACCTGCAGCGCGGACAGGATCATCATCCAGAAGAACATCGCCAGGAAGGAATAGTGGCGGACGACTCCGATGGCCACGCAAGCCACCGTCTGCGTGTCGATGCTGACAAAGTTGTTGACGAAGCCCAGGATCAGATTGACCGTCAACGCCAGAACCATCTGCAAGAAAATCTGGTGCCCTGGATCTTTCCTCCACTCGGGGAACAGAACCGCTACGAGAATCACGCTGAAAATTCCCAGGACGGACATCACGCTGACGAACGAGATGACGACTACGAGATTCTTGTTGCCGTCGAGGTACGTACTCAGGCTGGCATCGTACCCGTAGATGATGTACGTGCCGATCGTAACGTTTGCCTCCGCGTACGGTTTCGTGCACCGGCACACCATCATCGCGTCGCGCGTCGACTTGAGCACGCGGCACTTGTCTTCGAGCCACTCGCCGGTGTCGTCCGCCCACTCGGCGCACTTGCCCCGCTGCGTCGGCGATCGGAACGCCGGCTTGAACGCGACGTCCACGAAATCCCCGGCCGCGTCGCCGTCGAACGGCTGGGCGCGGGCGTAGACGACCTGCACGAGGGCCATCCAGCTGCCCAGCGACGCGTCCGGTGACGGATGGTCGGGGAAGTCCAAGTGCGCAGCGTACGCAGCGAATGCCAGCCGATCGGCGGAGCCGGCGATCGACTCCGACACGCTGAGCACGAGGTGGGACGACGCGGGGGCTTTGGCGGCGCGGAGCAAGGTGGCACCCGGCGTGTTGTTGTTGAAGCCGTTGGGCAGGGTGAGCGCCAGGCCGAGCACAGGGTCGTCGGGTTGCCGGCTGGCCAGCAAGACGGTCACGTGTTTCGCGTGGACCAGCTCGCTTGGTTGTCCGTCGAGGATCGGCAGCTGCATGTACAGCCGGGCGATGCTCATCGGGATCGAATATCGCAAGAAACCGCTAACGCTGGCTCGCTTTTTGTCTTCCATGTGGAGGAATATCATGAAGTCGGCGACGTCGACTATCTTTTGTAGCTTGAAGTATGGATCGCAGCGGCTGATCAACTGGAACGAGAAGACCATTTGTATCTCGAAGTTTCGTAGGGTCAACGAGAGTTCGCGTCCTCTCATCTTGAGGAGTGAGAAGATGAATTCCGGGGTGTAGCTGCAGAGTTCCCAATTCATGCCCCATCGCTGGGGTTCGCTCCAGACGGCGCCGTGGATTTCGGAGCTGTTGTCCCAGTGGCATTCTCTGATGAGGATGAATTCGTTTGCAAGGTCGAGGGAAACGTCCAGATCGCCTGTGAATTAGAAACAAGTGCGTTTAGTTTATTTATAGGGACTTCCATAACTTTGAATTGTAAAGACTCGAGTCTCTTGTTTCTCCAGAGATCTAAAGAAAGTAAACAAAACGTATCATAACAACATGGTTGGATTGTATCACAATTACCAAATCCAAAATAATTTTAATATAGATTGCAATCTGTCTGAACTGAACAAATAAAGAATGTTTGGTTGAGGGTAACCCTTTGGCTAAAGATGTGATGTGACAAATTTAAAAAGGAAAAACAATTGCCGGACTCACAAAGCGGGGTTATCATTTAACCCCGGGGATAAAGTCAATTAACTCTGTTTTTAATCTCAATTCTTATTCACAGAGTAGAGCTTAGCCATTTTTGGGGCTTAGATTACCCCAAAACTAACCCCTAGGAGTTGGGTTTAAACTTTGCCCCAATAATTTTAGCAACAAGATAGAATGTCGACTCACATCAAATGTTTGTGAATTATTTTAAATATCTACTTACCTTTATTGCGAAATAATTAATTTCAAACAAAATCAATTTTTTTGTGTGTCTATTTTAGTGCCATGGTGAATTTTTTTATTTGAATTGAGCCGAATTTTATGAAGTGGGCTGTGGGCAAGTTTAGGCTTCAGACAGCACAAGTGTCAGAAACTTGTCATTATAATTAAATTGATAAAATTTTTAGATTTTCAGATCGCTACAGCTCTACATCATTGTATTGGAAGCTTCCTTATCGCGTGGTAAAAATGTTTTATGTTTTATGTTTTATGTAAATGTGTGTGTATAATGTTAACCTTTATTGATGAGCGTAACGAGCGTAGCGAGTGAAGCGAACTCTTCAATTTCACTTTACTGCTAAAAAAAATCCGGAATGTTTTTTTTTTTTTTTTGTGTGTTTGTTCGCACGATTCCGGCCAAACGCCAAAACGGATTTTGATGAAAATTTATATGGACCTTCGTTTTCTCTTAACTTAGATCTGCCACGTTTTTGAAGCAATTCGGACGAGTAAATTTTATGTTATTAAGTTTTTACGAAATTTTTCAGTTTTTCCAAAACACGTTTTCCACTCTAGAGGCCGAGGATCTCAATATAATTTGACGAAACTTTCCAGATATGTTGGCCCCTACGATTTAATGTTTGTGTACACATTTCATTGTTGTATGTTTAGCGCTTTTCTTGGAAATAGCGCTTTTATGACGCTTTTTTTTTTAGCGATTTTGCAGTTTTTTGAAACTAAATCAACTTTATCTTCAACCGATTTTGACAAAATTTACTGTGTGCATTCTAAATCGTAAAAGGAAGATACTGTGTTAATTTCAAGCAAATCAATTTAATAGTTTTTCCTTAAATCGATTTTTACGTTTTGAAATATTCAATATCATTGAGAAAGCTGATAAATTAACGCCGAACCCTTAAAATTTATCATAAAAGCCTCTAGGCTATGCGTACACGCAATATAATTACGACTAGCAGCGGAGCCCGTGCCTCCGGCACTATGTGGTTACGCCTTTCACTTATAATTAAATATTTTTTTTCATTTAATATTTTAAGCTCATAAGGCTGCCCCTTTACCCTTAAGGCAAACCTTATGCCCATAAGGCAAATCCGATGTCCATAAAGCATAAGCACGTCCATAATGCAGAAATGTCCCAATAAGGCAAAACCTTTGTTCAAAAGGCAAACCCTACGCCCATAAGGCATAAAGCATACTTACGACATTTTCTTTTAGTTTTTAACGACATGGGGTGCATGTTCGCCCTATGGACGAATAGTTCACCCAATGGGCGTGAATAGAACCTATAGAACTTATGGTGAACCATACGCCATTAGGGCTAAATATGCACGTAGCAGTTGAAGTAGCTGTCGAGACTGGGTTCCCAAAGTTTCGACCAAGTTTTAAAATAGAACTGTTCAATTGATTTCATGGGAAAAAAACCTCTGCTGTGTATAATAAGCTGTGTTTAAATTCTAGACAAAGACGCGTGGTGGAGTGTAAGTGAATTTTTCCCTTTATGCATAGAAGATTTATGCAATTGATGCATATAACATATGGTGAACCATACGCCCTTAGGGCGAACTGTACGCCCATTGGGCGAACTATACACCCATAGGTTAAACTTTACGCCCATAGGGCGAACTATACACCCATAGGGTGAACTTTACGCCCATAGGGCGAACTATACGCCCTTAGGGCGAACTATACGCCCATAGAGCGAACTATACGCCCATGGGGCGAACTAAACGCCCATAGGGCGAACTATACGCCCTAAGGGCGAACTATACGCCATAGGGCATACTATACGCCCATGGACACTACGCTCATAGGGCAAACCATACGCCCATAGGGCAAACCATACGCCCATAGGTCGAAATATACGCCCATAGGGCGTACAACATGCTCATAGTGCAAACCATACACCTAAAGGGCGAACCATACGCCCATAGAGGAAAAATACGCTCAAGGTTAACAATACGCTCATAGGCCTAATTTTCGCAATACGGGTGAATGTTCGCTAAACGTATAGGGCGAACCAAACGCCTAAAAGGCGAACCATACGACCATGGGGCGAACCATACGCCCATAGGGCGAGCTATACGCCCATAGGACGAACAATACGCCCATAGGGAACACCATACGCCCATAGGGCGAACTATACGCCCATAGGGCGAACTATACACCCATAGGGCGAACTATACGTCCATAGGGTGAACTATACGCCCATAGGGCAAACATGACATTGTTGACAAAGAATGACATTGTTGTGTCTACTGACGGAAGGTTGGGTATTTTTTGAGCTCCTAAGTTTTATGCATTTTCATGGTGAATTAAGGAATTAACAGACCTGATACGTATACGAAAATATTCAGAAGAAAGCCATATTCAAGAAACTGATAAAGTTCAGGAAGAGCTTGTGAGTTTTGTAAGGAAATATTTATTATTAAATTATTAAATTTGATTTCAAAAAAGGAAAATTTCCGTAAAAAACAAAATTTCACTGCCCCTGAAACCATTGACATTGACATAAGATTACCAGAGTTAAAGTATATTTATAAATTTAAATATATCAATAAAAGTGATATCTGGGAGTAAAATGTCAAAAAGAAATCATTTCAATTTTAACAAAATTGTTTTCATAAGATCACGGACATTTCTTAATTCAAAGTTCCATAGGAAGAACATGATGGAACTGGTTCTAAATTGTCTTCCACTAAGTTCTCTCAAAAAAACACCAGTATATTGTCTCTTAACTTGTCCACCGAAAATAATGGAGCTTCAATTTATGTATGAAATGTCCCTCTTACCAAGGCCGCTAATTCCTGAACCTATAAGCAAGCCTGAAACTGTTGTCAGCCAGGCTGAAACTATTTTAAGCAAGCCCGAAACTTTCGTCAGTCAGCTTGAAGATATAGTTAATCACCCTGAAGATATTATCAATCACCCTGAAGATATTATCAACCACTCTGAAGATATATTAAGCCAGCATGAAGGTATGCAACATGGTAAGCAACACGACACTATTTGCCCGATTCCACGCAGATCGAATCGCCTGCTTAAGATGAAAAAATGTCCTAATTTATGACGCCAACCTCAAATCAAGCAGAAAACCTATGTTGGAGAAATCAGATTGATGATTGTCAATTGTCGTAGCATATGCAACAAATTGGATGAATTTAGAACGTTAATAGAAATCTATAGCCCAGAAATCGTTGTGGCAGTAGAAACTTGGTTGGATGATGGCTATACGGAAAATGAATTAAGAATTGCCGGTTACATGTTACTCAGAAGAGACAGAAACAAACATGGTGGTGGTGTAATGGTACTACTCAAAAATGGTATAAGAGGAACTGTGGTGTGGAAGGATAAGAACTCTGAGATGATGGAAGTAAAGGTCAGTGTAGACTCAGTTACGTTTCTTCTCATTGCACTTTATCGACCTCCAAATGATGGCCACGTGTTACTAAATAAATTAATGGAAAGAATATTGGGTCTAGGAGGTGAAGAGAGATTGGTTGTAGCAGGCGACATGAATCTGCCTAATGTTCGATGGCTGGCAGGATCACACAGAGGAGGAACTATTCAACAAATGATAGCTAACATTATGAATGAAGGATTCACACAGGTGGTAAATGAGGGAACAAGGATGAATATGTCAGGTGGTAATAACAGTCTAGATATTGCACTTGTGAGACCCGACGATATGTGGGCAAAAACAAAAGTGGTTGACGGGATAAGTGACCACAGAATACCAATCATAAATCTGACTTTAGGTCCAGGAAATATCATACAACTAGAAAAAAGAACATGGCAGTATAAGAAAGCTGTACCGCGAGTTATCGGTGAAGCATTTTTTGACGAATTCAGTAAATGGAACCATATATCTGAAGATAATATTGAAGGAATGTGGACAGCATTGAGGGATATATGTGAAAAAGTGCAGTCCAAATGTGTACCATTTAAGATGATTAGAGGAAATTCAGACCCTCCATATTATGATAAAACCGTTACAAATTTAAAACAGAAATGTAGAAAAATGCATAACAAAAAGAAAATAAATACTCATGAAGGAGGAGACTTGGAGGTATTGAGAAAAGACCTGAACAAGGCCAAAAAAATTGCAAAAAACAATTTTATGGATAGAATGTTTGACATAAATGATACCCACGGCAGTTGGAATAAAATGTACAAATACATTGGGAACCAAAGAGGTAACAGTAAAACAATACCCACATTAGTGGATTCGGATGGAAACGAATATGATGAAGATCAAAAAAAAGCAATTGCATTGAATACACATTATCTTCAAGTTTTTACGAAAAGCGGTAATTGTGGATATTTGAGAGAAGGTCCAATCCAAGAAACTACTCAGATCCTTGGAGCAGAAATTATGAAAATCATAAGGAAACTTAAAAGGGGAAAGTCTCCTGGCTTAGATGGAATTACAAATGACTTTATCAAGCTTTCGGGTGATTTCATATTACCATACTTTGTAAAAATTTTCAATGCTTCGTTAAGAATAGGCAGAGTACCACTGGATTGGAAAAAAGCTGTAGTGATTCCTATTTTTAAGGGAGGAGAGAGAGGAAAAGTGGAAAATTATAGACCAATAAGCCTCACTTCTTCAGTTTCTAAGTTAATGGAAAGAGTCATACACTCAAAATTGATACAAATTATGGAAGAAAATGTACAACTTTCGTCATATCAGCATGGTTTCAGAAAAGGATATTCATGCGAAACACAACTTTTGGGATTAGAAAATGAATTAACAGGGACAATAGATCGAGGAGGTAAAATTGATGCAATATTTATTGACTTTGAAAAGGCATTTGATAAAGTAAATCACGAGATATTAATGGAAAAGCTTTGGAAATTTATTGGAAATTTGGAATTGGTAAATTGGGTGGGTGATTTCTTAAAAGATAGAACTCAGAGAGTTACGATACATGGGAAATTTTCTGATCAAGTTAATGTAATTTCTGGAGTCCCACAGGGGAGTGTATTAGGCCCACTATTATTTAATATTTTTGCTGACGACATTTTAAGCATTAGTACTGAATCAAAATTAAGACTATTTGCTGATGACCTTGTGATATACCGAAGAATTGAAACTGAAATGGACATAACATTACTCCAAGAAGATCTGTGCTTATTAGACGAATGGGTCAATATAAATAAAATGAGCTTAAACACAAATAAATGCAAAATTGTCAATTTTGGTGAAAGTTGCCATAACGAAGAAAGAACATACACTATTGGAGGCAAGAAATTAGAAACAACGCAAACATATAAATACTTAGGAATACTTTTTAAGAAAAATCTCAGTTGGTCGGAACATATCGAAGAGGCCTCCAGAAAAGGGATTAACACATTGAACTTTGTCATGAGGAACTTAATAGGAGTTAAAAAAGAAATTAAAGAGAAAGCATACTTGACGCTCATTAGACCCTTAGTTGAATACGCATCGTCCGTGTGGGATCCATATAAGAAAAAAGATATAAAACATTTAGAGAAGGTACAAAGATTAGGCGCAAGAAGGGTTTTAGGAAGAATGAAACGATGGAGATTTGATCATGAAAAGGATGAGAAAACTAAAATACTAGAAAGACCGTCATTAATGGTACAAGAACTTGGATGGGAGACATTAGAAGATAGAAGAAAAGACCATCGAATTTTTAACTATTTTAAAGTCATGGAAGGGAATAATGGTTGGAAAGAACTAAACAACAAAATTGCCAAGCAAAACAGAAAATACCAGAACAGAAAAATGCACGATATGCAAGTAAACATCAAAACTTCAAAGAAAGATACTGGAAAATTTTCCTTTATGAACCGAACGGGAGAAGACTGGAACAATATGGACAGAGAAATAATGGAAATTAAAGATAGAGATATTAAAGATTTTAAAAGGAAATATAGGGAAAACAAAAATAATAAAATATTACGTTAGACATATAATCACTTACCACCTGCACATATATGTACAATTTGTAAGTAACGACAAATAAATAAATAAATAGGGCGAACTAAACGCCCATAGGGCGAACTATACACCCATAGGGCGAACTATACGTCCATAGGGTGAACTATACGCCCATAGGGCAAACTATACGCCCATAGGGCAAAATATACGCCCATAGGGCGAACTATACGCCCATAGGGCGAACTATACGTCCATAGGGTGAACTATACGCCCATAGGGCAAACTATACGCCCATAGGGCGAACTATACGTCCATAGGGTGAACTTTACGCCCATAGGGCAAACTATACGCTCATAGGGCGAACTATACGCCCATAGGGTGAACAATACGCCCATAGGGCGAAATATACGCCCATAGGGCGAACTATACGTCCATAGGGTGAACTATTCGCCCATAGGGCAAACTATACGCCCATAGGGCGAACAAAAAACTTATAGGCCTAATTTTCGTAATACGGGTGAATGTTCGCCAATTGTATAGTTCGCTAGTACAGTACGCTATGGAAGTATAGTTCGCCCTATGGGCGTATGATT
Organism: Nemurella pictetii; assembly: GCA_921293315.2. Lineage (NCBI taxonomy): Eukaryota > Metazoa > Arthropoda > Insecta > Plecoptera > Nemouridae > Nemurella > Nemurella pictetii. Next base: position 8,590,041 of record OV121126.1, read on the forward strand.
CGCCCTACGGGCGTATGGTTCTCCCTATGGGCGTATAGTTCGCTATGGGCGTATTGTTCGCCCTGTGGGCGTATAGTTCGCCCTATGGGCGTATGGATCGCCCTATGGGCGTATAGTTCACCCTATGGGTGTATAGTTTGCCCTATGGGCGTATAGTTCACCCTATGGGTGTATAGTTTGCCCTATGGGCGTATAGTTCACCCTATGGGTGTATAGTTGGCCCTATGGGCGTATAGTTCACCCTATGGGTGTATAGTTTGCCCTATGGGCGTTAAGTTCACCCTATGGGTGTATAGTTTGCCCTATGGGCGTATAGTTCACCCTATGGGTGTATAGTTTGCCCTATGGGCGTATAGTTCACCCTATGGGTGTATAGTTGGCCCTATGGGCGTATATTTCACCCTATGGGTGTATAGTTTGCCCTATGGGCTTATAGTTCACCCTATGGGTGTATAGTTTGCCCTATGGGCGTATTGTTCACCCTATGGGTGTATAGTTTGCCCTATGAGCGTATAGTTCACCCTATGGGCGTATAGTTCACCCTATGGGTGTATAGTTTGCCCTATGGGCTTATAGTTCACCCTATGGGTGTATAGTTTGCCCTATGGGTGTATAATTTTATTCAATGCATTGACTCTGCAAAAGTCTAAAGTGACAAATGTATCCATTAGGTCACTGCTTATTTGAGTTTTGAATAGAAATCATTTTTTGCCAGTGCAGTCAAATACTGCCGTGAAGACAATTTTGCTTTTGGTTTTTCGCGATTTAAAATGCAAAAATGAAGCCTGATGATTACAATTGAAAGTTGGTACGCGAACATGCCCTTGTTATTGTGTTTTTATTAAAAAATAATGCGTAAATTATTGCAATGTAGATGAGTGTGTGTTGCACTCTTGAGTCATAATGCATGTTTGTGTTTTGAGCAATAGAAATTCATTCTTAGCCATCTGTCAATTGACTAAATGTCGGAATTGTTTTTATGTATTTCCCTCAATTTAAATTGCATTGAAAAGACGAAAATTTTTTTCAAATTAAAGAAGAAACATGTCCACGTTTGAGAATTTGTATGAATAAATATCACCTGTAAATTGGCGTGACGATGGACGATGCACTCGGATTAACTGTCTAGGCTGGACGTGCAAAGTTTCGATCGCCTTTCCTTGTAGAATTGTTCGTGTGATTGTTTTGACACTTCCATGGTGTCCTCGTGGAAAGAGCATGTTGCTTTTTTCTTGCAAAATAAACTCGTTTTTAACCATTTTTTTAATGGCGAAATTTCGGCCATGTGCTGTTATCAAGTTATCGCAATTTGAATTAGATTATTAGATTATTACCTTAGATTTTCCGTTCTTATTAAATAAAAGTGTATCATGTCACGTCAATGAGTGCGCGTTGCACTCGGGTTAGCTGTCTAGGCTGGACTTAAATACCTTCGGTCGACTTTTCACAAATAAATAATCAATTGATTGCATTGAAACTTGAATCGGTCGGCGCAGAATGAAATCTTTACTTAATTACTTGCTGGCTATCTTTGAGTTGTGAGAGATGGAAATTAATTATTTTGCCAGCTGTCAGATGTGACATTTCGTTGATGCTCATTTCAAGTTTGCGTAATTTGAGTTGCTATAAAAAATACGTGAGACGATTGAAAATGGTAGAAAAATCAAGAAAGTACCCGAATTTAGTTGATTTTAGTGAATATAAAGTAGTAAAATGCAGTTTTGGTGATGTGCACGTTGCAAACCAAAATCTTTGCGAAAGTTGGCGGCAACTTTTGATTTAATTCAATCCATATCAACTCTGGAACAGCCCTAGTGAAAAATGTATCCTGGTAGTCAGTGCCTGTTTGAGTTTTAAGCCCTTGAAATTCATAATTTGCCAGCTGTCATTGACGAAATGTCAGAAATGTTCTTATCACGTTTTGGCACAAAAAATCGCAATGAAACGATTAAAGACATCTCCAAATGGTTAAAAATACATGTACGTACCAAATTGAATGTGAATTTATTAATATTTCGTGTAAATTAAAAAGTCGATGAGTGCACGTTGCACTTGAAGTAGCTGTCTAGGCTGGGCCGCGAAAGTTTCGACCGAGTTTTCGACCAGAAATGCTCGAGTGATTGACTTGAAACATAGCCTATAGCACGTCAAATAAGTTGTTTTACATTTCTAGCCAAAGACGTTTGGTGTAAAGTGTGTGAATTAATAGCTTACCTCTCAGCAAACTTTTGACATTTCAAATGACTGAATACAAAGAAACATAGCCAACAATGGAAACCCGGAGCAACCAAATCGACGGACATTATATATAGTAGATTTTATGAGTGTTCGCATAGCCTAGTTTTAAAAACATAACGAAGTTATTATTGGAGGGTTAGCTGTATATTGCTAGCAGTTTCTTGCCATTGCCATTGCCATTGCCATTGCCAAATTCTATTGAAGTTTTGTAACATTTTTCATATTGCAAACTTAAAAGCTTTTTACTTTTATAACGTAGCTCCTGCGCAGATTCTCATTTGAAATAAAGTAATATAATATACGTTTTCTGGCTCTGGGACCATAAAAATATTTAAAGTTTAATTTGGAAAGAGAAGGTCGATTCGAGTCGATTTTTTCAGCTATGGTGGGAAAACAAAGCACACAACTTTGCTCGCATAACAAGTATTTGTGTAAGCATATTTATTTCATGGGAAGTCTCTCTTGGTTTGGATGATATAAGACAAGCCAAAATCAGCTTTAAAATAATCGGAAAATGTTCCGAAGTCACATAAACTTCAATTTCTGGACTAAATCTTGGCTTTATTTTCTTTTTTTCTTACTACGAACTATCTATTTGGAGAGAATAGAGTAATTATGTTGAGAAATCGACAATTGAATATTGATTTTAGCAAACTGTCAAAGCAAACTGTCACTAAAATGAGTTACACCTTCAATTGTTTCAGTGTTTACCTCCCCTCCATTTGCCCCAAGGGAAAATCTCTTTCGTGAATACGAAAATTTGGGCTTAAAATTTTTGGGGTTAAAGTTGGTGTTAACTATAAAGCTCCTTTTTTATTAACCCCTTTTTTTAGCCCATCTTTGTGAATCAATGAATTTAATTAATTTAATGAATTCATTAGTGATGATTTGAATGAAACACAACCTTACAGAAAATTTATTCCAGCGTGGAACAAAAAAAGTTCACAGGGTCCATAATTGATGGTTCCCGTTATATATTTTTTTAATGATTTTTACTAATCAAAGAAGACAAACACTCACTCCAGTTACCTGTCAAAATTGGCACTCGCTGCGCATTCTGAAGGTATCTCTTCTTCAACAAGCACTCCGTATTGAGCTTAATCAATGTAAGCTCAAAGCCACGTATGGCCTTGCGTTTCATAAACGCGTCGTTCCAGTGCAGATAGTGGAACCAATCCATCTCATCGCCAGGCGCCGGGTCGTAATACACGTGCACCATGGCCTTCCCGTCGGCGTCCAACTCCGCCGCGTGCCAGCGCAGCGCCAGCGCCGGCACTTCCAGCGCCAGCGCCAAGTCTTCCACCAAGCGAGCCGCCAGCGCGGTGTCCTGCGCCACGCTGGCGACGTCGTCGAAGAAATCGTTGCTAAGCAGCTGCAGGTCGTACGCATAGACCGCGTTGTCGTGTGCTTTGTACAGTGCCTGGCTGACCGCGTCCAGTCGGTCCGAGAGCTCGCACACGGCGCAGGAAAACCTGGTGGCTGCGTCCACCGATATCAGTGGGTCGTCGGGCCAGCGCAGGGCGTGATGCTGGGCGCTGGCGCTCTCTTGCGCTGGCTGCGTATCGGTGTTTCCAGCCTGGAGGTGGGAAGGTGTTTGATACGGAACGGTATATAGGAAACAATTTGTCAAAATTCGTCCTGATGTGCTGGGGTAGTTTGTTGTAGGATGATGGTGCAAAGGTACTTGGGGCTGCTAGTGACAGAAGAGTGGGAATGCACTGGGACACGTATGGCGTTCTTCCCTCGAGTAGCATGGTGATGTACTGACGAGATGATGGGAAAGAGGCTCGGGTGTTCGTACTATTCGCAACAAGAACTCTGCGATAGATCATCTTGTCTCACCGCCGCCTTGCGTTTGTCAGCCGCTAGCCACTCGGCCACGTCGAACAGCTGGTTGGTTCCCAGCGGCACCAGGATGCCCCTGGGACACAACGCCTGCTCGCTGGCTGTAAGCTGCTGCGACTTGGTGGCAGGGGCGGATCTAGCCATGATTTCTGGGGGGGGCGATTTTATTTAGGCTGTCTGTCGGGGGGGGGGGGGGGGGGGGCAAATTCTGAAAATATCGATTTTTTTGGAGTTATGCACAATGTTTATATAAACTATTATAAGCGTATGAGAGTCACTTTTCGGATAAAATAAATAGTCTAAATGTTTTCCCTAGAATTTCGGCAATCATCGTCAGAGGAGACACAACATCAACTTATAGTGATGCCTCTTACCTAGATTTAATTAAATAGCCAATAAAGGCATACAAAATTAACGCCATAGGCACCAAGCCTATTTGATAGAATAAATTGTTATCAACTTGAATATTTTTATGGTTTGCCCTCCAAGCCGAGAATCCATGAATGAAGAGGGCACAATCAATATACTTGCGAAATGATCCTTCCTTGGCTGGTGAATACTCAAGCCACGGAAAAAGGTCGAGATACAATTCACCCATTACAAATCAAAATTCTATCAAAATGACGTCATGATACACACTCGCTAAAACCAGGCAGAGCAATTCGGGTTGTGATTTCCCCATCTTCATTTGTTATTTAGCAGGGCTAATTATTTTTTTTTCCAAACTGGTAGTACATCCAGTGGGTATCTGACGTCATTTTTCTCTGCGTTGAATAGGTCTAAAATGGCAAGAAACATTATTTTCGGGTGGTTTGCAGCTCCACGGCTCTGATGAACTTGGTGAAGTCGTCCACAACGCCAACTATCGTGCTGTCCGAATTCATTAGAAGTAGTTTGAGGGAGAAATTTCTATGACGATTTTACCTTTCTGAGAGGACAATCTTCCGATTTGAGTGAAAATGTAATGGCAATCAAATAATATCAATATGCCAGCGTCGGTAGCTTGCGCCCACCCGCTTGTCCACCGCACTAACTGTTCTGGATCTCGAGAGTCGAGATGTGAGTGTGACACAATATTCGACATGAGCTGACACGCATGGAATCGCAGCTGTCGCAGTCTTTATGCTCTACGCTTGCCTACGAAGTCAGTCTCAGTCAGCTAAAAGTAATCCGCAGCGGCACAAGAGTGGCCGCTCAACTTCCCATAAATGCTAAATAAAAATTGAAGTTGAATCAATGTCGCATTTCTTAACTTTCAACCGAATATCGCAGTTGAATTATCCGTATTTCGTATTTTCTTTCTAATTTCACGGTGACCCGGGGGGGGCGATCGCCCCCACCGCCCCCCCCCTGTATCCGCCCCTGCTTGGTGGAGAGTGAGAAGCCGGGGAAGGTCGCGTGGCAGAGCTCGTCCATCTCCTGCCGCGTGTTCCCCGTCGCCGCGCTGCTTAACACGGCCCGCCGCCGCTCAGCAACCTCGGGGTAGTAAGACTTGATGCACCGGCTGGCTTTGAAATCATACTCGCAGGCGATTTCAGGGGTTTGGATCACGGCGATCGCTGCTTCGTGTAGCATGCAAAAGTAAAGAAATGCACGCGTTAGATGATTAAGTTTATGGTTGTACTCACATAATCGGTTCTGTTTGGGAGAGAGGTCGTAGGGTTTGAAGTTAGTACGATAACTTAATTCGCCTTGCTTATCAACCTCTCGACAGCACGGATAAGCGGAGGAATCCTGTTGTTTGAGTTGTACCGTCTTTCGGAAGTGACGTAAAGCCGGTGGTCCCCTCGGTGCTTTTCGACAGGAGTAGGCTACGTGCCGGCACCGGGTTTCCCCTCCACCTTTCTAGGCTAGGTTAGGTTCATCATCACCATTTCATTCACCGACGCCGTTAGACCAGTGCCATAGGGCCAGTTGTCAAAACAGTGCGTCATTAAACACCAACAATAATTAATCAATTAATCTATAGCTGTACTGTTGAAACGTAGGTTTGGGATGATGAAAGTTTGGTTGATTTCCCTTTAATAAATCTGTTGTGATTGGTATTTAGGACTTGGCTCTATTTTTTTTGTTGGGCGGAAATAAATTGCTTAAAACTGAAAGTAGTGCCATTGGTCTGTAATTGTTGATATTTTTTCTCTCTCCTCTTTAAATATTGGAATTAATTTCGTTATTTTTAGCATGTCTGGAAAGGTTCCTTGTGATCTTCAGCCTGAGGCAGCTCCAACTAATCAATGCAGCAAGGTAGAGATATCATTATAACTACTGTCCTGTCCTGTCATTATAACTGTGATAAATTATATCATTTATATAATAAAAACAACTACGTATGATAGAATATCAGTCAAAACACAAGAACAACAACTAACGAGCAACCTATTAAACTTGACAGCTGATTAATTCATGAAAAGATCATGCAATGTTTTTTAGGAGTAGTTACAAACAGGAATTTAGACTCCCACATAAGCTCCCAGATCGCTTCGCTATCTCACAAAACTATGAATGCAGGTGGCGGTTCTAAAAATTGCTAAATTAGGATGGAGGATGGTTCTATGGGGAAATTCAACACATTCTACCACAAAAACTCTGGCAAACAACAGTCAAAAGCTCAAAAAGCTCAAAAGCTGAATGTCTTGACAAATTAGCCCATTTTATGCAGTAGCCAGATTATTTAGTAAGCGTTTGATTATTTATAAATTCTTACAACCATATTTTTGCCGAATGCCCTGCGTATTTCTTCTAGTTACAAAATAATGTCTTGATTGCAATGATTAATGGTGAGTGCCAGTAAATATCTTACCCAAAAGAAGTATTCGAGCGTTCAACATTGAATATATTTGTGCTTACACTTAAAAGAGGACAGCGCAGAATGAAATACTGAAAACTCATTCGAATTTTTTCCGTGCGTATTGTTTATTTTAAACATATAATTATTTTTTGGACTATATAAAAAGTAAAAACACTGATAGTGATAAAAATTCATTTCAGGTTTGATTGTCTCACGGGCGCGTGTTACTGATTAGTACAGGTAATTGCACCAACGGTTATCTACGTAAATCCCTTTTATAAAACCCACAAGGGCATGGAGGAGTGGACTACAATTATTATTTCTATGTCAATATAGTTTTAGAAAAACTTTAGGATCGTAAAATCCTGAAATTACACATTTACTTGATATTTACTGTTCGGAAAAGCTTATTCGCCTATTAATGAGAGATTGTCGGAAGCAAATTTGACTAGTTGTTTGAACAACACCAAATTCTTTTTTGTCAAAAATCATCCTACTTAAAATAGAAGTAGGGAAGTTATAGATTTAATATACCTACAAGACAGGATTCTTTACTCTATGGTACAGGGCTTGAAAACGAGAAGGTAAACACCTGTCAATCCAAATGAAAATCCGCTAGACTATTGATTTGGAAAGCGCACAATGCACCTTTGCTAACAGCAAGTCAAAGGGCAGTAAGTAGAATAATACTCGAATAATGCTTCAGGTGCAAATACTAGTTGCATATACGGTAATTACGATGACTATTAGTAGCGAAATATCAATTCCAAAATGTATACATCCGGGTTTTTGCCTGTCCTTGTGTGCCCTTCACACTAATTACAAGCGTACCCAACGTCATAATTGGGGTTAGCCGAGTTGTTGGTGTGTGATTGCAGCAAAGCGTCACTAGATTCACTGCCTTCTATGTTCATTCATAGTCCTGTTTTTATCTCCATGGAGCCACGTTATAATCGGGGTTAGTCGAGTTGTTGGTGTGTGATTGCAGCAAAGCGTCACTAGATTCACTGCCTTCTATGTTCATTCATAGTCCTGTTTTTATCTCCATGGAGCCACGTTATAATCGGGGTTAGTCGAGTTGTTGGTGTGTGATTGCAGCATAGAGTCACTAGATTCACTGCCTTCTATGTTCATTCATAGTCCTGTTTTTATCTCCATGGAGCCACGTTATAATCGGGGTTAGTCGAGTTGTTGGTGTGTGATTGCAGCATAGAGTCACTAGATTCACTGCCTTCTATGTTCATTCATAGTCCTGTTTTTATCTCCATGGAGCCACGTTATAATCGGGGTTAGTCGAGTTGTTGGTGTGTGATTGCAGCATAGAGTCACTAGATTCACTGCCTTCTATGTTCATTCAGTCCTGTTTCTATCTCCATGGAGCTACTTGTAGGGAGAAACACCGACTAACAACTATAATTTCTGGAAATAAACATGGGACGAAAATGTGATTTGAGTCGATAAGTGTTGGAATTAACTTACAGCACATTGGGGGTGTCATTACGCCAGACAGTTTTATGGCTCTTCCTTATCTTATGTCGGCTGATCTTGAGCAACCCTCATCACATTTTTGAGATTAATTTTAAGTCTTCGAAAATCTAAACATGTAAACACATTCGATTGAAAAGTTGGTGCGAGAGCTCGTGAATCTATCCATGCTGTGTGTGAATACGCGGGCAAGTACTACGTTGCTGCCGCCTGCCAGCCTGTAGCTTGTCGCGCGGGGAGGGGGGAACGCGCACACGGCGGGTCATGGAAATCGAAAAACGATGCTACGAAGTTCGCGTTTTTCTATTACTGTATCTGCAGTATTGTTAACAATGCTTCAAGCTACCATTTCATACATATTTCAATTTTTTTGGCACATTATTTTCATCAATGAAACTTAAGTGAGGTAATGTGTAGATCATTTCTAGGGCTTTTTTTGCGGTACCTATTTAGTCCATAATCGGCAAGATATAATGGTTCAGTCAATCACTCTTATGAATAATAGTCGGTATGCCCTTCAAGCTATCAACTAGGCTTATGTGATCAATTTAAAATATTTGGTGTTAATTTAGCAGATTTCACTATGACATTCGTTACCTGGAAATATGATGATGTAGTCGTCGTGAAGTTATCTGAACATTTCAAGACGTAAAAAAGATTTACAGAAAAACTCTTCATTTGATTTGGTTGAAATTAACAGGGTATCTTCTTTTTACGATTGTTGAACTCATCCCCTCCTCCCGCAGGGGTACTTGTACATGACATGCATGCTAACACGTCCAGTGGGCAGTGAGTCCGAGGACGTCGCTCACAGCGCACTGAGCTTCCCGAACTTTTGTCAATTGACGAGCGCATAGCTCATGCCTATGTTACATTGGGCTCCCATTCACCTCCCTCTAGTTAAATCTCTTGTGTGATCTCAAAAAAGTGATAGCGGCGTCTTTTTGATTACAGCGCATTCTCTGATTGGTTGTCTCAACTACCAACAGAGTATAAAACCATATCTATGATAAAACCACGAGATGATTTCGATGATAATCAGTGTGGCCGTGCACCAGGCACAATGAACAACGCGGTACAGCCGGCCAGTATAGATCAAATGTAGCGGGCATGAATGCGAGTTTGTCTGTACTTTCATAGAAGCAAAGCTTGTTTAAAAAATGCCAGTGGAGACTACAACTCCACGTACTCGCGACGCAAATGTAATTGCGTTGTGATTTTCTTCGGTAGTTTACCATACTTAGTATTTCTAGATGAGCGTTGAGTACAAAAAAAAAATTCATTTTCGTCATCTGCTGGGTGGTCATGTGCTTAGCATCGCTGCCTCCCAACATGCAGGCCGGGGTTCGATTCCCTATGCCGGCGTGGCTTTTTGTCCGACAATCTTTGGCTGGTTCCTCTTCGCTGTCCGATTCTTGCTGGTTCTTTACGTCACGAAGAGCCAAGCTGAGACACCTGACAGCCAGAGAAAAACTTAGCTGATCAATTTATTACAGCCTAAGTTCATCACAATGAACAGGTTGTAGTAAATATAAACACATAGCATTTAAGAGCAGCGTGGTCCAGTGGTTTACACGACGGCTTGCGAATGAATGTTCATTTCGACGCGAGTTCGATCCCAGGAGTAGGCAAAGCTTTTTGGCAATGTCTGGTATTGCCAAAAAAATGAATACACACTGAACAACAGTGGAGTATAGGACTTGGTCGTCCGCAATGTCAAAAACACAAGTCAATCGTCTGCAAAGGGCCCACGTCAGCTTAGGTACCAAGTGCAATGATTTGGGAGAATTCGAATCAGTATCATATTGACAGCGTGGTGCATAGGATAGCCCGCTTGCCTAGTAATCTGGCGACGCGGGTTCGCCTCCCAGACCACCTTGCTTTTTGGAACTACAAATTCAACTGCAATTATTCTTCTGTATCGATCAAAGCCAGATCAAAGCCGTAGTTTGTAGTAAGTTGTAGTAGGGTGATGTACGAAAATAAAAAAAATACTAAGTCACAGATTTGTTCAATTTTATCTACCAGATGGCGCTGTCTACCAAATTTGTGCACACTCGAGGCTGTTTGGAGCTAACATTTTTGCCAAGCTGAGTGCAAAAGCGTAGGGTGCTAGGGTGGGACGTTCAATTTTCCGCAATAATTCAAAACGAGGGAGCGAAGCGACCGAGGTTTGGATTTTTGCTACTATAATTTCATTCGCCTGAAATAAATGCAAAAAATTTTCGCCCGGCTCTGTAGCCAGGATGCGAACCCGGTACCTTTGAGTTGTCAGTCTCTTACCGTAACCACTCGGCTACTGAGACCCGATGTTCGCAATGAGATTTTTTAGGCATATGAATTACGAGTGGTTTGTTTACCTTTTGTACTTATTAAAATTTCGCGTGGATGGCGTACCCCTGCCACCCTTATTCATGAGCAAAGCTCAAAAGCCACTCGGATTTGAACGCATCATCTTTGCGTTATGATCCAAGCGACTTATCCACTCGGCCATTCGAGGGATACGATTGTGGCAGATATTTTTCAATATATATATTATTTGAAAGATCTTTACAATGGTAAAAAAGCTGCATGCGGCAGGGTTCGAATCATGCTCAGTTGCTTTTCAGCACACCACCTAAACGAATTTACCACCGAGCCATTTCACCACGTAGAATTTATGATACACTTAATGCCTTAATTATACATAGTAATTGGCTTTACATATTTTTTTGGTCCTTAATACGAAGTCGATTTGAATAATAATCGCCATTTTATATCAATAGCTGCCAAATAGTCTGCATTCAAATTGAAACACCCACCATGTTAAAATTATGCCCTATACTACCCCTACCGTTCAGGTGCACAGCTCGATAAGCAAAACACGGCAGAAAAAACAAATGACGAGCTTCTACTAAGAACACGGTTCGGCGAAAGAAGCACTCAGTGCATCTGCAAACACGACCACAACGCACAGGCCGTTGCAGACCTTTGGCATTTGCCGAGCGTGAGGCACATGCCAGCAAAACTGATTTCAATTCTTTTGCCTCCCTCCAAAGAAATTCCTTTGTTTAATCACAAAATAGTGATTGCCGCTTATAGCTTGACAACAACGCAATTTCAGATTGGTTGCCACAACTTTTATCAGACTATGTAATAAAGGTGAGTAGATTTCTACTAGCCGCAGTCGTGGATGTGCACTCGACACGATGAACGCCGTGTTCCGACTGCTATACCTACGAAATGCTGCATGTCGAAGTTGCTTGATTGTATTTCTTCAACGAAGTATAATATATATATATTTTATTCAAACAGATTAGTATATTACATACAGTGTCTGTCTCTTCTTACTTTAATAGTCTCTTCTTATTACTCTCTTATTACTTTTATAGTCTCTAGTCTTTAATAGTCTCTTTTATAGTCTCTAGTCTCTTCTTACTTTAATATTATTTTTAAATTTCTCCTATAACATTTATCATTCCTCATCATACATTCCTTTATCAAATTTAACCCATTCCATTATATTATCCAATATAATGGTTGAATACACCTATTCCATTGCAGAATATTAGTGGTTATCTGATGGAGTGCCCGTCTGCAACTAGTAGGTTTATAAGAGATGCTCAGACCCATGGGAGCCTGCCGCCAGCTGAAATAAAACAACTTATTTTGTCGCAGATACAAGAACAATCGCACATTCGTTTCATACATATATTATATTTTCCACTCTGAATAAAGTTTACAGTGATACATATCAGTTCCAATATACAATATACAATCAATCTGTGCTAAAATATTGTACAATTGCTATTGTCCACTAACAATAGTTATCTACTTAAATAGATGTCCTATCTGGTCTAGTCGATATACTGACAGGGTGTGTTTTTTGACTAGAAAAAGCTAAGAGTTCTAAATAAATCTATAATTAACAGTGATTATTGATCCACAGTCTAACAACAAAATATATTTGCAGGGAATTTGTATTGTCACCTCTAGTGGAATTCCTAACCATGTTAAAAATGTTATATATTAGCCAGTAATTATAACTTATCACACAGCTAAGTTAGTATCACCTATGTGTTCAGGTAAACTAAACATCGATAATGGCGTGTGGTTTAGATAATAAATATTACATTTGCCTAATATGACTCAGGCAAGCAGGATGAACATATACGCAGCGGAAACAAAGTGAGCGCGTGAATTATTGCCGTTGAGAGAATTTAGCCGTGCGCAAAATAACTGCTACCTGCGTTGCGAATCATCGAAGGAAACATGCGAATATCAGTACGGCTTTAAGAGAATCAGGCAGTTTATTTTATTCATTGCTTTGTGGGGTGATACCGTGTCATAAATAAATATCGCTTCTCCCACCACTCTCCCATATCCGAGATACAACAAAGACAAATGTAAAACAAATAACCAAATGACTTTCGTAAAGAGTTTAACTTATTGTACAGTGAAAATATTCAAGCAATGTGACGCGGTCAGACACCCGCTAAGAAAAGCCAGTTGGCTTGTGATTTCCCTGTCTTCCTTGGTTGAATAAGCAGAGTCAATTTTTCAAATGAGAGTTATTCATAGACTTGGTATATTTAACTCAGTAATGCAGGGAAATAACAGACCAATTTACTTATGACAGGATCAAAGAAATTGTTTTTAACTGTTAAAATATTATAAGAGATAGCCTCTACATCAAATATCTCTTCATCCAGGTCCTAACAAAGGTATGCCGTAAGCGAATTCATCTGAACTCTATACAGTATTCATAATGATCAACTCCCAAGCCCACGTCTTAAATCTGTGGATGTCTTCATCGTGAGAAGCAAGCCAAGAATACTCGTAATAACCTGTCTCAGTAAACGATTGTAAAACACAATTTAACCTTAGCCGGTTTTTAGCTGCCTGATCACCAAAACTATGATAATAATACTAAAATACAACTCCCACTGGTAATGTTGATGATGATGAGTTAATTAAGCGAAATACTCATTTTAAACCTAGACATTAAAGGTATAAAAAGTTAGAAATCAACTATCAGAATTGATAATGTTTGCAATTGACTACAATATTTTGAAATAAATATTGAAGAAAGAAATTTGGCAAGTCTTAAGAAAATAAAGTATAAATATTATAAAATAAATGTAACATATAAACAAAACTAATTTCAGTTCATTGAAACAACTTCGAAATCTAATCATAAATAACAAATTAATAATACGAGAGGAATTGCGGATATAACTCGTAGGGAAAAAGTATAAAAAGTAGAAAGTATTTGAGTTGGCTGTAAGAAGCACGTATCGAAATCTATCTTGCAGACTCGGGACAGCCCGATCCCACCAAAGTCTACCACCGACTACGTAGTTCCTACCTAGTAACTCCCTAACGTTTTTTTACGTTTTCAGTGTTTCCGCTAATTGAGTCCCAAACATCGATAACCAACACGCTAATGATATAATTGCACCCTTCGCAACAGAATCGGAATTTCTTAAGCCAAACTTTCAATGCACTTTGGTTTTTACCAACGCTAATTTGTCATGCACCATTGTCATATATCAATTTGTGAACATTTACCAAAACAATACATGAAAGTTTAAGTTGTTCTCTCTACATAGAAAAACTAGGTTGATTTAGTGTATATTCTCTTTTTCAACTGCAGAAAACGCACTGAATACGTCTCTTCCATTCAAGAAATGTGACGGGGTCAGACAACCGCTAAGAAAAGCCAGTATCAGATTATGATTTCCCTGTCTCCCTTGGTTATAATTTAAAGAAGCAGGGCAATCAATAGAATTCACCAAATGTTGTAATGGACATTGCTTGCTAATGTAGCCAAGAAAATCATAAGCCAAGACATTTGCTTGAATTGAAACTATCAGCTCGATTGCATTAACGAGTCAATTCAATTAGGCTGGGAGAGCTTCCCGTCCCTTGAGGACAGCATACGTAATTGACTCAAGAAATGCATTTGTTACGTTTTCGATTGCTTTTGGTGATAAAACGTAACGTCTCCCTAACTGAAATATTGTCTTCGACAACCTCAGTTCCACCAAGATTGCTAAGTTGCTAAGTTGCCCGGTGATTTGTTTGCCTGATAATCGCTAGGAAAATTGGCAAGAGATCAAAACGTTCTGGAAAATGCCGATGCTACAGCCCATCGGTCGTATTCAATGCTCTACCCTTTGCAGACAAGGAGCCGATTGTGAGAACTGAAAATTGCTACGGATTCAAATCCCTAACCCAAGAAACTTGGCTGGCACCTTACAGAAATTCCAGTGTTTCCGCATTTTAACTTTTCGTTTCGACCCTTGCAGAAGATGAAGGGAACAAGACACATGCTCTCGGATCTTTGTGGCTCATCCCATCACCTGGTTATTGGAATCAAGACACCAAACTTTTGTTGCCTTCACAAATAAACTTCAATAATTGTAAGCCTGGCTGGCAATCCTGAGGCTGTGGGCCTCGGCTGGGGATCGCTGATCAGATCTTGAAACGCTTTATAAATAAACCCCTAATTTCCTCGTTAAGTTAGGTCAGTGGATTTTTAGAGCCTCCGAATAGCACAGATCCCACAATGAATCTTAACTCGACGTTACAATTGCTTTCTCAAAGAATTCCTGTGAATCCTACTTGCATTTGTGTACAGAATTCTAAAAATAAACCACTGCTTTTCATTTGTTAGACTAAGCATAGATTTCTACAGAAAAGTGGTGATTTTGAAGTAAACTTCTGAACACAATTGCAGCCAAGTGGCCAGGGTTGGATAGTGTAAGAAAGTGGCATGTAGTATCTCAACTTCCCGTCCATAACTGCTGATGTCACGTGATGCAGCAGCCAGATGAGAATGTGACAATGTCACTGTTACAACGCTATTGCAGCAAGGGACTAGTGTTGTCATTTTATGGCTTGCTATGATTCTACCAAACATCCCACAAGGCTGTAGGATGCAGGACACTCTGCCAGCAAACATCTCACCAGGAAACTCTCAGCAAAATCTAGCGAAAAAGCGCTGGTGGCGAACCTGGCTGACCGGGGAGAAGTTAACCACGCTGACGATTCAGTCGCCGGCTCAACCAAGCTAGCTCGGCAGAGTTTCCTGGATTCCACTCCCTGGAGAACTAGGTACTGCCTGGCGGAACGAGATGATTGTGTCAGGTTGGTTCTACGAGCGATTGTCGTGTTGGCCTGCCTTCAGGGCAGAGTGGCAACCCTGGCAGACCCGCACGGGCTTCAGGATGCGGAGCCGAGAAATCTCAGACTCGTAGCGACTGCAGCTGCGGGTCGTCACGGAAACAAAACACGAGATTAGAAGGAGAAAAAATATCTCAACGACCGGTGCATGAAGTTGATATTTCAAAATCATAAAGATATTTCATTTTAGATATATAAAACGATATTTCAAAGTTCAGTTACCTTTGCATGCAAGAAATATGCAAAGCAAGAAATAGGCAGGATAGTGTGATTACTGATTAGCAAGCAAGAAACAAGCACGGAAGTGCGGTTACCGTGAGCAGAAGAGCTGTCCGCAGCTGCGACAGTGGTGTCGGCGTTCGTAGAGCGTGAACCTGGCCGCGCAGCCGACGCAGCCCTCGGCCGTGTCGTCCTTCAGCCAGTGGTCGGCGGGGCGTCCCGGCTGGTCGGCCACACTCCAGCTGAACACTCGTCCTGAAACACACCGTGATGATGACTGGTGTGTAACGACGCACTGTTTTGACAACTGTCCTTATGGCACTGGTCTGACAGCGTCGGCAAAACCTAGCCTAGAAGGGAGGAGGGGAAACCCGGTGCCGGCACGTAGCCTCCTCCTGTCGAAAAGCACCGAGGGGACCACCGGCTTTACGCCCCTTCCGAAGGACGGTACAACTCGAACGACAGGATTCCTCCACTAATCCGTGCTGTCGAGAGGTTGATAAGCAAGGCGGGTGAAATTGTCGTAATAACTTCAAACCCTACAGCCTCTCTCACGAATAACGTGCATGATGGTCACCTATCAAACACCTAACTTAGAGCGATGTTGCTTAACTACGGTGATCTCATGAGAACCAGTGCTTCCAGCATGGCAAACCGTTCGGTCTGTTTGCTGGTAGGATGGGCTTGAAAGGTCCGGGGATGATGAACCTAACCTAGCCTAGAAGGGAGGAGGGGAAACCCGGTGCCGGCACGTAGCCTCCTCCTGTCGAAAAGCACCGAGGGGACCACCGGCTTTACGTCCCTTCCGAAGGACGGTACAACTCGAACGACAGGATTTCTCCGCTGGTCCAAGTAGCTAGCGTTGGTACCGACCTCGCGTGTCGCCGACGTAGACAGCTCGGTGATCCCGGGACACGGCAAGTGCGGTTATCGAGGCCGGCGCCGCGTTATCTTTGCGGTCGTAGGCCGTGTGCATCGTCAGCTTGCTGCGGAACACCAACTGCCGCTGCCACTTGAAGCCTGCAACGCAATCAACATCATCATCATCGTTGTCATCAGAATCATTGTGAACGCCCCACACGATGGAAATATTGAACATTTCATAAACTTGTGACCTGTTATTCTGCTTATTTTACCCGAAATACTTGACGGATTTGCTCGATTTTAAACTGGTTCCCATGAGTCTTGAAATTCCTCACAATTAAACTTTTTTCACTTCAGTCAATAAACAAAAACTGAAGAATTGGCCCTTAAAAATACCTTAAAGATGGGCATTGCCTTTGCTTAGCAGGAACAACACTATTATCATATATATTTTTGTTTTAAAAATAACCCAGTACGCCAAGCGCTAGTAGGCAATATTATCACCATCATGACGCGAAAGAAATTTTCAGCCGCCAATTTAACATCACACATATACATGAAGTTACCCACTAGAAATATTCTAGAAGGCGTTTATGTAATGTTCTAGAAGATTCGAGCTCTTGATCTTGTTAGTTTGCAAACGCGCCATGCGGATTTAGATTCACTAGTCGTTGGAATGTGAATTGTTGGAATGTTGGCCATGTACTATGTAATGACGCTGTACAATTATAAACACTTTCGGGTACCCGAGTATTCAGGTATTATTATCGGGTACCTGATAATAACAGATAATTAAGAGTTCTTATGTAAAGTAAGAAAAAAAAAAAATCACTTAACTTGTAACTTTACAAACTGATTTCGGAATTGTTACTAAATAAATAATGTTTGGCTGGCTGATATTTGTTTTCGGTACCCTGTCGCTAGAACGTGACGGCAGAACGGCTTGCTGCCACCGAAGCCGGCTTACCGTCTCTCAGCACGCTCTGCGGGTTGTTCTTCCGCGGGGCAACGACCTCCGACAAGTCCGCGTCGTCTGCGTCGACCAACACGAACGAGTCGCTGAGGCTTGTGTCGCTTTTGCTGGGTCGCAGCGCCGGCTCCGTCGGGATCGCTGCAACGCCAGGTGTTGGTGTTAGCGTCGCAGCTCTCATCGGCCAGACAATCAAACCGAAATCACCATAGTTTTTCAAAATTAATTGCCCTAATATTGATACAGTGGCAAAAAATACCAAAACGCTAAAAAAGGTTACAGGCGCTGTGAGGGAAGGTGGGTTTGACATCTGCCATCGAGCAATGAGAAAAGAGAAATGACTCTAGCCCATCTGTTCCCCCGCGCCCGGTCTCTGCCTCAGACGTTGCGCAGATTTTGCTGTGACATCAAACCAGCCGTAGAAAGATTGCCGCGCC
Source organism: Nemurella pictetii (assembly GCA_921293315.2). Classification (NCBI taxonomy): domain Eukaryota; kingdom Metazoa; phylum Arthropoda; class Insecta; order Plecoptera; family Nemouridae; genus Nemurella; species Nemurella pictetii. Next base: position 8,608,054 of record OV121126.1, read on the forward strand.
AGCAATTCGCATAGCCTTTACCATTCTTAGACCCCACTAGATCGGATTTAGACGACTTTGATGCTTTGAGTTTACTTGTATTAATGCATAAAATCATCAAGGGAGTTAATTATAAATTGACAGATGACAAAGAAATGCACATTGCACAATAAAGACTCATAAAATGGAAGCGAACGTTGCTCCCGATAGCCTATTTCCTACTCCTAGCAGGTCCTGCCAGGCCTGTTTCTATCTCCATTGAGCCCAACAACTCAAATAAACTTAAAATCAATTCCACAGTGGATTGTCCGAATAGCATAATGGATAAGTGCAGGGCCGCGGACAGGAAAATACCCGGATTCGAATCCCGGTACGGATCCAAATTATGGAATTGATATTTCCTTACTAAGAAACTTGACAATGTTTTGAGGTTACCCTGCGCGGAGAGCTCTGCCTGAAGCATGGAGTCGGCCTCGCTCTTGCGATGCAGCGGGTTGAGTCGGATGGAACTCTTGCGTCGCATCACCACCGGCGACTCCCCGCTCGAGAACACCGCTGACTGCCGACGAAGGTCCTTCTTTCCGATCGCCAGGCCCTCCATGCCCTCCGCTAGCTGCAAGAAGTTGAAACGGAGGTCAGGACAGTTGGAATGGAGGTCATGAGGAAGTAATGATACTCACCAGGTAAAGCCAATCAGGCTGTGATTTCTCCATCTTCATTTGTTGTCCAGTGGGTATCTGACGTAGTTTTTCTCTGAGTGGAATAGGTCTACTCACCAGATTTCCCTAGATTTTCCAAAAATTTGTCAAGTATCCCCAGAACTCCCTAGAAAACCCCTGATTTCCTCAGATTTTTCCCAGTATTCCCCTGATTTCCCCATAACTTTCAAGAACTGCTATCTGCTTGATTCTGCAAAACCCTTGTGCCCTTGAAAGCGAGTTTGACCTTCAAGCTGTTAAGACTGTTGTACCTAAGGATGGCCAGAAAGGCCAGAGTACCTAACTCAGCGCGATGTTTCTTATCTTCGGTGATCTCACGAGAACCTGTGTTTCCAACGTTGCCAAACGGTTGGGTAACTGGCTATGTTTTCTTGTTTCTTACGCCAAGTAAACGGAGCGTAGACCAACCTACCTCCTCCTTTTCTTCCGAATCGGAGCAGCGTTCCTTCTCCTCCGCTTGCCCCTCCGCGTTCTCCTTCCCCTCCTTGCCGTCGTCGTCGGAGAGGCTGCTTTCCGATCCGCTCTTCACCTTGGCAAGCAGGCCTGCAACATGACAGAAAAACACCGGCTTCATCATTTGACATCCAACCTCTCCATCTTTAACATGGATAGCGCATTGTATTGAGCCCACTGATCTCTATAACATGGATAGCGCATAGTATTGAACACTACTGGCATTACTGGCTCAATCTCAAGTGTCAAATGGTAAGATATTTTAAGAATATGGCCGGTAATTCGAGTTTACCGGTTTCTCCGACTGTGAAGTCGGCGCTCATGCTCATCTGCTTGACGAGATCTCGGCCGCGCTGGCTGCCTTCCGTCGCCGGCGCTTCCGTCAGCGCCTCAGTCAGCGCTTCGTCTTCGTCGGCGCTCAGCGCTTTCTCCTCCTTGGGCACTTGCACGTAATCCACCGACCACATCTGAAAACACAACACACGCCCTGTTAGACGCGTAATCTACAAACCATAAACATACAAACATATAAATTAAACATAAGCATACATACAACAAACGGCATAAGTTGGTTGTGATGGCCTTAAGTATATCCAATTGAAAAAATTGAGTGAACTAATGATTGAGCTTGAAGGATGCTTCTTTGCCGGTGTCGATCTGTTGATATGTCGATGTGTCGATGTGAGGCTGCCGAGGAAAGAAAGCTTCTAACAGGGTAGAAGATTCATGATGACATCCACCCCACTGAAAGCTTCCTTCCCTCGAAAGCAGCAGAGCGTTGACCAATCACAATCAAACACTCGGACAAAGAATTAAGTAGCTAATGAGTCTTGCAACATAATCTTACAACAGTAAAGCTAGCTTCTAGCTTCTAGCTTCTACCTTCTAGCTTCTAGCTTTTGGCTTTGATATTGATCAAAGAGTAAAGTCTATTTTAGTTAACAAAATCTTAATCAGGTAATATGCCAGCCAGTTCTTACCCTTATAACCTGAAACCCAAAAGCATCTTAGTATCCAGGCGGTTGAGATTCTTGGTGGACTTAAGCCAGGTAGAGCAATTCGGGTTGTGATTTTCCTATCTTCCTCGTTATTTAGCAGAGCTTATTAATAAATGGTTGTAATGACGGCGGTTTTGCTCTGATAGGAGTAACTTTTGGTCCCGAAAATGACCTCGTTCGACTTTTCGTCCACGATGGCGTGGACATCTTCAGGTACCATCATTCCGTGGCTCTGAACCACTCTGCCAAACCAATTAATATTTCTTTCCAAACCGGTAGTACGTCCAATGGATATCTGACGTAATTTTTCTCCGAGTGGAATATACGTCTATTGCGGGGGGGAAGCGAGTGTCTGGCGTTTACCCGAGCGACGCCGTCGGTGGAGCCGGTGATGACGACGTTCATGGCGTCCCACTCGTCCGCCTGCGAGAACGCGGCGCACAGGATCTGCTGCATCCGGTCGGCGCGACCCACGCGCGTGTTGACTCGCGCTAGCTCCGCCCCGTTCACCGTCCACACGTGCAGCCACGTGCCCGCACATGTTGCTATGTCGCCCTGGAAACATGGCCGCCGGTACGTTCAGTTATGTCGCGTTACGCCACGTATTGTCGCCATGTCGCTCTGGAAACATGGCCGCCGTTACGTCGCGTTACATTGCGTTACGTCGCGTTATGTCGCTCTGTAAAACATGGCCGCCGTAACACATTATCGGTCAGCTATCAGATTGCCCTGAACTTATATTTTCTTTTGAGGCTTCCAACCATCAGCGATTGCGCTCATCGTCTACTTTCGAGGTGATTAGCGATGGAAACAAGCAGAAAAAAATAGTGCCAGTTCAGAAGCAGCCTTATTGGCATATTTAATACGGCTACGACAGTTGTTTCGGACGTGCACATTTTCATTAAATTTGTGTTTATGTGAACGGCTACTGCTAAGTTGGTTGTGAATGGGTCTTTACACATTAACAGACACACAGTTACATACAGTTAATCAAAAAATCAAAAGCAAACATACAGTTTAGTTAAGATACAGTAAAAAAGTTAATAAACCATTAGAAACAGACAGTTAAGAAGTTAACCCAGCATTAATAAGTTAATAATCAGTTTGTAGTAGAAGGTATCCCAGTTCTGCTCTGTTGTGATGTACTCCTGAAGATGGCAGACCGTGGGCTGCCAAAACGTAGAGCTGGTCCTTTTCAGGACCAACAAACACATTGCAACCGAGCAGAACCAAGAAACCTTCTACTACATCCACCAACGGCTCTGGAAACCATCACCGAAACAATAATAAGTTTAACATAAGTTAAACATTTTTAAGATGATAACACGGCCGGTCGTAAGACTCACGGTGAGTTCGTTGACGGCGACGGCGGCGACGGGGGCGCAATGTCCGCGCAGCTGCCTGACGAACGCGCGACGCGACAAGTCCCACACGATGGCGGTGTGGTCGCGCGACCCGGAAACGGCCAGGCTGAAGGCGGCGCTCGCCGCCAGGCACGACACAGCGTCCGTGTGGCCGTACAGGCACTGTCTCACGGACAGCGACTCCCCGGTCAAGTCCCACACAGTCACCACCTGTCCCCCCACAAACACGCAGACAATGGAATATGAATATAAAAGCTAAGATAATAAAGTTGGTAGACATTTTCAGAACTTTCAATTCTGATTTCACTAGGTGATAGGCTCGGTTTAATAGTATTGTTTTTACTTGGTTATTTATAGTGAACTAGCGGGACCCTGCTAGCGACTTATATGCCCGTAGGGCATGTAGATGCCCTAAGGCCATAGGGCACATAGATGCGCATAGGCCATCATAGGGCAAAGATATGCCTATGAAAAAGATATGCCTATAGGAAATAAGATATGCCTATTGCCTATATAGGACATAGATATGCCTATAGGACAAAGATATTCCAATAGGGCAAATGATATACCTACGGGGCAAAAAAATTCCCCTAGGACATGCATATGCCCTAAACCCAACCATTTTCTTGATACTATAAAGAATTCTACGAAAGATTAAATTGAAGATTTGTAAATTGTAATTATATTTAAGGTTGATTTAAATAATAATAATTATTTTGTTGCTGTTGAAGGGAAATAAAAGCAATTCTCTCTTGAATAGGAGATTTCAAACCATGACAATAAGACTTTAAAATGTGGTTTAAAAAAAAAACTTATCGCCAAAGGTGCAGACGCCAATAGACCTATTCTGAGAAACATGAAGTCAGATGCCCACAAATCACAACCCGAATTGCTCTACCTGGCTAAAGCGAGAGGGTATCATCAGGTCACTTTGATTGAATGTTGATTGAACGGAATAGGTCCCAGTCAATGCTGCTGTCTGATGCTTGATCCATGCTGTCTGATGCCTGATATCTGCTATCAAATGCCTGATGCCTGATCTGATATCTGACAGGAATGCAAAAATGCGAATTATAGCAAAAAGTTTCCACAACCTACTTGGTTAACAAAACCGCAAATCCAAGCTTTAATTTCCACCCACCGTGCTGGTCCCGGCGGTGACGATGGTGCGGGGGCCTGCGGCGACGCACGCCAGCACCTGTCCCTGCGCCTGCGCCAGCGTCTCGCACACCAGCAGCGTCCGGTCGCCGTCGTAGCAGCCGACGCGCAGGCTGTGATCGGCGAAGCCCCACGCCAGGTAGCGGGAGTACGTCGGCGGCAGGAGCACCTTGTTCTGTTCGACGGCCAGCACCCAGCGCTCCCAGTGCAGGATCTGTCCCGCCGCCGCCTTCAGCTCTGCAATGCACCGACAAAGCGGGGTTAGCGTGTGCCATGATGGTTGTTGATTGATTTGATTATTGGTGTTTAACGACGCACTGTTTTGACAACTGGCCCTTTGGCATTGGTCTAATGGCGTCGGTAAATGAAAAGGTGATGATGAACCTAATCTAGCCGAGAATGGAGGAGGGAAAACCCGGTGCCGGCACATAGCCTACTCCTGTTGAAAAGCACCGAGGGGACCACCGGCTGTACGTCCATTCCGAAGGACGGTACAACTCGAACAGCAGGATTCCTCCACTAATCCGTGCTGTCGAGAGGTTGACAAGCAAGGCAAGTGAAGTTGTCATACTAACTTCAAACCCTCCAGCCTCTCTCCCGAACAGAACCGATTATGTGCATGATGGTCACCCATAAAACACCTAACTCAGTGCGATGTTGCTTCACTTCGGTGATCTCACGAGAACCGGTGTTTCCAACATGGCAAACCATTCGTATGTACCCTTGAAGGGCTAGCTTGGTAATAAAGGTATTCCACTTAGAGAAAAGTGTCGTCAGATACCCACTAGACGTACTTCCAGTTTGTAAAATAATATAGAGTAGTTCTGGTGAATAAAAAAGGATGATAAGGAAATTACAACCCGAATCGCTCTACCTGGCTTTAGCGAGTGGGTTTCATGACGTCAATTTGATAGAATTTTGGTTGAATTTAGTAGGTGTATTGGCTAGACGTACCCTTGATGGGATGCAGCGAGGGCCGCAGGTTGTCGAGGTTGTGGAAGAAGAGGCGTTCCGGTGCCGACGGGCCGACGGCGGCGCTGGTCGAGTCGGACGTCGAGTTCCTCGCCCCGTTCAGCTTCTTGGCCGGGTGCGCCTTCTTGAACAGCTGCTTGGGGATCTGGCCGAAGTTGTTGATGAACCCGATCGTTGCGTTCTTCTTCAGCGGGTCGTCGATCCTGCCAAACACAACGTTAGACAAAGCTTGCGTTACGTCACTTTTACACAGTCACATGTTTGGTCAAACCCTTGTATAGAAGTCTGTAATATAAATATTGTATACAGGTTTTGTTAGATGGATTTTATAGAGATTTTATGGAGAATTGAGCTATGGCTCATTCTTGATATGGTTTATACTTTATTTATATATTTTTCAGTTCTTTCCAATTAAAGCAACTTATTTTTTGACCTTGAAGCTTGTCCAGTCAGTAAAATTCACATAACGCTCATCTATAACACAATCAAAATAGTTTTCAAATTATTCAGCATTCAATACCCAGTTAAATAGTTTATTTAAAAACCAACGTGCTAAGACTAGGAAAAGACACGAGTCTGAAAAAAGTAACAATCAAAATAAGCATTCGCTAAGCCCTAGTTTCAACAACCGCCAACGACGCCTCGTCACTACCCCGACTCACTCGTAGATGTCGACGTTTCCCTCGTAGAACAGGTGGTGGAACACGTTGGTCGCCTCCACCGCCGCCGGGCCGTTCTGCTTGTTGCCGAAGATCAGGTCGATCCACTCGTGCAGATGCTGCGAAACGTACGGACACTCCAAGGCCGCACGATGCACGCGGATGAACTCCCGAGGGTCATCCTTGGCCCACGGAGGCAGGACTACGTCACCCAGCTGCACGCCGCTCTGCTTGCAGCCTGCAATACACGGATTGATAGTTGGTAAATAAAGCACTATTTTGACAACTGGCCCTTTGGCACTGGTCTGATGATGTCGGTGAATGAAAGGGTGATGATGAACCTAACCTATGGCTAGAAGGGAGGAGGGGAAACCCGGTGCCGGCACGTAGCCTACTCCTGTCGAAAAGCACAAAGGGGACCACCGGCTCTGAGTCCCTTCCGAAGGACGGTACAACTCGAACAACAGGATTCCTCCGCTAATCCGTGCTGTCGAGAGGTTGATAAGCAAGGCGAGTCTACCACATCAGTTCACACAAGTGGACACTAGTTGAAAGTCTAGAATCTAGAATCCTAGGGCCCGGAGTTGGTAACAGCTGCGTTGGCAAAGATCGTTACCGAGATCAAAGTTGTTTGTGTTGTTGACGAACTCGGGCAGGTAGAAGAACTCGGGGATGAGTTCCTTGACGTCGGCCATGTTGTGTTTGGACGCAGACTGCCAGGCTTCGCGTATCGAGTTGAACATCCGGTCGGCGAGGTCAAAGTGTCCGCCCTGCGCAAACACGACAACAAGCAATGCTCCTGTTAGACGCAACTCTAGCTCGGCACGAAACAACACAACAGCAGCTGCATTCGGCAGAGTGTCCTGCATCCTACAGCCTGGTGAGATGTTTGCTGGCAGAGTGTCCTGCATCCTACAGCCTGGTGAGAAGTTTGCTGGCAGAGTGTCCTGCATCCTACAGCCTGGTGAGATGCTTGCTGGCAGAGTTTCCTGCATCCTACTCCTACAGCCTGGTGAGATGTTTGCTGGCAGAGTTTCCTGCATCCTACAGCCTGGTGAGATGTTTGCTGGCAGAGTTTCCTGCATCCTACAGCCTGGTGAGACGTTTGCTGGCAGAGTGTTCTGCATCCTACAGCCTGGTGAGATGTTTGCTGGCAGAGTTTCCTGCATCCTACAGCCTGGTGGGATGTTTCCTAGCAGAGTTTCCTGCATCCTACAGCCTGGTGAGACGTTTGCTGGCAGAGTGTTCTGCATCCTACAGCCTGGTGAGATGTTTGCTGGCAGAGTTTCCTGCATCCTACAGCCTGGTGGAATGTTTCCTAGCAGAGTTTCCTGCATCCTACAGCCTGGTGAGATGCTAACAGAGAGCGTTACAGACCTGGAGACGCAGGAAGTGCTGCGTAAACGGCTCCATCCGGACGAGGTAGGAGCAGACGATCATGGCCGACGAGTAGTGGGTGCCGTAGTGGTAGGGCGGGGTCTCCCCGTGCGGGTCGTCCCACTCCTTGTACCTGCAGGCCGGCCCAAGTTCTCGTCAAAAAACCGCACGACAGACCCAACGACAAGCCGTTGCCTGGCCGATTTGCAGCGGCTTGGAAAGCTTGTTGCATTCACTAAGGAAATTGATTTTTGTAAAAAAAATATCTTAGCCATGTTGACTTTGGAGCCCACATTTTTCAAACAAAGAAACAGCTGCGCTGTTCCAAATCTCGTTGCAGGCATGACGATATCGGTTGTAAAATCATGATGGATGGATTTGTGGGTGAGCTTCACCAACGATGACCAAGGAACCATTCAAGTGACAGCGCTATAGTCTACACGGGAAAAGTTGATACCTAATAAATGGCCACCATCTACGTTTCACCATATCCATGTGGCGCTATTTCAAAATGTCAAACACTAGAAGAGTGCCTTGCAAATTACTGGTATCTTTATTGCTACAGCTATCAACCAATGCAGCTTAACAATAAAAATCCATCGGTGACTTCAAATTTCTTAGCCAATATTGACTCCTAGTGCTAAGCGGTCAGGGTTCTTCTTAAATGAATATTATCAACAAAAATTTTACCAAAATGACATCACGATACCCACTCACTAAAGCCAGGTCGAGCTCTTCGGGTTGTGATTTCCCCATCTTCCTTTGTCAGTTAGCAGAGCTAATAAATATTTTTTTACAAACTGGTAGTAAGTCCAGTGGGTATCTGACGTCATCTTTCTCCAAGCGGAATACGTCTACTACGTAACTGAGCACGTGTTAGCAGCCAGCGTCCAACGCAAGGTACAATTGTCGGCTAGACGTACCGTTTCTTGAACTGGTGCAGCCGATCGGGACTCTGTGCGCCCATCGGCTTGGAGAAGTCTCGGAACGTTTCGGCGCGCGTCAAGTCTAGCTCGGCCGAGTCGTAGTCGGCCAGGATCCACGGGAAGACCGGGTACTGCATCAGATCGTTGTACGACCGGCCCGCCAGCGTGTTCAGGTGCATCAGGTAGCGGAAGTTGCTGATCTCTCCGCGCTGAACATCAAGAAAAGCAGCCGTTGGAGATCAACGTGTTCAGGTCGCTGGTTTCTATAGCCTGGATAGCGCTTTGTACAGCGAGACTTTTATGCCAACAACATCAACCCTCGGCTCTCAAACCACTCCGCCTCACCAAACACAGAAACATTTACTTTATTTTTGATTTTTTTGAGACGTTTGAGCAGCAAACTCTGTGCCGTTTAAGGTTTTGAATGGGACGTGGCCTTTAAGGAGGCGTGACCATTAAAGGGGATGTGTCCATTAAGGGGGCATGTCCAAACGGCGTGACGTACCACCCATCGCTGCGTGACGCTCGTGTCTCCGATCAGGTTGGCCAACAGCCCGGCCGTCTGCTCCACGTTGGCCGTGCGCTTCTGCCCGGCCACCGAGCTCTGCGCAGAGTCGGCCATTGCCGTTGCGCTCGCCAGGAAGCGCTGGTACACCTTGTTGCGCACCTGTTGACCAGCAAACATCCCGTAAGCACTCCCAATGTAGTCGCTCATTCACTGCCTTCAAAACTATACCGCTATTAAGTCTCTTTAATAAGTTCACATGTTTCGTCAAACCTTGTACAGCAGTCTGTAATGAAAAGCCCCTTTTACATGGTCACATGTTTCGTCAAACCTTGTACAGCAGTCTGTAATGAAAAGCCCCTTTTACATGGTCACATGTTTCGTCAAACCTTGTACAGCAGTCTGTAATGAAAAGCCCCTTTTACATGGTCACATGTTTCGTCAAACCTTGTACAGCAGTCTGTAATGAAAAGCCCCTTTTACATGGTCACATGTTTCGTCAAACCTTGTACAGCAGTCTGTAATGAAAAGCCCCTTTTACATGGTCACATGTTTCGTCAAACCTTGTACAGCAGTCTGTAATGAAAAGCCCCTTTTACATGGTCACATGTTTCGTCAAACCTTGTACAGCAGTCTGTAATGAAAAGCCCCTTTTACATGGTCACATGTTTCGTCAAACCTTGTACAGCAGTCTGTAATGAAAAGCCCCTTTTACATGGTCACATGTTTCGTCAAACCTTGTACAGCAGTCTGTAATGAAAAGCCCCTTTTACATGGTCACATGTTTCGTCAAACCTTGTACAGCAGTCTGTAATGAAAAGCCCCTTTTACATGGTCACATGTTTCGTCAAACCTTGTACAGCAGTCTGTAATGAAAAGCCCCTTTTACATGGTCACATGTTTCGTCAAACCTTGTACAGCAGTCTGTAATGAAAAGCCCCTTTTACATGGTCACATGTTTCGTCAAACCTTGTACAGCAGTCTGTAATGAAAAGCCCCTTTTACATGGTCACATGTTTCGTCAAACCTTGTACAGCAGTCTGTAATGAAAAGCCCCTTTTACATGGTCACATGTTTCGTCAAACCTTGTACAGCAGTCTGTAATGAAAAGCCCCTTTTACATGGTCACATGTTTCGTCAAACCTTGTACAGCAGTCTGTAATGAAAAGCCCCTTTTACATGGTCACATGTTTCGTCAAACCTTGTACAGCAGTCTGTAATGAAAAGCCCCTTTTACATGGTCACATGCTTCGTCAAACCCTTGTACAGCAGTCTCTAATGTAAAGCCCCTTTTACACGGTCACACCCATGTCAAACCCTTGTACAGCAGTCTGTAGTATAAACATTGAACAAGGTTTTGTGTGATGGATTTTATGGAGAGCTTGACGGCCTTTTACACGGCACAATAATCATTGTATAGAAAAAACTGAGCTTGATTATTGATCTACGTTCATGACATGTCAGATGAGGTTGGGAATTCGATGTCATCTTATATCGATAAACTGTGGATAAACATAAAAAATTAATAAGATCGAAGACAGTGATGCCGAAGATATATTAAGGTAAGTTAAGATAATTTAGAATACTGACGTCACACAACTCAGATCTCTGATTGGCTGCATTCCATACAAGATGTGATGGAAATAGCGCCTAGGCTAGCCTTACTTAAACATAAACTTAAAAAACGAATACGATTGATGAAAGTGATGACAAATCTTAGCAACAACAATGAGGAAGACAAGAAAGCAAGGAGGCGGTGGTTACCTTGCGCTGGAAGGCCAGCAGGTGGTTCCGTCCGTCGGTGCTGAACACTTCTAGCGCCATCGGCTGGAGCAGGTAGCGCCGCTTGTGTACCTCCCTGGTGGCAGGCGGGAGAAACACTCGTTACAACACACCAAACACACGTTAAAACACATGTTACAAATACAATCAAAGATAAAATGGAGACTCTGCACAGGATAAAGTATGTATGGCTTGAATTTATGGCCACAGAATTATACTGCCCACGTCGCTAGCCTAGAAATTAAAGCCGGTCAGCCATCTAGGTACAACGTCACTGTTAAAGTTTGCTATGCCATCTTATTTGGTGTTACTTTTACTTCAAGCTTGTCAGCCAGGTTTGTCACCAGCAGTTTGTTACCCAAGTTTCCTACATTCTAGAGCCTAGCGAGATATCTGGTTAACCAAGGAAGACAGGGAAATCACGGGCCAGCAGGCTTTTTTAGCGGGTGTCTGACCGCGTCACGTTGCTTGAATGGAATCGGTGTATTGACTCTACTTATTTAACCAAGGAAGACAGGGAAATCACACAAAACTGGCTTTTCTTAGCGGGTGTCTGACCGCGTCACGTTGCTTGAATGGAATCGGTGTATTGACTCTGCTTATTTAACCAAGGAAGACAGGGAAATCACACAAAACTGGCTTTTCTTAGCGGGTGTCTGACCGCGTCACGTTGCTTGAATGGAATCGGTGTATTGACTCTGCTTATTCAACCAAGGAAGACAGGGAAATCACCACCCAACTGGCTTTTCTTAGCGGGTGTCTGACCGCGTCACGTTGCTTGAATGGAATCGGTGAATTGACTCTGCTTATTTAACCAAGGAAGACCAGGAAACCACAAGCCAACTGGCTGTCCTTAGCGGGTGTCTGACCGCGTCGCGTTGCTTGCAAGAGCTCCGCTAGCTGTGGACTCACCGTATCTCCTCGTAAGCAAACTTTGAGCACTGCCGGGCAGCCCGGGCTCGGGACGGACTGCCCGGGCTGGGCAGGATTGGCTCGTGCCCGGTGCCGGCCAGGCTGTCGATGTCGCGGATCTCCCGAGTCCTGAGCAGCGTGTAGCCGTCCATCACGTAGAAGTGTTCCTTGCCGAACAGCAGCAGCCCCTCCGTCGTGTCCAAGCCCTGGACTCTGGCACACCTGAACATGTGGCTCACCTGCAGGCAATCATGAAATCAGAGCGCTGACATGGCTAACATGAGATTAACAACAGGAAACACTTGAATTCCACATGGAACACTTGATTACCACAGCGAACACGAGATTTCCATGAGGAAACCACAGAGAAACCACAGAGAGCTACAAAGCACTTTAGTTGAAATCAGTCCAGACTTCTGTGTAGTCTCAACATGCTGGTATTTGCTGTCGATCCTTTCGATGAAGACTATTTGATTCAGGGTAAAATAATTGGAAAATATTTTGGGGTGTTTCTGAGACAGTTTTGGTAATTGCTGGTTCTTTTCTTAGATTTTAAGTCTCATCTGGGACTGAGTTGATAAAGCAGGCAGCACAGCTTTGTGAACTCGGGAAAAGTTGAGTAGCTAAAAATGCAATAGACATTCTATAATAGCTAAGCATTTGATAAGCAAACAAAAAGAGAAAATAGAAAATATAATAGAAGATGTTGTGATAGAAGTAAAGGAGGAATAGATCTATTCCACTTGGAGAAAAGTGATAAGATACCCACTGGATGTACTAACCAGTTTTGAAAAAATAATAATAATTAGCTCTGCTAAATAACAAAGGAAGATAGGTAAATCACAACCTCCCTGGCTTTAGCGAGTGGGTATCATGACGCCATTTCGATAGATTTTTTTTTCAATGTAAAATGTCGGGAAAAGTTGAAGTTTGGTAGCTTGTATTCAATTACCCAGTTACATAGTTTGTGAAGAATATTCAAGAACCAATGTCCTGTACCTAAACTAAGAAATGTAAATAAATGATACTTGCGTAACGGAACAGCCAGCGTTCCACCAGTGCAACCCACTACAGTATCAAGCGTTAGCAACCCTGACAACTGTCGTACCTTCTCGTGTCGTTCCAGCAGCCTGACCATCGTCTGGCTGTCGGCGACGGGTTCAACGTCGGCGTCGGCATCGGCGTCGTCGTCGCCGCCGTCCGGCTCCGAGACCGATCGCGCAACCTTGCGCACGCCACGTATCCCCTGGAAGCCGGCTGAAACGCCGTCGAAAAGACAGTCAGTCGCGCTGCAAGTTACTAAAAGCTACATACAGCATCGACTCAAGCCATCCATACAAGCTCGGCTTCTCTATCAATGACAACACAGAATGACACAATGACACTCCAAGCTGGAAATCAATTTTAATAAAAAAAGCAAAATTCAAATAATCTTTGCATCTACAGTGGATATTATACTTGATGTTTTATATTATTGGGCTCCATGGAGACAGGACTATGAATGAACACAGAAGGCAGTGAATCTAGTGATGCTATGCTGCAATCACACACCAACAACTCGACTAATCTTGATTATAACGTGGCTCCATGGAGATAGAAACAGGACTATGAATGAACATAGAAGGCAGTGAATCTAGTGACGCTATGCTGCAATCACACACCAACAACTCGACTAATCTTGATTATAACGTGGCTCCATGGAGATAAAAACAGGACTATGAATGAACATAGAAGGCGGTGAATCTAGTGACGCTATGCTGCAATCACACACCAACAACTCGACTAATCTTGATTATAACGTGGCTCCATGGAGATAGAAACAGGACTATGAATGAACACAGAAGGCAGTGAATCTAGAGATGCTACGCTGCAATCACACACCAACAACTCAGCTTACCCCAATTATGACATTGAGTACGCTTGTATACTCGTTGCACGTACGGCACATGCAACATCACGCATCAACGTACACCGACGGACATGCAACGAGCATTTGCATTTAGGTTCGAATGAGACTAAAATGTTTGCCAGTGTCCAGCGTTGAAAACAACGGCGCGTTTACCGATGTCCATGTCCACGCTGTCCTTGTCGGCGGGTTCGTGGTCCGTCTCCTGCGACGGTAGCTGCGTCTCCATGACGGGATCGCGCTCGCGTTCGAGCAGACTCTGCGGTCGGTGCTTCTCGAAGAACTCCTTGCTGTCCCAGCTGCTGGCCACTTTGTACTTCAACGCGCGCTGAAAACACAACGCAACGCCAGGCAATATTCGTTACTTGCGCTTTGCCAACGCCCATTTTTAACCCGTTGTTTCAACGAGCGTTGTTCGAATGAGCAATTGGAACAAACTCCATTTTAAAGAAGTTAAAATAGCAAAATGGAAACATCACTTTCCAAGAGATTGATTATTGGTGTTTGACAAGGCACTGTTTTGACAACTGGCCCTATGGCACTGGTCTAACGACGTCGGTGAATGAATGGGTGAGTGAATTAACTCCATCCGTCATCTACGTACAGATTATGCAGCTAGATTGCATCAACTAAGTAACATTTAACTACGGATTCGAGTTGCTATTTGCAAGCAAGATGCAGCATTTGATTTTAATTTAACCCAATGGCTAGCTATTTTTAATTCACCAACTGTGCTAATTACACAATAATGCTCTACGTAGCATCTAAACTAAACTATCTAGTGCATCTAAACTAAAATATTCGACAGAGAATCTAACAAAGTCATTGCAGAGATCATAATGAAGTGTCTGCATCATTATGCTGCTCTAAACATTCGAGTCACTTTGTCAGCTAAGCTCAAGCTTTCCGAATTGTGGGTCAGCAAGGAAATGCATCTTCTCTCGGTGCATTTAGAGACGTTAGTAGGTTTCTTTGTGTTGTCAAAAGTTATGCAATGTTTGTGTCATGTGATGAGTCATTATGTCATGTGATGTGTCATTGTGCACTGTTCAGCTTCAGGGCCCAGGCTGTGATCCACAAGAGCTTAACCAATGACTACACCAAGACTTGTATGAAATCAACGCAGTGACAGCTTCAACGTCTCAAGGATCGTTGATTGCCAGAGTGAAGCTAGAGCCTTCGACATTACAAACTATCTGTCGCGAAAAACCACTCAATACTGGACGCAAGGTCAGTCAAATGCTCAGCCCAAAGTTGTCTCGATGGAGATCGTTGGAAATCTAGATGGCGTGACGTCACCGGATGGGCAAGATTTGCGTGCTAGTTGTCAGGTGGCAGTTCTACAGCTACGTGTCTTACTACGTTGTAAAACGAGGAAACTCTCGGGGATGTCGAGATGGTGACGACGGAAGGACGTGAGCTACGACTACGGTACGCAACGTGTCCAACCCTAACATCGAGCAGTCGACGAGCTTAGAAGAGACACCGGTTCCTTACGTAACTCACATTGTCCCCGGAATGCAGCTCGGGCCGGAACGGGTAGTGGATGTAGAACAGCTCGTTCTTGAGCATCTTCTTGCGCATGCGACAGGGTCCCTCCGTCATGTCCAGCAACCACTTGTCCAGTCTGCAACGAGATCGCAGCTTTCAGCGACGAGGCTCCCACGACAAACAGATTAACTAGTTTACTTAATTTAATCTATTACATGGAGAAGGGAGGGATGAAACTGAGATTGAATCAATTGAGATGGTTACATACAAGTAAATAAATAGGTATTGGGAAAATGCTGATGACATAGGGGTGGGAAAAATTTAATGAAAATAAGAAAGAGGTTGATAAGCAAGGTGAGTGAAGATTTGTACTGACTTCAAACCCTCCAGCCTCTCTCCTCAACAGCACTGATTATGTGCATGATGGTCACCCATCAAAACCTCTTGACAGCACAGAATAGTGGAGGAATCCTTTTGTTTGAGTTTTACCTTCCTTCGGGAGGGACGTAAAGCCGGTGGTCCCCTCGGTGCTTTTCGACAGGAGTAGGCTACGTGCCGGCATAGGGGTTTCCCTTCCTCCCTTCTAGGCTAGGTTAGGTTCATCATCACCCTTACATTCACCGACGCCATAGGACAACACCATAGGGCCAGTTGTCAAAACAGTGCGTCGTAAACCACCGGCAATCAATCAATCGACAGTCGCAACGTACCTGCTGGCTTCGTGCGGGCCCCACAAGCCTCGTTCGCGGGTGAGCTCGGTCTCGGTGGCGAGCCACTGCTCCAGCACGTGGCGCTGGACGTGCGCCATGTCCGTGTGGTGCGCCGCCGCCCGGCAAGCCAGCGCCGCCCGCACCAGCGCCACCTTGCCGGCGCCCGCAAAAACACACGCTTCGTTAATCATCACACAGGCAGGGGGTGGAATCACAACGGTTCTACACTAGGCTATGCAAACACTCATATAATCGTGTTGTGGAGGGGCGTAGTATTTATGCTCACCCACAACGCAATTATACTGCGTGAAGTGGTCGTACTAACTTCAAACCCTCCAACCTCTCTCCAGGACAGAGTTCATGTGCATGATGGCCACCCATCGAACACCTGACTCAGCACGATGTTGCTTAAATTCGGTGATCTCACAAGAACCGGTGTTTCCAGCATGGCAAACCGTTCGGTTTGAAACAATAGCTAAGCAAGCGAGGACCCTAGAGGTAACCCAACCGCACTTCATGGCAACGGCTACTGACCTGCGATACCGTCCAGTGAGCGACTTCTTGCAGCGTGAACCGGCTGCATCTCACACGCTGGATCTCTTCCTTCTTCACCTTTGTACGGCTTGCCAGCCGAGTCAGACCTCCCGTCACCTTCTGGATTTTCTGCAAGACAATGTCAATTAGGACATGATACAATAGACATCGTGCATGGGACATTGTAAATCCTGCTAAGATCCAGATTTACCATTTAGTTTAGCTTAATGGCATGGCAACAGTCAATAACGTGCAGTGATATTCAACTGTTTCTGTTAGTTATACCTCAACTGAGAGTAGAAAAAAATTGTGAAACTGGCCCTAAGTTGCAGGAGAGGGTAACAGTTTTTGGTGAATCTTAGCCTCTCATTGCTTGATTGAATTCTGCTAATTTAACCGAGGAAGACAGGGATATCACAAGGAAACTGGGTTTTCTTAGCGGGTGTCTGACCGCTTCACGTTGCTTGAATGGAATTGTTGTATTGCCTCAGCTTATAAACCCAAGCAAGACGGCAAAATTTCAACCAGCGTGGCTAAAGGGGCGCCTGCCGTCGTAACGTCAAGTAGAAGCATAGAAAGCGTCTGGCAACGCGGCGCTCACCGACTGTATCTGTGTGTGCAGTTCGGCAGCCGGCCGGTACTGGGCCTTGCGCTCCAGCTCGACGTAGTTCAGCCACGTTCGGTGGGCGGCTTCCAGCAGCTGGTCGCGCACCACAGACAGCTCGGGGACGCGGCCACCGTTGCCGCAAGCCAGCGTCGTCTTGAACACCTGCAGCAAGCAACAAGCCTTTTCATGCACGCGATCGGTTCTGTTCGGGAGAGAGGTTGGAGGGTTTGAAGTTAGTGTGACAACTTCACTCGTCTTGCTTGTTAACCTCTCGACAGCGTGGATTAGTGGAGGAATCCTGTTGTTCGAGTTGTACCGTCCTTCGGAAGGGACGTAAAGCTGGTGGTCCCCTTGGTGCTTTTCGACAGGAGTAGGCTACTTGCTGGCACCGGGTTTCCCCTCCTCCCTTCTAGGCTAGGTTAGGTTCATCATCAACCTCATCATCACCATTTCATTAACCGACGCCTGTAGATCAGTGTAGATCAGATAGGCTAGGTTAGGTTTATCAAAACCTTTTCATTCACTGATGCCATTAGACCAGTGCCAAAGGGCCAGCTGTCAAAACAGTGCGTCGTTAAACACCAATAAGCAAATGTTGCTTAATTTCAGTGATTGCACGACATGGAGACATGCAGACATGGAGACATGGACACAAAGAGACAAGGAGACATGGAGACAAAGAGACAAGGAAACATTGAGACAAGGAGACAAGGACGCTAAGAGATCACTGACCTCCTCGATGGCAGGTTTCTTGCAGACGTAGAGCTCGTCCCAGACGCGCTTGGCGGCAACGGCCATCAGGTTGTGACCTTGACGCGCGGACAAACCCTCGTCCGAGTCGTCCGCGTTGGCGCTCACGTGCCACAGCGTTCGCGCGTTGGGCTCCAGCCTGCGCCGCAGATTACAGACAAGTGTTGGAACAAACTTCAAATGTTCTATGGATGCAGGGGTATCCGGTTTGAAATTATCCGGGTACACTTGCTACTAACCAATAACTAAACAATAATTCATAAGAAATTTTTTTTTTTGCCTTGGAGAGTAAACCCTTCTTAGTCTCCCAAGCGGCTAGCCGGAGGTTCTTAAAGTATGAGTTTTTGGGCAGCATTTGTCACCTGGCCTAATAACCGAAACTCAAAGACAAAAGTATTTGGTTAAAAATAGCATGCAATATCTAAATTTGTCTTGTGTTTTCTCTATACTGCTCATGTATTTCGATGGGAAATTGTGACACAGATTTTGCAGTGGCACAAATTAAATTCCAAATCATAACTTTTGAAATTTGCCACTTAATGTGGCCACTTAACTTGTTACCACTTAATGGTTGGATTAGCAGTGGTTTAAGCCCTCTACTCAAGTACTCACATGATCTTCATGTCGGCCGTAAGCTGCAGCAAGCAGTAGGTGAGACAGGCGATGAAATCCAGCTCGTGGTTGCCGGCACCGAACATCAGGCCGCTGCAAACCAGCGCAAACATAACCAACGGTCAGCCGCAAGCAACCGCTCAATATGTGGCTCAAAATAGCATCAAAGTCTCGCTGTACGAAGCGCTTTCCAGGCTAAAGAGATCAGTGGGAATACATGATAAAGTGGCTCAATATGGCATCAAAGTCTTGTTGTACAAAGCGCTATCTAGGCTATAGAGATCAGTGGGAAGACATCATAGTGTCTCAATATGGCATCAAAGTCTCACTGTACCAAGCGCTATCCATGGCTATAGAGATCAGTGGGAAGACATGATAAAGTGGCTCAATATGGCATCAAAGTCTTGTTGTACAAAGCGCTATCCAGGCTATAGAGATCAGTGGGAAGACATCATAGTGTCTCAATATGGCATCAAAGTCTCACTGTACCAAGCGCTATCCAGGCTATAGAGATCAGTGGGAAGACATCATAGTGTCTCAATATGGCATCAAAGTCTCACTGTACCAAGCGCTATCCAGGCTATAGAGATCAGTGGGCAGGACTCAGGAGTGAGCGGTGAGCGGTGACGGGAAAACAGAGGATGACTCACCGATGCGTGGTGAGCTTGTGCAGCATCTCCAGCACGGCCATCTGCTCAGCGATGGACTCGGTGGGCCGAGACAGCAGGAACAGCGTCGTCCGGTTCAGGCAGTGTTGCAAGCTCTCCAGGGGAAACTGCGACGGCCGGCGCTTTGCCTGCGATATCAGCTTGACGACAAAGTCAAACACTTCGTGCGGCTCCTTCGAGAACGTGCCTGAAACAGCCCAGCAGGAATGAATGACCATAGAAGGTGGTGGATCTAGTGAAGGAACGCTGCAATCACACACCAACAACTCGACTAACCCCGATTATAACGTGGCTCCATGGAGATAGAAACATGACTATAAATGAACATAGAAGGCGGTGAATATAGTGACGCTATGCTGCAATCACACACCAACAACTTGACTTACCCCGATTATAACGTGGCTCCATGGAGATAGAAACAGGACTGTGAATGAACATAGAAGGCGGTGAATATAGTGACACTATGCTGCAATCACACGCCAACAACTTGACTTACCCCGATTATAACGTGGCTCCATGGAGATAGAAACAGGACTGTGAATGAACATAGAAGGCGGTGAATATAGTGACGCTATGCTGCAATCACACGCCAACAACTTGACTTACCCCGATTATAACGTGGCTCCATGGAGATAGAAACAGGACTATGAATGAACATAGAAGGCGGTGAATATAGTGACACTATGCTGCAATCACACACCAATAACTTGACTTACCCCTAATATGATGTAAGATGTGCTTGTATTATGGGGGTAAAGTACCTATTTAGTATTTAGTATTTACATTTCATACATAAGCAATAAATAAGATTATTCACTGAATTTATCAATAAAATAAAACAAAACTTAAGACATCGTGCAAGTTTGAATCATTTTTGATTTCAAACCCGTTTTCATGTAGTGTTGTTGAGGGTTACCTTGCCAGAGCTTGTCGACCAGCCTAGCCACCAGGTAGCAGACGTTGGGATGCACCGAGTTGGCCCCTCCCCCGGGAACCACTGACGGCACCGCCTGCTCGCCGACCAGCACGTCGGCCGCCAACAGGTGGTCCATCAGCGCCGTCAGCACCTCCGTCTGGTAGCGCTGGGTCTGACCGGCGCTGGCGCTCTCGGGGAAAGCCTGCGAAGGCCGAAACACACTCTCGGTAACGTCGCACCGAATGCAGGACACTCGGCAGGAATAGCTTTGTTGAGTTGGCAACAGAATTGTCAGCACCCCCTTAGAGGCTTGGCTAGAATACACCTATTCCACTCAGAGAGAAATGGATGTACAACCAGTTTGGAAAAAATATTAATTAGCTCTTCTAAATAACAAAGGAAGATTAGGAAATCACAACCCAAATTGCTCTACCTGGCTTTAGGGAGTGGGTATTATGACGTAATTTTGACTGAATTTTGATTGAATGGAATAGGTGTATAAATGCACCACAGTCATCTAGGTACAACACAACACCAAAAAAAAAACTTTTCTTGCGCCATGCGTTTGCGCGCTCTGTCTACCAATTAAAGACAGCTCCCTCCATCTGAACATGAGATTTTAATTCCTTGCGCGTTGCGCGCTTTCGTTGCGCTTGCGTCAATTCCTCAAGTCAAAAGATTTGACATTTTGAAAATATCCTCGTGGAAGTTGGAAGAGGATAATTGGAAGAGCAGGGAAACCCAAACTGCGCCTCGTAATTAAAATGACAAATAAAAATCAATGAATAAGTAAGCGTACGTCGAGCACGACGTCGACGACGGCGGGGGACTTCTGGGTCGGCGGCAGCGACAGCGAGTCCACTACGATGACGCGGAGGAAGTCCATGACAAACTTCCGAGCCGGGTGTTCCGTCAGGGAGTCTTCTCTCGTGGGCGAGCGCGGGCTCATCGGGATCTGTAACATCGGCACGAGATCAACAACCGCAGGAGATATCTGGTACTATAAAATAAATATCAGTTAAATTTATTTTTATCCATACCCCGGTTTGAACCTGAAACTTTACTGGTCCGGGTTAATGTATTGGCCAATTCTGCTATACGTACAAGCAACTGTGGAAATGATGGCTCCATGGAGATAGAAACATGACTATGAATGAACATAGAAGGCGGTGAATCTAGTGACGCTATGCTGCAATCACACACCAACAACACGACTAACCCCGATTATAACGTGGCTCCATTGAGATATAAACAGGACTATGAATGAACACAGAAGGCGGTGAATCTAGTGACGCTATCCTGCAATCACACACCAACAACTCGACTAACCCCGATTATAACGTGGCTCCATGGAGATAGAAACAGGACTATGAATAAACATAGAAGGCCATGAATCTAGTGACGCTATGCTGAAATCACACACCAACAACTTGACTAAACCCGATTACAACGTGGTTCCATTGAGATATAAACAGGACTATGAATGAACATAGAAGCCGGTGAATCTAGTGACGCTACACTGCAATCACACGCCAACAACTCGACTAACCCCAATTATAACGTGGCTCCATGGAGATAGAAACAGGACTATGAATGAACATAGAAGGCGGTGAATCTAGTGACGCTTTGCTGCAATCACACGCCAACAACTCGACTAACCTCTCACAGCACTTACCTTCTGGTCGAGACACGGCGTGGTGGGTTCGCTGGGAGCGTTCTGCGGGAAGAGCGTTGCTGCGAGCGCTGCCAACACCTCAGCGCCCATGAAGGCTGGCATCAGGTCGGCCATGTTGTGGTAGAGGAAGAACAGGAACTGGATGATGGTCACTGGGTAGTCGGCCAGCCAGGCGGGCAGGCTCTCCGCCCTGAAACCACGATTCATTGATTGATTATTGGTGTTTAACGACACACTGTTTTGACAGCAGGGCCTGAGGCACTGGTCTAGCGGCGTCGGTGAGTGAAAGGGCAACGATGAACCTAACCTAGCCTGGAAGGGAGGAGGGGAAACCCGGTGCCGGCATGTAGCCTACTCCTGTCGACAAGCACCGAGGGGACCACCGGCTTTACGTTCCTTCCGAAGGACGGTACAACTCGGACAACAGGATTCCTCTACTAATCCGTGCTGTCGAGAGGTTGATAAACAAGCCGAGTGAAGTTGTACCGTGTGGATTTAGTTTTATGAGTCGGTGGACATGAGTTTCATGGCGGTGATTTTTCGAGTACGACCTTATACTGGTTCGACTACAGAGTGCCGGCGTTTGTACTCACCGTTGCTGTCTGTTGAGCATGACGCGAACGAGCGCCAGCAAGCCGACGACGCCGTCCGCGCAGAAAGCAACGCGCGACGTGACTGCCGCGGTGGGAGGCTGCGACGCCGGCACGCCAAACATGAAGTTCCACACGTTGTCCAGGTCCAGCTGACAAACGTAAGACAATGGACGGTTAAACAATGATTAAACAGCGGTTAACGGGATTCACACCCGTGGCAACTCCACTATGTTCTTAATGCGTACTCTGCGTACACTTTTAAAATCAGTCGCTCAAGCGCTCTCAAGCAAGTAGGATGTGTTTTTCTCACGCTCCCGTCTTATTCCTACGCGAAACAAGGCGAAACATCGAAGTCGAACTGCTCTGGCCACCTGCACCATGCCCCCCACCCCCAATGCACATGCAGACAACTAAGCTACAACGTCTAGTCATGAGCTAATACTCTTACATTATACACACAACAACAAGTAGAAGGATTAACGCTCGAGAAGGAATTTTTCTTATCACTTCATTTCAAAACATATCCCAGTGACATAAAATGGCACACAAAATCGGGAATTCTATTATGCTATTGATACCATTGGATTCGTGGCAGCATACAGAGTGTAGATCATTTTGAATGGCAGTGATCGGATGATAATTGCGGATATTACATTGATCTATTTCCTTACTTTTACGAGTTTTATGTCGTGTCGGTATAAGCCTATTATCGCACTGCGGAATGTTTTTCTTTCACAAATCTAAGCCAAGGCAATAAAATATTCCCAGAAATAATTGGTCAATGATAAATGGTTGCCAATCCGAATATAGATTGATTTATTGATAACGATTAATTAGAGAGTATCATTGCAAGGGTGTGGATGTGTAATTGAGACTTCCTTTTTGAACGAACTTTTCAAGTGAAGTTTGACGGACGCAATGCCTTCTCACGCGCATGTAATTTAGTGGTGAGTTTGGCGCGCTTTGTTGTCTTCCTAGGTCTGCTGGCCCTTGCTAATGGTCGTTTAGGACCCATTTTGTAAATGATGTACCACTGTAGGTACTTGATTCACTTTCGCAAATTGAAAAAATAAAGCTGACACGAAATGCTACATACTGCCAGAAGGACACAAAGACACAACACAACGTGTTTGCTGAACGATAAGTGAGCAGCGACCGACCGAACTTCGAGCTGCGAAGAGTACTGTGACTTGCATGCTTGGCTTTGTGTCATGTGCCATGTGGTCGGGATAGGGGTTGGGCTTTCAGTGGGGTAGAAAGATGCCAAGTGCCTGATGTGCCCCGTCGAACGATCCTGAAGATGCAGGTAGTCAGTGGGTAGGCCCTGGGTCACGGCCGTGGGAAGGCGACAGGGATTTCGAACATCACAAACCAAAAGATCGCATCGATGAAAATATCACTGGAGTGCCTGTAAGGTCCAGCCTCCAATATCAATCAGTAATGAGCTAATATTCAAAATCAGTGATTTATAACCCGTGCTTATTAGTGCTTCCGTGTGCTTCCGTGTGATCAAACCCTCTGTTTCAATAAGGCTACAATAGCGACAACCCACAGAGGCGAAGGCGCCCAATCGGCCAATCGGTCAATTTACCAAGAATTTATAATTACTAATTGATCATTATTAATGATAATTACGGCAGCAGGTGAGCTATACCACTATTGGGAAGCGCAGCGCTCGAATACTCAAAAAACAAAAATGAGTTCGTCAAAGTCGTGTCACATTCTAAAATACGTCGGGAGCTTGGAAGGCGAGACTTTTTACCGAAGTGCTCGTAAGACGTAAATCATTTCATTTGAGCTTAGCACAAAAATATAAACTAGAGGCTTATGAGATAAACTCTCGCGCGAGATACTTTTGGTGCACGAAACGTTCCAAGGTCGCTGTAGCTGGCTGCTAGCGATGAAGAATTGAAGCCTGTATGTAGGCAATTCATAAAGATCGCGGCTGCTTCGCGCAACCGTTGCTTGTGTACAGTCAGGAATCTACATTTCTTGACCGATCAGGATGAAACTTACATATTTGGAATCTGCATGGTTCCGGCCTCCTGACCCCTTATTTTAAAATCGCGAATATCTCATTGTTTCCTACTGGTGGTCTGTTTAAAATCATGTAAAATTTGAACCTATTTTTCCAAGTTTTCAAAATTTTCTATTTCCGTTTGCATAATACTTGTAGTGATAAAAACAATTGCGTCACAAAAGTACCACAATTATGCACTAGGAAAAAAATCCTGGCCACGCTATCTCTAATTTTGCGACTTTTGGACTGTACAAAAGATTCCATCGCATTTTCCGAGCCCCCAACCAATTTTCCTGCACAAGATTTTTTTAAATATTTTTAGTAAGTTATGTTCAGCATAATAAAACATTAGAACATATAAAAACCCCGTTTTTAGGTGGGTGTGAAACCCCTTAAACAGAATTTATAAAGCAGTCAAACAGAGGTAAACCAAATTTAATCAGATGTTTAACGTTGGTTAACCATGGATTAAACAGTGGTTAAAAAGCAGTTAAACAGAGGTTAAACAGTAAATGAATGGCAGTTTATAAGAGTTTACATGATGTTTTTGTTTAAAGTCAGCTCTCAGATTAGCCTAAACTAATATTATTATTTTCCCTTGAGGCTTCCAGCGATCAAAGATCGGGATCATCGTTTACTTTTGAAGTAATTAACTATGGAAACAAACTGAAAAAATAGCGTAGTTCATATCCAATCTAATTGGCTAATTAATTACTCATATGTCAGTTGTTTCTGAAGAACACGTTTAAATCGATTTTGCATTTACATGTACAGTTACGCATAACGTAGCTGCCAATGGGCCTTAAGCATTCAATATCAAGTTTTTCTGGCCACTAACGTGCTAAAAAACGGGAAACGACACGAATCTTAAAAGAGTAACAAAGAGAATCGATGAGCACCTTAGAGTCAGCAGGCAGCAGCCTGACGGGCTGTCCCAAGGTCAACGCGACCAACAAGAAGTACACTTCGGGGATCTCGACGCGTGCCGGGAGGAGCCAGGCGAGACGCTGGAAACCCGGCACTTGCAGGAAGTCCGGCCGCGGCTCTCGCGGAGACACCTGCACCTTGCCGCCAATCTGGTAGCCTGCCACGGCCGCCAAACAGAGTACACGTCAGACACTGGCCTTGGATTACAGACCCATTTCACTCGGAGAAAAATGACGTCAGATACCCACTGGATGTAGGTACTAACAGCTTGTAAAAAAGTATTAATTAGCTCTGCTTAATAACAAAGGAAGATAGGGAAATCACAACCCGAATTGCTCTGCCTGGCTTTAGCGAGTGGGTATCATGACGTCATTTTGATAGAATTTTGATTGAGACACATGACTCAGCGCAATGTTGCTTAACTTCGGAAATCTCACGAGAACCGGTGTTTTCAACATGCCAAACTGTTCGGTAGAAACTATTTTAATTGTTGCCTTAGTATAAAGTTTTTAGGACTTGAAATGTCTGAGATATTTCAACCTAACCTCTCCCCCCAAGGACTAACCTAGCGCTGCAGCCATCTTGTTCTTGGCGGTTGCTCGCGTGTCTGCGAGCCAGGCGCCGTTGTTTGCGCCGTCGCGGAACCGCAGCGCGATTGCCGGGCACGAACAGAGCGCGACCAGCACGCGCAGCCCCCAGACGGCCGTGGTCGCGTGCACGTGACGTTGCACGAACAGCAGCACCCAGTCCAGCCCCAACGTCTGCACAAGCGTCTCGCAGTAGCTGCGCAAAAACAGCCGCCGCGGACATTAAAAATCGAGAACATCGTAATATCGTCAAGACCAGCAAGATTGTGGTACGATGACGTACTTGAAATGTTTTTCTAACTAGTACCTAAATGACTATGGTTCTTTAATTCAAACAAAGCTATTTAGACAGAGTGTCCTGCATCCTACAGCCTGGTGAGATGTTTACTAGTAGAGTGTCCTGCATCCTACAGCCTAGTGAGATGTTTACTAGTAGAGTGTCCTGCATCCTACAGCCTGGTGAGATGTTTACTAGTAGAGTGTCCTGCATCCTACAGCCTGGTGAGATGTTTGCTGGCAGAGTTTCCTGCATCCTACAGCCTGGTGAGATATTTGCTGGCAGAGTGTCCTGCATCCTACAGCCTGGTGAGATGTTTGCTGGCAGAGTTTCCTGCATCCTACAGCCTGGTGAGATGTTTGCTGGCAGAGTGTCCTGCATCCTACAGCCTGGTGAGATGTTTGCTAGCAGAGTGTCCTGCATCCTACAGCCTGGTGAGATGTTTGCTGGCAGAGTGTCCTGCATCCTACAGCCTGGTGAGATGTTTGCTGGCAGAGTGTCCTGCATCCTACAGCCTGGTGAGATGTTTGCTGGCAGAGTTTCCTGCATCCTACAGCCTGGTGAGATGTTTGCTGGCAGAGTGTCCTGCATCCTACAGCCTGGTGAGATGTTTGCTAGCAGAGTGTCCTGCATCCTACAGCCTGGTGAGATGTTTGCTGGCAGAGTGTCCTGCATCCTACAGCCTGGTGAGATGTTTGCTGGCAGAGTGTCCTGCATCCTACAGCCTGGTGAGATGTTGGCTGGCAGAGTGTCCTGCATCCTACAGCCTGGTGAGATGTTTGCTAGCAGAATGTCCTGAATCCTACAGCCTGGTGAGATATTTGCTGGCAGAGTGTCCTGCATCCTACAGCCTGGTGAGATGTTTGCTGGCAGAGTCTCCTGCATCCTACAGCCTGGTGAGATATTTGCTGGCAGAGTCTCCTGTATCCTACAGCCTGGTGAGATGTTTGCTGGCAGAGTGTCCTGCATCCTACAGCCTGGTGAGATGTTTGCTGGCAGAGTGTCCTGCATCCTACAGCCTGGTGAGATGTTTGCTGGCAGAGTGTCCTGCATCCTACAGCCTGGTGAGATGTTGGCTGGCAGAGTGTCCTGCATCCTACAGCCTGGTGAGATGTTTGCTAGCAGAATGTCCTGAATCCTACAGCCTGGTGAGATATTTGCTGGCAGAGTGTCCTGCATCCTACAGCCTGGTGAGATGTTTGCTGGCAGAGTCTCCTGCATCCTACAGCCTGGTGAGATATTTGCTGGCAGAGTCTCCTGTATCCTACAGCCTGGTGAGATGTTTGCTGGCAGAGTGTCCTGCATCC
This sequence comes from Nemurella pictetii, assembly GCA_921293315.2. Classification (NCBI taxonomy): domain Eukaryota; kingdom Metazoa; phylum Arthropoda; class Insecta; order Plecoptera; family Nemouridae; genus Nemurella; species Nemurella pictetii. Next base: position 8,635,438 of record OV121126.1, read on the forward strand.
TACAGCCTGGTGAGATGTTTGCTGGCAGAGTGTCCTGCATCCTACAGCCTGGTGAGATGTTTTCTGGCAGAGTTTCCTACATTCTACAGCCTGGTGAGATACTAGTTGTCTTACGGCTGTGACACAGTGCTGCGCTGGGTGAAGAGCAGCGAGTGAACAAGCTGCAAGCATCGGTTTCGCAACACAATGTCGGCGGCTTCCTCGGCGTCGGCGGGGACGTCCAATTGGACCGCCGTTTCTCCCGGCGTCGCCGACGTCGGCAGCGTCGCCGCGATGAACTGACCGAACCTGACAGTCGGGAATTGAGGTTAGCGTGAGGCTTACCTGAGCATTGGCAGCAAATATTTGACAGTTATCTCACTGCAGGCTTGCTGTGTTCTCCGATATTATCGATATTTTGCGGGCATCTTAAGAATGCTCCAATCTAGACTCCCTTCTATTATCAGCAGAATGAAAAAACAACTCTGGTCAAAAATCTTAATGTACTGAGGTTTTTTACACTTTTATTAGTAAGTTACACTGGTAAAAAAATCCATTGTGATTTTTTGTTTTCGTTTTCTGTCCGCGCTCTTCAGGTCAAACGAATTGACAGATTCTGTTGAAATTTTAAAAATATCTACATTTTCTTTCAACTTAGACCCTGAAATATTTTCAGCTTCACTAGCAACCTTTCTAAAAAATTATTTCCAGCACATTTCATTAACAACGCGATTAAACAACTGGTCGCAAAGCCCTAGTTCCAATTCAATGGGGTAAATAATGCGTAGAATATCAAGGCACATAAGACCCATTTAAAATTTTCAAACAAGCCAATACGTCAAGTATTTCATACCTACATAAAAATGTTCAAACCGTGTGAATGTCAACGTACATGAGCAGATCGGCAGGCCTGGGCTGTCCTCCCAGCAAGACGGCCAGCAGGTTGAAGAGCACCTGCCTGGTCGGACCAACCAACACCTCGGCCAGGATCAGCAGCAGCCGCGACACCAGCTCGAGGTCGCGAACCACCGCCAAGTTGGTGCGCTTTTCGCTCGATTCGGCGACCAGCTCGTAAAGGTGCTCGAACAGCGAGCGTTGGAGCTCGCCGGGTGCCTCGTGCCAAACCTGCCCATGTCACGTAATTAAAGACCGATTCACAACCAACTTATGCCGTAAACTTAGACGTAAGCGAAGAATATTTAGCAAAAATGCACATAAGAGCTTTCACAGCAAACTTAATAACTTAAGCTTTACGCACCGCAATCGAAATGTTTGACCGAGCCAAAGATTTACGTCTAAGTCTAAATTTGACGTAAGGGAGAACCAATAAGATAAGATTCATTCTCTCTGCAGCCTGCTGGATTTCAATGGTTAGTCGAGTCAAGTGAGGTGGATTTTTGTTTTAAGTCAGTTGTCAGATTAGCCTAAACCAATATTTTCTCTTGAGGCATCCAAAAATCAGCGATCGGGCTCATCGCCTACTTTTGAGGTAATTAGCGATGGAAGCAAGCTGAAAAAATGGTTCAGAGGCTATCTAATTGGCTTACTTATTACGGCTACGTCAGTTGTTTTGGATGTGCGAATTTTCATTTTGTTTACGTTTATCTATGTTAACGGCTACTGCTAAGTTGGTTGTTAATGGGCCTTAACACTTGTGCTCTTTCAGATAGATTCATTGATTACTGACCAAACGGCTTGACACGTTGGATTGGAAACACCGGTTCTCGTGAGATCACTGTAGTTAAGCAACATTGCGCAGAGTTAGGTGTTTGACCATCATGAAGTGAACAGTTCTGTTCGGGAGAGAGGTTGTAGGGTTTGAAGTTAGTACGACAACCTCACTTGCCTTGCTTATCAACCTCTCGACAGCACGGATTAGCGGAGGAATCCTGTTGTTCGAGTTGTACCGTCCGTCGAAGTTTCGACGGAAGTTTCGTCCGTCGAAGTCGAAGTTTCGTAGCAAGCAGAAAGAACAGCGTCTCTCACAGCAACGTCTCAACGCCGTGTTTTTGTACAGGTAGTTCAAACGGTTCATTAATGCAGCGGTTCGAAAACGGCGATCCTGGCGTTCACCTTTATCTTCGAGCAGCCTGATTGCCGTTGGGCCAACGACTTTACACATATTTACTCAATGACCTGTGTGATTCGATCCAACATGCAAATGCCCGTTGCATTGACGGTAGAATATATTGATTATTAGCAACGAAATATAAATTCCAAAATTTGAAACCCAATTAATATTTGGAGCCCAACAACTCAATTAAACTTAACATCAAATCCACAGTAACTTGTCCGTGTAGCATAATAGATAAGTGCAGTGCCCCGGACAGGCAAAGACCCGGATTCGAGTCCGGGTACGGATATAAATTTTGGAATTGATATATCGTTACCAATAATCAATACCCGACATAGCTTCCCGACAATCCTAACCCAACCAACTGACCTCGACGTCGCAGAGCAGATCCTTGAAGGAGGTCGCGTTGGGAATGGACGAGCTCTCCCTGCCCGAGTCCACGGTGCCGACCAGCGTGAACGTCAGATGCAGGATGTGCGAGTTGAGCAGTGGCCGCTTCTTCCTCAGCAACATGGCCAGCGTCTGGTAGCTCCGCGAGCGATCCATCTCGAGCTGCGCCAGCCGGTTGCTGCGCACGACGCAGACCAGCGCCTTGACCGCGGCGTACAGGCTCTCGACGTCCGCCGCCATCGCGATCAGGCCTGGAAGCGGGGTTATTGCGACGGTGAAACGGCAGGTGGAAATGTGTGATTTTCACACTGAATTCAGACAAAGCAATCGCTATTGTGCCTGCCACACGCCGGGCATTGCAACGTTGCTCACGGCACAAAGCGGACCGAGTCACAAGCAGGGTTATTGTGACATTGGGTGTGATCCCAGTCAAATGGGAGGTGGAAATGTGTCATTTTCACTTTAAAAATATCCAGGGTAACTAATTTTAAGATAGCAGTTTAATAGTAGAGTAGTTTTAGGAGAGAGAGTGGGAGGTGTAAGTTGATTGACAGCTTCTCACCAAGCAGAACAGAGCAGCCGCCGACGTCTTCGATTGTCCGTGCCACCGGTCGCGGGGAAAACACGCGAACACCGAGGTACCTGCGAAAACACCACCGCAAACATCAGCCAGTGGCACACAGCCTACAATAGACGCTAGCTACCTTGTACAGATAAGTTAGCATACATCCTATGGCCTAGTAGGATATTTGGGGTAACCTTGATGTATGACAAAATGATGATGGAAGAATGATTCTATGCCTACCCTAGGTGCTTTAATGACTTCGGTGCTTTATTTCTAACCAAGCCTCCTAGAGACGCTGACGATTTTGTCACCAGCTCAACAATGCTATTTAGATGAGTTTCCTACATTCTTAAGCCAGCTAACCTAAGCTTTGCACGTGTTTCATAAACTGCATCTTAAGAATCATTAATGTGTGGCTTTCAATGTTTGGCACTTCAATATTTAGCTCTTTAAGGACAAAAAGTGTGACGTCTTTAACAAATAGGGTTAAGTCCTCGGGATTTGGAGGCCCTCAATCGTTGTCTCATTTACGACAGAATTCTCAAGCTACTTTTATTATAAAAATCAAATAAAAATCCTTTCAAATATATTGTAATGCTGAGTGGTTGATGGGTTGATGCTGTCCAGCTGCATTCCACAGAGTGGAGAGACCCTGGCGGGACTTTGCACGTCCACTTTACAGTGGAGTAGTTCCTACTGTTGACAGCGGGTTGTTTACAGTGGAGCGTTGCGCTGTGGCTTTACTGGCGCCGGGTTGTTTACAGTGAAGCTTTGCGCTGTGGCTTTACAAGCGCCGCGTTGTTAAAAGTGGAGTAGTTCCACCAGGCTAAATCGGCGGCTGCATTCAACAGAGTGGAGAGACCCCCCGCGGGCGTCAGCAAGTCCCGTCAACTCACCCGACCACGACGCCACCCAAACACCTTGCGGGGCCCGCCAGGTGTCCGGCCGCGTTGTGCAGCACGCGTATCGGCGTCGCGTTGTCGTGCGCAGACATGCCCAGCGTTCGCGCAATCGACTTGTTGTCGGCGCGCGCAAACGCCTTGCGCATCTTGGCCAGCGTCAGCTGCGAGACGGCCTTCGCGTTCAGCCCGAACACGACCTTGTCTTCCGAGACGAGCGGCGCAAGCGGCTCCGTCGCTGCAAATGTGCGCGATCGAGTCAGCTTGCGCGGTCGCTTTGTGACGAACTCTTTAAGTACACAAGAAGACATTGAGTTTGAAGGCTGGTAGAGGCTGAGCGCTAACGGCAAGCAGTCGGCTTGTAGCCATTGAAGTCTACTGAAGGCTTGAAATCCCATTGGAAGGAGTTTGAAGGTTGAATGACATTGATAGCTACCAGCCGACTGCTTGCCGTTAGCGCTCAGCCTCTACCAGCCTTCAAACTCGGCTCGATCCACATCGCTTCTACTACAGCGCTCCCGACAGACATCGATAGCTAAAAGCCGACTGCTTGCCGTTTGCGCTCAGCCTCTACCAGCCTTCAAACTCGGCTCGATCCACATTGCTTCTACTACAGCGCTCCCGACAGACATCGATAGCTACAAGCCGGCAGCTTGCCGTTAGCGCTGAGTATCGATTAAAGATAAAGTTAGTTTTGTTAAAAAAAACTACAAAAACGCGGCTATGTCAGTCGTTTTGGACATGCGCACTTTCATCAAGTTTACGTTTACGTGAACGGCCACTGCTAAGTTGCTTGTGAATGGGCCTTAAAGCGTAATTGAAGATTTCCCTTCGCTCGCTTTGTTCTTTACACTCATCAGACATCTACATTTGTGTGAAAGCCCGGGAGGCTTCCTACCGTTGAGTTCCGCGGCCTGCAAGCAGCCCATGTACTGCGGTCCGAGCCGATGCAGGGTCGCCACTGCGTGGGGACTCAGCGTGTCTTCCAGCAGATGACACGGCCCTTGTTTCCACGCCAGCCGAGAGTAGCGTCTCCAAGCCGGTGGCGAGCCGACGAAGCCGTAGATCGACGAAGCCACCGTCAAGTTGGCCGCTCCTCCCCCGGGATTCTGTGAGATGTAGTGCAGCTGCCGAGAAGCAGGGATGGAGTCAGTCTTGCTATCGCTACAAGCCGGCTGCTTGCCGTTAGCGCTCGGTCTATGCCAGCCTTCAAACTCGGCTCGATCCACATCGCTTCTACTACAGCGCTCCCAACGGACATCGATAGCTACAAGCCGACTGCTTGCCGTTAGCGCTCAGCCTCTACCAGCCTTCAAACTCGGCTCGATCCACATCACTTCTACTACAGCGCTCCTGACGGACATTAATAGCTACAAGCCGGCTGCTTGCCGTTAGCGCTCAGCCTCTACCAGCCTTCAAACTCGGCTCGATCCACATCGCTTCTACTACAGCGCTCCCAACGGACATCGATAGCTACAAGCCGGCTGCTTGCCGTTAGCGCTCAGCCTCTACCAGCCTTCAAACTCGGCTCGATCCACATCGCTTCTACTACAGCGCTCCCAACGGACATCGATAGCTACAAGCCGGCTGCTTGCCGTTAGCGCTCAGCCTCTACCAGCCTTCAAACTCGGCTCGATCCACATCGCTTCTACTCAGGGATCCGAACCGAAATCAATAGCGGTTCTGATTCCGGTTCTGGTTCTGTATTTTTTCAAATAACGGTTCTGGTTCCGGTTCTTGTTCCCATTTTTTTTAAATAACGGTTCTGGTTCTGGTTCTGGTTCCATGATATTTTTATTTACGGTTCTGGTTCCGGTTTCGGTTCCAGAATCAAAATTTAGGTTCCAATATAGGTTCCAATAAAAATAACGGTTCCAATAACGGTTCCAATGAAAAATGTCGGTTTCATGTTCTCTCTTTCACAAGTGCTGCAATACTAAACGCCAGTGATACACGCGGGCGTACGCGGTGCATGTGTTTGACCAAAAGGCGGTATTAAATTATAGTTATTGGAAATGTCATGCACTTCTACATTTTCAAGACGAAAATATCCAATGTTAGGGTTTCACTCCTAATGATGCACGTAAGCCTGCCAAGAATGGTACTGTATGCGTATATGCGTAGTCTGGGACGGGACATTGTTGTCGGCGTCGCGACGAGCCACAAAGGGGCTAGTCTAAATATATTAGTTGGATTTCCAATAAGTAGCCCAAAAAGGTACAAGAAGCCGCGTACGAGAGTAGGTAGTAATATTACTGTTATCACTTTGAGGGAGTCAATAGCCGCCTTCGCGGCCTCGCACCGAGGTGTGAGGGTAGCAGGTGGTAGCAGCGAACCAACTTCAATAATAAGAATTCGCCGAAGTGACAAAGTGACCAACAACAAGCAAAAAGATGCCGAGTAACCAGTTGAGTTGCGTGCACATTGGGCCATTCTTCTTCGGATTTTTTTTCGGTTTCGAGTGAGTGGAACCTTTATGAAATTAAAAAGAACCTATACTTTATTGATCCCAATAACGGTTCCGGTTCCGATTCCGGTTCTTTCAAAAACTTAATTACGATTCTGATTCCGGTTCTGGTTCTTAAAAATTTCGAATAACGGTTCTTGTTCGGGTTCCGGTTCCAAAAAAATAAAGGTTCTATCGGGTTCCGGTTCTGGTTCCGGTTCCGGTTCGGATCCCTGCTTCTACTACAGCGCTCCCAACGGACATCGATAGCTACAAGCCGGCTGCTTGCCGTTAGCGCTCAGCCTCTACCAGCCTTCAAACTCAGCTCGATCCACATCGCTTCTACTACAGCGCTCCCAACAGACATCGATAGCTACAAGCCGACTGCTTGCCGTTAGCGCTCAGCCTCTACCAGCCTTCAAACTCGGCTCGATCCACATCGCTTCTACTAGCAGCCTGCCGATAAATTGCCAGCGATTCTTGGCGTACCTTCTGCGTGAGAATGTGCTGTCCGTCGAGGTAGACCGAGAGCGATGAGTTCTTGAGCACGGCCCTGTTCAGCACGAAGCACAGGTGATGCCACTGTCCTTCTTGCAGCAGGTCCGGGCACCAGACCCTCGCTCCCGAGTCACCCACCCCCTCCGGCTCCCACTCGCCACCCCCTGGCAAGCACACAACACAAATCATATCATTGTAATTATTTTCATAGTAATTATATTTATTTTATTGATTGCTTATTGGTTGTTATTGGGTAATTTGGGTTAAGATATCCCTATATTCCTTTGTTATTTAGCAGAGCTAATTAATATTTTTTCCAAACTGTTAGATCGTCCTGTGGATATCTGACGTCATTTCATGTCTATTGCTTCCTAGAATTATCTCATCACCACCTAAGTGCACACTTATTGAAAAACATAGTCGTTGTAAACTCACCCTGGGGCATGACCGTCTCCTGGGTGGAAACGACGATCGCTCGATCGCGCGCCGACAAGACCGCGGACAAACAGACGAGGTGCTGGTCGCGCGAGCCGGCGCCGACGTTTCGCACGAGCGTCAGCAGGCGCACGCAATGCGCGTCCAGCCGCGGGTCGCTGAACCGTTCGACGCACACCCAGGTGGAGTAGGTCAGGCCCGTCGGCGGCGGGAACATGCGCTCTCCTGGACAAGCGGGCGACAGGAGGTCAGTTTGACAGGTGGCAGGACGTTAGTTTGACAGGTAACCAAGTACGGATATTACCTTTCTTTGCCAAAGACCAAACTGTTGTAAAAGTATTGCTAGAAGTGTTTGTTACATAAGTTAACGGACGGAAATATGAAATATAACCATCTCTTCAGCGCTGCACTCTGCGCGCTGCGTTAGCGCGCTTTGTCTTTGTCAATTTAAGACAGCGCCATCTGAACATGAGATTTTAATTCCTTAAATCTCAGGGATGATACTGGATCCCACTTTTCTTTTAACTGCAAGTTTTTTTATTAATTATCTAAATAAACCTCATTTCTTGTGGTTGGTTGCAAAGGTGGCGGTTTTGCTCTGATGGAAGTGACTTTTGGTCCTGAAAAGGACATAGTTCGACGTTTCGTCCACGAAGGCGTGGACATCTTCAGGACTGAGGGGAGCAGCTGCTGGACGCTGCTTTATATGTTGTTATTCTTGTAACTGGATCCTCAGCCCTCATCATTCTTCAATCGATTCCCCCTAACCACCCTCTCGCCACGAAACCGCTCTCCTTATTCCTTTATTTTCGAGGCTCTTGCCTCTGGCGGCAGCGAAAACCCACGACATCATCGTGCTACCAACCTGCGCCGATGCCGCCAACGACGTTGGGCTCGGCGGCCAGTGCCGCCACCCCGAGCGGCCAGCTCTGCGGCGCGACGCTCGGCAGGAAAAGGCAGCCAAAGCCCTCGGCGGCCATGTCGAACTCGACGAACGGCGGCTGCGCGGCCGAGTGGAAGTCTCGCGGCGTCGTCATCGAGACCAGCGTCTTGACCCGGGTCAGTGGCACAGGACCGCCCGGCCTACGCTCCAGCGAGTCCATCGGGACGCAACGCAGCGGCTGCCCCAGCCTCAGGAACTCCCTACTCTCACGGAAGAAACGTCTCCGTTGATTGGTTGATTATTGGTGTTTAACAACGCACTGTTTAGACAACAGGCCCGTGGCACTGGTCTAATGGCATCGGTTAATGAAATGATCATGATGAGGTTGATGATGAACCTAACCTATGGCTAGAAGGGAGGAGGGGAAACCCGGTGCCGGCACGTAGCCTACTCCTGTCGAAAAACACCGAGGGGACCACCAGCTTTACGTCCCTTACGAAGTACGGTACAACTCAAACAACAGGATTCCTCCACTAATCCGTGCTGTCGAGAGGTTGACAAGCAAGGCGAGTGAAGTTGTTGTACTCACTTCAAACCCTCCGACCTCTCTCCCGAACAGAACTGATCTTGTGCATGATAGTCACCCAAAAAACACCTGACTCAGCGCAATGTTGCTTAACTTCGGTGATCTCACGAGAACCAGTGTTTAGTTTAGTGAAAGTAATGATGGGAAGTGTTGTCTCACCGCAGGTCGCTGGGCTCGAGCGCTTGGGCTGAGAGTCGCTCCAGCATGTACTGCAGGGGCGGGTGCAGGGGGTGGGTCTCCTCCTCCAGTGCCACCTTCCCGCAGGACAACAGCCTCGCCGGGAGCCCGGCCTCGCACATCACCTGCAACAAACATTACAGGGATAACAACAAAAGACGATACCACGAACAACGATAACAGTAATAACAACGATAACAGCATTGGCAACAATGACAGCTTCAACAAGATCACAGCGTTTGCAACAATAACAATGATAACAGTAATAACAACGCTAACAGCATTGGCAACAATGACAGCTTCAACAAGATCACAGCGTTTGCAACAATAACAATGATAACAGTAATAACAACGCTAACAGCATTGGCAACAATGACAGCTTCAACAAGATCACAGCGTTTGCAACAATAACAATGATAACAGTAATAACAACGCTAACAGCATTGGCAACGATGACAGCTTTAACAAGATCAAAGCGTTTGCAACGATAACAATGATAACAGTATTAACATTGCCAACAATAGCATTAAATCAATGCTGTACAATGATGTAGAACAGGGTACATCAAAGCAAAAAAGGCCGTAGAATGCAGAAAACTTAGAGGAAATAGTTCGACAAAGCGCTGGCGACAATGCTTAGCGAAATGTCTGTTTAAGCTTTTCTTGGTCTTGGCCTCTAGAGTGCAAAACGTGTTTTAGAAAAACCGAAAAATTTCGTAAAAAACCAATTACATAAAATTTACTCGTCCAAATTGCTTCAAAAACGTGTAGCGTGAAATGTGACAGCTAAGCATAGAAACAACGCACCTGCTGGTTCCTCTCCGATCGGACCAGTGACTTGAACACCTCGGCCAGGTAGGCCTGCAGCGTGAGGCTGGCGGGCAGGGAGGGCAGCGGCAGCGAAGGAAGCAGGTGCCACATGGCGACCACCACCCCGGCGTGCACGACCACCGGATCGGGGGCGACGGGGCCGAGGTCCAGCGACGAGACCGACCGACGGCCGACGGCCGGGGTGCAGGGGTCACCGCTCGACGAACGAACGCTCTACGCAGGGGCACAAGCGTTTCAAATAAATCACACTTACAACAATCCGACGTTTCGGATGCGATGCACCTATCCGTTCTAACAAAATTCAATCAAAATGATGTCAATATACCCACTCGGTAAGCAAGTAAGAGCAATAGACCTATTTCAGTCGAGCAATTGTTTCAATATTCAAAAATTGCGATGACAAGGTTTCGTTGTTTGTCCCCATCTGTAGCTCATTGACGATTCTAGCCGGGCTGAAGCAGGTTTGGCTGGAAAAAATCTGTCGGGAGTTAGGCTCAATGACACAGGTATATCTCTTGCCATCCAGGGATGAGCACATTGCTGGCTGTGACCAGCTGTCTTCACACCAAGGTGACACCTTCAACTTCGAGCCCCCTCTTACTTAGAACTGTTTGGTCTCCTCGTTAGCTGAACGCAATGAACGATATGGTCGCCGCCATGGAGAGGTGTCTGATAGGCGACGAAGACTTGAAAGCAATGAACGATATGGTCGCCGTCAACTCACGTCCGTGGAGAGGTGTCGGATGTGCGACGGAGACTTGAACGCGATGGCGGCGGTGGGCGCCGACTTCTCGTATGAGTCGAGGGCGAGGTCGTAGAGCAGCCGCATCATCAACGCCGCGTTGCCGAGCTCGGTGGGCAGCCCGGCCGGGACACTGCTGACAACGGCAACGAGAAAAGTACGGTTAGCGGAGTGACAAAAACATTCCGATTTTTGTTTCGGTGGTGATTTCCAGAGCCGGTGGCAGGTTTAGTTGATGATTTCTTAGTGGTACTATGGGGTGGTACTGCAGCAGTGGCACTGATGAAGATGGCAGACCGTGCGCTGGAAAAATGTCGACAAGACTGGTTCTTTTCAGGATTGCCAAACTCATCCCATCAGAGAACGACTGTGAAATCATCAACTATCATTACCACCTACAAATTTTATTTTTTTATGAAATTTTGGCAAACATCCGACCAAAATTTGCACAGCGAACTCTCGCGTTGGTTTGGCCAAATTAACCCGCTTAAGAGAAGGTTCACCCGCCGATCTCTGACTTCAAATTGATACTGTATTCACTGTATTTGGGGTTGTGTTCACTCAGAAAAAACCAAAAGACCCATTCCACTCAGAGAAAAATGATGTCAGATACCCACCTGCAGAGATAGTACCATTTTGGGAAAAAAATTACCCCTCCTGCTTAATAACAAAGGAAGACAGGAAAATCACAACCTGAATATCTCTACCTGGTTTTACCAAGCGGGTATCATGACTTCTCTTTGATAGAACTTTGATGCAACGGAACGTGTGTGTTGCTAATCGACGCATGACAAAGGTACTGACGTGGGCTGCTGGATGTTTCCCGTGAAGAGCGCGTGGAAGGCGTCCTCGTCCCGATGCTGGATCGTGTCGTCGCTGTCTTCCAGCGTCCGACTGGCCGTGAAGCAGCCCAGCAGTCGCAGCGTGTCGCACAGGCTCGACTCACAGATCTGCGACAAGAGACAAAAAACAGTCAGACTACAGACAAGCAGCAAGGACAGCATTGTGTCAAACTAGGCTATGCGAACACTCATATAATCGTGACGCGACTATTGAGTCTGTGCATAGCCTAGAGGCATAGGATCAATTTTAAAATGTTTGGCGTTAATTTAACAGATTTATCGATTACGTTAGTGACCTGAAAATATCATGATTTAGTCGGCGTGAAATTATTAGAATAGTGTGAAAAAAAAAACTCTTTATAGAAAAACTATTCCATTCATTTGCTTGAATGGATTTGCTTCAAATTAACACAGTATCTGTACATAGATTTTTAATTCACACTGTAAATTTTGTAATCATCGGTTGAAGATAAAGTTGCTGCAGTTGGAAAAACCCGCAAAAACCCTTCAAAAGCGTCGTAAAAGCGCCAGTTTCAAGAAAGTTACTAAACATAAAACTATATCAAAACATAATTCACAGTTCGGCCTGGCGAGCACTAACGACAGTCATAGAAAATCGCCCAAAAAACCACAAAGCAAAAAGAAGCAAGTCCAGCCCCCGGCGCATACCTCTTGATGGAAGAACCGCGCGTTTGCCGGCTCGAAGCGCATGGCCACTGCCAGCGTGTTGAACACCAGGTGCAGTGCGTGCCAGACATGCGCGGAGGGCGTGGCCTCCCAGGGCGGCGGGGGCGTCGCCGACAGGCTGCCCTCCATCGACACCAGCACCGACATCAGGTACACGAAGCCGCCCACCTTGCGAAACGACGACCGCGTGCGGTGGCTCTCTCTCAAGCAACCAAGCACAGTCTGCCAACACGACAAACACAACAAACATAAACATCAGCCTGGTCAGATGCTTGCTGGCAGAGTGTCCTGCATCCTACAGCCTGGTGGGATGTTTGCTGGCAGAGTGTCCTGCATCCTACAGCCTGGTGGGATGTTTGCTGGCAGAGTGTCCTGCATCCTACAGCCTGGTGAGATGTTTGCTGGCAGAGTATCCTGCATCCTTCAGCCTGGTGAGATGTTTGCTGGCAGCGTGTCCTGCATCCTACAGCCTGGTGAGATGTTTGCTGGCAGAGTATCCTGCATCCTACAGCCTGGTGAGATGTTTGCTGGCAGAGTGTCCTGCATCCTACAGCCTGGTGGGATGTTTGCTGGCAGAGTGTCCTGCACCCTACAGCCTGGTGAGATGTTTGCTGGCAGAGTGTCCTGCATCCTACAGCCTGGTGAGATGTTAAATTAGGTGCAAGCTAGGTTGACGGCAGAGAAGAGCACCGACCTTGAGGATGTGTTCTTTGAGTGGGAGGGCGGCAGGGGGGGCCGAGTGCATTGTTCCGAGCAGCGTGGCCAGATCCTCCTCTCCGCCCGAACACAGGATCAGCTCGCGCACGATCGCTGCAACGGACAACGGACGACCGTTACTTCACTTGACACAAACATGACAAGCAACTAGCAGGTAGCCAGACTTTTCTCTCAATCTCATTTCATGACATGGCCCGAAACATTCAAACTTAACAACATAAAAATTACACGTCCGAAATTGCTTCAAAAACGTGGCAAATCTAAGTTCAGAGAAAACGAAGGTCCGCATAAATTTTCATCAGAATCGATTTCAGCGTTTGGCCTGTGGAGCGCAAACAAACACACAAAAAACACAAGAAAACAGACATTTTAGCTGTAGTGTAGCTGTAGCTGTACTGTAGTGTAATTAACACGCATCGCTTGTTTGCGCTCATCGATAACCGGCGGCCGGGTGTCGGCTACGTACCCAGCGCCTGCTGCCGCGAGTCGAGGAACGTGACCAGCGCCAGCGCGCACTTGGCGCCGCCGCACTCGCGGAACACGGCCGCGTTCCCGCCGCTGCCGCTCAGCAGCGCAGCCAGCGTCTCCGTCACCGCGCACGCCAGCCGTTCCGACGGCGCAGCCAGCTCGTACGCTGCCAACACGACAAGACAACGCTTGGAACAAGTACAACATTAACACGGAACGAAATAGTTCTCCCTAGAAATCCCTAGAAATCCAAAAAAAACCCTAGAAATCCCTTTTAAATCCAAAGAAATCCGTAGATATCCCTAGGATTCCATAGAACTCCCTATAAATTTTTAGAAAACAATAAAAAACCCCTAGTAATCCTTAGAAATCATTAAAAATCCCTTAAACTCACTATAAATCATAAATCACAATAAATCACAGAAACAGAAGCCAATATCCACCCAGTTCCGCAGAATCAGAAACTAGGGATTCCTTTGGTTAGTAAAACCGTAACCGGATAACCGTACACAATAAAAAAAACCACTGAACAGCAAAAGAAAGGGTGCGCCCTATACTACCTATAACTTACACAGACAGTGCAATGAAACAATCGGATCATTTTTCCCACGTCCGCGAGGTTTTCCTAAATGCGGCCATGATGACTCACTTGACTCTGGTTAAGATGAAGACAGTTGAGGGGCAGTTACTGAGTGTAGAGGGGGGGGGGGGGGATATGCAGCAGACGCTCCTGCTTGCTCCTGCCAGCCGCTTGGGTGGAGGAGAAGCCATGACTGCGCGGTACTCTACATGTAATTTTTTTTTTTTTTTTACTATCTGGATAGTTAAAATAGTATCTGGAGTGGATAGTGCCATAACTGTAACCAACCCGGTTACCCGGTAACTGCCGGCATCCCTATCCGAAACTGAACCAAGTTAACATCCAATTCAATTCCGCAGAATCAGAAATTGGGAACGTAATCGGACGGGGGTTCGGGTCTTCCGGGAAGAGAGCAGCACTCACGGTTTCCTTCGTCTTCTGCCGCCTGCTTCTCGTTGAGCAGCGCAGCGTATCGAGTCAGACACGTGACCAACACTTCCAAGATGCCAACCTCGCGGTACACCTCCTTGAAGACCACGTTGAACCTGACAACGACAAACAACGCATCGCAATTCTTAGCAAACAACGAACCGCGTTTCTTAGCAAACAACGCACCGCGTTTCTTAGCAAACAACGCACCGCGTTTCTTAGAAAATTCATGATTCATGCGGGCACCTATTCACACCTATTCCATTCAATCAAAATTCTATCAAAATGACGTAATGATACCCACGTGCTACAGTCAGGTAGAACAATTCGGGTTGTGATCTCCCTTTCTTCCTTGGTTATTTAGAAGAGCTAGTTAAATAGTTTTTTCTGAAAAGCTAATTGATATTTATTTTTATTTTTATTTCTTACTTAAGTGCACATTTTCATTAAAGTTTGCGTCTATGTGAACGGCTACTGCTATGTTGGCTGGTTGCTATGTGTATGCTGGTTGGTGGTTAAGGCTGTTAAGGCTGTTAAGGCTGTTTAAGGTGTTAAAGCTGTTCTAGCTGTTGAAGCTATTAAAGCTATTAAAGCTGTTAAAGCTGTTAAAGCTGTTGAATCTATGAAAGCTGTTAAAGCAATAGCTACCTGAGGATGGCCAGCAAGGCCTGAGTGCACAAGATGCTCGTGTCCACCGATTGCTCGGCCTTGAGCAGCAGCGACAGCGAGATGAGCTCCTTGCACGGCACGAAGTTGAGTCGGAAGACCACCGACTCGAGCAGCCGGAAGAACTTGACGCGGACCGCCACCGGCTTCGTGTGGATCCGCTCGGCAAACTGGGACAGCGTGTTCTGGCCTGCAGACCGAGGGGACGTTGGCGTTAACGCCGTTCTTTGCCGGTCATCTCGCGCTTGTCTCACAGGTGGCTGCTAGTTGTTGACAAGAACTCGGGCTTTGCAATCACTTGTGTACATCTCCTCGTATACGAGCGTCATGAATTCTATATTTTTTTAATGTGACGTCAGATACCTACTGGACATGCCACCAGTTTGTAAACAAACATAACCAGCTAATTTTACCAAGGATGATAGCCTGATAGGTCAATCACAACCTATAAATGGCTTTACCTGGTTTTACTTGGCTTCACCTGGTGGATATCTTGACGTCTTTTTTAGATTGATTGATTAATTATTGGTGCTTAACGACGCACTGTTTTGACAACTGGCCCTATGGCACTGGTCTAATGGCGATTAGTGATTAGTGATTAGTGATTAAGCATGCTGCAGATAATAAATGACGCCTTGGTCGTTGTGACTAATTTTAAAAACAACAATATCCGCCGAAGTTGCTGTCAAATTGCTGTCATGTCAGCTAGCTGGATACTTGAGATTTGGATACTTTTGGATGTAGCCTCAAATCTGGTTAAAAACAGTCGAGTCGGAATTTGTCAATTTCATTTTTTACTTAGGAATGGTTAGTTATAAGCGATTTTCAGGATTGAGTAATCCTTACGACTCATCACTTAATACCGTTCTTAATCCTTAAAACCGATTGTGAATGCCAAAAATGAAAACATATCTCCTTATAACCAATCGGAAATTGTGAATCGGGATATAAAGTGAAAAGCGGTAGCTACCTTCCAAGATGAAGTAGTTTGCGTTGTCCGAGTGATAGACGTTGGAGACGGCGTCCAGGATGGTGCAGCAGAGCGCCGACGAGCTCGACTTGAGGAACGCTGTCTGCAGAACGTTGAACGCGTGGATGTTCCTCACGCTGCCGCCTGCCCCAACCAACAAACGCTACGTTGGAATCTCTAACCGCACTTGTGGCCAGCGTTACGACGCGCTAGCTTTGCGGCGGTTTTATTTCAATCTTGTCGTTGTAAGCAATAGGTACACCTATTCCGTTCAATCAAGTATCAATCAAAATGACGTCATGATACCCACTCGCTACAGCCAGGTTAAGAAATCAGGCTCGTGATTTCCCTATCTTACTTTGTTATATAGCAGAGCTAATTAATATTTTTTTCCCAAATTGTTAGCAAGTCCAGTGGGTATATGACGTCAGTTTTCTCTGAGTCGAGTAGATATATTAAAGATTGGATGCACTCGCTTTGCTATTTGCGTTGGCCTGTAGAATGCAAAGAGACGGCAAGAAAACACGGGATTCTTTGCTGCGGTAAGCATAATAAAAGATTGGCTGAACTCGCTTTGCTGGCTGACCTTCCGGGATATTTTATCCGTGTACAAGAATAGTACTACTGACCGCTGGCCGAGGGCTGCGGCACCGTGAAGCCGGGCATGGAGAACAGCGAGCCGACGCTGCCGGGCCGGAGCTCCACGAACCCGCACGACGTCAACGCCGACACCATCAGCACGAGGTTCCTTGTCGCAGCGTCCGCGTCCCCTGCCCCGTCCGTCTCCAGCCTGGCAAACACGCGGTTTATTACGACACAAAAAAAAAATAAGGTTATGCGTTTTCATCATAACTTAAGACCCATTCACAACCAGCTTAGCAGTAGCCGTTCACGTAAGCGTAGACTTAATGAAAATGCGCACGTCCAAAACAACTGACGTAGCCGTAATAAATAAGCCAGACTGTTTACCTCTGAGCGCAATTTTTTCAGCTTGTTTCCATCGCTAATTACCTCAAAAGTAGACGAGGAGCCCGATCCTTGATCAGTGGAAGCCTCAAGAGAAAATATTAGTTTAGGCTAATCTGACAGCTGACTTGAAACAAAATTCCACAGCCACTTGACTTGACTAACCACCGAAATCCAGCAGGCTTTATCCACCGACGCCATTAGACCAGCGCGACAGGGCCAGTTGTCGAAACAGTGTGTCATTAAAATAGTCAAATCTTTAGCAACAAGTCTGCCAAGGAGACGTAACGCCAAAAAGTAACTCACTTGAGCAGGAAGTCTGCAAGGAAGACGTAGCCCTGGCAGGTGCGGAAGTCGTCCAACAAGGTGGACGCGACTTCGCTGGAGTCTTTCAGAACGCAGAACACAGCGACGAACATCTCGACGATCTCCAGCGCGGACAGGTCTTGCGCGCGCTGCATGTTCTCCACGCACATGCCGATGCAGCCCTTGTCTGGAAACAGGGCAACATTTGCAGCCAGGGGTGTCTATCAATTTCATTTCATCGATTGCAGCTTTGAAAGTGATTAATCGATGTCACTTTCAATAGTGAAAATATTAGGAAAATAAATTTCTTTTTTGGTAAAGAAAGATGGACTAATCTGTTACAGGCTCAACTCAATGTTAATTTCTACTTTATTTAATTAATTTCCAAGCTTAGAAGTTAGAACTAGAATTTCCGCTACTCACAAGTAAATAAATGCATTAGATTTACAATTCTAAAATTTAGATGGACTTCATGATAATAG
This sequence comes from Nemurella pictetii, assembly GCA_921293315.2. Classification (NCBI taxonomy): domain Eukaryota; kingdom Metazoa; phylum Arthropoda; class Insecta; order Plecoptera; family Nemouridae; genus Nemurella; species Nemurella pictetii. The sequence continues at coordinate 8,653,055 of OV121126.1, forward strand.
TTTGTAAATTCCAGACACTCAACATTCAAAGCTCCAAATTCAGGCTCGGATTGGAAAACGCCAAAGCGCAAAGCTCGGAACTCAAGCTCTGATTGGAGAACGCCACAGCACAAAGCTTGCAACCCTCCGAACTCGAGCTCTGATCGCAGAACGCCACAGGGCAACGCTCGTTACGGCACACGATGGATCGACTCGGCACTCACTGTGAATGTACCCGATGACAGCGCGACTGAGCCCGTGCCGTGACAGCGTGACGAGCACCTCGGCCGCCGACTTGCGCCACATCGCGTTGTGCGGCAGGCACGAACTGGTCACCGCCGAGAATACCAGGCCGAGGTCGTCCTTGCGAGCCAGCTCCTCTGCGGGAGACACCCGGCCGCACAACCGCACCAACACCTGCGCAATGACCGCGGCATCGATGTTAACGTGGCGGCGGCGGCTGCTTCTTTGCGCCGGGCCCGGCCATCGCAGGTAACGCAACGCAGGCTAGTTGCTTGCATTGACCTCCGATCAAACTTTACCGCAAATACTTGTCACTAGATTCTTAAAATTAGAAACAAAGTATCCAATCCAGAATTGTATGGATTCCAGGAATCAAACTGTAAATGAATATAGAAGGAAGTAAATCTAGTGCAATGTTATGCTGCAATCACACACCAACAACTTGGCTAGCTCCGATTATAACGGGGCTCCATGGAGATAGAAACAGGACTGTGAATAAATATATGAGGAATTGAATTTAGTGACGCTACGCTGCAATTACAGATCAACAACTCAGCCGAGTTGTTGGTGTGTGATTGCAGCCTCAATAATTTAAATACAATTTAAACACAAATAAATAAATTGTGATCAACGCTGCACCCAGCCGCCTGCCGACGTCGCGGGAACCTGGTCGTACCTGAACAAAGATCTTCTGCAGCAGAACGCGACGTTCCAGCGCTGAGAACTCGCTCTCCGCGGGCGCCGGTTCGGTGCCGGGTTCGGTGTCGGGCGCGGCGGGTGGCGGTGCCGGGTCCATTGGCGGAAGGTCGAAGAACAGGTAGAGGCACTTGACCAGCGTCGAGGGCACCGACACCTGCGTCATCACCTGAAACCACAGCAACAACACGGTCTTCAGACACCGGGCCAGCAGGCGGGATTCATGGGATGTGTCCTGCATCCTACAGCCTGGTGAGATGTTTGCTGGCAGAGTGTCCTGCATCCTACAGCCTGGTGAGATGTTTGCTGGCAGATTTTTCTGCATCCTACAGCCTGGTGAGATGTTTGCTGGTAGAGTTTTCTGCATTCTATAGCCTGGTGAGATGTTTGCTGGCCGAGTGTCCTGCATCCTACAGCCTGGTGAGATGTTTGCAGGCAGAGTTTCCTGCAGCCTACAGCCTGGTGAGATGTTTGCTGGCAGAGTGTCCTGCATCCTACAGCCTGGTGAGATGTTTGCTGGCGAAGTGCCCTGAATCCTACAGCCTGGTGAGATGTTTGACCGTAAAATCCTCGATACCATGGTTGAACTACCTGAACGAGTGTGGCATCGCCGGCGGCCAGCAGGTTGAGCGCTGACAGCAGCATCCAGCCGTTGCTGGCTTCCTCCGAGCTCTCGATCTCGAGGAACTCCACGATGGCGGTGGCGGCGGCGGCGGTGGATTGGTTGGACGCACGGCGTCGCATCTCCGTCACCATCAGCTTGGAGACCTGCGTGCAGAATGCAGCTACGTCCCGGAACTTCTCCTGCATGTCCGACGAAGGGCTCGAGCCGAAAACCTGCATAACAGCAAGCGTTGTTGTCAACTTCCATTCGTATATTGCAGGTAGTCGTTGGATTTCTCATGTCTCGTGTTTCTGAAAGCAAGCGTTGTTATTATATCCATTTATATATCATTTTATAGTACATTGGTACAAGATTTAGTCTTTGCATTCAGGTTAAAATTAATACTAACACCAAGCGTTGTCATTGATTGGTCGAGTGGAGATACGAGGTTAGCCACTGTCTCTCTTACTTTCTTAACTCTCATGTCTTTTCCTTATCTTACCATGTTTTTTTTTTCAGATAAAGTCTCAAGTCGCATTGGTTCTCAATATATTTCTGACGTTTCGCAAAGTTGTGCTGTCTGCTTTATTAACCAACAATAGCAAGCGTTGTTATTTACAAACATTTGTACATTGCAAGTGGTTGCTGAATTTAGGTTGGAAAGGTAGGTAATACTCTTCTATTATGGTGGGATTAAATTATTAATTAAATTATTAATTAATTATCGACAGGCTTTTTCACAGTTCACAGCAGTGAATGAAGCATTACCCTGGCAATTGTGAAAAAAATGCTCTACTGCTGATTGTAAGACAAAGGCAAGGAATCTAAGCTCATCTAGCTCCATAGCAAGATCAAAACCCAGCTCTACACGCCCGAGTTGAATTGAGACGAATAGAAACATTTGCAATCCTAAAGCACCGATCATAAAGCGCGTACAACTCTAAACTCAGACTGTGATTTGCAGAGTTTGCAGAGCTTCCAATACCAAACAGTTAACATAGGTACCTTAATGTTATTAATCAATAAACCACTTTAGCAACACTTTCACAATGTTTTAGCTACAGGAGATGAGGCTTATGCATCGAGCGTTGAGTGTTTTCTTTCAGTCAATCAGAGAAGTAAATGTAAGAGAAAAAACTATCTTGATAAGTGCGACTGAAAATTTACTTAAGTGCTACATGGAACTTGATATCCTGACAAGCCGAAATGCCGATATATTCATCGCAACACACCCACCAATTATTTCTTATTTTCCTCGGTGTTTTTCAGACTCACCTTGCAGAACAGCGGCAACATATTGTAAAGCTTGTCATCTCGATCTTTATCGCTGAGCGGACTCGCAGGGTGGCAATATTCAGAGAACAATTTCTTCAAATGCATCAGTCCAAGAGCATTATGTTGTGAATTGGAATTCGCATCTTCCGACGAAGGCGACACGGCCGTGCCACCTCCTCGGAATTTCCTCATGATGTTCATCTTGCAAGACGCCTCACTTTTCAACCCCCGGAAAATCCCTGCGAAATTTTCCATTAGAAACCATTTTCCGCACGCAACCACTTTCACCCATCAATGTGACAGATCTAATGTGTCTCGGACAGTCTGAATGCGATAGATGTGGAGTTACGTTGATTTCAAGCGACTTACCATGATTTCACTAGCGCTGCCTCACATATTGCTTACTCAGACGTTGTTTCGCTGCGACGTGCAGTAATATATTTCAATGATTTGTCAAAGTATCGATATTTTGTGGCTACACACACCCCTCTAGTCTAGCTGTCGCCATTTTAGACGTCACCCTCAACTCAACTCGTCTGCTCGAGTATCGAGTTGCTAGTTTCGCCGCTACGAGCGCTTTGCGGAAATTAGCTGCTGCTACCTAGTAGACAAAGATACGGTGAATTGGGGAATGTTAGATAATATTATAAGGGAGATGTCATGTTATTTATTTGTAATTATAACACAGTCTATTGGTCGTAATTCGTATTGGTGGTTGTTCCTTGGCAATTCGAACAGCAACTTCCAATAATTCCGTGCTGTCATGAGATGATCAATCAAGCTTCGTTGAACACCCAACTATAAGAGCCAAGAATTAAGAAGAAGGTATTTGTGCTACTAAATCAAACCCGTCTCAACCATTTCAACGCTCATCCACGACGCGATCAAATCAAGAAAATTCAAGAATATTCTCACCGTGATAAAAATTTAAGTGGTCAACTATTTAATCCGGTTCTTGAACATTCATTCCTATCCAAGTATAGTCAACGAATGGCAATTATTTTTATATTATCTCAATAAAGTAAGTAAGGCATAGCTAGTAGACATAAAAACACAGATAACAACATTTTTACACAACTTAACATATACTTTATTTGCTGTCGTCTAATAACGTCACGTATAATTCAGTGTAAGTACATTGCTGCAACATCGTGTTATTTATGTCAATTACTTCAAGGTTCAATTACTTTAATCGCTTCAAGCTTCCAGCTTTTGCAAAAGTGCACTCAAAAATCTCCAGCCCCTCGAATTGTAAGGACACGGCAAAAATCAAATCCATTCGACTAATCTAAAAAAAACTCTGTGCTAGCTACAAAAAGATAAATTAAAATTTCTTCTTCGGACATAATGTGTTGCTTTGTGATTATGACAAAAATTCTAAGTACAGGTGTAATGAAAATAAAATAAAAACTATAAATAAAACATTAAAATATTGTATCAGCTCACATTTTAACGCCGAGATTATAAATATCATAAAATCTAACAAATAAATAAACATTTCAATTGTAAATCAATGTCTTACCAATAACCGACCAGCAATCTTTGATAACAACAAAGAATTGTTCTTTCAATACTTACTAAGACTAAGGCTCTATCTTGACTGTAATTAAATCGACGTAATGAGAGTTAAATTAACTTGAACTTTTGACCTGCCCGTAAATCACGAAAACCTAGTGATTTTTTAAGAAAAATAGAACAAGTCAAAATAAATTATCTAAAAAGTAACTTGGCCGAAATTTTTCTTTCTCTTGCTTAAGTCAGGGTGTATTTAATTATTAGCACCATAATATCAGCTCAATCTCCACGGAGAGTTGCGATGGGATGGGATTTCAAGGAGTTTCCTAAGGTTGCTTCTCAGGATTTTCTTCCTGCTTTTGACTAGACATTCCTGGCGGGTTTCTGAGGCCGAGGGATACTAAAGATTTTCTACGGGATTTCTCGTGTTTTTCCCAGGATTTCAAACAGGATCTACTTGCTTGTTGTAAAAGTGACCGGACGGTAATAGTCGAGTCCTTGTCCCCAGCCTCGTGCTGCTGTATTGTAGTTGTTGAAGTTGCCAAAGCTCAGGCGGTTCGACTGCAGCGTTGCAGGCTGTGGTTTTTGCTGCTGCTGCTGTTGAAGCAACTGCTGTTGCTGTTGAAGCAGCTGCTGCTGTTGGTATTGTTGCTGCTGCTGCTGCTGCTGCTGCTGTTGCTGCTGCTGTTGCTGCTGCTGTTGCTGCTGCTGTTGCTGCTGCTGCTGCTGCTGCTGCTGCTGCTGCTGCTGTTGCTGCTGCTGCTGCTGTTGCTGGTATTGCTGTTGTTGCTGCTGTTGTTGTTGCTGTTGCTGGTATTGCTGTTGCTGTTGCTGTTTTTGTGGCTGTTGGTACAGTCTGGTGCAGTCTGTAAAATGAAGCAAAGCGTGAATGAAATTTGTCAGAAAAGTCAAGCTTGGTGGGAAAAATTTAAAATTCTTACAACTCCATGGAAGTTGGTGGGAGAGAAATTTAACCCGACAAAAGTCAATTAAAAATTTTTCTTATCTGACACATTATCTGAAGTAATGACAATGGAAAGAAAAAATAATCATAGAGGAAGAGCTGCATTAATACTAAAAAACAAGGAATTAAAAGAGGTGGAGGTTTTTAAATATTTGGGGAGTGAATTAAATAAGAAGGCTAAAATAGATGGAGAGGTGAAAGCAAGAGTGCGGAAATCAGAAATATTTTATCAATCAGTTAGAAAATTACTGTGGGAGAAAAAGTTCCCAGTAAAATGTAAATTAATCATGTACAACATGTACTTTATACCAATACTAACATATGCGGCAGTGACATGGGCGATGGGAGGAAATGAGGGAAGAATGGTGGAGGCAGCAGGAATGAAGTTCCTGAGAAGTGTAAACGGGGTGACAAAAATGGATAAAAAGAGAAGTAGCAAAATCAGAAAAGAATTAGGTGTGGAAAGATTAGGATTTAAGATGGGAAGAGAAAGACTACGTTGGTTTGGACATGTGAAAAGGATGGATGAGATAAGAATGCCCAAGAGAGAATTTGAAAAAACTGTAGTCGGAAGAAGAAAGGTGGGAAGACCGAGAAAGAAGTGGGGTGGTTTGATTAAAGAAGATTTAGAGGAGAGACAAAGGAATTGGAAGAAGGTAGAATTAGAGAAATTGTGGGAAGATAAAGAAGCATGGAAAGCGTTAGTGGAAATGGAAGAAGAAGAGAAGAGTGAAGAAGAGGAGGAAGAAACATCGACAGGCCTGGCCAGCCTGATGACTTTGAGAAGGCCTTAATTTGTGTTTTTTCTTTGTACAAAAAAAATCATTGACCCTAACGGACAAATAAATTGATTATTATTTATTATCTGACACAAGTAGGAAATTTAATCAATTTTTATTGTTCCGTTGTTGTGACCTTAAAGCTGGTGGCATTTATGTTCAACAAAATATTCGCCTGTCAAACACTCATAAGAAATAATATTATGCTTCCAGGAAAACTTGCAACACACGAATGTTAAAGTGTGTTGAATTTTTGATGCAAACGCATTTTAGTGTGTTAATTGGGTGGAGGGTGGGTAAAAACCACGTAACAGCTGTGAGTCAAGCTGTCCGCTCCGCACCCAGCGTGCTACGATCGTGCATTAACAGGGAAAAAAATATTCGCAAATTCAACAAGGTTAAAATCAACAGCACACGAAGACATCGGCACGAAAAAGTCCCCCCCCCCCCCCCCCCATCTGGCCAAGCAGGTAAGCAATATTAAGATTAATTTTATTTAATCGAAGCAGAAATAACGTCATTAGACCTTTGTCATTCAGAAAAAATGACGTCAGATACCCACTGGACGTCCTACTAAATTGCAAAAAAAAAATATTATCTCTGCTAAGTATCAAAGGCACATAGGGAAATCAGAACCCGAATTGCTCTACCTGGTTTTAGCGAGTGGGTATCATGACGTCAGTTTGATTTAATTTTGATTGAATGAAATGGGTGCATTGATAAATTCTTTTAAAATGTCTAAACGAAACCTTCTAACTGTCCCCAGTCAACTGTCCCCTACATGACTCATATTCAGTTCAACGAGCTGATCGACTCAAAAATGCAATAAAGGAGTCAATATTTATAGAATGGTCCAAGACATATCTCGCTAGGCTGTTAGGATATAGGAAAATTTTCGAAAAAATCGGCGACAGCGTAAGTGTCAAGCCTGTTTGACCTTGAAATAATTCAATTGACACTTTAGATAGAGCATTAGTGACAAACAAAACCGCCCTTAAATAACGTAATGTGACCTAAAGAGAGTTGTGTTAAGTTGTAACCAGATGGCCTTGGCCACGCTGACGATTATGTCCAGCTCAACAATAATATTTGTGCAAAGTTTCCTGCATCCTACAGCCTGGTGACATATTTGGTCCAAGTCCGAGGAAATTTTCCCTGAATTTGGCAGTCCTTGCAGAGACACACAAAAACAACTCAGCCGCGAAGTCAGCCCAAAATAGTGACCAAAAAAATCTGCAATGTGGATGGCGCAAAAATAACGTGTCCATTGCAGGCCTTGCCTGTTTGACATTCCACCTGTCGCTGAACGGAAGCGGACGTCGACGTCGACGTCGTCGATGACTCCAACATGGACGTCGAGGACCGGGACGCCGTCAGGAAGGCGGAGGATGAGGAAGTGACCTCTTCGACCGGAGCGAAGACACGGGATTGCACTTTGGTGGTCGCGTTGTAGTACAAACTGTTGTTCGTGTTGTCCGCGACCGGGACCGGGACCTGGCTCGAGCTGAGACTTCTGAAAACCTGTGACGGTGCCTCGTCCAGCACCTTGTACTTCATTGGCGGCCGCGTGTTCTGCTCGAACGAGCTCAGTATCGACTTAAAGGGCACCGTCTCGTACGACACGCCGCTCTGCATCTCGTTGAAGCGCTCCTCCTGCTGGTAGAGCTTCGAGTTCTGGATGTACTCCTCCTCGTACGCTCGCTGCTGCTGTAAATGCTGCACGGACTTCTGGCTGCTCTGCTGGCTGCTCTGCACAACGCTTTGGCTACTTTGCAGCTCGCTGCTTTGCTGGCTTTGCTCGTAGGTTTGCCGCACGCTTTGCTGGCTTTGCTCGTAGCTTTGCTGCACGCTCTGCTGGCTTTGCTGGTAACTTTGCAGCGAATTCTGCCCGAGGTTCGGCTGGCGTCCGTGCACCGGTTTGAGCTGCACGGCGCTGATGTCCACGTAGCCGTACAACGGCCGGGCGCCTACAACGCTCTCTGGCGCCTTGGTCGACAACTTCTGCTGCCGCGGCGGCTGCGTCTCCATGACGACCGGCGAGTTGTTGAACGACTTGCTGTACTCCTCCATCTGCGCGGTGAACTGCTTGAAGTCTTCCTTGATCTTCGCCTTGATCTGATCTTCGCTGGCACTCGACAGCGAGATCTGGTGGCCGGAAGCTACACTCTGTTCCGAGGTCGCCACCTGCTGGCTGCTGGACTCAACTGACAGCTCTTCGCGCGCCACCTGTTGGCTGGTTGCGACAACCAGATGCTCTTGCGTCGTCGCGACGCTGCTGACTTCTTGGTCCAGCAAGACGCTGTTGCGGTGGATCTCTTCCATTTTGTCGCTGAACTCGCGAATCTCCTTCGACTGAGACAAGATGCCGGCAACCTCCGCGTTCAGCTCGGCGCCCGACTCGGTCGTCGTCGTGACCTCCTTGACCTCTTCGCTCGCTTCGAGCTTGACCTCTTGCTGAACCTCGACCTCCGTCTGACTCACCTCCCTCGTTTCCCTAGCAACCTCCTGCGTCTGCTCGCCCACCAAGTCCCGGCCTTCTGTGTTAGTGTCAACTTCTCGTGCCGTGTTAATTTCCACCGTGTTAGGCTCAAGCGTGTTAGATGAGAGTGTCTCGGTCGGACAGGATTCGGAAGGGACCTCTGCTGGCAGTTGGACTTCAGGAAGGCTGTAGTCTTGTTGTGGTTCGGGTAGGGTGTCCTGCGGCTGGACTGGGATTGGTGGACTCTGTGTCGCTGTCTGGACAGGCGTGCACGACTCTGTTGGTTGCTGCTCTGTGATTGGTGTGCTTTGCGGACAGATAGGTTGGCTGAGATCGGGGATTGGTGCGGATTGTGTGGATGGCGGTTGCGGCTCGGGGATTGGCGGACACGAAGAAGCGATCTCGGCAGAAGCAAAGCTGTTGTTAGTCGTCAGCGCGAACCTGGCGGCGTCCATTCGCATCTCCTTAAAGCCTGCGAACACGCACCCAGGTATCAACGCACATTTGCATCCAACTGGCAGGTAAATAACGACTTGAAAGGAATTGATCATTGTGTCTGAACCTCCACGCAAATGAATTCAACATGTTTCCCGATTCCTGCCAAGCTAGGTGCCAAGCTGGTCGTGAATGCGCCTTGAGCCATTCCACATTTTAGAAGACAGAATCATGACAGTTAAAAATATGAGTAAAACGGAATCAAGCTTCTAGCATCAGGCTGTGCCCTGGCGAGGTCCAATCGATGATCCACGCGTCGGATCCGTCGGATCAGTTATACGAAGCGCGGATCGCCGATCGGACATCGCCCTGTGGACGTCGCCAGCTAAAAGTTCCTGGCGTTCAACTGGTGCTATTGGTTTATAGAAACACATGTCACGCAAACTTCGAACATAACCCCAAGCTCATTTTTCATAGCCGATTTGATCAACTTTTACAAATACCTACCTGAACACTTTAGCACACAAATATGCGAATTGCACCGCTAACTGTGTAGTCCTCATTGTTGATCGAAATTCTTACAACCCAAAAAAGCCTAAAGGCTGTAGAATACAAAAAATAAACTCTCAATGAAAATGGGAAACAGCGAGCTGGTGGCGAACCTGGCGCACAGAATGAAAGTTAAATACAAAGGTACTGCTTTATATGTCAACTATCATGTTGGCACTAGGTGGCTAGGTGGCACGCAATATGACGTAAGTAACGTTGTACCTAGATGTCTTAGATGTCTGTGCTGCTTTAATTCCTGACCAAGCCGCCTAGGTGGCGCTGATTACTCTGTCACCAGCTCGACGATGTTATTTCAGCAGAGTTTCCTGCATTGTAAAGCCTGGTGAGATATTATAGGTAAGCCCTACCCCACCCAACAGATAGCAACCACCGCGACTCACCCGACTTGTGCGACTGCGCCAGCTGCTGCACGTTCCACCCCCGCGGCGCCTTGGCCTTGTAGAGAAACTCTTGCTCCTCCCTCAGCCGCCTCGCTTGCTCCTCCTGCGAGAAGCCATTGGTCGACTGACCCGTGCGGCCACCAATCACAGAGCTCGACTCGTAGCTGCTCGCTTCGCTCTGGTAACTCTCGTAGCTCTGATAGCTCGACTGCGATTGCGCAGGCGCCGAAGCCCCGCCCTGGGGCGGAGCGTACTGCTTTGTGGTTGACGTTGTCGTTGCCAGGTACGTCTGCGGCTGCGCGGTCGGCTGTGCAGTCGGCTGCGCGATGGGCTGATAAGCCGGCTGTGCATACAGCTGGCTCGTGGTGAACGGCTGTGGTTGCTGTGGTTGCGGTTGTGGTTGTGGTTGCGGGGGAGGGGCGTTCTGCGACGCTTGGCGGGCTTGCAGGATGGCGGCCATTGCGTCGGGCGTCGGCACGACCTTGTAGCCGCGGGGAGGGGTGATTTCTTGGAAGGCCGTGTCGACCGAGCCGGTCTCGAGCGCTGCCTCCCACGGCGACTTGATCATGCGCAAGCGCGGCTGGGTGAAGCGCTCCTGGTGGCACAGATCGTTGAATTAGATTTGGCAAGTCTAGGATTTCTATGTCGGTATGAATAGCAAAAATACTCGATAGTGCGTTTCTATTGTGAAAAAGCGTACTGTCGAGGTTTTTTGAAAGCTGCTTTTTGGAGCTTATTTAAATAGTACAAACGTAATGTTGTAGTGTGTTGAAATGTGTTGTAATGCGTATTTAAATGTTGTAAAAAATGGCTTGATTTTGTGTTGAAAATTATTTTTTCCATTTTCCATTTTCCATTTTCCACAAGTTTAAAAAAATGTTGTTTAGGGTTTTTCAGTCATAATATTTTTAGTTATGAGTTTAAAGATTATGTTTACGCCTTTGAAATTCTTGGAAAGTGATGGAAAGTGATGGAAAGTGATGGAAAGTGATGGAAAGTGATGGAAAGTGATGGAAAGTGATGGAAAGTGATGGCAAATGTTGGCAAATGCTGAAAAGCATCGGAAAAGCGTTGGAAAATGAGACACGTCCGCTGGCCAGCCACCTGTATCTCGTTGAGTTTCTGCGTGTGCTCGGCCCGCTTAGTAGCGTCTTGCAAGTACGACGGCAGGGGCGCTGCGCTCGCCGCTCCCTGCTGCTGTTGCTGGTGTGACGTCACTGATGACGTCATTGACTTGATCTCGCTCGACGATGACGTCACGGTCGTCTGTTTGATCGTGTTCTCGTCGACCACCCACTTTTCCGAGCGCTTCCGACGTTTCGCGAACAGCTCGGCACCTGATTGGTCGAGTGGAGACATGAGATTAGCCGCTGTATCTGTGTCTTATCCTGACCTTAGTTTTCTGAAAAACTTTTTTAATAACTGGGTGTTGAATGCTTATTCCCAAAACTCAAACTTTTCCCGACGTTTCGGCAAGCGATATGCTGCCTGCTTTATCAAGGGTCTAAGCTTGAGTGCCAAATTAAATACAATAGCATTTAATACCATACACCCATAAAATGCTCAATACCTGCAAGGCACAGGACGAGATAGTCAGATGTTACCATGGCAACCGTTGGCTGCCATCACCAACAACTGAATCTAGTCTCATCCTATGTCTTGCAGCCACATGGCAGTGGATCACCATGTGGCTTTGACCGACTATATATAAGTCGAGCATTTCGGCAGGAAGAACATTGCTTGGAGAGCAATCATAGGGTTAGGAACTTGGGAGGGAGATACGTAACAGGGAATAGGGAAATAGGGCTAGGAAGGAACCTATGGATATTGGCGGAGACGAATGTGTCTGGAACCGCGTACTATGTAAAGAATGGATTGAATAAACTAACTTGTATATTATAACCATAACCCAAAAGGTCTTCTGCAATCATATGTGAAGTGGTATTCCTATATTCTCGCTACATACCAATACCCACAAAATTGCATTCAATACCTAGTGAAATCGTTTTTTTTTTTAACTAATCTGACAAGATAAGGAATTTAAAGTGATTAGAAAGAAATAACCTTCCAATGCACTCAATACTATAGTAACCCTATTCGATTCATTTATAATTCAACTCAGACACTCTTATGTGGGGGAGCTGAAGAAAACCATATGGAATAATGCCATATCGGCCATTCGGTTCCACCGGAATAAAGCCATAAGTCATATGGCGTCAATCCAGTGGATTAATCTCATATTGTATGTGATGGATTTGTTTCTGTGGTAGCTGCACTGTACTAACGCCATCCGAGCATATGGTGTTATCTAGTGGATTTTTCCAATATTAAAGTATGGCTTTATTCCGGTATATAACAAAAATTAAAAGATGTGCATTCACCGAAGCTACCCATCAGTGCGCAGTTCGACTCCCGCCGAATTTCCCAACGCCCGCACTTTCAAATTTCCCGCAATTCCCATAAGAGCTCGTGTTAATTTAATTCTTAAATCCTTATTATATTTATATAATATAAAATATATTTATTTATAGTATAATATATTTATATTTATATATTTATATATTAAATATATTTTAACCCATTAAGTGCCAGGGTCCTATTTATAGGGCAGTTCAAAAACGTTTTTTTTAATGCCATTCAGATATTTTTTGTTGTGATATTATTTTATTTTTTTGTCGACAGTACTTGGCCAATCTGAAAAATTATTATTTAAATCCTTTATATCTCTTTCAATTTCAATTTCTAAGGAAAAAGTATTCAGCTACAAGAGAAGCGTATTGATAAGGGCTATCCACTGATATGCACTTTTATACTTTTTCGCTATTACAACGTACAAAAAAAGGCAAAAAATAAAATTTAATTTTTAATTTTATCATTTTCCGAATGATTTTCTTCGAATTCTAAGGGAATCTGCCAAATCACTATACAGATGCACCCATATAAATTTCAGCTCAATCAGATAATTTACTTTTCGAGTTATAACAGATTTTGTGGGTTTTATTTATTTTTGGGCAAATTTTCCGAAAGAATTTTCCGAAAAATTAATTTTAATTTAACACACCTATTTTGTATCTCCAGTTAAAATTTCCTTCAATTCTGTTTCTTGGTTTAGAAGAAGTTTTCGTAAAATCGAGATAATCGTCAGGACATACGTTAAAAGATGGGGAATAACCTAGGCATGTCTAACGTTCGGTAACTTAATCCTTTTTTTCTTAAATAATTTCTTTCTGATGATGGATTTGAATGAAATTGCAAAACCGGACAACTGTCATGGTCTGTTATCTATGTTAGAAATTTGAAACAAATATAACTTTAATTAATTTTTTTATTACGATTTTAGGTTTTTTGGTACTTTGAAATCGTTACAACTTTTGAAAATTCAATTTATAAAGAAGCAGTTACTTTATATAAAAGATGCAAATTCACCGGGGCTATCCATAAATATATATTTTGATACCCCGCAAATGTCCCCCCGTACGAACTTTGCAATTTTTCGGTACTCCCGTAAGCCACCAAGCCGAAATTTCAACAAAAACACTTAATCTCGAATAACTTTCTTAATTTAAATTTATAAGAAATATACAAATCAACATTAGAGATGCGTATCTACCAAGGCTATCCATAAATATTCGGTTCGACTCCCGCCGAATGTCCCCACGCCCGCACTTTACCATTCCCCGGTGACTCCCATAAGAGCCAATGTTAAATTACTAATATGCCACAGTTGCCACAAAGTTATACTATCCGAAGGTAACCACCGCAGAAGTACTATCACTTAGTCCCATAAGAGACAATGTTATTTGAAATTGTAAAAGTTGATTCTACAACTACTGCTTGTACAACTACTAATGCTATAACACTTCTAATGAAATTCCTAAATATCTTAAATTAACGCTTTTAAAGAAAAAAAATCTTACAACTCTCTAAATTTTCAAAAATATATTTCCTAGAACACATGCATACAAAGCAAACAGACTGACCTTTGCCCTTGGGTGCGTTCAGGTCACGCACGAGGTCAAAGCAGAGGTCGGGACTGAGCGGCGCCGCATCGATGTTGTAGCCCTTCCTCAGAAGACTGGACAGGTCTTGGACCTCTCCTCGGGGGTTCATCACCAGCTTCAGCAGCGGCTTCTCCTCCCCGCCGCCCCCGCCGCCACCGCCGCCGTTCTCGCCAAGATGGCCACCGTTGGCGTCGGCAGGCGGCGCGTCGCCTTCGCCACCCCCACCTTCAGCTGTTTGCACACACCAGGGTGCAGTTGTCAGTATTTTTTAGGGGAGAATATTGTGGAAAAACACAGAGGTGGCCAACAATCGTAGCAATGCTAGCAACAGTAGTGAAACCAGTGTTTGCTGGCATTATGCAAGGCATATGGTGATGCCAACAATCGTAGCAGCGTGGCAACGCTAGCAACAGCAGTGAAACCTGTGTTTGCTGGCATTAGGCAAGGCATATGGTGATGCCAACAATAGTAGCAGCGTAGCAACGCTAGCAACAGCATTGACACCGGTGTTTGCTGGCATTAGGCAAGGCACATAGTATAATGCCAACATCGTAGCAGCGTAGCAACACTAGCTACAGCAGTGACACCGGTGTTTGCTGGCATTAGGCAAGGCACATAGTATAATGCCAACATCGTAGCAGCGTAGCAACACTAGCAACAGCAGTAACACTGGTGTTTGCTGGCATTAGGCAAGGCACATAGTATAATGCCAACAATCGTATCAGCGTAGCAACACTAGCAACAGAAGTGACATCGGTGTTTGCTGGCATTAGGCAAGGCACATATTAATGCCAACAATCGTAGTAGCGAAGCAATGCTAAAGCAACAGCAGTGACACCCGTGTTTGCTGGCACTAGGCAAATGCTTGGTTATTTCATTAATTACTTTCATTTAATGTCAATTAATAGGTGATAAAAGTTAACCGGCTCTTTGAGACGTTGCGAGCGTGTGAATGGTTTAACGATCGCTTTGATCCTTAAACCAAGTTACGATATTAATTGTGTGTGCAGATGAGAGATGTTTCTCGATTTGAAATTCCGCGTGTCAACATTCCGTTTCTGGCTGTGGGCCAGACATTTTACCAGCTTATCTTACCGCCGGGAATCTGCAGACAGCCCTCTCCCTGCATCCTTTGCATTTCACAGAGTACTCGTGCGAATATTATCAAGTCAGACACTTCGTTGAGAGAATGCTTGTGGTGAGACTAGTTTTAAATTTGCATTCAAAATACTTTTCAGATTTTAATGCTCCTTTGGATTTAGGTAAATAGAAAAATTATTTCATGCTTTATACGCAAACCGTGGCTAAATGTTGGTAAGGCTTACGTTAAGATTTGCTAACAGAAAATGTTTAGCTTCTGATGCGGGAACCATTGCTTTTTTAGCTATCAGTGCTTACGTCAGGTTTGTGAAATTCCTGTCATTGCTGATGAGAATTTGTCGCATCAACATCAATTGACTCTTCGGAAAATGCGAAGTGCAGTGTTTGAATTGCGTGACCTCTTTTTTTGAATTATTTCACGAGACGTTTAACTGGAGAAATAACTAAGAAATGACTTCCTGTATTCTTTCAGTGACTCCTCAGTGACAACTTTTTACCCTTTTTAACTTTTGGAACAACTGGCAAGGAATTCGAAGATCTAAAACAACTTTAAGCTTTTGACGATTCACATGTCCAAACTCTTTTTTTAACGAATGGCAAAAAGCAAGTCTTGGGGAGAACTGTTTACAGAAGCGATTTGGAAATCCATTGTTTCTGAGCGGGGTGACACTTCCCGATAAAATATCACTGTGTACAAAATATATTTTTCACCTCAATACATTTTTATCACTAGTAAAAAAATATTACGAGGTAAATGATTTTCGTATAATTTGCTACCAATTTCCGTGCCTGTCACTCAAATTGCTTCTACGCCTCATCTGCCAAAACCTCGTCAACAAACCCCCAACGTCCAACGTCCAACCCCGTATTTCTGCCCACCTGCGTTGTGCCGGGGTTTCGAGGGTCGGTAGGTTGGCGCCCCGGGCGGGGGTTGTGCCCCGATGCACGGAACCCATCCCACCCTGGTCGACATCTTCTGTCTCACACGCTGCGTGGGTTCACTCTTCCAGCACTCAAGCACACGACACGTTCATAAAGATGATGTTTGCTGTCCACAGTGGTCGCTTTATAGATTTTTTTGCTAAGGGTTGCGACGGACTGGCGATGCACACGACCCCGGCTGGCAATCCGCCGGATCGGAGCTCTGAACGCTAAGCAGCGTGTCTTCGATGATGTCCTCGATGATGTCTGGACACCAACGTCGGTGAGTCTAATCAGAGTCCGTCACATCGCATCACGTTGCTTTGGGCGACGCTGGTCGCTGCCATAGAAACGGTTGCAGCGGCGGCGGTGGTTGTTGCTCGACTGGCTGTCCGGGGCCGGACCCCGTTGCCGGGCGACGAGCCGGGAATTGCCGGGAAAACCCAGACGCTGGGCAAAGTGCCCGAGTCTCTCAGACGCAAGCATCACGGTTTGGCATGTTAGAAACACCGGTGAAGTTTAGCAACATCGCGCTGAGTTGGGTGTTGGATGGGTGACCATCGTGCACATGATCGGTTCTGTTCGGGAGAGAGGTTGGATGGTTTGAAGTTAGTATGACAACTTCACTCGCCTTGCTTGTCAACCTCTTGACAGCACGGATTAGCGGAGGAATCCTGTTGTTCGAGTTGTACCGTCCTTCGGAAGGGACGTAAAGCCGGCGGTCCTCTCGGTGCTTTTCGACAGGAGTAGGCTACGTGCCGGCACCGGGTTTCCCCTCCTCCCTTCTAGCCATAGGTTCGGTTCATCAACACCCTCATCACCACCCTTTCATTCACCGACGCCATTAGACTAGTCCCATGGGGCCAATTGAAAACAGTTCGTCGTTAAACACCAATAATCTTAGCTGCAAGCTGCAAGCTGCAAGCTGCAAGCTCGCTTCGTGCCACGCGAAAGGTTAAGCTCTTACGCTCCCGGAAAACTGGGCGGAAACTCGACGTTAAAATCGCGGAGACAAGTTACTGATGAGTGCATTGAGCGAAGCGTGTACCCGAGGGTTTATTGGCCTTCAGATTTTCATTTTCTTGGATTAGGCAAATTTTTAAAGTTTTTTAGTGTTCACGCTCTTCTACAGACCAAAGGCCTGAGACGATTTTGATCAAAATTCATGGAAACATTTGTAATCACTAGAACTTGGTTTGACATGTTTATTTTTTAATTTAGTCAAGAATTTTTTTCTTGTAAATTAGTTTTTCAGTAATATTGTGTCAGTTTATCAAATTAGCCAAATGTTTGACCCTTGCGGACTTACTGGTCGTGTAAAATTTAGACTTATGCAAGTCTAGAAATTTTCTTGGAAAGTACAAATATATGACAGTTTTTTGCTGTAATTTCCACTAAAATAATTTCTGTTTAACCGATTTTGACGAAACTCACAGTTTTTAGAATAATTAATTTAAAGTTTGCATGAAAACATATTTTTTTATGCAACTTAATTCTCAATATATTTGAATGAGCAACATTAAATATAACGCGCATCCACAACACAATAAAAACTAGCTTTTGTCAAGCACCAGAGAAACTAAAATCAGTCCGGCGAATGCTTAACTCCATGTTAAAGCCAGGGCCAGCAAGGAAGCAAATCACAGCACTGTCTTCAATCCTTGTTGCTGTACGTTGAGCAATGTGCGATACACCGAGCTGTTGTATCGCCTCGCCTCGCGCTGCCAACAACTCGAGCAGAACGCCCCGATTTCTGCCAACCGCGCCAATTATTTCGCGTCTATTCGCGAGCTCGACATTCTCGCCGATCCTGCGCGTTGATTAATCGTCGTTCGACGTCGGCGATTTTGTTTCGTCCGATTAAACCTCGCGGGAAAAACGCCGTTGTGTCGGATGCTGTTTGATCACTGCTGCTGCTGCTGCTGCTGCTGCTGCTGCTATAGCGTCTAGACAGCGACAGAAACTGGGGCTTGAAGACGCTTGAAACTGAGTGGAAAATCTTCAAGATTCCATAGTTTGTGCCAGAATTGATTTAGTGCGAGGAAAACTGTAATAAAATTAAAAACATCTCTACGTACTTGCTAAGTATTTGCATTTTAAGCATTTTTCTATTTTTTTTTCTTAGTAAAACAATATTTCTGACACAACCTGTTGTACTTCCAAGATTGTTTAATCAGCAGATTTCAAAAAGCACTCATCCTCAACGCGATTAAAATAAGCGGTCACAAATCTCAAATGATCACCAATTTTAGCAAACAAGGTTTGCTTTTTGCACGCAAACACGTCTGTTGGCTACGAAATGTTGGTGAAACAGACGTGAAGCGAGCCTTTCAGGATCACAGAAGTGTGATTATAGACCCTAGATCCTAGGGTCTAGGATGATCCTGTCAAGTGTCACCCATGCTAGGGTCTAGGATCACACTTTCTAGGGTCAAAAAGCACCATAGCCACGGCCTGCACCATGCCTGCTAGGGTCTATGAACGCCATGACCACGGTCACCCTTGCTAGGGTCTAGCGTTTGAGTGCACTCACCCTGGTGCACCCACTTGACGGAGCGCTTCTTCCGGTTCACGTACATCGACTGGCCCTTGCTCTGCTCGTTGCTGACGTCACACAGCGAGTGAGAGATGCGTCGAGCCAGCGCCACCTGGTCCTCCATCGTCGGATGCAGAGACGGAGAGAAGAACGACGAGGATGCGTACATCTTGCCTGGTGAGACACGGTGAGACACGGTGAGACACGGTGAGACACGTTGAGACACGGTGAGACACGGTGAGACACGGTGAGACACGGTGAGACACGGTGAGACACGGTGAGACACGGTGAGACACGGTGAGACACGGTGAGACACGGTGAGACACGGTGAGACACGGTGAGACACGTTGAGACACGGTGAGACACGGTGAGACACGGTGAGACACGGTGAGACACGGTGAGACACGGTGAGACACGGTGAGACACGGTGAGACACGGTGAGAGACGGTGAGGCATGAAGGATAGGTTCAAGCAAATATCTCACCAGGCTGCAGGATGCAGGAAACTCTGGTTGGTGAGATTTTCCTGGCAGTGTTTTTTGCCTGGTGAGATGTTTGCTGGCAGAGTGTCCTGCATCCTGCAGCCTGGTGAGATGTTTGCTGGCAGAGTGTCCTGCATCCTACAACCTGGTGAGATGTTTGCTGGCAGAGTTTCCTGCATCCTGCAGCCTGGTGAGATGTTTGCTGGCAGAGTGTCCTGCATCCTACAGCCTGGTGAGATGTTTGCTGGCAGAGTGTCATGCATCCTACAGCCTGGTGAGATGTTTGCTGGCAGAGTGTCCTGCATCCTACAGCCTGGTGAGATGTTTGCTGGCAGAGTGTCCTGCATCCTACAGCCTGGTGAGATGTTTGCTGGCAGAGTGTCCTGCATCCTACAGCCTGGTGAGATGTTTGCTGGCAGAGTGTCCTGCATCCTACAGCCTGGTGAGATTTTCCTGACAGTGTTACCTGCATCCTACAGCTTGGTGCGATGTTTGCTGGCAGAGTGTCCTGCATCCTACACTCTGGTGAGATGTTTGCAGGCAGAGTGTCCTGCATCCTACAGCCTGGTTGGCAGTGTGTCCTGCATCCGACAGCCTGGTGAGATGTTTGTTGGCAGAGTGTCCTGCATCCTACAGCCTGGTGAGATGTTTGCTGGCAGAGTGTCCTGCATCCTACAGCCTGGTGAGATATTTTCTGGCAGAGTGTCCTGCATCCTACAGTCTGGTGAGATGTTTGCTGGCAGAGTGTCAAGCATCCTACAGCCTGGTGAGATGTTATTTGGCAGAGTGCCCTGCATCCTACAGCCTGGTGAGATGTTTGCTGGCAGAGTGTCCTGCATCCTACAGCCTGGTGAGATATTTTCTGGCAGAGTGTCCTGCATCCTACAGTCTGGTGAGATGTTTGCTGGCAGAGTGTCAAGCATCCTACAGCCTGGTGAGATGTTATTTGGCAGAGTGCCCTGCATCCTACAGCCTGGTGAGATGTTTGCTGGCAGAGTGTCCTGCATCCTACAGCCTGGTGAGATATTTTCTGGCAGAGTGTCCTGCATCCTACAGTCTGGTGAGATGTTTGCTGGCAGAGTGTCAAGCATCCTACAGCCTGGTGAGATGTTATTTGGCAGAGTGCCCTGCATCCTACAGCCTGGTGAGATGTTTGCTTGCAGAGCAAGTTAGGTTAGCAGCGTAAGGCCAGGCTAGGATGTTAGGGGTGCAACTCACGGCTGCGTGCGGTGGGGGTGAGCTCTCCGGAGTCCGATGCGGGGGTGAAAAGTCTCTCAAGGTCGATGGGTCGCTGCGATCCGAGGCCATCGCTCTGCAGCCGCGTGCTCTCCTCCTGAAGCAACAAGTGACCAGCAAGTGTTACTTTCGAAGCAACAACTAACAACCGAGTGTTTCTTCTGAAATAGCTAGTTTTACTCCATTATAACAAAGATTGCCAAGTCTGTCACCTTGACCTATCGTCAAGGGACACGCTACAGGAGGTTTTTCTTCTGATACAGCTACAGTTCTTCCTAAATAAACTTCACGTGACTTATTCCTTCTGAAATATCATCAAGTGACAGCTTTATATTGAAATTATATTATTTATGACGGTTAATTTTTATGATTGTGAAATAATTTTGTTGGTTATAACTCCTGAAACAATGTTAAGGTTTTTCTGCGATAATGTCAGTTGTTTTGTCGTTAATGAGAAGCCTTGCTTTGAAAGATTCGCTTCAAACAGCTTCTCCTTTACAAGTATTTGTTTAACCTGGTTATCTGAATTAATTTACTAGTGTATACAAATCACTCTTTTCCAGACGTGTAACCCTTAACAAGACGATTGTGTACCACTTTAATTTAAAACGACATTTTTATGTTGCTTTTTTCAAATGTTTCTCCAGTTTTTCTTGACAGAATCGATTCTGTCTCGCTCTGCTTAACCTTGAAGAAAGTAGAATCAACTTCAGGCAAAGAACGCTCATCCTCAACCCTACGTCATCCATCCAACAAGTGACAGTTCACTGGCGATATGACGTCATGAAGCTCTAGACAATGACGTCACATTACCTCTTCCTCTTGAATGTCATGAAGCCTCTTAACTTCGTCCGCCCAAACCACGTTCCTCGGCGTTTTCTTCATGACCCGCACCCGAGCAAAGCCGAACACCCCCGAACCTGTCCGAACCACGCTGCACTAGCGACTGACTAGCCAAGCTACCCGGCGAAATGTTGCCGACATGGAAACACCCGATCGTTCGCATGATTAGCGTGGGCGAGCGGCTGTCTACTGGACGCGGCGGAGAGAGACGCCCGATCGTTGTGCTGGTTAACATCGGCGATCGGACGTCCGCGCGGGTGGAAATAGAAGGCGGACATGTGTTGAGTTATCGGGAGATTGACGGCGACGTAAACTCAAGTTAAGAAAGCCCGGCTTTGATTGGAGCTCGTCTCGGCGAGGTTTATTACCGGGCTGCGTCAATGAAACGGACTCCCCTGCTGATATTTGCCAATGTTTACTTCACGATCATGGCTGCTTCATGCAAATGTCATCTGTTTTCATTTACAACCAGTTTTTGGCTGCATCAACAAAGTTTTATTTGAAATTTTTATTATTTGCTTGGTTTTTAATGATGTTGTCTTGTTTTCAACTTTTCGGTTGGTTTGATGATAAAATGTTTCTCATTTCTGTCTCTCTGTCAGGAACTGCTTCTAAACGCTACGAGAAGTATCAGAACTGCACGCAAACAATGTTGGGCAAACACTTGAACATACTAATTTGTTTGTTGTATGTTGCAAGTATGTTGAAATACTTAAACATTATTTAATGAAAAAAAACCTACAGGTAAATGAAGAATACTTCAACAATTTCTTGTGCGATTCTTCTCAGTTAAATCTTGTCTAGAGATGTTAAGAGCAGCAGGATGCAGGACACTCTGCAGAAATAGCATTGTTGAGCTGGCGACACAATCGTCAGCGCTGCCTAGGCGGCGAGGGTAGGAATTATAGCAGCACAGCCATCTAGGTACAACCCAACACAACGATTCTTACGTCATCTCACGTAATATTGAGGGGGCTTTTCTTCACGGAATTCTGGAGGAAGATATAAAATGACGTCATAACTGCACAACTTCACCCCGCAACTTCAAATGCAACTTCACGCTGGTACGCCAGGCTCGCCTCCAGCGATTTGTCGCCCGATTATGCCGAAAGTATCCTGAATAATTCTGCAGCCTGGTGAGATGTTTGCTTGAAACGTAACTCAAACGAATCTTTTTCCAGTTTTGTTGCTTTTACCAAAACATGAGATTCTTGAAAAAAGAACAATTAGTGTGCTTTAGTGTTCCATGTTTTGCTTGGTTAGCTGGTGGATTTCAGAGAAACAATTTAATTGGAATTCTGAATGGGAAAATATTTAACATTAACCTCTAAGTTGCTTAGCATTTAATATCACAGTTTTCAACTTGTAGCTTGAAGCTTGTATCTTGTAGCTTTGAAGGCTTCTAGATCAAGTAACCCTGGACTTGTGATGAGCAAAACACAGATGCCGCTGCAACTGACCTAATTTTTCTACATTATTTAAATGTTTATTTTCCGCGTTTTATCCGAATCTAATTCCGGCGACCCGAGTTCATCGTTCGGATGCTTCGCCTTAGCGTCTGGTTCTCACATGTAGCATCCAGCAAGCAGTGATCTTATGCTGATGCATCCTGCATCCAGCAAGCAGTGATCTCTTGCATCCTGCATCCAGCATCCAGCAAGCAGTGATCTTATGCATCCTGCATCCAGCAAGCAGTGATCACTTGCATCCTGCATCCAGCATCCAGCAAGCAGTGATCTCATGCATCCTGCATCCAGCATCCAGCAAGCAGTGATCTCATGCATCCAGCATTCAGCATCCAACATCCGACGTCGCAGAGTTGACAACACAACAGAGTGGGCAACATGAGACATCGATCATCTCACCAGGCTGTAGAATCTAGGAAAATCTCGACAAATTCGGACTTTGCCATTTGTATCGCAGTCTCAAAATGCAAGCAACATGCAACGTTAATAATTTACAAGTTCGCTGCATCGATTTGGAAGCAGGCGCGTTAGTTGAACCACGTTCATTTAATTTGCCAATGCATCTGTTAAATCTGTTGACTTTGAAGCTCCCAACGTTTTGCCAAATCCAGCTCAACTTGATATCTTGTATCTTTGCCAACAGACTTCACTTGCGAACAACTTGAAAGCTAAAAGAACATTCTGGTTTGAATTTACAACAGAGCCAGCCAACGATAAGCATTGTGAAACACAGAAGGATGCAGTCTAGGCTGCACTCTCATGGGTTGATGTGAGATTCTTTATCTCGGCAACCGTGAGTTGGAGGTAAAATCACACAATACAGGCGTGTAGCGGATGAAAAGTTTGGTATTTGAAGTGAATTTCAGCCTCCCAGCGTGCTAATGGCAACAGAAGGATAGCGGCCGTGGCTGGATTTGGGTTTTGATGCGAGATTCTGCATCTCCGACGGGGCTGAAACTCATCTCGAAGGTAAAGGTTGTCCAGGGAAGACGATGATGATAAGACATTGAGGTCAGAATGTAATTGTACATTTTACACATGGTGTTTTTCGAGCGAATTCAACAAATGAATGTTAAATCTTGTACTTCTTCATAGCACTGTAGTATTTCGAGTGTTTAAGAGCCAGCTAAAGGCAGCTTAAAAGCCTAAAATGCAGAGGTCCACGTAATTACTTTTCCTGCCCCCTAAATTGATCCCAATATTTTTGAAAAAAAATCAGTGTGTAGAGGAAGAGTACTCCGACCCGCCTAGTAAATTTTAATTGAGATCGGATGGAAAATAAAACAACCAGAGAAGAAAGAAAAGTGGTGTTTTCGTTTAAAAAACACCCACAAAAAGTCCCAAATTCAAGATTTATTTGTGAACAAAGTAAACGTCCGATCGACACGAGCCTTTACATCGCGTGTTAGAAATTTTTTCAACTATCCACTGATTTTTTTTCATAAATATAGGGAACATTTTAGGGGGCAGGAAAAGTAACCACGTGGACCTCTGCACTACCAAAAATTTCCGTGTGAGAAAGCTAATCTTTCACGGATTAGACCCGATGGAAATAATCTTCCAGTTTTACTGCCTCGTTATCAGTATGAGAAATAAAAACACTCGTGGAGATTATACTTGCACAACCCGACACCGAGTTCAATAGAAAGTTAATAAAAAAGGATATCGATACAAATCCGTGTTTCATACTGTTTTATCGATACGACTGGATTCGTCTCTGTTTGCAGATCAAAAGCAATGTTGAAATGAAAAAATCCGACGAAAATTACCGATTAATATGCATCATTCCTTCACCCACTGCTCTGTAAACCTAGTTGGGTGGGTCTCACTCAACTTTACTACTCAACTTTACTCAATCTATCAGTGCTCTAAAACTGAAACTTGTGTTACGCACGTTTGTATTGATCTTAGAAGGAAATCCGATAATAATGAAAATCGATATATTGGGTGTCCGATATTTTTCATTGCTTGCTTGGGTCTAACAAATATAGTTATTTTGTATTATTGTGTAATTTTCGGAATTGCATGATTGTCATGTCGGAAGAGAAGAGATTCTAGGAAGTCGGCACTCGGCATGCTGACGCTAGTTAGCGATAAAATTTAGTCGGCGTAAGATATGGCCGATGACGGCTCGTTCCGTGGAGACAGAGTGTTTTTATAGATCAAAAAGTATATTTTATTCACTAAACAAAGCAATGTTGCTTAAACTAACCACATGGTTTGGCATGTTGGAAACACCGGTTCTCGTGAGATCACCGAAGGTAAGCAACATCGCGCTGAGCCAGGTGTTTGATGGGTGACCATCATGCACATGATCAGATCTGTTCGGGAGAGAGGTTGGAGGGTTTGAAGTTAGTACAACAACTTTACTCGCCTTGCTTATCAACCTCTCGACAGCACGGATTAGTGGAGGAATTCTGTTGTTCGAGTTGTACCGTCCTTCGGAAGGGACGTAAAGCCGGTGGTCCCCTTGGTTCTTTTCGACAGGAGTAGGCTACGTGCCGGCACCGGGTTTCCCCTCCTCCCTTCTAGGCTAGGTTAGGTTCATCATCACCCTCATCATCACCATTTCATTCACCGACGCCATTAGACCAGTGCCAAAGGGCCAGTTGTCAAAACAGTGCGTCGTTAAGCACCAATAATCAATCAATCATTAAACTAACCACCATCGTTTGTATTCAATTCAATTTCAATTTCAATTTCATCTTCATTTTATTCTGCATCACAAGCATGCATACAGGGTAGAAAAAAAATGAAAATAGCAGAAGCCCGCGTAACACTCATAACTAATTGAACAGTTCATACAGCACAGACATGCGAACCCGTTAGTCTTTGTGCTATTTTGTTATATACACTACGAAGTGGTTCACATTCGAACGTGTTGAAAGGAACGAGGACTTCTGGCGTGAGAAGATGGAAGCGCGCCTTTGTTGGTGAGTGAGAAAAAATATATGCTCGATCTCTGCTGGGAGTGACTATTGGTAGACGCTGATGAATCTATAATTTTTGTTTGTTCTAGGTTTTATAACAAGTGCCTAGTCATTGAAATTTGCAACCCGCAGTACAGTAAACGAATGTTGAAGACAGACATCCGAGATCCGCGATGCGTTGTTGAAGCCCGTGCTGCGGCTCAAAACGCCAAAGACATGAAAGCCGCCGCGAAATTGCAGAGGAAAAGTGCGAAGGCGCAAACAGCCAACAAATAAATCGGCAACGGAGTGTTTCCGATCCATGGCTCCATGCAATCGATGTATATTAATTGAAACTAATATGTAGTACGTATTCAAAAATATGATTATTATTTCGTTACTTTGTTCGGAATCAGATAAGTTTCAAAATGACACTTTTGTGGCGTTAAAATGTTCGTCTGCGTTCAAGCATTGTGAAACGACGCATCGATGACTGCATACTAAAGTCTAGTTATGCTCTTTGGGCAGACTTTTTTGAAGCAACAACCATGTTATTTCTTAGTGTTCGTCACAAGAATGTGATTTCAACCATGGTGGAAAAAATTAATTTTCATAATGTTATGGGTAAAAATCACGCCAGAAGATCGAATAAAAAAATGTGTTCCATGTACTGTCCATCAAAAACACGATGGTATCAATAAAATTAATCGCAAACAAATACTGATTGATTTGTATTCTCGGCATCTACTACTCAATGAAAGTTTGCTTGCGGAATGCTGTTCAGCAATGTTTACAACAAACTCGACACAGGATTAGAGCGGCTTATAACGTGACGTACTACCAATTCTTTGCCGTGATTGAAAATGTGCTGCAGTAAAGCCAATAAGTGCACTAGAACTTTGATTCAAAGTATCATACAATCTGCTGACAAATATTAATCCAGCCGTGTCATTTAAATCACGAAAATCGAGAAAAAGCAGATTTTTTTCATTTTGATGATTAATCTTGGTTATGCAAGAGTCGCGGATAAGTGCCAGCGTTTATAATCCGTGGCTTCTTATGATTACTGCCACAGATTATTAAGTTTTTCGTTATCGTATCGGGTTACAAGCTATGTAGACTCTTAAGAATGAGGTATACAAGATTAAGGATACAAATATTATGAGAACCTTCTTTCGCTTAACCCTGTCCCTTCCGAAGGACGTCGTGGGCTCGTCCATAGTTTTGTGGGAAGCTGCTTCCACGGGGAGTTGTCAGGGGTAACATGCATCCAAGTCACCGGGGAGAGAGAGAGTATTGTTGAAACAATTTTTTTTTTTTTTGAGTACGAGAGCCGATCCAGACAAGATGTGTTTTCGTGTTTTGATACTTCCATTTCCGAAGTCGATTCGGACGAGCTATAATAATATGTCGAGCATCACTCATAATGAAAATGAAAACTCAATAAACGTGTTATGTATAAAACGAAGTTGTGTTTATCCATCGACTCAACAATTCTAACAATGTAAAACAGCGTGAGAGTTGTTAAATGACGGAAGCCAAAGCGGCCATTTCCACGCGGAAAGCGTCTGCGTTGGCGTCGCTCCAGACGCGCGTCTGACAAATGAGTACATTGTTTGCCTGGGGCGAAGCAACAAGCGATAAGATCGGTTGGCTGGCCGCCCGATTTCCTTGCAACAGCTAGTTGTGAAGGCGTCGTAGCACTGGCTGTGTGACGTTGCTTTTCAGTAGCTTCTAGCGCTGCCTAGCGAGAAAACAACGGACTAACGCTGAACATCCCACCAGGCTGTGGAATGCAGGAAACTGTCGGTGAAATCAGACGGTCAAAGCGCTGGTGGCGATTGGCGAACCTGGCGTACCGGGGTGAAGTTAAAGTAAACAAGTGCAGTTATCATCAGTAAAAGATACTCAAGCCTTTGTCGTCGTGTGCCTTTCAAAATTGTAACTAAAGTTATCTTTTATCTTCAATAATTGATGAGTGATAAAATATATTTTTAAATCAATGTTTAAAATTAAATGAAAGAAATCTACATTGATTATTATAATCAATGATTATATTGATTTAGATTATAGATTATATGATGATTATAATTTATTTTATCTAGGTGAGTCACAACCTAGGAGGATAAAAATCCACCTGGTCGTCCTTTGTACTTTTATCGTCTATGCTAAAACCTCATTTTCCAATCAGTTTCGCCGAAATATTAAATTGTTTGGCTGTTTGAATGATAAACGAGATCTGGAAAAAATAAAATCATTCGTAAAAACTAATTTAAAACAAATGTTTTACATGGAATATGCTGAAAACATAACAGGGGCCAAGCTAAGAGTCAAGGAAGACATTCTGTAAGCATCATGCGAATCTGTCGCGTCGCCGGCTCGCAAAGCGCGAAGACAGCACGGACGTCGTCGACCCTCGGACGTCTCACCTGCAGCGACACGTGCCACAACTTTTGGCTGAGCGTCGTCAAGAACTCGCGCTTCTTCGGGTCTTTCCGGTCAGACGGCTTGAAGCCTCGCTTGCTCTCGATCACGCAGCTGGCGCTGGCACTGCGTCGCACCGCGTTGCCAGCGTTGCCAGCGTTGCCAGCGCTGCCAGCGCTGCCGAGGAACGTCGTCCTGGGCAGCTGAACAGCGCTTCGGCTCTGACTGAGCTGCATTTTTATTGAGAGGCCGATCCGGTGGCTGTTAGAGACAAACTCTGTTGCTTGATGCTTGCTGCTTGCTGCTTGCTGCTTGCTGCTGCTGCTGCTGCTGCTGCTGCTTGCTGCTGCCGCTGCTTGCTGCTGCTGCTGTTGCTGCTGTTTCTGCTGCTGCTGCTGCTGCTGCTGCTGCTGCTGCTGCTGCTGCTGCTGCTGCTGCTGCTGCTTGATGCTAGCTACAAGCAAGCTCTAGTTTTTCCATAAGAAGTCAACTTGATTCGTTTCAAGGCTCACAAATTGATGCTTCACCTCTTGATTATTCCGGTGAGAGCAACAGAGAGCTGGCTATGTTTTAAGAGCTTCTTTAAAGAGCGGAGCACCAATCGAATCGAATTGCTCGCTGCTGTGCGTCGTGTGTTTCGCTTCACATCGGCGATGTCCGTGAGAGAGAAAAACAACAGCCCTGTCCCGTGTTTTCGGCAATAAAAGCTGCAGCGCAAACAAAATAAACACGCGTCCCTGTGATTGACTGTCCACGGCGGCCACGTGTCGACCGATTAACAGCCTGTCAAGCCGTCGCGGTCCCGGCTCGCTGGAGAAGCAGTCCGCAAATAGCCCACCCCTCGGGGGGCTCACATGCAAGTCACACGCAGGTCACACGTAGGTCACGCACAGGTCACACACTGTCTTCTTCACGCACGGACCGGGGTTCGTTGTCGGCGGTATCGGGTTCGAGTCTCGGTGCGACACACGGCCTGCTGGACGCTGGTCGCGTAGCGGCGACGCGCGCAGCGGTCGGCGACGGAAATAGCGCCGCCACCGCTGCCGCCGCCGCCGCCGCCGCGACGTTATTTTAGCACTGGGCCGACGTGGTTACGTTCGACGTTGGGTTAAAAATACGGCGTCGCCTTGAAACCCGATCGCACGGCGCACAGCATAGCGATGTCCGCTTGCGTGGTTCACCCGTAATCTCGGGCACAGCCACGCTAGTTAAGCAACAGCGCGTCGGGTCTGAGGTTGGATGGGTGACCGCTGCAACAGCTTCACTCGGCTTGCTTGTCAATCTCTCGACAGCACGTATCGGTGGAGGAATCTTGTTGTTCTGTGTCTTCTGGGAGGTTGCAGGGTTTCAAGCCGGTGCAACAGCTTCATCTCGCCTTGCTTGTCAACCTCTCGACAGCACGGATCGGTGGAGGAATCCTGCTTTTCGAGTCGTTCTGTGTCTGCTGGGAGGTTGCAGGGTTTCAAGCCGGTGCAACAGCTTCATCTCGCCTTGCTTGTCAACCTCTCGACAGCACGGATCGGTGGAGGAATCCTGCTTTTCGAGTCGTTCTGTGTCTGCTGGGAGGTTGCAGGGTTTCAAGCCGGTGCAACTGCTTCACTCGGCTTGCTTGTCAATCTCTCGACAGCACGTATCGGTGGAGGAATCTTGTTGTTCTGTGTCTTCTGGGAGGTTGCAGGGTTTCAAGCCGGTGCAACTGCTTCACTCGGCTTGCTTGTCAACCTCTCGACAGCACGGATCGGTGGAGGAATCTTGTTGTTCTGTGTCTTCTGGGAGGTTGCAGGGTTTCAAGCCGGTGCAACTGCTTCACTCGGCTTGCTTGTCAACCTCTCGACAGCACGGATCGGTGGAGGAATCTTTTTGTTCAAGCTTATAGCGTCCTCGAAAGGAAATGGTTGTTATTTTGTACAATTTCTGTTGGCCACAGCTGGTGGCAGCAGTCATCACAAGAATAATTTATAGCTACATATAATTGGCAATTAATCTTTTTGTCCATTGGGCCCATCTAGAAAAGGAAGCGCCAGTTTCCTTTCAGTCTGTCAGCTTAAAATTAAACTCTGATTCAAATTATTCTTAACTATTATATCATCGAACAATATGGCGATTGTTCTGTTATTCGGTCGCCATGCCAACTGTGTTGTTTCAAGCTGGCAGTGATTTGAACGGGTCCGTGTTTTCATGCTATCCCAGCAGGTTTCCATGTCTGTTCGCGTCTTCCAGGCCAAGCAACTCCACTTATGTTGATCAAATTTCAAAACCTCTTTTCTATTATTCATTCGTTTTTCACTCTCGCGGTATAAAAATTTAAAATATATCTACTTAAACTTGCACATATTATGCTAAGCCCATAATATGTGACCGTGTGTACACATTTCACATTTCATCGTTTTTTGAAGTTTTTGCGCACTAAATTATAAATGAAGTTTTTCGCAATTAATTATATCTGACACAACATGTTTAACCCTGAATATTAACAGTTTGTTTGATAATCATTGAATATTATGTTATCGTTATATAAACAATCATCAATTTTCCTAACAAGTCAATTAGAACCTCGTGACACGAATGCTTGTCATGCAAGGCATAGCATAATAATTAGCACCAGGCTTCGTTAGCAACAACAGTTCATTCTCCAGCCGCTGGCAGCGCTGACAGATCATAACTCATGGCCTGACAGCTTCGCGCCTGATCAACGTAATGAAACAAATGACTGCTTCACGAGCATCAGACTATTTCTGTATGAAGTTGATTGCTTCAGCCACATCCAAGATCAAGCGAAAATGATATAGCTTGGCGAGATTGAACTTTATTAAAACCATAAGTTTAGCAACATCGCGCTGAGTCAGGTGTCGGAAGGGTGACCATCATGCACATGATCAGTTCTGTTCGGTAGAGAGGACAGGAAAAGGACTATGCATGAACATAGAAGACGGTGAATCTAGTGACGCTATGCTGCAATCACACACCAACAACTCGGCTAACCCCGAGTATAACGTTGGATAAGCTATAAATTAACGACATGTTAACAGATTGTGAACAAGGTGTGAACCTACCTGTGGCTCGAGAGGACCGTCATCTTCACCGACGTCCTTCAATCCGGAGCGCAGGACTTGGTTGAGCTCGTTGGCGATCTGCAAACACACCGGTCCAGTCAGCATCTCAAGCAGAACATCTCGAACCTGATAACTCCCAACGATCTTCTGCCATCTTCTGCCAGATTCTCAGAAGACACTAAATTTCCCATAGAAAATGGGAAATGCATAATTCAAATCGGGTTAGCGGGTAACAGACACAAGCTTTTTCCTTTCGCTGAAATGCAAGTCTCAGCCGAAAGTTTTCAACAGCCGATTAATTCTGGTTCCATTTAAAGCAAACATTGTGTTTGCTCTTAGCCAAAAGTCTGCAATTACACTTATTCCCAAATAAATAAATTAAATTGTCCGAGATTTTTCTGAAAAATATTGCAGCTGATACATTAGCCAATGGCATCGCGCCATTTCGGTGCTAACTAAAACACAAAGTCAAATCTAGTAAGTTAGTAACCTGCAGCATCTGAAGCAACTAAAATCGGTCAAAAAGATCAGCTCAGGTCTATTTACTGGTTTCTGATTATTTCAGATTTCACATCATAAGCCAGATAGCAGGCATCATAAAGCTGTGCAAATCGCCAGGGAAAGTTAAAGTTTGGGAACTTTCGCATTAAAACACACAGAGCTTTTCTGAACCTTCGTTGCTAAGATTAGGAAGGACTCAAGTCTTATGATTGTAGTTGACATGCAGTGATGTTTACCTGGAGCGATTGGTAGAGGTGCATCATATTGCACTTTTCCGGCAGAGACAGTGGCCTCGGTTTCGATCGACCACAGGGACACAGGGAGCCTAAAGCATGCTGAGGACACATACAAGTGTAACACTGTGTTTTCTGCATCCTACAGCCTGGTGAGATGTTTGCTGGCAGAGTGTCCTGCATCCTACAGCCTGATAAGATGATTTTTGGTAGAGTGTCCCTGTCCTGCATCCCACAGCCTAGTGAGATGTTTGCTGGCAGAGTTTCCTGCATCCTACAGCCAGGTGAGATGATTTTTGGCAGTGTCCTGCACCCTACCGGGTGAGATGTTTGCTTGCAGAGTTTCCTGCATTATATAGCTTGGTGAGTTGTTTGCTGGCAGAGTATCCTGCATCCTACATCTTGGTGTATGTTTACTGGCAGAGTTTCCTGCATCCTACAGCCTGGTGAGATGTTTGCTGGCAGAGTGTCCTGCATCCTACATCCTGGTGAATGTTTGCTGGCAGAGTTTCCTGCACCGTACAGCCAGGTGAGATATTTGCTTGCAGAGTGTCCTGCATCCTACAGCCTGATGAGATGTTTACTGGCAGAGTTTCCTGCACCGTACAGCCAGGTGAGATATTTGCTGGCAGAGTGTCCTGCATCCTACATCCTGGTGAATGTTTACTGGCAGAGTTTCCTGCACCGTACAGCCAGGTGAGATATTTGCTTGCAGAGTGTCCTGCATCCTACAGCCTGGTGAGATGTTTACTGGCAGAGTTTCCTGCATCCTACAGCCTGGTGAGATGTTTACTGGCAGAGTTTCCTGCATCCTACAGCCTGGTGAGATGTTTACTGGCAGAGTTTCCTGCATCCTACAGCCATGGTGAGATGTTTGCTGGCAGAGTTTCCTGCACCGTACAGCCAGGTGATATATTTGCTTGCAGAGCTTCCTGCATCCTACATGATGTTGTTCCCAGATATCAAAACAGCCTTCTACAATCGGTCGGATCGGATCGGATTGTCAATTGGACCTCGTCTTGTGGAAGGGCATGTCAGACAACGATTTATGATACTTGATGACTCACTTAGCGGCTTGTGTCTTATGTTAATAATCATGTCTCTCAGAATCCGATGAAGTCGTTACACCATTCAAGATTTGATGAAATGGTCAGAAATTCTTTAGAAAATTCACTTGAATGACATCTGTGTATTGACTCTGCTTATTTTACCAAGGAAGACAGGGAAATCACAAGCCAACTGGCTTTTCTTAGCGGGTGTCTGACCGCGTCACGTTGCTTGAATGGAATCGGTGTCGTAAAATGTTCTAATGTTAAACCTGGGGGTTGTTTGGGTATAACAAGACAAAGAATATAATAGACACACACACGGTTAACAACGATAACCACAAGCTAGACACGCTGTCGCTATTTGATCGTCCTCGATCGTTTTTCCTCGGGAATCCTGGTATGTATACATACCAGGATGCATGTATACATACCAGGATTACCCCATCCCTATAGGGATGACCATTGAGTAAGGGATGACCATGGAGTAAGGGGTGGTCTCACCTGCCGCTGTCCTTCGAACGTGTCGCTGGTCGAAGTCTGTCTGTCCACCATCTTGTTTCTCAGCTCGAAGCTCGTCTGCAAAGATCGACGGGTTAAGCAACATCGCGCCGCGTAGTGAGCGGGGTGGATGACCGAAAAAACTCACTCCTCTTTGATATTCTTATCAATGAGGAGTGAGTTTTGTCAGGCTTCCTGAACCCGAATTGTAATCATGTCTTGGACGAGCATTATTAGAATGATGCTGATAAAACCATCTTCAAAGTTCAAGACGTTGTGGCACAGGCAGGATTGATTTTGTTAACAAATAATTAATTAATTAAGAAGTATTTGTGTTTTTTTGTTTCAACAAATATGGAAAGGTAATTTAGAATAAATTAAATGATTCGGTCTCTAGAGTGAGAAACGCTAAAAGAAAAAAGAAAAAAAATTGCCTCAAACTAATATAAAACAAAAATGTCAAATGGAATCTAAATATTTTACATTATCTTTAGGCAAAAAAAGAGTCTGAAAAATTTGATAAAAATCATTTGAGAAGGCCTACTACGACTTATCAGGATTTCTAACTTTATCTTTGTTAGTTATCTTTAGGGCCGGTATTACAACTTTTGTCAACTCTGGGTTAAGCATCTAACCCCTAGAAACAAATGAATTCCATTGCATCCCATTGGCCGTTGCCATAACAAATAACTTAACTCCCACTTTAACCTGGAGTTGGCAAAATTGTAAAATCGGGTCTAAATGTATTATCTTCAGCGGTAATTAGTTGCTCAAAAAGATGAGTCGGCTGGTACTCACTTCCGACTCGCGGCGCACGAGGTCCGAGGAGATCAAATCGTCCTCGATCTCCGAGATGATCTCCTTGAGCGTGTTCTTTATGCCCTCCTGCCCGATCTCCTGCCCGAGGGAGGGCAGGGAGGGCAGGGAGGGCGGAGGCTGCGCGAGTAGGGCCTGATCGCCGCTCTGTGACCGCTGCTCGGAGCTCGAAGATTGCTGCAAAGAAGTCATGGACAGACCGGTCTTGTATTAGGGTCAACACCGGTTCTCGAGAGATCACCGAAGTTAGCAACATCGCGCCGAGTAAGGTGATGGATGGGTGACCATCATGCACATGATCAGTTCTGTTCAGGAAAGAGGGTGGTGGGTTTGAAGTTAGTACAACAGCTTCGCTCGCCCTGCTTATCAATCCCTCGTCAGCACGGATTAGTGGAGGAATCCTGTTGTTCGAGTTGTACCGTCCTTCGGAAGGGACGTACAGCCGGTGGTCCCCTCGGTGCTTTTCGACAGGAGTAGGCTACGTGCCAGCACCGGGTTTCCCTTCCTCCCTCCTTGGCTAGGTTAGGTTCATCATCACACTTTCATTCACCGACGCCATAAGACCAGTGCCATAGGGCCAGTTGTCAAAACAGTGCGTCGTTAAACACCAGTAAAATATCGTCAGGGTCGACTTCACAACACCTTAAATCTTCGAAGATTTGGAATTCGGAATTCGAATTCCGCAGTCTTCGACACCTCGCCCAATAACGCAGATTAACAAATCCGTACGAATTCTTATGCAACAACTCAAAGTATTTTGACACCGGAATTGTTGCCAAATCACTGTTGAACTGCACGTTATGAAGTAATTAAGAATTGGTTTAATATTTCAAGTTATTTAAACTTATATCTCTAAATTACCAGAGAAGAAGAGCAACATCTTATCATTGTTAAATCGTTCTATAATTAAATGTATGCATCACAATGGCAGTTTATAGTAATCAATCGCAAGTCTGCCGACTTTTCTTAGCGTGTGACGGCATCCTACTCTGGATGGCATCAGGCTGAGGAGGTTCAAGACGAAGGGCCGGGACGGGAGACCAACCTGCTCGACAACGTTGCCGTCTTGCTCCTTGACAAACAGCTCCTGCTTCTGCTCGACGCTCACGCTGGCTACCTTCACTTCCGGTTCGACGACGGATTGGACGTCCTCGGCGACGTCGGCGACGGGGTTGCCGTTGGCGTCCTGTCGAGTCACCGCCACCTGGCGTCGGAAATCAGCACTAGCACCTTGGGGCTGTGGCCATTTTGAAATGCCCATTGAAGTATATTTATTCAACTCTATCGCTTACTACCCGGTGCTTCCTCTATCGCTTACTACCCGGTGCTTCCGGCTATATTTTTCGACTCCTTTAACTCTCATTGTTCTGAATTAATTTATTTTGAAGTCGGTAATTTTATCTATGAAGGTTTTTTTATAAATCATTTCTGGAACTGGTCCTGTGATCTTTAATGTGAAAACTCCACTGAACGAAAGTTTATCATTTTCCGCAAGCTTTTATAAATGCAATGGTTTCTTGCATTATTCTATTTGAAATACTCGACGTTTTTGCTTCTTCAGATTCTAAAAATTATTTTTGCCGCAGCTTCAAAGTCTTAAACAGCGTTGGAGTAAAAGAAACAGTTGGAAAAGTGAGCTGCCAGACTCGAAAATTTGAAATAGGGTTGGTTCATATTTTTGCTTCGCTGTTCATTAACATTTTCGAGAGAAATAATAAAAACTGAAAAATTTCTAAGCTGAAGCTTTGTGAACTTAAAGCGTACTCGACTAAAGCGAGCTATTGGTGACGTCACGAGTTACCTGGATTTTCGACAAGGCTGCGCCTGATGACGTCACTTGATCCGAAGAGCGAAGAATGATTTTGAGACATTAATATTTCTTGCACTTTACATTTTTATAACAAGGTCTCGATTTATTTTCCTACCATGTACAAGCCTATCAGATTTTATTCCTTGTAACTTTTTTAACTTCTTATTTTTTAACTCCTGCACAATTTCAACTGAAGCAGATTAATTTAATATTTTTCGCTGGGGGGTTCGGCCCCCTTGCTCTTGGGTTTATTTATGTAAGACTTTATTAAATATTATTTACCTATACTTAAGACCTGTCTCCTGTAATTAATATATATCTCTATATTTTTGTGCAGCAGGTTTACAGGATGCCGTTCTTTGGTTGGAAACAAGGTGGGTTAGTTTGTGCTTCAACATGTTTGTCTCTTTTCATTATTTTACTTTAATTTTTTATACTTTTTCTGTATTTAGATAAATTTATTACTTGGTCTTTATAGAACTGGTAATTAAATTTCTAGAAACTAACATTTTGAAGCTTGAATAAAATCAGTATTTTTTTGAGTAACAAATTTGTATTTATTTTTCAACAACTTTGCATAAAATGGAACATCACGACATCACTTGAGACGCCAACATTGCTGCATCTCAAGAGTTTGGGAAAATCTGCGTTCTATGTCTTTTTCGTTTAAGAAGCAAGGAAAAGCAAAACAACAAATTGTTAACACTCCGATGTTGTCTTAGCGAAATGGTTCCTATAAACTCGAAACATTTCGTCAGTAAAATTTCATTACCAGTTCTATTCGTTCGCTTGAAAAAATCTTACTTGCTTCCAGAATGAAGAGACCGTGATTCACGATCTTTCAATCAATGGACAAAATATCTTGTCTTGTAAAAAAATCTTATCACATTTCAAATACAATAAAAAATGTCTGTCTTTTGTAGCTACAGTTAATCTTTTTGTCTTTCATCGTATTTTAACAAACAAACATAAAAAAGCTAAAACTAGAACGCACCCGAATCCAATGATTGATTGGTTTGAATTACATCCATAACCCAGAAAAATCGGCATATTTTCAATTCAAACGAAGCTTGGGGAAAAATGCATTCGCCATACCCACGTCAGATTGTGTTTCTGACACCGAAACAAAGAAAACCAAAAGAAAACATCAAATTTTAAAACAAAACACGTCGCGTGGGCTGGTGCAAAATGGCCGACATAGAACAAAATGGCCGAAATAGAACCAAAAGGCCGTGTCTGTCAACACGATGTCCGATCGACAATTCGCGCATCGGATCCGACGGATGGAGGGGTCAGAATCCGTTACAATCTCCAAAAAACTATTAACTGGGTTATTTAATTCTAAGATCCTAACCTTCCGCACGTTTCACACAGCCATGCAGCCTGCTTCTCAAGGGTCTAAAATCAAGGCCCAGATAGAATTCAAATCGCATAAAAAATGAACTCAAGAACCCCAAATATCTGGCAATTGTTTGGTATGGCTTAAGATAATATGTTGATATATTGTTTGGTATGACCTATGATATGTTGATACTATATTCTTTGGTATGGCTTATGATATGTTGATATATTAATAGGTAGGCTAACGATATGTTTATATGGTGTTAGGTATGATAATTGTCACTAAATCAAGGGGTTTTGAGGAGTGATAGTTGACTTTTGAGTTTCTTTTGTTTGAGTTTAGACCATTAATATACGAAGACTTTGCGAAAACTTCGGGTAAAGCTAAGGTTGACAGCTTGGCATCAAAAACCCAGCTAAAAACATACATTTATATTGGAAAAAACACGGGTTTGAAAGACGAGATTCGTGTGCACGCATCTTCGGTCGGACGGCAAGCCAACAAGATGTCCGCCCCGCGACAAGATGTCGTCGTCCTAGAACTCGAGCCGCTTTACCTCGACGCCGCTGAGCAGCGAAGAGGACGTCGAGACGGACTTCTGCGAGACGACCGACGACGAGGACACGGACGAGACGGACGAGACGAGCCGCGAGGACGACGTCGAAGACGACGACGACTGCACGAGCTTCGACGACTCCTCCGATTCCATGCTGCTCATCTTCTTCACGACGCGCGCGTTGCCCACT
The DNA here is from genome assembly GCA_921293315.2 of Nemurella pictetii. Lineage (NCBI taxonomy): Eukaryota > Metazoa > Arthropoda > Insecta > Plecoptera > Nemouridae > Nemurella > Nemurella pictetii. Next base: position 8,690,940 of record OV121126.1, read on the forward strand.
TGCTCGACCGACTGCAACAGGAAGGGGGGCGTTTAGCGGGCAGCGTTCACATGTGGACTTGCTGTGACAATCACCCGCTCTCTTGTTCTCTTTCTCGTAGCCCATAGGTTGAATAAAAATATTATCACCGTAAATCACGCTCTGCTTAAAATATTAAGCTTCAATTTTTGTCCTGAAGAGGCCAGGTGGTGGCCTGGCCAAACATTGTATTTTAAAAATAAAGTTTATCTCTCTTATTCACTAAGGCTGATTCACCAGCCACAGAATGATCAATGAATGGTTGTAGTTATCGAAGATTTACTCTATGCCCCAATTGTATTAAATCAAAAAGGGAGAAAATAAAACCCCAAAACACCTATTCCATTCAAATAATTTTTTTCCAAAATGGCGTCATGATACCCACTCGCAAAAGCGAGGTATTGATAAATTTGGGTCATGATTTCCCTTTCTTCCTTTGTAATTTAGCAGCGCTAATTTTTTTTTTTTTTTTTTAATCATTTTATTTCCTTAATCCATTAATAGCAACGGGTAGAAAATTGCACATGGGCACACGGATATCTCGGTGAATTCTTGCCAAGAACCCACCATCCAAAAAAAAAAATATATATATTTAATTAACTCTCTCTATCTCCATCTTCCCTGGCTTCTTCTTCTCCGCCATCTTCCTCCCCGTCATCTTCTTCCCTTCGTTCGATCAACTCTTTCCACTTTTCTTTAACTCTTTCCACTTTTTACTTTTCTTTTTCCACTTTTAGCAGCGCTAATAAATATTTTTTTCCAAACCGCTAGTACGTCCGGTGGGTATCTGACGTCAATTGTCTCTGAGTGGAATAGGTGTCTTGAAGACAAGCTGGCAATTGAGGAAGAGGAAGTCTACCTGCGAGGAGGAAGACTCCGACGAGGCCGACTGCTCGCGAATGTTGATTCCTCCTGAGGCTGGCGTGAGCTCCATCCTGGCTTCACTCTGTCGACGCTTCTGCTCGCGATGGACGCCCTCCGCTGGTTCAACACTGTTCTGCAAAACACAACACGCGGCACTCAGTTTCAAGCTCGTATTGTGGGAGGACGCAGTTTGTAGCTAGCAGCTAGGTAGCTAGCAGCAGCAGCAGCAGCAGCAGCAGCAGCAGCAGCAGCAGCAGCAGCAGCAGCAGCAGCAGCAGCAGCAGCAGCAGCAGCTAAACAAATTTAACTTGAAAGCTGCAGTAAAAAACGTACTAACAAGGATTTATTGCCACTTAAAAAAATATCGATAACGTCGAGAATTTGTCGAATACACCTTTCCGACCTTGCAAACTGAGTTGACTTCTAACCAAGCTTGAAGATAAACCCTACTTTATTTTCATCTTTCCATATAACTCTCACAAATCTATTTTTAAATCCTACGAGGAGTCTGAATTGTCTTTTGTCGTTTTGAGAGGTTTTTACCTTGTTAGAACGTTTCAGTAAAAAACGTACTAACAAGGATTTTTGCAACATGTAAAGATATCGATAAGGTCGAGAATTTGTCTAATACACCTCTCCGACCTTTACATACTGAGTTTACTTCTAACCAAGCTGGAAGAGAAAACCTATTTTATTTTCATCTTTCCATATAACCCTCCTAGATCAATTTTTGAAATCTGTGGGGAATATGAATTGTAAAAAGGTTTAACCTTGTTAGGACGTTTTTGATATCAGAAAAAACGTACTAACAAGGTAATTTAATAATCTCCGAGTTCATGAGCAAAGCAAGGAAGCAAACATAGCCAGACCTTCTTCCATTTAGGGACGTCAAGCTGCTGTTCGCAAACAAAAACTTATCATAAATCAGTTGATTAAATTATTCGGTAATTAAACTGTTTTGGTCAATGTAAGACAAAAAAATCCGAAGAGTTGTAGGACAATAACTCAGGCTGCCAATGTAGATTAACTAAACATTACTAACCCCAACTTAGAAACTGTTTCAGCCATGGCTTTGCGAACAATTATTTGTATCGCGTTGTGAATGAGCGTTTTTGAACGATCATCAATTTGTGTGGGAACAAATAGGAAAACTAAGAAAAAGGCAATATAAAAATATCGTATGCAAGATACTAATCTCTAACCAATAAGGCTTTTACACCGTCGTTATAATATGTAAAGAAACAGTTGGAAATTTAAAGTGGTAAGGCCTCTAGAGTGATGAAAAAAACACTCTAGAAGAGCTGAAAAAACTGAAAATTTTCGTAAAAACTGAGATACCAGAAAAGCAGCCAATGAAACGGACTGAATCTGGTTCCAGGTTTTAGTTGAAGAGAATATTAATTGAAAAATTCCTGTAACCATCCGTCGCTTGGCCTGCAGATAACGAACCACGGAATGTGCAAACAGAAAGTGTAACCGAATATTCACAACACTCGCTTCGCCCGCCAAGTGGCTTTCGTACTAACCAATATGTTCTTGCAAAATAAACTGACGAGGAAATTCCAAACTCTGAGAACTATGTCTTGAAACATCATCTGGACCCGCACTCTTCAAGAACATAACGCACTTCCGCCCACTCGCAACGCGCTGCCTTCACTAACAGACCGTTAATTACCTAACAGCCCGTTAACTTTCTGTCTCCATAGCAACGTATAATCTCAATCAAGCCGCTACTAGATTACGGCAACGGCAAAACGAAAACAAAATCCTTGACTAACGCATTTAGTTATTAAAGAAAAGACTCGGCTACACAGAATAAGACACACTTTCGATGATTGTAAAGTGATTGAGGGAAAGACAAGACATCGGTTTCGCAATCGCCGACAAACTGAGCTAATTCCGAATCCAGCACCCGCCAAATGCACCGATAATGCATCGGGAATGCACCGGGAATGCACCGGGAATGCACCGGGAATGCACCGGGAATGCACCGGGAAGGCACCGGGAATTCAGTAGAATGCAGCTGAACGTATCGCGTCGAGAATGCCGGCGTCGAGACGTCTGGCCAGCGTCCAATTCAGGCGTCGCGACGCTTTGAGATTGATAGCGTTGAGTTCAGAGCGTAGACGCCGGCGTGCGTGGTGCTTGCGTGATGTTTGCGTGATGTTTGCGTGATGCTTGCGTGATGTTTGCGTGATGCTTGCGTGATGCTTGCGTGATGTTTGCGTGATGCTGGCGTTGGTCTGTTTGCCACTTTGATGCTTCTACAGGAACTGCTTGTCTCATCTTAGTATCTTTTTCTTGTATCATCAGCTACCATCTAACATCTTGCAATGGCACTTTAATCGGGCGACAAAACATGCTGGTGGTGAACCTGGCTGTCTGGGTTGAAGTTAAATTAAGCGAGTGCTTTTGTTTTCATTTTAAGTTGAGGATTTATCTCTCAACTATTAATATGACAGAAATTAATTCGGTGATCAAAATTGCTCGCAAAGAACTGAGTTTTGAATGGAAAGCTCAAATATCTAACCAGGCGATAGATTATAGAATGATGAAAATATTCGCGGCAAAATCGGGCGAAAAAACGTTAGTGGCACCCCTGGCGGACCGGGGTGATTTTAAAGTAATTAAGTGCAGTTATCATCCGGAAAAGATACTCTTTTATATGTCAGCTGTCAGTTTACGCTTGAAATTGAGCATCAGTGGCAAACAAAGCCCCCTTAGTATTATAAATATGATGTAAGTTAGTATAATGCTGTTTTATGGTGTACCTAGAAGACTGTGGTGATATCAAATCCATCTTTTATGGAGATTGAAATGACAAAAGCAACGTAAAATCGAAAAAAAAAGAGGATCAACCTTCACTTCGCATGGCACACTGATTCAAAATCATCTCACACCCCAAATCTCTTGCAAAAATATTCTCGGCGTATCATTAATCTCGGTTTCTTAATGATTCTGTGTCATAATGATCCGTATTTCAAATGAGATAGTTAGTTGAGCGTGGCTCGAAAGAACGAGGGCGTAAGGCATAAGCTCGATTAGGCAGGCAGATTAAATAAGCAATTATGCAGAGATTCGCTAGGAATTAGCTGTGGACTTGGCACTGTTTCGGAGCGTCCGCCTTTTGTTGGCAACTCGGGCAGGTTTCTGGTCGGCTGGCTCCCCCTCGCCCCCCCACCCCTCTCCAAACCCCTGCCATCGTGGTCCCAGACTTCCTTGAAGTTAAGCCCACGCATGCGCCAAGCTAGTCGCATCACAACATTATTAATGATTGTCTCCGGTGGACTCTTCTTAAACCAATGGGCAATAGGTACATTTTTAAATACATGAACATACTTACTATTACGAACGCGTCAGCATGCACGTGAGATTATTCACCCAACGAGAACACAAGAAAGGCAAGAGAAGACGTTTGGAAATTAGGAAGCAACCAAATGATTTTAACATGCGTTCATGTTGTGAAGTGGATAGGACTTGGTTGACAGTTCTAAAACAAGATGAAAGAATAGAAAAGTTAGTAGAGGACGTTACGTTACGTTACGATACGAGGAATAGGGGGAATAGACCTATTTCACTCAGAAGAATATTACGTCAGATACCCACTGGACGTACTACCAGTTTGAAAACAAAATAATGAGCTCTGCTAAATAACAAAGGAAGATAGAGAATTCACACCCCGAATTGCTCTACCTGGATTTAGCGAGTGGGTATCATGACGTAATTTTGATAGTATGTTGATAGAATGGAATAGGTGAATTAGATAAGCAAGCTGGAGTTAGTAAGTCTGGAAGGCTTATAGGGACAGAGTCAATAGTTGTCAGGTTTTAGTTTTCGAAGAGCAGGTTCGAATATTAGGGTAATTTACTTTGGTAATTTTTGTGGCAATTTTATTCGGATTTGGGTTTGATGTATAGGGCATGAATTTAGACAGTTAATTTATTAATATTTAATTCAGTCTTGAATTAGGAGAGCTTTGCGGATCGTCGGGAAAAGTTGTACAATGTTTTCAGTTTGTTCGTTTTGAGTCATCATGACCCAAGCCCCCTTGTTTGAAACAAACTCGCAAAGTCCACCGATTCATTGAAGCTAATATTAGAATAATGGTCATCCTAGAGACAGAATCTGGTTGTGTGTTCCACTGAATGTTCTTGGATGCGTCTCGGACTCGATGCATCTTGATTCAAAGCTCTTGAATACACCCATTCCATTCAATTAAAATTCTATCAAAATGACGTCATGATACCCACTCGCTAAAGCCAGGTAGAGCAATTCGGGTTGTGATTTCCCTGTCTTCCTTTGTTATTTAGCAGAGCGTATTAATTTCTTTCCAAACTGGTAGTACGTCCAGTGGGTATCTGACGTCAGTTTTCTCTGAGTGGAATAGGTCCATTGGGCTTTGGGGAAACATTCCTTAGGTTTCAGGATGATGACCGAATGTTCATTACAATTACACAGAAATGCATCCTTTTAAGTCACTAAGTGCTATTTCTCTAGTGGAAGCACTGAAAGTAATATCAAAATAATAACAAAGTTAAGTTGATAAATAACGTCAGCAGCTTTCAAGGGAATAGTCAAATTGTCAAAATTTCGCCCACGACGGCGCGGACATCTCCAGGACCGTGATTTGCCTGTTGATTAGCGCCCACAGATTGGTCAGCTGAAGACAGCAAGGTTAGAGCTGAAGCCGGCGAGTTGAAGGCCACGTGACACGTGCCTGTTGCTGCGGCGAGGCTCGAACCCGGGTCCGGGACTTGCCGAGCGCCGCGCGAAGCTATTCTCGTCCTGCGTTGACTCGGCGCCAGGAGCCGGGCACCGGTGGAGGGGGGGGGGGAGGGACCTAGCTTTTTAGAAAACCTCGCTGGGCTTTTAGGAACCATAGCCTTTTAGGAACCCTAGCTGTACTTTTAGGAACCCTAGCTGTGCCTTGAGGAACTCTAGCCGCGCTTCTAGGCACCCTATCTGGGCTTTTAGGAACCCTATCCGGGCTTTTAGGAACCCTATCCGGGCTAGGAACCCTATCCGGGCTTTCAGGAACCCTAGCCGTGCTGTCATTTTGAATGACGTTGATTTAATTTAATCTGAGAACCTTGAGGCGAAAGAATATTTACAAACGTTAAAATCAAGTTAAATACTCTTTATTGGATTTTATTCAAACTCTCTTAACATCTAGGATATGCGTTGCAAATTTTGTCTTTAGTAGGCTGAATTACGATCGGAACAACTCTCAGTGAAGTTCACATTGAAAAAAAGCGGACTGGCTTGAAAATATTCGTGATGATGAGAAACAAAAAAATGTTAAACTACAATCACAAGCAAAAATAATAATAATATGCGTCAAGAAAACAAACATAATTCACGAGCAGCTTGTTCAATGTCGTATCTGCATTCGCGGGTCCGATCGCATGTGTCGTATCTTGCTGGTGCATGCCAAGATCTAAGAGACGAGCCATTTCCCGCCAACGAGGGGTAATCAGTGGCGGGGTCAACGTCCTCACCCACAATTTGTCTGCGCGTTGTCGAAGGTTGCAGAAACATTGTTGACGTTGGCAAGAATCAACTCTCGGGGAGAGTTCAATGCTCTCGGCGCTTGCAATCTCTCTGTGTTGTTCTCCATTAAAAAAAAAACTCAGTTTTTATTCTCTTTGTCAGATGTATTCTCTTGGACTTGTGTCAGTGTGAAATTTAAAAGAAATTTTTCCCTTGAAAAAGACCAACTATTTCAAATTGTATTATGACTATAGCTGAACATGGTTTTCTTGATAATACAGCCTTCCTATTGGTTGGAAATACAAATCAACATTGATTATTGGTGCTTAACAACGCACTGTTTTGACAACTGGCCCTTTGGCACTGGTCTAATGGCGTCGGTGAATGAAATGGTGATGATGAGGGTGATGATGAACCTAACCTAGCCTAGAAAGGAGGAGGGGAAAACCCGGTTTCGGCACATAGCCTACTCCTGTCGAAAAGCACCAAGGGGACCACCGGCTTTACGTCCCTTCCGAAAGACGGTACAACTCGAACAACAGGATTCCTCCATTAATCCGTGCTGTCGAGAGGTTGACAAGCAAGGCGAGTGAAGTTGTCGTACTAACTTCAAACCCTCCAACCTCTCTCCGGAACAGAACTGATCATGTGCATGATGGTCACCCATCAAACACCTGACTCAGCGCGATGTTGCTTAACTTCGGTGATCTCACGAGACCCGGTGTTTCCAACATGCCAAACAGTTCGGTGACAAATCAACATGATAAGGGACGTCATCACACCTTATCTTCAAACCATGTTCAATCTTATTAAATTTACAAGTGACATTTCAGTTAGTTAAGAAAAAAACAACCACAAGAAATGTTGTGGTTTGTTAATAATCGTGAAGCAAAGCTCTGCCAGCGTTCAGTTCATTGAAGACATCATGTTCTTACTCAGCCTCGTGTTGGGGGAAGAATTGTGACCATCTGAAGTAAATACACACAAGGGGTTGACGAGTTTCCCCTGCTCCATGCGCCAGAATCATCAGCAGATGTTTCCAAACGGATTCCGCGTCGGATTTATGTTAAATAATCTTCAACGATAAAAGCCCTAGTCATTTTATTCTCAACGAATGCATTTCGTGATATTAAAATGTAAAAATTTAATTTAATTTTTTTTGCCGTTATTTTGGTCATAAATGTTCTTGGGTTCCGTAGAAAAGCAAAACGAAAATCTTTCAATGCCAAAGCGCCTTCAATGTGTATTTTTTGATATGCTGAGATATCTTGCCAGTAAATTGTCGTCCATTTAAAAAGCATTCCGAACTAAATTCCTGATTCCTGGCTCCTGGCTTCTGAGAGGCAGGTACAAATTTGGTCAGTGCATTTCAGATGGGTTTTTTCGAATTGGCCAGGAATTAAACTTTGGCAAGCGATATTGAATGGCAGTCGCGGCTATTTAGGCAGACAAAGGTTTCGCAAACACTTGTTTTAATCGCGTCGTGGATGAGCGTTATTAGAATGATGTTGATTCAAGGTTCAGTTCAGGGCTTAACGGGATTAGAATTGATTTTTTTAGTGGTGAAAACGGATTATAAAAAAAAATAAAAGCGTCGAATTTAAGAAAAGTATTTTTAACATAAAACAAAACGCTCTTTATGTTCCAAGGCTTAAAATACCAACGTGGAAATTCAAGTCGAAATACATAAATTGTTTGGCTTCTTCGGTGAGAAATGTGTTTTAATGAAACTATTATGTTTTAGTTAAGTTAGCAAATGTATAAATTAAACCAGTAAATGTTTCAGTTAAAGTCAGCAAAAGTTTTATTTAAATCAGAAAATGTTAAAGTGAAGTCAGCAAATGTTTCAGTAAAGTCATCAAATGCGTATGGTGCAAGCAAACAAACAAAAGACACTTGGATTTTTTTCCAGCTGTATAGTATAGTTGGATGCTTTTCGTCACTCGATTCGCTCGCATCTACTCTTCAAGAGCAAAGTGTTTGTTTTGATCAAATGATTGGTTGAGGTCAGTGACCTAACGGACAAATGCTATTTCATAGTAACTTGAAACTCACAAACCCTATGACAAACAGCCCAACCCACTGCAACTATTTTCCCCAAATGTTTTTGGCAAAGTTGAGCGAAATTAATTTGATGAATAAGTAGGTAAAAAAATTGCAGTAGCGACCTACGTTTCAGCGTTATCAGCAAGCTACAATTCGCTCTCTGCCTGCCACGCTGCTTCCAGATCAAAATCACAAAACAAAATGAAAAATGTTAATTGAAAATAACCATCTGTTATGTTAATGCAACAGTAAACTTGATGCAGAAACTCGATATCTCGCGCAAGATAGTGACGACCCGCAAGACACTTGCGAGCAATGATAATGAAATGAACCCCAACACCGAGAAAACAGCAGGCACGCTTCAAGATTCAGGGTAAATTCAACTCACCAGAGATGAAACCCGAACGGAAAATCCAAATCGGACGCGCGTGCTTCGGTGTGAACGCGCTAGCTGCTACTAAACATTCCTGCACTTCAGCAACCAGAGATTTTTTCCTGGCACCGACATCAACCTCTCCCACCCCCCCGTCCCCTCTCCACTCACACCGCCAGGAGAGGACCAGGAGAGACGAGACATTTCAGGGAATTAATTATACATCACCCCTTCTCCCACCCCTCCATGCGATGGTGCCAAGTCGGTCACCGGTGTGAGTTGCTGGTGAATTCACCGGGCTTCGCGAAGCGAAACCCGAGACAACCAGGATTTTGATTGTGCGATTATATTTCCCGCTGAGAAAAGCCAGTTGCTTGTGATTTCCCTGTCTTCCTTGGTTAAATAAGCAGAGTCAATACACCGATTCCATTCAAGCAACGTGACGCGGTCAGACACCCGCTAAGAAAAGCCAGTTGGCTTGAGATTTCCCTGTCTTCCTTGGTTGAATAAGCAGAGTCAATACACCGATTCCATTCAAGCAACGTGACGTGGTCAGACACAGTATGCTAAGAAAAGCCAGTTGGCTTAAGATTTCCCTGTCTTCCTTGGTTAAATAAGCAGAGTCAATACAGCGATTCCATTCAAGCAACGTGACGCGGTCAGACAGCCGCTAAGAAAAGCCAGTTGGCTTGAGATTTCCCTGTCTTCCTTGGTTAAATAAGCAGAGTCAATACAGCGATTCCATTCAAGCAACGTGACGCGGTCAGACACCCGCTAAGAAAAGCCAGTTGGCTTGAGATTTCCCTGTCTTCCTTGGTTAAATAAGCAGAGTCAATACACCGATTCCATTCAAGCAACGTGACGCGGTCAGACACCCGCTAAGAAAAGCCAGTTGCTTGTGATTTCCCTGTCTTCCTTGGTTAAATAAGCCAGAGTTTTTTCATGTTCGAAGCACCAACAGGTCAATGCAGGACAGTGTCTGGTGAGTGGGAGTGAGACAGAGTTTAGGCGAGGATTGTTGCGGTTGGAACAAGGTTGAAGCCTGCTCGTTGATTGGTTGATAGTTCGTAATAAGACCAATTAGCCAATCAGCGGGCGGGACGCGGTAAGTGCTGTTCGGTGCGGCGTGGGAGGAAGTTAGGCAAGGGTCAAGCGGCAACGTTGACGAGGTCAGACACACGCTAAGAAAAGCCAGTTGCCTTGTGATTTCCCTGTCTTCCTTGGTTGAATAAGCAGAGTCAATACACCGATTCCATTCAAGCAACGTGACGTGGTCAGACACAGTATGCTAAGAAAAGCCAGTTGGCTTGTGATTTCCCTGTCTTCCTTGGTTGAATAAGCATGGTCAATACACCGATTCCATGCAAGCAACGTGACGTGGTCAGACACCCGCTAAGAAAAGCCAGTTGGCTTGTGATTTCCCTGTCTTCCTTGGTTGAATAAGCAGAGTCAATACACCGATTCCATTCAAGCAACGTGACGTGGTCAGACACAGTATGCTAAGAAAAGCCAGTTGGCTTGTGATTTCCCTGTCTTCCTTGGTTGAATAAGCAGTCACTACACCGATTCCATTCAAGCAACGTGACGCGGTCAGACACCCGCTAAGAAAAGCCAGTTGGCTTCTGATTTCCCTGTCTTCCTTGGTTGAATAAGCAGAGGCAACAAACCGATTCCGTTCAAGCAACGTGACGCGGTCAGACACCCGCTAAGAAAAGCCAGTTGGCTTCTGATTTCCCTGTCTTCCTTGGTTGAATAAGCAGAGGCAACAAACCGATTCCGTTCAAGCAACGTGACGCGGTGGTATGTTCTCTGCTTGTCCATGGCCAGGAAGTGGCTATGCGGCCGCCCCTGAACGATCTGGTCGGATATTCTGATCACTTGCCGAACAACCTTGGTACATTGGTTAAAAAGGTTTGTTAGAAGGAGTGGAGAAGGTTTCCTCGGTCCTGGAGGCGTTGACAAGGATGCGTTGCCGATGGTAGAAGCATTGCCTTCTTGGTAGACGAAGGATGCGAGTCGCCTGAATAACACTATATTATGGAATATCGCCATTTCGGCCATTTTCTGTTCCACCGGAATAAAGCCATGTGTCATACGGCGTTAATCTAGTGGATTTATCTCATATTTTATGATGGCTTTTTTCCAGTAAAAGAACCTTTATAGCTCTTTCAATTTCAATTTCTAATGAAATACAGTTGATGTAAACGAAGTGTATCAATAAGGGCTTTTCATTGATATTCACTTTCATACTTTTCCGCTATCACAACACACAAAAAGGTCAAAAAAGTATATTTTATATTTTATTTTCCGAAATTTCCAAACGATTTTCTTCAAATATTAATAGAATCTGCCAAATCACTAAACGGATGCACATATTAAAATTTTAGCTCTCCTAGATCATTTCTTATGGAGTTATAACTGATTAAGTGGTTTTTATTTTTTTTGTGGCCAAGTTTTCCGGAAGAATTTTCCGAAAAATTAATTTTTAGCTCACCCACCTATTTTGTACTCTCAGTTAAAATTTTATTCAATTCCGTTCATTACTTTAGAAGTAGTTTTCGTAAAATCGAGATAATCGTTAAGACATAGCTTAGATGATCGGGCATGACAGGCATGATAAAATTTCAGAAACTAACGTAAAAACGGATTTTATTTTATAAATTTTTCCCGATGATGGATTTGAATGAAATTGCAAAATCACACAACTATTATGAACTGTTATCTATGTTAGAAATTTGAAACAAATCTAACCCTAATTTTTCTTTTTATGGCGATTTTAAGTTTTTCGGTACTTTGAAATCGTTATAACTTTTGAAAATTCAACTTCTAAGGAAAAAGCTACCCTACATAAAATATGCAAATTTACCAGGGCTATCCATAAGTAAGCGGTTCGATACCCTGCAAATGTACCCCCGTCCAAACTTTGCAATTTTTCGGTACGCCCATAAGCCACCATGTTAATTGACTTACGCACAAGTACTGTCCGAAGGTGGCAGCCGCAAAAGAACTGTCCGAAGGTAACCGCCACAGAAGTACCATCCCTTAGTCCCATAAGAGACAATGTTATTTGACATTAATTTGACAACGCAGTCTTCCCAACGCCGACGCAAGTACCGGCCGACCGACGCTTGCATAGCTTATTTAATCTTTGAAAATCTTATATAATGATGTCGAACTTACATTAACTACGAATAAAGCATATTGAACGGTGAATGTGTACAAATTCATTGGTTCTGACAACTTAAAATTAACTATGTTTACGTTAGCTGATTAAATATATAATCAGTTCAATCCCATCTCTCTTTCCCTCCGTTTTTTCAGCTTTAAGGCCAGACCATTCATTTGGCATTTGGCTGACATCATACGATCATACCAAATTATTATCTAGTTGTTCTTGTGGATAAATATCCAAATTCAGCTGATATTGTCATGCCATCTTTTTGCTATCAGTCGCATAAAATTGAAGCTGCTGGTAATGAGTCAATTTGGGATTTACTCGCCCTGTGGCAATGACCCAGAGTACGCAATTGAGAATTTGATTTGATTCTTTAATTGATGATAATAGGACCTAGAGGAAGTAAAATAAATTTCGTGGTGCTTATTTATTACATAGCCTGTGACCTCTATATATCATCCATGCTGAATGAACGTGTATTTCTTTTCTATATTTCCAACAAAATATTATACTGTTCTCTACGAATAGCGTGCCGTTGTACTTGTATATTAATGTGTTGTCTCGGCAAAACGTTGCTCTCGTCGACCCATCGCTTTGAACCGGCACGCGGCAGCCGACAAAGTACACAAAGCAATTGAACCCTGCATATAATTGCAATCAAATCGTTTAATTATGATGACATCCTATTTATGTTGGGATCTGGTAGGAAAACTGAGCATTGAAAATCCAACGGCTTGGTTTTTAAGAATCTTAAAAGCTTTCCTGCACATAAGAACGTATAGGCACAGTATAGGCATAGGAATATTTATAGAAACGTATCATTTCTACAAAAGTAGTATCATTTAATTATTATGCGTATCATTCTATCTATCCCATTATAAAAAATCTCTTTTTCTTTGCCCAGCATAGGAGCGTATCTGGCTAACTGGACATTTTTGCAGTTGATTTCCACTTATACAGCCGAGATCAATTGATTTTCGGCACATTTTTGTGCAGAAGTATTCGATATTATTGTTTACGATTTCACGACGCGTTGCCTGCAGCTAATATCGGCCGAGTCCGTCAAGTATTTCATGTGGAAAAATGCAAAAAAAAAAAATACGTCACTTTGACAAGTCTAGCTATGATTATATCCAATGGTTCCAGGAAATCTTCATTTTCGCTGGAGCCTCGAGATGTTTTTTGTTATGAAGTGAAATCACAAGGCCTTATGTTGTAGCCAAGATGGCTCTAAAACTTTAGAGAAAGATTGAACTGGAAGTGTTGAAGAAATCCCAAACTGCTTACCTTGTGACGCGCTGTTGGCGACAGTAAAATGTCTATAGGTAAAGGGTGAATTAGGTAAAAGACTGAAAGGGAATGAACAATGGGAGACATAAACTTAGCTTGCAGATACGCACAGTTGGAGCTCCATGTTAAAAACACGTTCTAGAAAACACTGATAAGAAAACACGCGGAATTCGAGGGTCGTGACCTGCCTCGACAGTCTACCTGTCCGTGGCGAGGTTGACAGAAGAACTGAACGAAAAGCTCACCACGACACGTGGGGACCGGCTCAAACTTGACAACGCGAAAAAACTTAACTAAAAACCAGCTGAAGCACACAGGCAACCAACTACAAGAAAAAAAATACAAAGCGACATTCCAATTTTGTAGGTTTGATTAAATAAATAAATAAATAAATTATTGCATTTGGTTTTTAAATAAAAAAATAAGTATTATGTAGTATTTTAGTAGAAATCTACTTTTTTTCCAAAATTTAACTTGCCCTTAAAAGAAATTATTAGCAACCATTATGTCCGAAGCCTAAAACTATTTTTTTAATATCCTTTATTTATTTCATCTGTAATTATGTTAACAGGTAGAATTTTTCATTACAGGCATCCTTCTTAAACCACAAGGGCTGCCACTCCTTGTTTTTTTTTTTTGTTTTGTTTTGTTTTTTTTTTTTTTTTCTTTAAACCTAATCTTCATCTTGTGCTTCTCTTGCTATTAATTCTTTCCATTTTTCTTTTTCCTTCCATGTTTCCTGCTTTTCTATCTCTTCCCACTTTTCTCCTCTCATTTCTATATCACATTTTACTTTCTCTATCCACCTCTCTCTTGGTCTTCCTCTTCCTCTTTTTTCATATTCAATATTAAAAAATTTTCTTGGCAGTCTATTTTCTTCCATTGTCTTTAATCTCCCATACAACTTCATTCTCTCTTTCCCAAATTTATAACCCAATCTCTCCACTTTTACATTTCTTCTCAATACCTTACTATTTATTTTGTCCATCTTAGTTACACCTTCTATACTTCTTATAAATGTCATCTGCGCTGCCTCCATTTTTTGAACTTCATTATTGCTGATGTTCCATGTTGCTGTTCCATACGTTAAAATTGGTTCATAATATAATTTGTAAAATAATATTTTACATCTTTTTGGAAATTTATCATTCCATAGTAGCTTTCTTACTTTCATATAAAATATTTCTGCTTGAGTTATTCTTCTTTCAATTTCTTTATTTAATTTTGCATCGTTAGAGATTTTGCTTCCCAAGTATTTAAAATATTCATTTTCCTCTATTTCTCCATTTCCTAATCTTATTTTATTCTCTAATCTTTTTCCTCTTCGTATTACCACCGATTCACTTTTCTCTTTGCTGATCTTCATTCCGTATTTTTCTGTTGTCATTTCCCATTTTTTTACTTCAAATTTAACTTTATCTCTCTCTCCACATATCAGTATATCGTCTGCATACACACATGTGTTGCAATCACTTTTTTCGTTACACACTTCTTTTAAAACTTCATCCATTACTACTATGAACAGTAATGGTGACATTACACTCCCTTGTCTTACTCCTTTCTCAACATCAATCCATTTCGTATATCCTTCTACTGTTTTCACCCTGCTCTTGCAGTTTAAATACGTACTTTGTATTCTTATAATTATTTCTTCTTCCACCCCTTTTTTTCTTAAACATTCCCAAACCTTCTCTCTCGGCAAATTGTCGTATGCTTTCTCAATATCTAAAAACGTCATACAAAGATCTTCTCTTTTTTCCCACTTCTTTTCCATCAAATTTCTTAGCGCAAATATCAAGTCATTTGTCGATCTTTCTTTCCGAAATCCGTATTGTTCCTCTCTTAAATTTATTTCTATGTGATCTCTCAGTCTTTTCTCTAATATTCTCTCGTAAAATTTCGCACATTGGCTTATTAATGTAATTCCCCTATAATTCTTACACTCTTTCTTATCTCCTTTTTTAAATATAACCACAATTTCGCCCTTTGTCCAATCTTCAGGTACTCTTTTTTCTATATTGATAAAACTAAAACTAAATTGATAAAAATATTTGTGAAACCTAATACCATACCATTGAGTAAGTACGGTCTAAGGGAGTATAGGGGAGTAAGGTACTTAGACTCTAAGCTATTGCAGCTAGTTACTTGAACATGCTAAATGATAGTAACAGGAAGCATTTTAGCCGGTGACACGAATTGAAAGCTGTGAAACCAAGAAACTTAACACCAATCTACTGCAGCGATCCATTTGACACCAACAATTTTGGTTTGCTTTTCGTGATACTTGACACGAATGCTCGCCGAAGGCAATCGAAGGTAATTGTGGCCAGCACATCGAAGTTGATAATCAAGTAGGCTAACATCGCCTGCCAAGTTCACTGTCATAAACCTCACACCTCGATTCAGTCGAACGTATCGGTTGAAACACACACCAGTCAAGCGCTATGCCCGGACTACTTCGCCTTGGTAAGTCTTGGGAAGGTTTTCATGTTCAGATGAGCTAGATTATTCCAGAATTTTCACCGCCGCACCGACCCCCACATCCGGTTCCGCTTGGTCTTACCTGGCTGCAACATTTTGCATGATTTTCTTTGCACCGTTCGGCAAAAATTATTCAGGCACAATTAAAAAGCAGCATCTGTTTTACGTTTTTACTTTGACACATGCTTAAATTGCTCCGCCTGGCTTGCTGTTGACAGATGTAGAATATGTTAATAACAATATGTTAAAAAGGAATGTCGGATATAAGAAACTAAATTTCAAATCGAATATTTCTATCCACAATGGGATATGAATCAAGATTTTTTCCTGTCCGGTGATTACTGCACTTTTCCATTATGCTATACGGACAACCAGCTGTGGAGTTGAAAAGCTGGAATATCTACCGTATACGTAACGAGTATTTGCAATTAAGCGAATCACACTAATGAAGGTCGGATCTTTTTTTGTTAATTAGTTAGTTCGGTAAATCAGGTACCCGGCTAGGCCCTGCGACCAGCTTATTTATCATTATATGTCCAATATGACCCAAAGGCCCTACAGGCCCTAATATATGAACGACTTATTGATATCTGTTAAGGGGAAATCAAATGTGTCAAAAAAAAAAAAAAAAAAATCTTTGTAAATTCGTTTTGACATCGGCCCACGAGATATTTCCAATCGAATTTGGCTAGGATTCTAACAAAACAGAATGCGGTGAATTTAGTGACGCTTTGCTGCAATCACACACCAACAACTAGACTACGTTGGAGAGTAAGCAACCACAGTCACTCATCGACCACGGCTTCCTTGCTTGATCGACCACGGCTTGCTAGATCGACCACGGCTTCCTTGCTTGATCGACCACGGCTTGCTAGATCGACCACGGCTTCCTTGCTTGATCGACGACGGCTTGCTAGATCGACCATGGCTTGCTTGATCGACCACGGCTTGCTAGATCGACCACGGCTTGCTTGTTCGACCACGGCTTGCTTGATCGACCACGGCTTGCTAGATCGACCACGGCTTGCTTGATCGACCACGGCTTGCTTGATCGACCACGGCTTCCTTGCTTGCTCGACCACGGCTTGCTAGATCGACCACGGCTTCCTTGCTTGATCGACGACGGCTTGCTAGATCGACCATGGCTTGCTTGATCGACCACGGCTTGCTAGATCGACCACGGCTTGCTTGTTCGACCACGGCTTGCTTGATCGACCACGGCTTGCTAGATCGACCACGGCTTGCTTGATCGACCACGGCTTGCTTGATCGACCACGGCTTCCTTGCTTGCTCGACCACGGCTTGCTTGCTCCTTGCAGCGACGGTGCTGCTGCTGGTTGGTCCAACGCTGGGCTTCGACACGTCTCACATGATCTGCATCGCATCGTACCGTCCGGTGGACCAACCCCTGCTGGCTGTCACCTCGACCGAAGGGTTGGACTGGAAGGGGATGGAGCAGCTGTGTGCCTCGGTGAGCTGCCCTGCCGTGAACGCATCGAACTATGACGAACCCCGGAGTAACCCAACCGGACCGGGTCTCACATTAATATACCTCCGGTCCGATAGACCACGACCTATTCCACTCAGAGAAAAGTGTCGTCAGATACCCACTGGACGTACTACCAGTTTGGAAAAAAATGCTTAATAACCCCGACCCCCTCTGAAGAGTTTCTTACCATTTAAACTTTGTTAAAATTAGAACACGGAAATCTTAGAAAAACATATTTTATCCGAAACTAAAAATATAAGACATCAGCAACGCTTCTCTTTGGCTGAAATCGTTTTTCCATCAAAAAAGGTCAAATAACAGATTCGCTTCAATGATAACAATTGTGTATTCTTATCAATCATGTCTCTTCCCTCGGACCGCCACCCTGTACCTCGGCAGACGAAACCAGCGTACGGCTTGTCGACGCTGAGCACTGCGCTGACCGAAGAACAGCTAGACTTGTGTCCCTCCGACTCGCTGATACCCGTCGGAGACGCGCACGACTACACTTCGTACACCTTCCAGAGTTCGCACAACGAAGAAACAAAGGTAGCTACTAGCCCCTGTAACTAGCTCCTAGACCCTGCACCAAGCTTGTACACCGGCTATAATATACATGTCAGGCTGGAGGATGCAGGACTCTGCAGCAAACATCTCACCAGGCTGTAGGATGGAGGACACACTCCCAGCAAACATCTCACCAGGCTGTAGGATGCAGGACACTCTGCAGCAAACATCTCACCAGGCTGTAGGGTGCAGGACACTCTGCCAGCAAACATCTCACCAGGCTGTAGGATGCAGGACACTCTGCAGCAAACATCTCACCAGGCTGTAGGGTGCAGGACACTCTGCCAGCAAACATCTCACCAGGCTGTAGGATGCAGGACACTCTGCCAGCAAACATCTCACCAGGCTGTAGGATGCAGGGCACTCTGCCAGCAAACATCTCACCAGGCTGTAGGATGCAGGAAACTCTGCCAGCAAACATCTCACCAGGCTGTAGAATGCAGGACACTCTACAGCAAACATCTCAACAGGCTGTAGGATGCAGGACACTCTGCCAGCAAACATCTCACCAGGCTGATGTTTATGTTTGTCGTGTTTTGACGTGTTGGCAGGATCCTGTATATATCCTGGTCCAGTTTTTCAGTGGCTCGATAATAATTATTTAACAGTCAACCAATTGCCAATTGCCATTGGCAGTGGCCATGGTAATAACACGGTAACAGACTGTTAAGAAGTAAATGGGCTACTCCACTGTTCCCTCCTTCCACAGACACAAGGTCTGCTTGCCTCCGAAGCGCCGAGCTTACCGGACGGCGCCCATCTCGCCCTCCGCTGGCCGACCTACGAGGTGGTCACCGTGTTCGCAGACACCAAGTTCAGTTGCGCCGTCTGCCAGATGCTCAGTCGCATCGACATCCTCTCGACGGGCATCTACCCGCCGCACGACAACGCGGACTTCGCGTACGACCTGACCCTACGCAGCAACGACCGCGTCGACGACGTCGCCAGCGTCGCGGCGGACAGCGCGATGATCACTCGGTTGATCGGCGACCTCGCCGTGGCGCTTCAAGTGTCCGAGGGGTCGTTGCGTTGGCAGCGCGCGGCGTTGGACGGGGACGGACGGGCCTTGGTGCATGTTTATCACGAGCCCGACGGCGGCGACGTCGACTGGTTCTACTATGTTCACTGGAACGACGAGAATCTCGAGTACGGTCCGCTGGAGGACTTCGAGTTGACGATGATCAAGCTGAACACAGAGTGTCTGGAAAATAAGTTGGCGGTGAAAAGTGTAAAGAAGGAGCCTGTTTTGACTGGTGCGTCTGGTCAGATATAATATATTCATAGCTGAAGAATATAGATAACACTCGACGAAATCGGGTGGCGAAATTGGCATGGACTATCTTTAAAGTATTAAAAAATATTGTAGATATGACGTGCAAAGTTAGTGTCGTATAATTAGCTGTTGACAGGCGACGCTGGTGGCGAACATGGCTGAATGCAAATATCACCTTCAAAAATTACCTTTCATAAGTCAACCGTACGTTGACACTTGATATTAAGCGTTAATAACAAACAAAGCCTCCCCAATATAAACCTTTTCCTAGTAGAGAAAGATGTCTTCAGATACCAACTGGACGTACTACCAGCAGTTTGGAAAAAAAATTAACTAACGCTGCTAAATAACAAATGAAGAAAATGAAATCACAACCCGAATTAGATAACCTGGCTTTAGCGAGTGGGTATCATGACGCCATTTTGATAGCGTGTTGATTGAATGGAATATGTGTATAAGATAGGTTGGAAATAGTTGTCCAGGATGGCAAAGGGACAGAAACAATATAGGTCAGGTATTAGTATTTCGGAGAACAGGGTCGATTAAACGATTTGTTGGTTTTTGAAGGGGGCTTGGGTAATTGTCATTTTGTTAGAATTTTGGTTGCATGGAATATTAGTATTTAGTAAAATGTCTTATGTTACGTTGTTTTGAGATGTATCTAGATGGCTTTAGTGCCGTAATTCCTAACCTGGCCGCCTGGCTGGGTCCCTGCGATTCGGTCGCCAGCTCAAAAATGCTAATCCAACAGGATTCCCTAAATTCCCTGGGCCCCTTTTCACTTACATTTTTAGTTTCTAATTCTGCAGAATTGGGAAATTCAGGCTTTTGTTTCCAAATGAAGTAAAGGAAACAATGGCCGAAATTGAAACTGAAAAAGTGAGCGAATTGGGGTCCTGGGATCAAGAGGATCTCCACACACATGTTTGCATCTGTCGCAGGCTCCGTGCAGATAACGCACCTCGACACGGATGCCAACAGGATCACGACGCGCGAGTGCTTCTGGGACGGCGAGGGTTCGACCGCCGCGTGGTCGGGCAACACCACGTGGCGGCCGATGTGGGCGCCGTGCGACAAACCGATGCGCAACTATATCAGTCTGAAGGGTCTGCAGCCGGCGCAGTACCGTGTCGCGCTCAAGAACATCGACGTGCTGGCTGCGTTCTCGTTGGCCAGCATCCTGAACGGAACCGCCGAGGTGCCGCTGGCCACGTTGGTCGCCATCACGCACGACCTCATCTTGTTGCACACCAAGGACAAGGAGCGGTCGACGGCGGGCCAGTTGCTGATGTATGCGATTCCCGTGAGGCTGGCCAAGTTGTTCATGACAATGCCGCTGGAGGAAGGGAAGACCGACCAGTTGGTTCTCACTGCTCACGTTAAGGTACGTGTTGGCGATTATAGACATCTCACTGCTTCACTCATGCTTGTTCATTGTTTATGCCTGTAGTATTAAATAAGGAAGGCATTCAATTAGATAGTGATCACAAAGGACAATCGGGACATTTTAGTTTTATAAGCTCAAGCATTTCTTCAATAATTGAAGTAAATTGGATGTTTCATATTTGGTATAAAATTAGTGGGGCATCGCAAAAAAACCTATTCCAGTCAGAGAAAAACGACGTCAGATCCCCACTGGAAGTACTATAAGTCTGGAAAAAAATATAAATTAGCTCTGCTAGATAACAAAGGAAGATAAGGAAATCACAACCCGAATTGCTCTGCCTGGCTTTAGCGAGTGGGTATCATGACATCATTTTGTTTGAATTTTGATTGAAGGGAATATGTTTTAATACGCTTACTGCAGTTGACGTCACCTGTTACACTTTTTATAGCTGTTCTGAAAACAAACATGATAAGATAAAGAAAAGACAACCTCCTTAACAGTGAATCCTGTTTCTTGTTGTTCTTGCTTGAAATGCAATTGGTACGTTGCTCTGCTTGACCTCCCCCCTCGTCAAGGTGTTGGTGGCAGACCGGCAGCCCTCCAACCCCGTGATGGGGCTGGCCTTGACCCTGCCCTGCCCCGCCAACCTGGACATCTCCTCCGAAGCCATCATCCGACGCGACGAGCTCACCACGTCGCAAGCCGGCTCCCACGTGGTCGTCACGATGTCCGACGTCGTCGTCGTCGAGGTCGCCAGCCGCACGGCGATCGCTGTCTTCGCCGCCCACCTAGACTCGGAGGACAAGCCCTCGCTGGACCCGGCGTTAGGATCCTGGATGGCGCTCGTTCAGGTGACAGTCTCGGGAAGGTGGCAGGCTCGGGAAGGTGACAGTCTCGTGCAGGTGACAGGCTCGGGAAGGTGACAGTCTCGGGAAGGTGGCAGGCTCGGGAAGGTGGCAGGCTCGGGAAGGTGACAATCATGATGCTCGTGCAGGTGACAGTCTCGGGAAGGTGGCAGGCTCGGGAAGGTGGCAGGCTCGGGAAGGTGACAGTCTCGTGCAGGTGACAGTCTCGGGAAGGTGACAGTCTCGGGAAGGTGGCAGGCTCGGGAAGGTGGCAGGCTCGGGAAGGTGGCAATCATGATGCTCGTGCAGGTGACAGTCTCGGGAAGGTGACAGTCTCGGGAAGGTGGCAGGCTCGGGAAGGTGGCAATCATGATGCTCGTGCAGGTGACAGGCTCGGGAAGGTGACAGCCTCGGGAAGGTGGCAGGCTCGGGAAGGTGACAGTCTCGTGCAGGTGACAGTCTCGGGAAGGTGACAGTCTCGGGAAGGTGACAGTCTCGGGAAGGTGGCAGGCTCGGGAAGGTGGCAATCATGATGCTCGTGCAGGTGACAGGCTCGGGAAGGTGACAGTCTCGGGAAGGTGGCAGGCTCGGGAAGGTGACAGTCTCGTGCAGGTGACAGTCTCGGGAAGGTGACAGTCTCGGGAAGGTGGCAGGCTCGGGAAGGTGGCAATCATGATGCTCGTGCAGGTGACAGGCTCGGGAAGGTGGCAGGCTCGGGAAGGTGGCAATCATGATGCTCGTGCAGGTGACAGGCTCGGGAAGGTGACAGTCTCGGGAAGGTGGCAGGCTCGGGAAGGTGGCACGCAGGATGCTCGTGCAATATAGTTGAAAATCTGTCCGGGACATGAGTTTAGACTCATGAAGGATGAGCGTAATATTTACGCTCACCCACAACGCCATTACATTGCGTGTGCGCATAGCCTAGAGGCTTATAGGGCAAGGGTTTGACGAAACATGTGACCGTGTAAAAGGGGCTTAACATGGTCATAGGTGGTTGTATACAAGACTGCTGTACAAGGGTTTGACCCCAAGCTTATTCTATGGTTTGACCAAACACATGACCGTGTAAAAGGGGCTTTAGCAAGTGTAACGCAAGGCACGCGTGTTGCAGGTGAGCTACCGCAGCGCCGTCGCCGACGACGACGCCTTCGTGGACATCGCGTTCACGCCTGTCTTCCGGCAAACGCATCTGCGCGGGAAGTGCGCCGAACGCGATTTCGACCGCGATGATTGGTCGGACGTTAACTGCCGCTTGCTCAAGTCCCTGCGCGACGACAAGATGGTGTGCCGCTGCAAGCGCCTGCCTCGCATCGCCGGCAACGTCTCATCCGGCACCTACTTGATCTACGGCTTTGACGCCAGCCTTGCCTCCTACCTGTCCAGCCATCTCACGCTCATCGTGGTCTTCGTCTGCGTCGGCGCCATGTCGCTGCTCGGGCTGTCCAGCGTCTTGCTGACCGCCGTCGCCTTCCCCGAATGGCTGCAGGACCAAGGGCACAAGATCTTCCTGCAGATGATCCTAGCGCTGACCGTTAACTTGGCCATCGGTTTATTCAACAACTTTGTCAGCATCGACACGAAGAGTGTGTCGTGCATCGCGATCGGGGCTGTCAGACACTACTCTTTCTTGGCAATGTTCTGCTGGATGCTGATTCTGTCCGCGCTGCAGATGATGCGCCTCTCGTCGATTGCCGGGGCCAAGTCGACGACGCACCTGGTGCTGAAGGTGTCGCTGGCTGCTTGGGGCCTGCCGCTGATCCCGATCGTCGTGTTGCTGTCATGGGATACAGGTTTCTACAAGTCGGAGGTCTCCAACCGTGGGTACTGCTATCCGGAAGGGGACGCTCTCCAAGCGACCGTCCAGGGGCCCGCAGGAGTCATCCTGGTCGCCAATTTGGTCAGCTTCATCTTCATCTTGTATAAAATCTACGGCTGGTGCAGATGCACCGACGAGGTCGTGGTTCGGAAACACACCGCCGACGATCGGGCGGCGCAACTACGTAACCTTGGCAACAGCATCTTCATCTTCTTCTTGTTCGGGTTCACCTGGGTGTTTCACTTCTTGTCCGAGGAGGGCGTTATTAACAGCGAGTTTCTGTTCGAGTTCATGTTCTTGATCACGGCCTCCTTTCACTTGTTCATGTTGTCGTTGTTCTTTATCTTGTTGGACAAGAAAACAAGGGGGCTTTGGGTGGGGGCGTTCAAGAAGCGTCGCGCCAGCAAAAAGTCTGTTTCGCAGATTTGGAGAGTTGAGTCGCGAAATAAGTAGGGCTTCGCTCAAACTGATTCTAGTTGTGTTGTCGATGAGAGTTATTTGAATGATTTTAGGTGTGAAAATCTTTTGGTAAATCAGGTTAATCGTTTGGTCTGTAGAGTACGAAAACAAAAACACCGGTGTTTTATCAGATAAATGTGAAATGAAGATGCGCATCACCACATTGATCGAGAGCTGCTAAATCAACGTCCTTGTTTTGTGAGATATGGATTTTCTTTGGTTGTCTATTCATTCTTGATGAGCGTAACAAGCGAAGCGAATGAAATCGTCAGTTACAATTTACTGCTGAAAATAATCCAGTATGTTTTTGTCTGTTTTATTATTTTTATAACTGTTCGCGCTCGACAGGTCAAACGATTTTGATTAAATTTTAAGATTTTTTTTTCTTTCAACATAGATCCTATCATTTTTTGGTCATAGTATGCTTTTGCGTAGCTTTGCCGTTGTTTTCTTTGTTTCATGTTTCTTGTCGTCTGTTTCCTGCACCCTCATTAAAAGCTATCAAGTTGGCACGATGCAAGACTTCTATTCAATTGGAAAATATGAGAAATAACTGAGAGACCTTAGAATTATAGATGAGACGAACATCTCACCAGGCTGTAGGATGCAGGACACGCTGCCAGCAAACATCTCACCAGGCTGTAGAATGCAGGAGACTCTGCCAAAAACCATCTCACCAGGCTGTAGGATGCAGGAAACTCTGCCAGCAAACATCTCACCAGGCTGTAGGATGCAGGAAACTCTGCCAGCAAACATCTCATCAAGCTATAGAATGCAGCAAACTCTGCCAGCAAATAACTCGCCAGGGTATAAAGAAGAGCTAATTATTTATTTTCAAACTGGTAGTAGTACATCCAGTGTGATATCTGACATCATATTTCTCTAAGTGGAATATGTGTATTGCTGTTACAATTAGTTCTAAATTTGTTTCGGAGTTTGTTGTCGCGTGGCTTGCCATTGTTTTGTTATGTTAAGTGTTTGTTTGTCGTCTGTTTCAAGGGCCCACAATAAAACCCATCAAAGTTGCCATGAGTCGATTTTTGTCTCCGCTTAGAGTTTTTGGTCCATACGGACGGGATAACTCGATGCTAGCAGCACCATGAAGGGTTCAAGATCACAAGATTGAAGATGAAGATGACAAACGAAAATTTTTAACTGCTGGACGATGAAGCAAAGGAGTCATCTCCTGCAATGCATCAGATCAAAATGTACTCTCTGTGAAAAAAAGGCTTATTGTTTTTAAAAGCAAATGCTGTAGCTCGAGTTTGAATAGGACAACAGCTGAAAAGCGTCCAAAGAAACGATAGAACGATAGAACGATATTGAAGATCGACCGATGTATTAGTAATTAGCCACAATGTAAAATTTTACTTTTTTATTTACGTATCCAATCCCATTGACTCAACTCAGTTGCTTTGAGAGGTTATCCCAGGCTACACGTTGTCTCACAATGTTGCGATCTAGTACATTCGTGCCAAACCGTATGGTATGTCATTCGAAAACGACAAAAAATAAGTAAGATAGCATTGAATGTCGAGAACAATTTTCATCATACTAGGCTATGCGAACACTCATATAATCGTGTTGTGGATGAGCGTAATATTTACACTCACCCACAACTCGATTATTTTGCGCGTGCGCATAGCCTAGAGGCTTTTATGATCAATTTATAATGTTCGGTGTTAATTAAGCAGCTTTTTCAATGACATTCCTTACCTGGAAATTTCATGATGAAATTATTTGAATATTTCAAAACGTAAAAATCGATTTCAAGAAAAACTAATCAATTGATTTGCTTGAAATTAACACAGTATCTTCTTTTTACAATCTTTAATGCACACAGTAAATTTTGTTAAAATCGATCGAAGATAAAGTTGCTTTAGTTGCAAAAAACTGCAGAAACGCTTAAAAAGTGACATAAAAGTGACATCATCAAGAAAACTGCGAGACGTACAACAATGAAATTTGTACACAAACATTGAATCGTGAGGGTCAACATATCTGGAAAGTTTCGTCAAATTATATTCAGATTCTTGGCCTCCAGAGTGCAAAACGTGTTTTGGAAAAACTGAAAAATTTCGTAAAAACTTAATAACATAAAATTAACTCGTCCGAATTGCTTCAAAAACGTGGCAGATCTAAGTTCAGAGAAAACGAAGGTCCACCGAAATTTTCATCAAAATCCGTTTTGGCGTTTGGCCGGAATCGTGCGAACAAACACAAAAAAAAAAAAAAAAAAAAAAAAAAAAAAAAATTCCGGATTTTTTTAGCAGTAAAGTGTAATTAAAGATTTCGCTTCACTCGCCACGCTCGTAACGCTCATCAATAAACTAGGAAAAATCAAGTCAAGTTTGTTTGCGATGAGTTTTAACAATATTATCTCTAAAAAACCTAAATTATTATAATACCAAGAGCTGACACCGGTAAAAAGGGTTCCGAAAACGCTGTAAAAATTGCGTTACTCACAATCACTTGGATTCACACATTTTTTTATTAAAATATTGAATGTGTTATTGGTATCACTAGGCTATGCGAACACTCATATAATCGTGTTGTGGATGAGCGTAATACTTACGTTCACCCACAACGCGATTATATTGCGTGTGCGCATAGCCTAGAGGCTTTTATGATCAATTTAAAATGTTCGGCGTTAATAAGCAGCTTTCTCAATGACATGGAATATTTCAAAACTTAAAAATCGATTTAAAAAAAACTATTCAATTGATTTGCTTGAAATTAACACAATATCTTCTTTTTACGATTTACTAGGCTATGCGAACACTCATATAATCGCGTTGTGGATGAGCGTAATATTTACGCTCACCCTCAACGCGATTATATTGCGCGTGCGCATAGCCTAGAGGCTTTTATGATCAATTTAACATGTCCAGTGATAATTAAGCAGCTTTTTCAATGACATTCGTTACCTGAAAATATCATGATGTAGTCGTCGTGAAATTATTTGAATATTTCAAAACGTAAAAATCGATTTAAAGAAAAACTGTTAAATTGATTTCGTTCAAATTAACACAGTATCTTCTTCTTACGACTTTAAATGCACACAGTAAATTTTGTGAACATCGGTTGAAGATAAAGTGGCTTTAGTTGCAAAAAACTGAAAAAACGCTAAAAAATCGCAAAAAAACGTCATTAAAACGCAATTTTCAAGAAAAGTGCTAAACATACAACAATGAAATTTTTACACAAACATAAAATCGTGAGGGCCAACATATCCTGAAAGTTTCGTCAAATTATATTCAGATGCTTGGCCTCTAGAGTGCAAAACGTGTTTTGGAAAAACTGAAAATTTTCGTAAAAACTTAATAACTTAAAATTTACACGTCCGAATTGCTTCAAAAACGTGGCAGATCTAAGTTAAGAGAAAACGAAGGTTCACAGAAATTTTCATCAAAATCAGTTTTGGCGTTTGGCCTGTAGAGCGCGAACAAACACACAAAAAAACAAACACAAAAAAAAAAAAACATTGGAGATTTTTTTAGCAGAAAAGTGTAATTGAAGATTTCGCTTCACTCGCTACGCTCGTTACGCTCATCAATAATGCACGCAGTAAATTTTGGATAAAGTTGATTTAGTTGCAAAAAACTGCAAAATCGCTAAAAAAGCGACATAAAAGCGCCATTTCCAAGAAAAACGCTAAACATACAACAATGAAATTTGTACACAAACATTGAATCAGGGGGGCCAACATATCTGGAAAGTTTCGTCAAATTTTATGGAGATCCTTGGCCTCTAGAGTGGAAAACGTGTTTTGGAAAAACTGAAAAATTTCGTAAAAACTTAATAACATAATAAAATTTACTTGTCCGATTTGCTTCAAAAACGTGGCAGATCTAAGTTCAAAGAAAACGAAGGTCCACATAGATTTTCATCAAAATCCGTTTTGGCGTTTGGCCTGTAGAGCGCGAACAAACACACAAAAAAACAAACAAAAAACAAAACAAAAAAAAACAAAAAAAAAACAATCCGGAATTTTTTAGCAGAAAAGTGTAATTGAAGATTTCGCTTCACTCGCTACGCTCGTTACGCTCATCAAAAATAGCTTGGTTAATCTGCTACAAGATTGTAAATCTAAAACTATGAAACCGAAACACAGCACCACCGTATCATCGTTTTCCCGTCGTTCTGTTTCGCGGGTCCCCCCACCCCTCACTTCAAAACTTCAGTGTCTCTGCCGGCGACGCGCGTGTCAGCGTACAAAACATCGCATTTTTACCCCACAATCACAACTTATACAAGGCCGTTTAGTTTGTTGATATCTTGAGCTCAGACATACTTGCCAGCATGAGATAACCCGGCCCTCACCCCACGGAGCTAGTGGATATATGCGTGGAAGTGCTGAGGCGAGTAAGTGGCGCCTCCCCCCGCCCTCTCTCCCTGTCACCATAATAATATTGGTGTACGTGTTTTAATGGTCCGATTAAAAATGATTTGCCATATCCATAGTTCATTCCAAACTTCTTTTCTTAGGACCTGAGGGTGGATCATATCCTATCCGGCAATGACAAATTGCTCACCCGAAATATTGTTGCACAATCGCTTCGTATGTTCGGCCCATTTTCGCCCAGATCAAGTGATTCATTCATGAATATCTTTTCTTAACACTAATCCGGCTGCCAAAGAAGACCAAAGACCAAAGAAGACCACCTTCATTGACATCAAATGCCGTTCGTTATGTAGTTATGGCCTGAGCCTAAGCAAATCGTGGGAAAGACGTTGATCCCCAGAGAGCGAATGCGATGACGAATCCAGCAACCAGCAACCAGAAAGCGATAACGGACAGAACTATGTGGTGGGGGGGAGGAGACGCCGGCCAGATTGCAGGCTCTAGCAACTGTTTTTTAAGTCGATAATGCAGCTCGGATTTTTTAACAAATTGGCATGCAGCGCTCCCGGTGTAAGAAAGGTTGTGCTGCGGGTAGTATTTTTCGGCGCACGCGTAGCCCCATAAGAGTTGCTTCTCTTTATAACGTTACTCTATGTTAGAACGAGGCTCCATGGAGATAGAAACAGGACTATGAATGAACAAAGAAGGCGGTGAATCTAGTGACGCTACGCTGCAATCACACACCAACAACTCGACTAACCCCGATTATAACGTGGCTCCATGGAGATAGAAACAGGACTATGAATGAACATAGAAGGCGGTGAATCTAGTGACGCTACGCTGCAATCACACACCAACAACTCGACTAACCCCGATTATAACGTGGCTCCATGGAGATAGAAACAGGACTATGAATGAACATAGAAGGCGGTGAATCTAGTGACGCTATGCTGCAATCACACGCCAACAACTCGACTAACCCCGATTATAACGTGGCTCCATGGCGATAGAAACAGGACTATGAATGAACATAGAAGGCGGTGAATCTAGTGACGCTATGCTGCAATCACACGCCAACAACTCGACTAACCCCGATTATAACGTGGCTCCATGGAGATAGAAACAGGACTATGAATGAACATAGAAGGCGGTGAATCTAGTGACGCTACGCTGCAATCACACACCAACAACTCGACTAACCCCGATTATAACGTGGCTCCATGGAGATAGAAACAGGACTATGAATGAACATAGAAGGCGGTGAATCTAGTGACGCTATGCTGCAATCACACGCCAACAACTCGACTAACCCCGATTATAACGTGGCTCCATGGAGATAGAAACAGGACTATGAATGAACATAGAAGGCGGTGAATCTAGTGACGCTATGCTGCAATCACACGCCAACAACTCGACTAACCCCGATTATAACGTGGCTCCATGGAGATAGAAACAGGACTATGAATGAACATAGAAGGCGGTGAATCTAGTGACGCTACGCTGCAATCACACACCAACAACTCGACTAACCCCGATTATAACGTGGCTCCATGGAGATAGAAACAGGACTATGAATGAACATAGAAGGCGGTGAATCTAGTGACGCTATGCTGCAATCACACGCCAACAACATCATCGACCACGGCTTCCTTGCTCCTTGCAGCGACGGTGCTGCTGCTGGTTGGTCCAACGCTGGGCTTCGACACGTCTCACATGGTCTGCATCGCGTCGTACCGTCCGATGGACAAACCCCTGCTGGCTGTCACCTCGACCGAAGGGTTGGACTGGCAAGGGATGGATCAGCTGTGTGCCTCGGTGAGCTGCCCTGCTGTGAACGATGCGCACAATGCACGGACTCCGGTCCCCGGAGTCATCCAACCGGACCGGGTCTTTACAGTAATATACCTATTCCACTCAGAGAAAAATAACGTCAGATACCCACTGTACGTACTACTAGTTTGGAAAAAAAATATGCTAAAAAACGAAGGAAGATGAAATCACAACCCGAATTTCTCTGCCTGGCTTTAGCGATTGGGCATCATGACGTCATTTTGATAGAATTTTGATTGGATGGAATAGGTGTTCGGGCTTCAGGCTGAGATTTAATAAAGTCTGACCGGTTCGGGCCGAACCACTTCATGAGTCCTAAACACAACATGCCACCTGTTGGTTCCTAAACACAGCATGTAACCTGTTGATTCCTACGCAAATTTCGAGCTTTGCAGCCCATCCTCTTTCATATCATTTAAATTAGGGCAACTTTGTTAGAAGTAGAACAAGGGAAATCTTTGAAAATCGTATTTTTTTCTTAAACTAAAAATAGAAGACATCAGAAACGCTTCTCTTTGGCTGATAAACTGTGTTTTAAGCCTTAAAAACCTGTCATAACAAAGCTAAAAGATTTCACATGGTTTCTCTTCAATTTTCATCAAATTATGGTTATGGCGTTTGTTCTCATACGGCCCAGTTCCGAGTTCAAGGGTTAGTTGAGCTAAACGGCGTGGCAACAGCCACGAAACACATGCACTGAAATGCACTGAAATTCAACACTTTCTATTAGGAGACCTTGAGAATACAAGTGATGTAACTTACGTTTTTAGCAAACTTAGATAATTTGAGGTAAAGTTTGTTAAACATAGTAAACTCAGTTGTTAACAAAGGGGAACGTACAGCATGTAATTGTCTTCATAACATAGTAATTTCTCTTATCCGAAAATGTTAACCTATAATCTACACTGAAAGCTTTTTATGTAAATTATGGAAAACAGTTACACCACTTGAGCTGTTATATGAAATCATAAAAATCAAATATGAAATAGGTGTAAGTACTTAAATCGGGAGTCGGAAGTCAAGATAAAAATCATGCTTATAAAATTATAGCAAAGAATTCTTTTTCTTAACACAATCATCACTTTAATGTAAAAAATATTGTTTTTAAACATAATTCAAACTTGATACAAAATTTCCAATTTTACACGTTTTCATTCGTTTACTCTGGATCCGAATCATTGCCGGAAAGAGGCCCGTTATCTGCCACAACAGCGTCCACCTTGAGGCCCAAAAAAAACTCATGGTGAACTGGAGGTATGAAGGGTAGCAAGTCCAGCATGTCCCGTTTTTTCAAAGCGGCTACAGGTCGCATGCCAGTGTACAGCGGAGGTTGCGCAATTCCCTCAAATAAACGAGGGCGGCCCCCACGAGCCGGTTTCAAGTTGATTACTTCAAAATCCAATTCTTCATTCAGCGATTGTTTGTAGAGGATTTCATACGGACGGTCGACCTTGCACGACCCGAATCCACTGCATTTTCAGCCAATTCACTCGACCGTTTGCATTATTTTTTTGGCGTCTTGTAATACTTTTTTCTAGCGGGAAGGTATAGTGAGGAATTCTTCCTGCTTCATTTCCATTACTGTGAACGGTTTTTTTTCCGGGCTTGCTTCATCGTATTATACCAATCCCCAGGCGTATAGATGGCTTTATTTTTGCTACTTCGTTCAATCTGACCGAAGTCGGCAACGTAAGGTAGGTATAAGAGTGGCCCGACACGAGGAATTTGTGATCAAATATTTCCACCGAATTTGATGGGCTGGAAACAAATTTCATCCATGTGAGCGCAGTTTTTATATTTCTATTTTGCCCGGTGCAGCAATCGCTGAACATTATTACACGAGAATGGTTTGCGGCATGAATGTTCAGGTGTTTCACAACGCAAGAAGAAATTTCTTGCGATCCTCTTGACCCAATAGTTTCATCCCATATACATAAACCCATCATTAGCACCCAGATCATGTATTCCTAAATTATAAACATACATATTTCTTTTATAATATGCAATAGATACAGTAAGTATGGGGAAAGGAAGTGCTTTTTGAAGGTCTATAGAGAATGAATACAGTGCATCAGGTGTCTCTTTTGCTTTGATACCATCGCTCTTCATGCTAGATCGTGCGCTTTCAGCTTTGCGGAGGTGCAGCTCATGTTCTACTCGAAGAGCTTCTTTTGCTGCCAAATCTTCTTCTGAGTTCATTTTGTTGTGTAACTTGTCGCACTTTTGACATGTATCTTTTCGAGGGGAATGAAAAAAAAGACCCATTTTACTGAATTCTCGTCTGTAGGTGTGCTCTTTTACTGCAGGAACTCCCTCTTCTTGGCACATTCCTACATACAGCCCAAACATTTGCCTTACGTCTAGTTCGGGGCGTAAGTACTTGCGGTTTGGATTGTGCGCTCGAGTGTAGTGACTTTGGAATGCTGGGAATGAAGAGATGTGGTCTCTTACTTTCTTAATTACGTTGACCGCAGTCTTTGTCCCGGGTGCTTTTTTTCCACGCAAATCTTCTCCTGGGGATCGCTCAACTGAAATTTTATTTAAAGCTCGAGAGACACGCCCATCGGATATTGAAAATGTTTGCAAGAAATACTTTTTGCATACGCAGACAGATTTTTCCGCAATGTTAACGTAGTATTTATTAGAACAACTCTTTGGTTCCCTCGTGTTGTATTTTGGTCTAGCAACAGGGCCTCTCTTAATTAGGCCACAAATGTAGGCATTTTGTCTTGAAAAAATGCCTATCTTCCAAAACGACTCAAACATGAGCCGACGTTGGTCTTCGGTAGGTAATCTTGTCGTTGCACGATTGACGGCAGCCACAGACATTGTTAGTAAATATCTTTGATGGTACTTGCACGTTTCTCCGGGTATACGATGCTCTTTTCCTAGGTTCCGGCGAGCTTTTCTAACATCAATCAGACGACGTTCTGGTTCTCGCTGCCTTTTTCTTCCTCGATGCCGAGGTGTAGAATCATCTTCAGGCTCAACTGGTGTGTCACTGGCAACAGCAGCTGCATCTTCTTCCACATCACTTACATTTTCACTGGCAGTCTCGTCTAAAATAAACAACAGGAATATATTTTAATATCAGAAAAAGGTTAATAAGTTGACATTTGCTCTGTAATAACAACATAACCCTACTTTAGACCAACTTCAACCCAACGAATTAACTAATATCACACTCAAAAGCTTATCCCATTCAAAGATATCCATTCAAAAGAAGAAAGGAGCAATAACATACCTTCGCTGGTTGCTTCAGATGGATTATAATCGCCATCCAGAATGACATTCAACGCACGTGGCATCTTGTCTAGCTTCACTAGACTTCTTACTCAATGGCTTCACATGTGATACACACCACTTGTGTTGCAAACAATCACGCTGAACTGAAACAAGTTGTGACACGTAGGTCCTCCTAGTAGCTAAGGAGACAACTAACACATACGCCACTTTTCTTGTGAATACTTGGGTAAATCATGAACACAATAGGACAATAAAATCAATTTTTTTTTAATGTCACTTACACCACTTGTATTCTCAAGGGCTCGTTGTAACTCAACTGAGAGTTGAAAAAAATAGTAAAACTGGCCCGAAAGCTCCTAAGAACTTGCAGAAAAAAACCACAAAATCTTATTTTCATCAAAAAATATCAATTTACAGATTCACTTTAATGACAACATTTGTGTATATTCTAATCAATCATGACTCTTCCCTCGGACCGTCACCCTGTTCGTCGGCAGACGAAACCAGCGTACGGCTTGGCGCCGCTAAACGCTCCGCGGACCAAAGAGCAGCTAGACTTGTGTCCCACCGACTCGCTGATACCCGTCGGAGTCGAGCACGACTACAACTCGTACACCTACCAGAGTTCGCAAAACGCGGACAAGGAGGTAGCTACTAGACCCTGTAACTAGCTCCTAGAACCTGCACCAAGCTTGTACACCGGCTATAATATACATGTCAGGCTGTAGGATGCAGGACACTCTGCCAGCAAACATCTCACCAGGCTGTAGAATGCAGGACACTCTACAGCAAACATCTCACCAGGCTGTAGAATGCAGGACACTCTGCCAGCAAACATCTCACCAGGCTGTAGGATGCAGGACACTCTGCCAGCAAACATCTCACCAGGCTGTAGAATGCAGGACACTCTACAGCAAACATCTCACCAGGCTGTAGAATGCAGGACACTCTGCCAGCAAACATCTCACCAGGCTGTAGGATGCAGGACACTCTGCCAGCAAACATCTCACCAGGCTGTAGGATGCAGGACACTCTGCCAGCAAACATATCACCAGGCTGTAGGATGCAGGACACTCTGCCAGCAAACATGTCACCAGGCTGTAGGATGCAGGACACTCTGCCAGCAAACATGTCACCAGGCTGTAGGGTGCAGGACACTCTGCCAGCAAACATCTCACCAGGCTGTAGGATGCAGGACACTCTGCCAGCAAACATCTCACCAGGCTGTAGGATGCAGGACACTCTGCCAGCAAACATCTCACCAGGCTGATTTTTTTATGTTTGTCGTGTTTTGACGTGTTGGCAGGATCCTGTATATATCCTGGTCCAGTTTTTCAGTGGCTCGATAATAATAATTTAACAGTCAACCAATTGCCAATTGCCATTGGCAGTGGCCATGGTAATAACACGGTAACAGACTGTTAAGAAGTTAATGGGCCACTCCACTGTTCCCTCCTTCCAAAGGCACAAGGTCTGCTGGCCTCCGAAGCGCCGAGCTTACCGGACGGCGCCCGCCTCGCCCTCCGCTGGCCGACCCACGAGGTGGTCACCGTTTTCGCAGACACCAAGTTCAGTTGCGCCGTCTGCCAGATGCTCTGTCACATCGACATCCTCTCGACGGGCATCTACCCGCCGCACGACAACGCGGACTTCGCGTACGACCTGACCCTACGCAGCGACGACCGCGTCGACGACGTCGCCAGCGTCGCGGCGGACAGCGCGATGATCGCTCGGTTGATCGGCGATCTCGCCGTGGCGCTTCAAGTGTCCGAGGGGTCGTTGCGTTGGCAGCGCGCGGCGTTGGACGGCGAAGGACGGGCCGTGGTGCATGTCTATCACGAGCCCGACGGTGGCGACGTCGACTGGTTCTACTATGTTCACTGGAACGACGAGAATCTGGAGTACGGTCCGCTGGAGGACTTCGAGTTGACGATGATCAAGCTGAACACAGAGTGTCTGGAAAATAAGTTGGCAGTGAAAAGTGTGAAAAAGGAGCCTGTTTTGACTGGTGCGTCTAGTCAGATATAATATATTCATAGCTGAAGAATATAGATAGCACTCGGCGAAATCGGGTGGCGAAATTGGCATAGACTATCTTTAAAGAATTAAAAAATAGTACACGTATAGATATGACGTGCAAAGATAATATTAACAGTTGACAGGCGACGCTGGTGGCGAACCTGGCAGACCGGGTTGAATATAAAGTGAACAAATGCAATTATCACCATCAAAGATTTCCTTTCATATGTCAATCGTACGTTGACACTTGATATTAAGCGTTAATAAAAAACAAAGCCTCCCCAATATAAACCTTTCCACTCAGAGAATAATGTCTTCAGATACCCACTGGACGTACTAAAAAGATATTAATTAACTCTGCTAAATAACAAATGAAGATAATGAAATCAAAACCCGAGTTGACTATACCTGGCTTTAGCGAGTGGGTATCATGATGCCATTTTGATAGTTTTTTGATTGAATGGAAGCAGGTTGGAAATAGTTATCCAGGACAGAGTCAATAGTTGTCAGGTATTAGTATTTCGGAGAACAGGGTCGATTCAAATATTTGTTGGTTCTTTAAGGGTGCTTGGGTAATTTTCATTTTGTTGTTTTGTTGTTGTATGTAATATACATATTCCACTCAGAGAAAAATAACGTCAGATACCCACTGTACGTACCTACTACTAGTTTGGAAAAAAATATGCTAAATAACGAAGGAAGATGAAATCACAACCCGAATTTCTCTGCCTGGCTTTTGCGATTGGGCATCATGACGCCATTTTGATAGAATTTTGATTGGATGGAATAGGTGTATTTAGTAAGATGACGTACGTAACGTTGTTTTGAGATGTATCTAGATGGCTTAGGTGTCATAATTCCTAACCTAGCCGCCTGGCTGGGACGCTGACGATTCGGTCTCCGATGCTATTCCGACCGGTTTCTCTACATTCCCTGGGCCCCTGGGCCCCCATTCACGAAAATTTTCAGTTTCTAACTCTGCAGAATTTGACACTGAAAAAGTGAGCGATTGGGGGTCCTGGGATCAAGAGGATCTCCACACACATGTTTGCACCTGTCGCAGGCTCCGTGCAGATCACGCACCTCGACACGGACGCCAACAGGATCACGACGCGCGAGTGCTTCTGGGACGGCGAGGGTTCTACCGCCGCGTGGTCGGGCAACACCACGTGGCGGCCGTCGTGGGAGCCGTGCGACAAACCGATGCGCAACTATATCAGCCTGAAAGGTCTACAGCCGGCGCAGTACCGTGTCGCTCTCAAGAACATCGACGTGCTGGCGGCGTTCTCGTTGGCCAGCATCGTGAACGGAACCGCCGAGGTGCCGCTAGCCACGTTGGTCGCCCTCACTCACGACTTCATCTTGTTGCACACCAAGGACAAGGAGCGCTCGACGACGGGCCACCTGCTGTTGTATGCGATGCCCGTGAAGCTGGCCAAGTTGTTCACGACCATGAAGCTGGAGGAAGGGAAGACCGACCAGTTGTTTCTCACTGCTCACGTTAAGGTACGTGTTGGCGATTATAGACATCTCATTTCTTCACTCATGCTTGTTAATTGGTTTAACTTCATCTCACAGCTGAATCATTTCACCACCGGTGTAAGACACCGATTCATCAACTGGTTGCCTTCGCAAAACGTCGAAATCTCATCTCTACGTCTTCTTAACTGGCAGCGCTCTCAATACATCGCGTTCCCGACTGACCGCTTTCAAAGTGCACTAGGTTCTCATTTCTACGGTATCTCTTTGGTCACCGGCTCGACTCACAGTGATCTCAGCTGACGTCTTCTTCAATGGCCGCTTTATTAACACACCGCCTTCCCGGCCAGTCGCTTCATCAGCTCATAAAACGTAGAGATGAGAAGACGGTAGAATGAGCAAGAGCCACGTATTAAATTAGTAAGACTTCAATTAGATGATGTTCCCAAAGGACAATGGGGACTTTTAAGTTTCATAAGCTCAAGCATTTATTCACTAATTTTAAATTAGATGTTTAATATTTGGAATTTAATTAGAGAGGCATCGCAAAACACAAATTACAGTCAGAGAAAAACGACGTCCGATACCCACTGGATGTACTACCAGTCTGGAAAAAATATTAATTATCTCTGCTAAATAACAAAGGAAGATAGGGAAATCACACCCGAATTGCTCTGTCCGGCTTTAGCGAGTGGGTGTCATGACGTCATTTTGTTTGAATTTTGATTGAAGGGAATAGGTGTTTTACGCTTACTGCAGCTGACTTCACCTGTTACACTATTTATAGCTGTTCTGAAAACAAACGTGCTAAGATAAGGAGAAAGAACTACCTCTATAACGGTGAATGCAGTTTCTTGTTGTTCTTATTTGAAATACAATTGGCACGCTGCTCTGCTTGACCTCCCCCCTCGTCAAGTTGTTGGTGGCCGACCGGCAACCCTCCAACCCCGTGATGGGGCTGGCCTTGACCCTGCCCTGCCCCGCCAACCTGGACATCTCCTCCGAAGCCATCATCCGGCGCGACGAGCTCACCACGTCGCAAGCCGGCTCCCACGTGGTCGTCACGATGTCCGACGTCGTCGTCGAGGTCGCCAGCCGCACGGCGATCGCTGTCTTCGCCGCCCACCTAGACTCGGAGGACAAGCCCTCGCTGGACCCGGCGTTAGGATCCTGGATGGCGATCGTTCAGGTGACAGTCTCGGGATGGTGGCAGGCTCGGGATGGTGGCAAGCATGATGCTCGTGCAATATAGTTGAAAATATGTCCGGGACATGAGTTTAGA
The DNA here is from genome assembly GCA_921293315.2 of Nemurella pictetii. NCBI lineage: Eukaryota > Metazoa > Arthropoda > Insecta > Plecoptera > Nemouridae > Nemurella > Nemurella pictetii. The sequence continues at coordinate 8,728,714 of OV121126.1, forward strand.
CTCATGACGGATGAGCGTAATATTTACGCTCACCCAAAACGCCATTACATTGCGTGTGCGCATAGCCAGAGGCTCATATGATCAATTTAAAATGTTCGGCGTTAGTTTTGCAGCTTTCTTGATGACATTGTTACCTGAAAATATCATGATTTAGTCGTCGAGAAATTATTCGAATATTTTAAAACGGAAAAATCCTTTTAAAGACAGACTTTTGTCTTGATTTCCCTAAAAATAATAACACGGAATATACCTTGTAAGATTTATACCGAGCACAGTAAAATTTTTCAACATCTGTTGAAGATAAAGTTGTTTTGGTTCCAAAAAGTAGCAAAAACGCTTAAAAAGCGTCATGGTTGTTATATACAAGACTGCTGTACAAGGGTTTGACGAAACGTGACCGTGTAAAAGGGGCTTTAGCACGCGGTGTAACGCAAGGCACGCGTATGCTGCAGGTGAGCTACCGCAGCGCCGTCGCCGACGACGACGCCTTCGTGGACATCGCGTTCACGCCGGTCTTCCGGCAAACGCATCTGCGCGGGAAGTGCGCCGAACGCGACTTCGACCGCGATGATTGGTCGGACGTTAACTGCCGCTTGCTCAAGTCCCTGCGCGACGACAAGATGGTGTGCCGCTGCAAGCGCCTGCCTCGCATCGCCGGCGACGTCTCATCCGGCACCTACTTGATCTACGGCTTTGACGCCAGCCTTGCCTCCTACCTGTCCAGCCATCTCACGCTCATCGTGGTCTTCGTCTGCGTCGGCGCCATGTCGCTGCTCGGGCTGTCCAGCGTCTTGCTGACCGCCGTCGCCTTCCCCGAATGGCTGCAGGACCAAGGGCACAAGATCTTCCTGCAGATGATCCTAGCGCTGACCGTCAACTTGGCCATCGGTTTGTTCAACAACTTTGTCAGCATCGACACGAAGAGTGTGGCGTGCATCGCGATCGGCGCTGTCAGACACTACTCTTTCTTGGCAATGTTCTGCTGGATGCTGATTCTGTCCGCGCTGCAGATGAAGCGTCTCTCGTCGATTGCCGGGGCCAAGTCGACGACGCACCTGGTGCTGAAGGTGTCGCTGGCTGCTTGGGGCCTGCCGCTGCTCCCTATCATCGTGTTGCTGGCATGGGACACGGGCTTCTACAAGTCGGAGGTCTCCAACCGTGGGTACTGCTATCCGGAAGGGGACGCTCTCCAAGCGACGGTCCAGGGGCCCGCAGGAGTCATCCTGGTCGCCAATTTGGTCAGCTTCATCTTCATCTTGAATAAAATCTACGGCTGGTGCAGATGCACCGACGAGGTCGTGGTTCGGAAACACACCACCGACGATCGGGCGGCGCAGCTACGTAACCTTGGAAACAGCATCTTCATCTTCTTCTTGTTTGGGTTCACCTGGGTGTTTCACTTCTTGTCCGAGGAGGGCGTTATAAACAGCGAGTTTCTGTTCGAGTTCATGTTCTTGATTACGGCCTCCTTCCACTTGTTCATGTTGTCGTTGTTCTTTATCTTGTTGGACAACAAAACAAGGGGGCTGTGGGTGGGGGCGTTCCAGAAGCGTCGCGCCAGCAAAAAGTCTGTTTCGCAAATTAAGAGTGTTGATACGCGAAATAAGTAGGGCTTCGCTCAAACTGATTCTAGTTGTGTTGTCGATGAGAGTTATTTGAATGATTTTAGGTGTGAAAATCTTTTGGTAAATCAGGTTAATCGTTTGGTCTGTAGAGTACGAAAACAAAAACACCGATGTTTTATCAGATAAATGTGAAATGAAGATGCGCATCACCACATTGATCGAGAGCTGCTAAATCAACGGCCTTGTTTTGTGAGATATGGATTTTCTTTGGTTGTCTATTTATTCTTGATGAGCGTAACAAGCGAAGCGAATGAAATGAATCGTCAATTACAATTACTGCTGAAAATAATCCAGTATGTTTTTGTCTGTTTTATTAGTTTTATAACTGTTTGTACGCGCTACAGGCCAATCGACTGATGAAATTTTAAGGATTTTTGTTTTCTTTCAACTAATATCATATCATTTTTGGGTCATATTTTGCTTTAGCGTGGCTTTTCCATTGTTTTCTTTGTTTCATGTTTATTGTCGTCTGTTTCCTGCACCCTCATTAAAACCATATCAAGCTGGCACGATGCAAGACTTATATTCAATTGGAAAATATGAGAAATACCTTAGAGACCTTAGAAGTGTAGATGAGACAAACATCTCACCAGGCTGTAGGATGCAGGACACTCTGCCAGCAAACATCTCACTAGGCTGTAGGATGCTGGAAACTCTGCCAGCAAACATCTCACTAGGCTGTAGGATGCAGGACACTCTGGCCAGAAACTATCTCACCAGGCTGTAGGATGGAGGACACTCTGCCAGCAAACATCTCACCAGGCTGTAGGATGCAGGACACTCTGCCAGCAAACATCTCACCAGGCTGTAGGATGCAGGACACTCTGGCCAGAAACTATCTCACCAGGCTGTAGGATGGAGGACACTCTGCCAGCAAACATCTCACCAGGCTGTAGGATGCAGGACACTCTGCCAGCAAACATCTCACCAGGCTGTAGGATGCAGGAAACTCTGCCAGCAAACATCTCACTAGGCTGTAGGATGCAGGAAACTCTGCCAGCAAACATCTCACCAGGCTGTAGGATGCAGGAAACTCTGCCAGCAAACATCTCACCCGGCTGTAGGATGCAGAACACTCTGCCAGCAAACATCTCACTAGGCTGTAGGATGCAGGAAACTCTGCCATCAAACACTCACCAGGCTGTAGGATGCAGGAAACTCTGCCAGCAAACATCTTACCAGGCTGTTGAATGCAGGACACTCTGCCAGCAAACATCTCACTAGGCTGTAGGATGCTGGAAACTCTGCCAGCAAACATCTCACTAGGCTGTTGAATGCAGGACACTCTGCCAGCAAACATCTCACCAGGCTGTAGGATGCAGGACACTCTGCCAGCAAACATCTCACCAGGCTGTAGTAGGCAGGAAACTCTGCCAGCAAGGATCTCACCAGGCTGGTTTGCAGAGGTTAATCCATTTTTTTCAAATTGGTATAGTGCATCCAGTGTATATCTGACATCTTCTATCTCTGAAATAGGTGTATTGCTGTTACAATTACAGATTAGGAGTCATCTCATGCAACGCTTCAGATAAAAATGTACTCTCTGTGGTAAAAGGCTAATTGTTTTTAAAAGCAAATGCTGTAGCTCGAGTTGGAATAGAACAGCTGATAAGCGTCCAATGAAACAGTAGAACTTTTACAGTAAGAATTTCATAATATATGTGAACCTATGTACTCGCATGACGCTACAAAGAAGCCGGGAGAACAGCTTTGTTCTTTCGTTTCTAATAATCAGCTTTGTTAAACTTTGGCAGCACCTAATTGATTAAGACCCGATGATTTACTTCCAAATATTAATAAGTTAATTTGGACAAAATTAGCAACAAGATTTATCACCTTCTGACATGCCGACTTAGGAAATTGTAAGTTTCACTTTATCACGCCTGTCCATAGAGATATTACAAGCAAGCGGGTCCAGATGAGAAAATAGGCTAAAAAGATCTAGACCAAGATTAGTCCGATACAATAAGACAGCTGTGATGCTTAAATTCGTAACCAAGTCGCCTAGGTGGCGCTGACAAATCTGTCGCCAGATCAACAATGCCATTTCGGCAGTGTCCTGCATCCTACAGCCTGATGAGATGTTTGCTGGCAGAGTGTCCTGCATCCTACAGCCTGGTGAGATGTTTGCTGGCAGAGTGTCCTGCATCCTACAGCCTGGTGAGATAATTGGTCGACGTCTGCACGACGAACGGGCTGCCGACGCGACGGAGCGGTGATGCACACGACGACCCCGGCTGGCAATCCGTCGGATCCGAGGCCCGAATCGCCGTCCAGATGAAAGAGTCAGCTGCATCTCTATGACACAATGTCTTGACATTCCTCATCACGATATCTCTCAACAGGTGACAAAGCCAGGGATAAAATTTCGGGGATCAATTGCGCAATTACGCTATCGAAATATCGGATGTCATTCGCACGCTACGCAACGCAATCGCTATAGAAGTCAGTTGCCATCGAAGTAATCTCCGATCGTTGATAAGCGGAGCTCCTTTGTGTTGCCTTTGTTTCGAGATGGGTGAAGATTGATAGTTGCGATCTTTGCCGGCATCAAAGTGTGTTGCCCAATTTCTCAAGCCTTGACCGTGATACCGTGATACCCTGATACCGTGATACGGTGATAGAGGCATACCTGTTTATCGCTGATTGCGAGACTACTTAAGATGCCGGGCGGCCATGAAGTCGGCCACAGTTACCCAAACCTCGAGACAAGATGACTGCAGGTGAGTTGCTTATCTTGATCCAAGGTCACGGGCACGTGACGCGTATCAATTTACTAAAGTGAAGTTTAGGGGATATTCAATTAGATACTAAAAATTGTGAAATACCTTTTTATAACCCTGTTGATTCTCGCTCTAGAGCTCAAACAACTTGATTAATATATTATGCATAATATTGCAAATTGCAATTTCATTATTGTATGTTAGGTACTTCAATGAAAAACGCTGTTGAAACGCTAACATTTGAACCTTAATTTAACGTTCAAAGAAGCCAGCGCGAATAACTAGTTCTACGGGCTTGAAACACAGCGTGCTACGGGCTTGAAACACAGCGTGATACGGGCTTGAAACACAGCGTGCTACAGGCTTGAAACACAGCGTGCTACGGGCTTGAAACACAGCGTGCTACGGGTTTGAAACACAGCGTGCTACGGGCTTGAAACACAGCGTGCTAAAGGCTTGAAACACAGCGTGCTACAGGCTTGAAACACAGCGTGCTACATGCTTAAAACACAGCGTGCTACATGCTTGAAACACAGCGTGCTACAGGCTTGAAACACAGCGTGCTAAAGGCTTGAAACACAGCGTGCTACAGGCTTGAAACACAGCGTGCTACGGGCTTGAAACACAGCGTGCTACGGGCTTGAAACACAGCGTGCTAAAGGCTTGAAACACAGCGGGCTACAGGCTTGAAACACAGCGTGCTACGGGCTTGAAACACAGCGTGCTAAAGGCTTGAAACACAGCGTGCTACGGGCTTGAAACACAGCGTGCTACGGGCTTGAAACACAGCGTACTACGGGCTTGAAACACAGCGTGCTAAAGGCTTGAAACACAGCGTGCTAAAGGCTTGAAACACAGCGTGCTACATGCTTGAAACACAGCGTGCTACAGGCTTGAAACACAGTGTGCTACGGGCTTGAAACACAGCGTGCTAAAGGCTTGAAACACAGCGTGCTACAGGCTTGAAACACAGCGTGCTACGGGCTTGAAACACAGCGTCCTATACAGGCTTGAAGCATAGCATGCTACGGGCTTGAAACACAGCGTCCTATACAGGCTTGAAGCATAGCGTGCTACGGGCCCCACGTGCTACGGTCTTGACCGCTGACCAACGTTCCTCTGACCGCAGGTCTGACAACGCTGCTGCTGCTTGCGCTGGCGTCGACGGCGGTGGTGCAGGGCCAGTCCTGCGACGGCGTCCTGGCCGACACGCTGGCGCATCCCAGCGACTGCAGGCTCTACTACACGCTCTACCAGATGACGTGTCCGGAGGGCGAGCTGTACAACACGGTCACCAGGAAGTGCGGCCCGGCCGAAGAGAGCGAGTGCGGGACGACGACCGGAAGTAGCACGACGCCGACGATCCCCACCGAGCCGTCGTCCACGGACTCCACCGTCACAGGTGACAGCTAGTCGGCGTTTTCACTTGTCATACCTTACTGGACCTGGATCATTGATCTCATTCACATGGATAGCGCATCGTATTGAGCCCACTGATCTCAATCACATGGATAGCGCATCGTATTGAGCCACTGATCTCTATAACATGGATACTTGATAGCGCATCGTATTGAGCCCACTGATCTCTATAACATGGATAGCGTATCGTATTGAGCCCACTGATCTCTATAACATGGATAGCGCATCGTATTGAGCCCACTGATCTCAAAAACATGGATAGAGCATCGTTTTGAGCCCACTGATCTCTATAACATGCAGATAGTGCATCGTATTGAGCCCACTGATCTCTATAAAATGGATAGCTTATCATATTGACTCAATGTAAAATAAAGTGAAGTAAGATTTTCGGCATTTTGGTCGCCCTAGTACGGGCGCTAGCAACGAAGCGCTATCCAAGCAGTAGAGATCTGTGACTTGAATCTTTGCAGGGAATGCCACTATTCAAAGTATCACAAATTTTTTCAAACCATGCATTCTCAACAGGAACCACAGGAACCTCCACCGGAACTACCGGAACCGGAACTACCGGAACGTCGACGGGAACTACCGGAACCGGAACTACCGGAACCGGAACTACCGGAACAGGAACTACCGGAACCGGAACTACCGGATCCTCGACCACCAGCACCTGGGAGACGACCACGTCCGTGCCCACCGAAGGGTCGACGACCCCGAAGCCGTCGCGCTACGAGTGTCCGGCGGTCGATGACCCCGATGTCAAGGTACGTCACTTTCAAAGGTCTCCAGAGGGTCTCTATATGTAAGCGTGAAGTTTTTAACGTTAGGAGTTAGTGCTGAATTAGTGCCTAGCTCATATGGGGCTTGCCATAGAGTGAAGTTGGCAAGCCCTCAGACAACCCCTTGTGGCTTCCCCAATTTTGCAGCACTAATTTCAGAGTTTGCGGCTCTAATTAGCACTCATTTAGTGAATCAAATGTTAAAATTGAAAAGTGGGCTTGCCAACTTGACGGAAACTCTCCAGCTTCCTTGAAAAGGGCCTACTAGTTTCATCGTCGTTTCCCTCCAAAGACACACCAGGCCAAGTTTTGTGAAATTCTCTCGTTAGTACGTTTCTTCAGCAAGGAGAGCGTAGAGCGAAGAAATTATGTGTTACCTTGACTGTAGCCGACCATGTACTATAGTTGTACTGTACTTGTCCAAGACTTTATTAATGACACTTCACTATTGATTAATAGTTGTCTATAGTTGCTAGATAGAGGAAAAAGGAGATTGTCTTAGACCAGTTTAAAAAATTTTCAATTCCCTAGATGGGTCGATTTTACGATTTTCTTACACTGGTTAAGTAAATAAGTGCAGTTATTACCTGAATATAATCCCGTCTATATGTCAACTGTGAGTTGACGCTTGAAATTAAGTTTAAGTGCCAAACAAAGCCCCCTAAATATTACGTTTGATGACGCAAGTTAAGTTGTTTTAAGATGTACCAAGAAGGCAGTGCTGCTTTAATTCCTAACCAGGCCGCCTAGGTGGAGTTTCCAGCCTAACGCATGAATGCTACGTTGCCAGATCCGCTACGCGCACGACACCGACTGCGAGCTGTACTACCTGTGTGTCGAGGGGACGGCAACACTGTACCGCTGCAGCCCTGACAGCCACTTCAGCCCGACAAGGAAGTCTTGCCGTGTTGCCGCCGAGGCCGGCTGTGATCGCTGCCCAGCGAGCGAGGTTGCCAGGTGAGCCAATATCCCATCACTTCCCATCCCATTCCATCACTTTCCATATTGAACATAGGGGAATACCTTATGGGCATTGGGTTTTGCTTTATAGGCATGTAGGTGTTGCCCTATGAATTTTGTCATCTACCTGTTGTAAAAACACACTACTCTCTGCAAAGTGTTCAACAGGCTGCCCTACTCCATGCGTCGAGTCTCGCCCCGCCCTCTTTACTGATCATCTCGTATGCCATGTTGCCAGACTTCCCCACGAGTCGGTCTGCGCCTACTACTACAAGTGCGAGGAGGGTTCGGCAACGCTGTACGCGTGCCCCGAGCCGCTGGAGTTCTCCCGATCCGACAGGCAGTGCGTGTCCAAGGAGGACGCGTGGTGCAAGCTGGAGGAGGGCGTGACTTCAACCACCGCCCCCACCACCCCTACCCCCACCCCCACCACCACCCCCTCCACCACCACCCCCGCCTCCATCTATTGATCCCACCGACGTCTCATCCGGCGTTCCATCGTTGCGCTACGGGTCTTTGTGTTGTTCAACGTCAATAAATAAGTTCTTATTCAGCAAATTATCAATATGTCTGTTTCTTTCTTTAGTACCACAAAGATAAGTACCTTACACGAAACCGAACGGTTGGTTCTGTTCGGGCGAGAGGTTGGAGGGTTTGAAGTTAGTACGACAACTTCACTCGGCTTGCTTATCAACCTCTCGACAGCACGGATTAGTGGAGGAATCCTTTTCTTCGAGTTGTACCGTCCTTCGGAAGGGACGTAAAGCCGGTGGTGTCCTCGGTGCTTTTCGACAGGAGTAGGCTACGTGCCGGCACCGGGTTTCCCCTCCTCCCTTCTAGCCATAGGTTAGGTTCATCATCACCCTTTCATTCACCGATGCCGTTAGACCAGTGCCACAGGGCCAGTTGTCAAAATAGTGCGTCGTTAAACACCAATAATCAATCGACAGCAAATGTCCGATGAACCAAGACACTACTATTTTACTTTTTAATATTTCAACAAACTCTAGAAGACAAATCTTCCTGTCTGCAGAATTTCGGTCAGCATCATCCCTGTCCTAGAATCAATCATTCATATCGCTGACAGTTTCAAGTGCAGGAGTGTTTTTTTATCGTTGCACCAGCGCTTTCTTGGCAAACTTCGTGGACACTCGTGGGTCTTCGTGCGAGTCCGACACGGATGGTGGGATTAGGTTGTCGGTGCGCTTCGTTTCCGGGAACAGCACTTTGAAGGGCACGGAGCTGAAGATTCGGGTGCCAAACTTCACCAAGATGCCCTGGATGGTGTTTTCGATGATCGGCGTGATGTGGCTCAGGATCACTCGCTTGTTCAATTTGTAGTTCAAAATACGGTTGATCATTTCACCTGAGGGTAGAAATGTGTTCAAGCTTTAATGATGGGTTGAAAATACATACATCTTTGATTATAGGCACGGTGGGCATCAACTTACTCAACAAAGTATCCACTCTTTTGTATGTTTAGCACTTTTATTGAAAATAGCGTTTTTAAGACTTAAGCAACTTAATCTTTAGCTGATATGGACGTTATTTACATTGTGGGTCAAAAATTGCAAAAGGCAGATATTGTGTTATTTTGGAACAAATCAATTGAATACGTTTTCTTTTAATCGATTTTTACGTTTTAAAATATTAGAATACTACTAGGGCTTCGCGAACGCTCGATCTAATCGCGTTGTAGATGAGCGTACTTATTAAGGGCTTGAGGATAAGATTTAAGACCTACAAGAATATGAAGGTAATCGCACCTAAACCTTCCGCTTGAATCTTGAGGGATAAATAGTTAAGAATCATAAAAAATTGTCGGAAAAATGCGAATAAAGAATGAAATAGATAAGATATAGATACAAAAACTTCAGCAAAGTTGCATATCAATTTGCTTAATATGTTTCTTAAGTTTGGTGTCATTACATAAATAACTTTTGGCTGTAAAAAATAAGAAAAGTTTTGAAAATTCTGAAATATTTTGTAAATTTTGAATAGTTAAGAAGCTGTAACCCCGACTTTGCTGAAAAAAGCAGGGGGTCTAAGTTGAGAACAAAATGTGGTTTCCTGAAATTTGTATCAAAACCTGAGCAGCCGGTTGGCCTGTAGAGCGCGAACAAACACACATACACAAAAAACACACACACACAAGGTGTTTTTTTTCTCCACTAAGTAAAATTGAAGATTTCGCTTCGCTCATCAATTAGCTTTTTTGAGAACAAAATATGTTCGAGTTCAATTGGTCACTACTCCACACAACATGTACTGGTGACTCTTACATTCAGTTTTCAAATATAAAATCTGATTAATTTTCTTCTCTTTGCTCATAAAAAAGAACACTTGGAATAAATGGGCTTCGGTTACCTGTGAAGCCTTGATTAAATATCTCTGCTGACATATCGTTGATTTGGAGGTCAAAGGTCAGAGTGTCAATCGCCATGAAGTCGGTTCCGGACTTGCTAATCAGTTTGTACTTCCCATCTGTAATGGTGACGATGTCGTCTGCAAAGCAACGAATGATGGTTAGAATAAAAAAAGATGATCACAGATGTGAAAAAACCCACCGAATCCCTTTCACACCACGCTTAAGAAAATTTGAAAAGCTTTTCGCAAATACGTTACTACATTTAAACTATCGGAAACAAAATGATCGTTGGAAAATATCTGTCCACTCGGGGAATCGAACCCCGGTCTTCACCAGTCGCAGGCTGCTCTTTATATGATCAGGTCTGTTTGGGAGAGAGGTCGGAGGGTTTGAAGTTAGTACGACAACTTCACTCGCCTTGCTTATCAACCTCTCGACAGCACGGATTAGCGGAGGAATCCTGTTGTTCGAGTTGTACCGTCCTTCGGAAGGGATGTAAAGGCGGTGGTCCCCTCGGTGCTTTTCGACGGGAGTAGGCTACGTGCCGGTTCAGTCTTATACTGCCTATTCTTGTACTGCCTACGCTACCTGCGACCCTTCTTTTTCTCGCACTGCCTACAGACCACCGCGCGGCCAGATTTATTCTTATACTGCCTATTCTTACACTGCCTACGAGGAGAAGTGATCACGTGACGCCGAACGTTTCCGAACGGCTGCATTGCGCCAAAAGCCCTCGAAGTCATTCAAAGTTACTATAACGCGCTGTTTTCATTACTTATTATTTGCTTTCCGGGCAATGGTTCTAAAGCCTCCACGTCAGAAAAATAGTACACTTACTTATAGCCTATTTTCAACCCTGTATATTGCTTTGACACACAACATGCTCCTGTGAACGTCGCCGTCCTTGTCCTAAACATCGCCCCCAAATCGGGAGGGTGGCCGTCGTCCTATAAGTATGCTCCTATGGACGTCGCCGTCGCAGCCTACCAGCACCTCATGCGGAATTAATGATGATAAATTCACGAATGAAAACAGCGCGTTATAGTAACTTTGAATGAAACGAGGGCTTTTGGCACAATGCAGCCGTTCGGAAACGTTCGGCGTCACGTGATCACTTCTCCTCGTAGGCAGTGTAAGAATAGGCAGTATACGAATAAATCTGACCGCTCGGTGGTCTGTAGGCAGTGCGAGAAAAAGAAGGGTCGCAGGTAGCGTAGGCAGTACGAGAATAGGCAGTATGAGAACGCACCTACGTGCCGGCACCGGGTTCTCCCTCCTACCTTCTAGGCTAGGTTATGTTCATCATCACCCTTTCATTCACTGACGCCGTTAGACCAGTTCCATAGGGCCAGTTGTCAAAACAGTGCTTCGTTAAACACCAATCAATATTCGAACTGAACGGAATTGGGACAAGATACAGAATTTTAATTGAAAGACCCATATTTTACAGTTCAAAGACGTGTGACCTATATAATTAAAGAGATAATACATACAATCTATTATACCTATATTAATTATAAATATGATATATAATGATATAAAGTTATTTTATTTTATATACTAAGATATTTGGTCTAGTCAAAAGCCACGTTTACCACAAAGGCGTTAGCTTTGCGTTTAGTTTTTTCCAAACTAAACGAAATGGTTTGGAAAATACTTCTCGCTTTTTGGTAACACCATGGCGTCCAGGCGCAGAGTATGGCCACTCACTAAACGCAGTATATACTTACTAGGCTCGACTGGGCAGCGGCAGACAACACCACTTCACAGTGCGCTTCTCAAAGCGCTATACGCCCCTGTAAAACATCTCAGAACGTGCAAGATGTCTTACATGTAGTGATCAGAATGGAGCCCGCCATCTGCACCGGCAGGAACAGCAGCATGCCAACCAACTCGAAGTTCGCGGTGATCTCGACTCGAGCGATTTCACCACTGTGGTAAAACTCCCTGGTCTCGAGATTGCCCCTAGAAAGTGTTTCACAAGCGTTACGTTAGAAGTACCTATCATACTTAATTGTTTGAGATGAACATTTGAGATGAACCTTGTCCTTACATCTATAAGCGTAGGTTATTATGCGATTAAAAGCCCTTGAAATTATGTCAAATATAGGAGAATTTGGAGTTGTTAGAAAGGGATCAAATTTTTTTTTAAATCTTGGTTTTTGAAAAAAATTGTGGGTGGAATTTGCTGATATCGGCGGTAGATCTTAAAGCTCGAAGGTTTCACCGAAATTTAGTCAAAATAGTTTCTGGAACGTTCGCAGAGCATAAACAGACAAAAAAAATAACACAATACCTGTACGTCAACACATAGTGTTAAATGCTTCGGCTTGATAGAATGTCCAAGCATTGCACGGTTGAAGAAAGAAGAAGAAGAAGATAAGAACTCACCGAGAGCCAGTCATCTTGAGAGAGCCGATGCCGTGGGCAACGATGTCGCTGACTCGCAGGCGAAGCCCGGCGATGTCTAACGCTGTGATCTCCTCCATGTACAATGGCTCGATGCCCAGGACGTCGAGCTCGGGGATGCCTGCAAGTGACAACAGACTCATGACAGAGTTAAACTTGACTACAAGGCTGTAGTGTGACTGCCATACAAGGCTGTAGTGTGACTGCTATACAAGGCTGTGGTGTGACTGCCATACAAGGCTGTAGTGTGACTGCTATACAAGGCTGTGGTGTGACTGTCATACAAGGCTGTAGTGTGACTGCCATACAAGGCTGTAGTGTGACTGCCATACAAGGCTGTAGTGTGACTGCCATACAAGGCTGTAGGTAGTGTGACTGCCATACAAGGCTGTAGTGTGACTGCCATACAAGGCTGTAGTGTGACTGCCATACAAGGCTGTAGTGTGACTGCCATACAAGGCTGTAGTGTGACTGCCATACAAGGCTGTAGTGTGACTGCCAAACAAGGCTGTAGTGTGACTGCCATACAAGGCTGTAGGTAGTGTGACTGCCATACAAGGCTGTAGTGTGACTGCCATACAAGGCTGTAGTGTGACTGCCATACAAGGCTGTAGTGTGACTGCCATACAAGGCTGTAGTGTGACTGCCATACAAGGCTGTAGGTAGTGTGACTGCCATACAAGGCTGTAGTGTGACTGCCATACAAGGCTGTAGTGTGACTGCCATACAAGGCTGTAGTGTGACTGCCATACAAGGCTGTAGTGTGACTGCCATACAAGGCTGTAGTGTGACTGCCATACAAGGCTGTAGTGTGACTGCCATACCAGGCTGTAGTGTGACTGCCATACAAGGCTATAATGTGACTGCCATACAAGGCTGTAGTGTGACTGCCATACAAGGCTGTAGTGTGACTGCCATACAAGGCTGTAGTGTGACTGCCATACAAGGCTGTAGTGTGACTGCCATACAAGGCTGTAGTGTGACTGCCATACAAGGCTGTAGTGTGACTGCCATACCAGGCTGTAGTGTGACTGCCATACAAGGCTATAATGTGACTGCCATACAAGGCTGTAGTGTGACTGCCATACAAGGCTGTAGTGTGACTGCCATACAAGGCTGTAGTGTGACTGCCATACAAGGCTGTAGTGTGACTGCCATACAAGGCTGTAGTGTGACTGTCATACAAGGCTGTAGTGTGACTGTCATACAAGGCTGTAGTGTGACTGCCATACCAGGCTGTAGTGTGACTGCCATACAAGGCTGTAGTGTGACTGCCATACAAGGCTGTAGTGTGACTGCCATACCAGGCTGTAGTGTGACTGCCATACAAGGCTGTAGTGTGACTGCCATACAAGGCTGTAGTGTGACTGCCATACAAGGCTGTGGTGTGACTGCCATACAAGGCTGTAGTGTGACTGCCATACAAGGCTGTAGTGTGACTGCCATACCAGGCTGTAGTGTGACTGCCATACCAGGCTGTAGTGTGACTGCCATACAAGGCTGTAGTGTGACTGCCATACAAGGCTGTAGTGTGACTGCCATACAAGGCTGTAGTGTGACTGCCATACAAGGCTGTAGTGTGACTGCCATACAAGGCTGTAGTGTGACTGCCATACAAGGCTGTAGTGTGACTGCCTTACAAGGCTGTAGTGTGACTGCCATACAAGGCTGTAGTGTGACTGCCATACAAGGCTGTAGTGTGACTGCCATACAAGGCTGTAGTGTGACTGCCATACAAGGCTGTAGTGTGACTGCCATACAAGGCTGTAGTGTGACTGCCATACAAGGCTGTAGTGTGACTGCCATACAAGGCTGTAGTGTGACTGCCATACAAGGCTGTAGTGTGACTGCTATACAAGGCTGTAGTGTGACTGCCATACAAGGCTGTAGTGTGACTGCCATACAAGGCTGTAGTGTGACTGCCATACAAGGCTGTAGTGTGACTGCCATACAAGGCTGTAGTGTGACTGCCATACAAGGCTGTAGTGTGACTGTGGCAAGGGGCAAGGGGCTCCGCTTCTACTCAGTAATAATGCAGATAAAATAATCGTAATAAGTCACAACCTTTTTGCACAGTAGTGCGATTATGTTAATTTTTTTAACGTGAGGTGACGTCATCGCAAGAGGCTTCGCACAAAAGAGAAGATGTGCGATCATTTGGCCCCAGATTTTTAAAAATAAAATTTACACGGAATGTCACTTTGAAATGGTACACTCGACAACATAAAATCAAATAATTAAATCGGAGAGCAATTCTTTAAAGCGGCATGGACAAGGTGGGTCTTAATTCCTGCTTTCGTTTCCAATATACTTTGAGTGTCCAGAGATTTGCTAGCATGAAAAAGAGTAATTTTCTTCGGTAGTAAATAAGTTTCCAGCAAAATAGGCTTGAATTGAACTCACCCCCCGCGGTGAGCCTCTTTACAACCCTTGATATCGTAACCCCGACGCACGTGTCCATTTCCGGGTCGTCCTTCTGACAAATGTGTATGAAGTCCGCTGGAACATCGGTTTGTTAGTTAGGTACTTAGTAAGATAATGGTTTGGCGGAGTGTTTCAGAGCCATGGAAAGTTACTTCGTTACTTAGTTACTTAGTGCAATTATTGTTATTAGTGTGAGTAGTGTGATTAGTGTGATTAGGGCTAGGGTGATTAGGGCTTTATTAGGAGATTACGGCTCGCTCATCCTGCTACGAGTGTATGGCTCTACTAATCGTTTACCTAGTTTAGTGTTATTCCTGCATCTGGACCCAATATGATCACCTGACAGAACCCACCACAAATATTCCAGGGAATTGCTTGCTAGTTGCTCCTTGTAAATAAAACGTGTTTTCATGTTAAAATTTATTAAATTATGATTGACATGACAATATCTAATTATATTCATTGAAATACATTTTTTTATCTTATTATCTTTTTTCTCTGAAAAGTCCCAAGAATATCAGGTTTTTGCTAAATATTCTAACTTCCTAGCTCTAAATAGCATGTAACCATTTTGGGAACCATAAGTACCCAATATGAGCACTTCCTTTTTTTAGCTAATTAAAAATGTACAGCAATAAATAAATTTCGTGATTTCAGATTTCAGAACACACCTTCTTAGTTTTGATATTCTTTAAAATCGTTTCATCAATTTAATTGTTGGAGATAGATCACTTTTAGTAAAAGGGTGATCGGTTCTAAATCGGTTCTATGCTTACCCTATGTCCAACCTATGTCTAACCTAACTTGTTCGAAGACGCAACATGTCATGATAAGGTTATTAAAAGTTATAAGTTGTAAGTTAGATTGAGATGGAACCAGAACTAACTTACGGACTGCCACCGAGTTTCTTGCTTCTGTTGCTTCTGTTGCTTCTGTCGCATTGACTGCAAAAACACCTGCGGCAACAACGGCAACAATGGCCAACGCAAGCACAAAAATCTCGTCCAATCCCATTGTTGCAGGTTTAAGAACAGTTTAAATGAAAAGAAAAACTGAGAAAATATTTCTCAAGACATTGAGAAAATTAAAACCTTTTGTACTTCGCACAGCATTAATGCTTTTTTGAAAACTAAATTCTATGTGCAAAGGTGATCGAGACTGTGAAGGAAATAAGAGGTGGCTTCAACATCCCATAAATATATAGTCGGTATAGCATGCAATCGCAGCGCCACTGAATTGGCGATGAAATAAAAAAAACTATCAAATTAAGGGGGCATTAACCTGAGTTTTTTTTCTCTTGATGTTTTTTTTTTATTATTTTTATTTGCTATCTAAAAGGTTTAATACATGGGCTTTCATTTTATTACTGTGTTCAGACTTCTCATTTTAATTATATGGGCATCTAGTTGATGCATAACATGTCAAGTTCAAGTGGTCGCGTCAGCAGTCAGAACTCTTTGAAGATTTTGAACTCAGCAAGTACCATTTCTAGAAAAACTCCTGGATGGATCAACACATAACTTTTCAGGATTGCTCATTGTCAGAAAACAAAATTTTCATTTATGAAATCGTTGTATTGATTGAACTTTCGGAAATAATAATTTGGTTTGGCGGAGTGTTTCAGAGCCATGGAAAGATGGTTGTGAAGCTTGCGGTTCTGCTCTGATTTGAATGACTTTTGGTCCTGAAAAGGACCTGAAAAGGTCCTGAAAAGGACCAAAAGTCATTCAAATCAGAGCAGAACCGCAAGCTTCACAACCAAATAATAATTTATATCAATTTTTCTTTGTCTAAAAAAAAATTCTAAAATATTTATCGTTGATCCAGGAAAAAAATTGTTACTACGGTATTTAAATAATATAGATACAAATGTACCATAACATTTCTGGATCACTATGTTTTGTACTTTTCCTAGAATCGGTACAAAGGAAATGCCATATTTAGACTCTTTTAAAGTGTTGTATTTCCAAATATTTCAGAATTCTATTTATATTTTTAAAATTTTTGTTAATGAAAGTATGTCCTATAAAAATAAAAATATTCATATAATTTCAACCACAAATAAAAAAGCTGTGATCAATTAAGAAATGACCAAACATTCGTTTCGTAGGTTAATGCTCCATTAATCATCCGGAGGTTGAAACCATCTTGAAACAGGTTCGCAGTTAAATTCGAGTAGAAAAAAGTGAGACAAAAATAAGTTATATTAGCTACGATGGATAGATTACGAGTAGTATTACGAGACAACGAGTATTTGCATTTAAAAGTTCGGATCACACTTTTACAAACGTACCCAAAATCATAATTATTGGGGTAAGTCGAGTTGTTGGTCTTGCATAGCCAACTGAAATCACATATTTAAATTATATAAAATATGATTATAATATTATAAAATATAATTATATATGCTAATAATTATTATATTATTATATTATATCCCCAGAAAACCACCCAGAAAAAGTGACGTCAGATACCCACTGGACGAACTACCAGTTTGGAAAAAAATATTTTTTAGCTCTGCTAAATAACAAAGGAAGACAGGCAAATCACAACCCGAATTGCTCTACCTGGCTTAAGCGAGTGGGTATCATGACGTCGTTTTGATAGAATTTTGATTGAATGGAATAGGTGTCATAATAGGTGGCATAGCCCCTGGCAGATGAAAAGATCCCCTCGGAACGGATACATATTTTGGATTGGATGTTTCTTTTGTAATTATGAGAAACAACATATTTTCGACCGTTTACATGACAAAAAATCTTAATCGTGCTTCGAACTTGAAAATTTTTCTATGACCTTGAGGTATAATGATGTCGTCAGTCCGGGCCATAATAAGATCTTTGGTTCGGGCTGATCCCTTACAGAAAAAACACATCGGGACTCATCGGCATACCCGATGAGTCCCAGGGAGTTTATACTGCTCGGAACTCATCGGAAAACTGAATTTTTCCCAGAGTTCCGGTGAGTTCCGATGAGTCCCGATGAGTTTGACCGATGAGATCCGATGAGGTCCAAGCAAATGCATTCACTTCTCCACCAAACTAAATGGGTCTCATCGGGTCTCATCGGGTCTCATCGATAAATTGGCATGGATTTGGCTGGGACTCAATGGATCTCATCGGGTCTCATTGTTAAACTCAATGGATCTCCTCGGACCTCATTGTATTTTGGCAGGTATACTCAAGGGATCTCAATGGAATTGCTCGGGACTCAAAGGGTCTCATTGTAATGTATGCATGTATTAGACTTCAAAAAATTGTTTATTTTTATTAAACTTAGTTAGGCTAAAAGACAGTCTGAATCGGTATCATCGTCAGTGGTATGATGAGCAGTGCGGGGATTGACCGGCTTGGGCCCTGCTGTCTTTTTGCCGGTACGGTCGGCGTGCAGTGCCGCACTGCTGGTTTACCAGGTAGCAGATGTCTTTTGACGTCAGTTGAGTGACGTCCTTACTGCAGTTTTCGTTGGTAAAAGCTGAAACAAACAAATGAGTCCAATTTAGGTACACTATCAAAACCATTTCTATGCCAGCAAAAATTCAAGTCCGAGCTAATGGGAGGCTGAAGGCACATATATCAACATTTCCCAAATATTGGTAGACATGCAAAGGAAAAGAAAAGATGCATGTTGATTGTATCTTCAAAATTCTAACTGCAATTGAACTGCTTGTACAGGGCAAACACTAGGGTCCTGGATCATGTTCACATGGTAGGTAGCACTGGATTCATCAAAATCAGAGGAGTTCGGTCAGGGTATGTGTATACGTGTTTTACGCGCTTTGTGGGTCCATACATCTGAGAGATAGTAGTCCGAATGTACGAAAAGGTAGGCGACCGCTGCTCTGGAGCTTATTGCTTTAAAGTATTCTCTTGAATGTTATTGTCTGCAGCCCAATGTTCATTGCACTTTTATCTTCGGCTAAATACTGTCCACCAAGCATGCCATCTTACGCACTTTTTATGGCCATCAAGATGTTTGGTGGCATTGCCATCTTCCCCCTCTGCCCGTTGGTGGACATCTCGGCCAGCTCTCCTTTTTTTTGAAAAGTCTCGAAAGCAGACGGCGAACAATTGCCTTGGGATCACCCTCCACCAGCACCTCCATCTTCTCTCGTTCAGGAATAACCACTCCTGAGCCTGGTATCAGCTCGACCTGGGGAATTTAGACAAGGTTAGAATAGTTCTCAGCTTCTACTAAATAAATTTCTTTGCCCAGCCGACCAGAGTTTGCACGATTTATTATCAATTTCTTTAAAAAGTCTGATTTTCTACAACTATTTTCCTAAAACCAGTGCTAGGAAATATAATATGGAATATGGTACCTCATCTCGTTCAATCCCAGTAATTAGGTACCTACCAAAAATATTAAGTTGTGGATGCAGGGGGAAGAAAATTTTGGCCTGGGTCGGGATTGAGTTGTTGATGTTGCCACTGTTAACTACTGGCATCAATCTTTCATGACTGAGGTTACGGTCACCATAACCCACAAAATAGCAAATTTGTGTACATTGAATGTGCTGTGCAAGTAGTGATGTAAATCGGTAATGTTACCGCGGTAACATTACCGGTAACGGTAATATTACGGTAATATTACGGTAATATTACGCCACCTTCGGTAACATTAAAAATTTCGGTAACATTTAAAAAAAGCTGTATTTTGTTCGAAATTTGAATTTAACTTTACGTTGCCGCCGGTTCTGTCAATCCATCGTCAACGTAATCATCACAACACCTGAGCCAGTTGTTGTTAAATCAATTGACACAAAGGCTGCACGTCATACTGGACAGTTTATGGCAGACCTTCTTAGTCAGTTTATGGAGGAACATGGAGTCGACCGATTCCTTGGTCTAGTGACGGACAATGCAAAAAATATGCAATCATCCTGGAAAATTCTCACGGAAAGATATCCTGACTCTCCTGCCGCTTATTATGGCCGTGCAGCACATGTACTAAATCTGTTAGTTGCAGACATAATGAAAAATGACACTTTTTTCAAACTGCAAACTACATGCAAGAAAATAGTGAAGGAAATAAAAGGATCTCACAAACTGGGATCTCTATTCAAATCTATTCAAGCCAAAAAGAATATTCAAGGGTTAGGGAATATAGGGCCAAAAAATCGTATGTTACCGAGTTCGGTAACATTACCGGTAATATTACCAGTAATATTACCGATTTCAATGTTACCGGTAACTTTGCATCTCTATGTGCAAGTATACCTTTGCTTTTAGTAGGATTAATGCTGACCAAGTTATTATTTCCATCCCCATTGATTAATTGCAGTGATATTACTATGTCAACCGGGACTACTTTGTCCTATTTCCTCATCTCCCAGTTGGATTTTCTAATCTATATAATTACTTATATAATATAAGTAATTAGAGTTAGTCAGTAGAAGCTTATCGGCTACCAGAGGTGAATGGGGTAAGCAATTGTCGCTACGTAGACACACAGGCATAAGTGAAATTTGCATTCGTATTGAGAAGCAAAGCGACAAAATTCCACTAGCTTTGACTACCCCTGTGTTTCTACATGATGACAATCAGTTCATTCGAACGTGGGCCCTGGCATATCCCTTGCACCACTATAGTGGTGCCCTCACATCTTCCATAAATTTTTGGTCTCGTCAACAGCCAACTAATACTCTTTTCATTTGCATTATGCTTTGCATTTGCATTATGCTTTGCATTATGCAATTAACTTCTACAACCCAGTTCAAATTCAATGGTAGTTACAGGTAGGTACTCACCAAAGGGGACGATGAGCTGGCAGCTTGGGATGTCGCCGATGCCGCAGTGAACCCCAAATTGGCTAGAAGGTCTCTGCGTGCTGAAAAAGAGTTGACATGAGGGTTAGGTTTTAAAAACAATCAGAATCAAGACCAATATTGGCAAGAGAAAACAAAATTTGTGACAAAAGATTTTTTTTTGCCTCGGTGCATCAGTTTAACTTTATAGTTGAGAGTATTTGGCAGGCATGTATCAATCAAGTAGGTGGATGGATATTCGAGAAATTGTCAATGAACAATTAGCAGTTTTTTTAGTTAATTTCCTAGTTGTGACTAAATTACAAATGGTGCCCATATAAAATTTCTAGTCTTTAAAAAACTTAAGCTCTGCATTAAGTCAACACAAGGCCCCTGATATTGAATCTGTTATATAATATTGAAAGTTTCATTTTGAGTTTTGCTCAAAATATGGAACTTAATAACTTGTAGAAAATAATATGTATACCTATTTTACTTACAAATTCCACATAAGGGACAACATCCCTCAGCTCCATCTGTCCATTTTAAATTGTTAAACCAAGCCCAGTTGATTGTACCCGTACGGGTACAACGTAAGTCTGAAGACGCTGGCTGGCTGCCATCTTCCACGGGTTCGTAGGCTGGTCGGATTCTATGTCTCAGCAACGGCTGGCTGCCATCTCCCACGGGTTTGTAGGCTTGTCGAATTCTATGTCCCAGCAACAGCTGGCTGCCATCTCCCACGGGTTCGTAGGCTTGTCGAATTCTATGTTCGGTACCTTGAAAGCGGCAGTCAAGCGTTACTTACAGCGGTGTATAAAAGTGAGCAATGCTCCGAAGCTGTACAGCAAGAGTCAACCGTTACTAATGTTAACAGCACAACAGAAGGTAGCAGCATTGTTTTTGGCAACACAGAGTTGTAGTACTCGGCACTGAGAAGTGAGAAATGTTCACCGAAGGTAGCGGTACAAACTTGTCTTAAATGCTTATTACTTGGCAGGATGAAAAGCTTACGTTTGCACTGGATCTTGAAGCTGACCTCTGATAACAAACAGCATATCCCAGGTTGCTGTTTGATGGAAGCTAAAATAAACAGAAAAAATTATTTTTTGCCACATGAAATAGTGAAATTGAGAAGGTACTAGGTACTAACTTTGTCTGGTTCATATCTGTACTGTTACTAATTGACCATTTAACATTATATTCTAGTCAGTTACTATACTTCCAAATTGAAGCCAGTGGGTAACTAATTAAAAACAAAATTTCGAACAGTAAAAATAAATGAATAAGCTTTACAATCAGAACTTACATTATGATAATCGACGGAGATTTTTGCTTGCCGGCTTACTCGCTGTGTAACCAAGTATGAAGAAGCAGCCGCATATTCTTCCAATGGAACTTGCTCCTATTCTGCTGCTTCATGTTATCAATTTCCAGCTAAAATATAACAAAGATAGAATATCAATTGCAATCTAAGAATATTTTAAACAAATTGATGGAAGAAAATATTCCACTCTTCTACTTCAATTGAAAACATATTTGCAACTTTAATCAACTTCAAACTAACAAAATCAACTTATCAATTAATCTATAAACCATCGAATATCGATGATTTCGATTCAGAATATAAAATGACAGAATAATATTATGTATAAAGATGATAAAGATAACTTACCAGACTTTGTTTTACAAAACATAACCAAGCATCGCCGTGTTGCCGATTTGTGATCACATTTTGAAGCAGCCCGAGTATGAACGCACCTTCTCTCGAGTAATACATAACAACAAAAGCATATTTATGCTTAAATTCACGTGAGTGCAAAAGTTTCAATCCACAAGCATCGATAATAGCAAGCCAAGTAACAACGGTTGGCGGTTGACGGCGTCATGCGGGAAGAAGTGGCAAAGCGCTAGGATCGACCAGTCAGGACATGTCAGATTTGAAATTGATCATTTCGGCGCACATTTCAAATAGCGCATTTGCAATATTTTTTGAGGTACGATTTTGATTCAAAAACATTTAATCAAGATTCGTTCTGCTCAAACATATGGGGGTGCTTTCTATGCAGCAACCTATGTTTAGTATTGTTTGTTCGAAAGTCTAATCAAAACATTTCTACTGGCTGGAAAAAACTGAAAATGAAAAACTTGAAGTCTCAGAGCATGGGTAATCCGATTCTGAGGTCAAAAAATTCCAAATTCAAGCATTTGTCTAGATGCTGATTTTCTGACTCATTTAAGGACATCCCCACGACATCCCAAAGATATCAGTAAATGATGTGCAAGAACACACATCATTAAATGTTGTCAAAATGATGCCATTAGGACATCAGTAACTGAACCAAGTCTTATACATTTTTCTGAATCATTTAAGGACATCCCCACGACATCCCCAAGATATCAGTAAATGATGTGCAAGAACACACATCATTAAATGTTGTCAAAATGATGCCATTAGGACATCAGTAACTGAACCAAGTCTTATACATTTTTCTGACTCATTGAAGGACATCCCCACGACATCCCCAAGATATCAGTAAATGATATGCAAGAACACACATCAGTAAATGTTGTCAAAATGATGTTGCCAGGATATCATTATCATTAATGATGCATTTAGCAGGTCTTAAAGATATCAGTGTGTTGTCTGGGTTAAGCCGGTGTATATATGTACACTCCTGGACACTGAACACCGTCCACTAGAAAATTATACAAGTCCCGAGGGAGGTTGGCTTGAAAAATAGTGTAGGTAAGTCGGGTACACACCATGCTGTATGCCATGTGCTTTCTGAACCTATACCTCGTTATGATAAACCAGTTTTCCTTATCAGTAATGCCTGCCCAGTGAAATGAGGATCGACCAAGCTCACAAAATTATGATATCTCGTGAGTATTGCACACCATTTCACCATGCGACTGACTTTGTTTGACTTGACTTGACTTCAAACGAAGACAACGACAAGACGTATTTTTCTATCGATTTTACTTTTTCTAGTTTCGGATTTCGAGTTTGTGAGCTGTGTTTTTGAATAAACTAGGCTATGCGAACACTCATATAATCGTGTTGTGTATGAGCGTAATATTTACGCTCACCCACAACGCGATTATATGATTGATTGATTATTGGTGCTTATAACGACGCACTGTTTTGACAACTGGCCCTTTGGCACTGGTCTAATGGCGTCGGTGAATGAAATGGTGATGATGAGGGTGATGATGAACCTAACCTAGTCTAGAAGGGAGGAGGTGAAACCCGGTGCCGGCACGTAGCCTACTCCTGTCGAAAAGCACCAAGGGGACCACCGGCTTTACGTCCCTTCCGAAGGACGGTACAACTCGAACAACAGGATTCCTCCACTAATCCGAGCTGTCGAGAGGTTGATAAGCAAGGCGAGTAAAGTCGTTGTACTAACTTCAAACCCTCCAACCTCTCTCCCGAACAGAACTGACCATGTGCATGATGGTCACCCATCAAACACCTGACTCAGCGCGATGCTGCTTAACTTCGGTGATCTCACGAGAACCGGTGTTTCCAACATGCCAAACCGTTCGGTCGCGATTATATTGCGCGTGCGCATAGCCTAGAGGCTTTTATGATCAATTTATAATGTTCGGTGTTAATTAAGCAGCTTTTTCAATGACATTCGTTACCTGGAAATATCATGATGGAATTATTTGAATATTTCAAAACGTAAAAATCGATTTCAAGAAAAACTAATCAATTGATTTGCTTGAAATTAACACAGTATCTTTTTTTTACGATATTTAATGCACACAGTAAATTTTGTGAACATCGGTTGAAAATAAAGTTGCTTTAGTTGCAAAAAACTGCAGAAACGCTTAAAAAGTTACATAAAAGTGACATTATCAAGAAAACTGCTAAACGTACAACAATGAAATTTGTACACAAACATTGAATCGTGAGGGTCAACATATCTTGAAAGTTTCGTCAAATTATATTAAGATTCTTGGTCTCCAGAGTGCAAAACGTGTTTTGGAAAAACTGAAAAATTTCGTAAAAACTGAATAACATAAAATTTACTCGTCCGAATTGCTTCAAAAACGTGGCAGATCTAAGTTCAGAGAAAACGAAGGTTCACCGAAATTTTCACCAAAATCCGTTTTGGCGTTTGGCCGGAATCGTGCGAACAAACACACAAAAAAACAAAAAACAAAAAACAAAAAACAAAAAAAAAGCAAAAAAAAAACATTCAGGATTTTTTTAGCAGTAAAGTGAAATTGAAGATTTCGCTTCACTCGCTACGCTCGTTACGCTCATCAATAAATGTATTAAACCTCGCTAAACGACTTCTCAATAGACGACGCTACAGATCCATCGAGTTTTCTCTGCCGTGCAAAACACATTGGGACTCCACGCCACTGCTCGCCACTCCACGGGCAAACCCCGATGAGACCCAATGTAAAGTAATGAGATCCGTCGAGTTTGACCTGCCGCGGAAAACACATTGGGACTCCACGCCACTGCTCGCCACTCCACGGGCAAATCCCGATGAGACCCAATGTAAAGTAATGAGATCCATCGAGTTTTCTCTGCCGTGCAAAACACATTGGGACTCCACGCCACTGCTTGCCACTCCACGGGCAAACCCCGATGAGACCCAATGTAAAGTAATGAGGTCCATTCTGTCCCAATGTGTCCCAACGAGTTACACACAATTGCAATGAAATCCGTTGTGTTCCAATGAAAAACGCCGAGTCCCACTGAGTTCCTGTCAGTCCCAACGAAAATTTTTCTGTCAGGGATGTTCCCTGACGTTGGTAAGGGGCGGGGGGGGGGGGGGGGGGGATTTAAATTAAAATCATGCCCAATTTGCGAGCTAAATTATAATAGAAAATGATAAAGCAATGATAATTTAGGATCAATTTGTCAAATATTATTACCCAGCTTAAATTAAATGACTCTGTAGGCAAGGATGCCCAAAGTTATGTCTAGGAATTTTAGAATTTTAGAATTTCTAGATTTTAGAAAAGAATTTTAGACTCTTTATAAAGCAGGCTGCAATCAATGCCTATAAAAAGCATCCCAGTATCTCCAAGAAACCTGCCTTGCGAAAGCCAACGCAAATGTCCCACTCTCTTCTTCCCTCTGTTCCACATCCCTCCTGGTGACAGGCAGGCAGAGGTGCAAGCAACCGTTCCCGGCGCAGACCAGTCCTCAACGGCAAGGACACCGTGTTCTTTATGAGCACATCATTGACTTAGACTTGGCAACTGCCAAAATCGACCTGGCCAAGCTGCAAATGCGGTTAATTGTTACCAAACACAAAAGCAATCAAGTGCGGCTCCAAGCTCAACATGAGATGGATCTCGAATTAAAACAAACTGAGTTAGAGATATAAAAATGATTGAGTTTTGCAATTTAAAAAAACAAAACAATTAGATGCCATGAAAAAATCACTGTATGGTGAAAATAAAAATGTAATTACATTTAATTTAAATTGTTTTACTATACAATTGGCTCCTTGTCTGATGCTTGAGGGTTGCTTGTGGGAAGGTGCGCTTAATGAATGTTAGAAATAGTCAGCTTTCATACCTAAATTTCTGAAATTTTTATTAATATAAAAGCGAGCGGTTCTTTATTTGTCAGAACTAGTACTTTAAGGATGGTGTGGACTTTCAATTCGTTGCAATAGAAGTAAGCTCGCATTGATTCTCTAATTGCACAGGCATGGTCCTGTTAACGCGAAGTGATTACGTGTACGATAAATTTTAATGCGAGTACAATCTACAGCACCCAGTACTCTTGGGAAACGATCCATGCGAAAAAATCCTTCGATGTTATTCTCTTTTTCGGTATTGTTTGCAGGAAACCAACGAATTAAGGGCGAAGATGGGCTATTGCATGCATACATTTTTTCACGATTCGGGATGCAGTGCTCTTATGTACCCCAGTGCAAAGTGCAAAGCTTGCCCAATGCGAGAAATTGTAGCATCATGAGTAGCTGATTGACTGGCGAGAGCAAATCTAGAAATCCAGCAAGTCTACAGTAATGTAGACTCTTGGCATTTCAAAAAATATAAAATTTACCTGTGTTTTGTATTCCAGGTCATTTTCAACCAGCTCTAACACTCGTAAAACTGACCGTTTAGTTAGACGAAACCGCATGAAAAACTCTTCCTTGTTCCACAGATGAAAATTATTGGGTTTCACTGTGAAATTTCTAGCAACTCTCCATCATGCAGCAATAAAAATCATCTACAGACCGGCGAGATATTTAGCTACAAGTAACATACGCAATCAGATTTGAGAGAATGTATTTTATTATTTTAGCATGAGCCTTCTAGATAATTATTACATGAAATAATTTAAAGATGGCAATAATGACACAGACCAAGAACCCAGACTTTCAGCAGTCAACAAAAAGCTAACCGTTTCAGCGCCACGTCCAGGTTAGTGTATTCAAGGGTCGTTCAATAAGTTTCAATTCTTCCCGTGTCAGGTAACAGATCTACGAGCGTTCTAAGAGCAAAGATTCATGTCCTTAGCAGCCTTCTATTTTTCAGTTTTGTTTCGGCTAATTCACGCAAGAAATCAATCAAAATAACACCAAGGACTGCAGGATGTTCGAGGAGCTGTAAAAAACTCAAAGCAGCAAAGATAAGCCATATTTTTTGATTGGCAGGAATGAGATTTTGAGGGGGCGTAAATCTCAGGTGAAATCGAGCAGGACTTATCTTAATCATAAAGAAGGCCGTTAAAAGCCTTGTGATTGCTTAGATCAAGTCTCTTTAGTTACTTTAAAATGATCTTAAGGCTCGAGTCAAGCCACAAAATCGTCGGAAATGGGAACTGATATCGGGGTGTTGAATGATTTGTCGGGTACGGATGACAGTGTCGACAGCCCCAATTTAAAGTATGTTAATCTCTGCAGGCAAAAGGTTCGGTGGAATAACACGTCGTCTGTAAATAATATCTCTGCCGTGCCGAAACAACCCAGCTTGTCACGGATCAACGGAGACAAGCATTAAGAAGGCAGTGATGAAGAGAAAATAATTGTTACTCATTGCTGGATTCTTAAGTTGATTTCTTCCATGATTTAAATTCTATTCGAACAAGATATATATTTTTCTGTCTATGGCATACAGAAGCAGAAGATATCCAAGTATTTTTTGTTACCGATTCCCACTTCAACTGTTACATCTACCTGTCTCTGGCAAGAGCTGTTCATGTATTTTGTTCTCCAATCTATCATAACTCCTCTGGATCAATTGCATGATGGATCATTGCATGATGGCTCCTCGCGACGATCTCCACGAAGCAGCCGGCTAGCAGCCGGCGGCTAGACCTGCTGCAGCTGCACGATAGACTGCTGCAGCTCGCCGTATCGAAGCTGCAGCACCTTCTCCCGCTCCGTTTGCCTGGCCACGTCCTCCGTCAGCGACTGCATCCGCCGCGGAACTGCGGCCCGCTCCTGCTCTGCCAGGAACTTGAACGTGGACAGCTCCAGGTGCGACTGCTCCGTCTGCTCGTTCAGCTCGTGCAGCTGCTTGATCAGCGCCTGCGCCCGGGATTGGTAGCCGCCTGGAAGACAGGTGCAAGCGTTACCAGACTTGAAAGGTGCTTCACGGCAGTGTTTCCTGCAATCTAATGCCTGGTGAGATGTTTGCTGCCAGAGTTTCCTGCCTCCTACAGCCTGGTGAGATGTTTGCTGGCAGAGTGTCCTGCATCCTACAGCCTGGTGAGATGTTTGCTGGCAGAGTGTCCTGCATCCTACAGCCTGGTGAGATGTTTGCTGCCAGAGTTTCCTGCCTCCTACAGCCTGGTGAGATGTTTGCTGGCAGAGTGTCCTGCATCCTACAGCCTGGTGAGATGTTTGCTGCCAGAGTTTCCTGCCTCCTACAGCCTGGTGAGATGTTTGCTGGCAGAGTGTCCTGCATCCTACAGCCTAGTAAGATGTTTGCTGGCAGAGTTTCCTGCATCCTACAACAGCCTGGTGAGATGTTTGCTGGCAGAGTTTCCTGCATCCTACAGCCTGGTGAGATGTTTGCTGGCAGTGTCCTGCATCCTACCACCTGGTGAGATGTAAGCAAACAAGAGAAGAGCTACCAACCAGTAAGGATCTTGAGCTTCTTCTCCATCTTGGACGCGCGGCGGGCCTCCCGGGTCATGTGTCCTCGGTTCTGCTCGAGCCGCTTCTCCTGCGACTCGAGCCGGTCCTTCTTGCCGGCGAGGTTGGCACGCGTGTAACGGTTCTGCGTCGGCAGGAACAGCACCTGGAACACGACGCCGCCGGACGTTCAGGTTCGCGTTCAGGTGGAGCCGCCTTCTTGTTTACCTCAACAGAGACTCTATTAACAACACAAACACCAACCTAATATAACGAGATCGACTTAAGTTACAGAAGAAGCTTGTGGTACAGAAAACTTCTTGGTACCTATCCCAAGATGGCAGCTAGCACTGCAATGTGGAACAAAGCTCACCATACGTAGCTATCCAGGCTATAGATATCAGTGGGAAGACATGATAAAGTGGCTCAATACGGCATCAAGGTCTTGCTGTACGAAGCGCTATCCATGGCTATAGATATCAGTGGGAAGACATGATAAAATGGCTCAATACGACATCAAAGTCTCACTGTACGAAGCGCTATTCAGGCTACAGAGATCAGTGGGAAGACATGATAAAGTGGCTCAAACGGCATCAAAGTCTCGCTGTACGAAACGCTATCCATGGCTATAGAGATCAGTGGGAAGACATGATAAAGTGGCTCAAACGGCATCAAAGTCTCACTGTACGAAGCGCTATTCAGGCTACAGAGATCAGTGGGAAGACATGATAAAGTGTCTCAATACGGCATCAAAGTCTCGCTGTCTGAAGCGCTATCCATGGCAATAGAGATCAGTGGGAAGACATGATAAAGTGGCTCAATACAGAATCAAAGTCTCGCTGTCTGAAGCGCTATCCATGTCATTGAAATGAGTGGGACAGACTCACCTGTGCCAAGCATTCCTGCCAGACTTGGGTGTAGGACTCGATGCTGAGATCTCCGTGACCCATGCCTTGCCGGACCAGCTCCATCTCGGCTTTCAGCAGCTGCCTTGCTGCTTCAAGGTCCACGGGGTCGTAGTCCCTGCAAGCAGCCGAATAAGAGGTCACGCAAGGTTAACACAGTCAAGCAAACAGCAGGAAACAGCGCAATGTGGCTTAACTTCGGTGATCTGACAAGAACCGGTGTTTCCAACAAGCCAAACCGTACGGTCCATTAGCTGTTGAACAAGTTCCTTACATAGCATTGAGCTCGGCAGATAACTTAGCTGATAGCTGAGAGCCAAACTTTTGGGTCAGCTCGTCTTGAAAGGCAAGCCACCCCGTGACCCACCTGTAGGGGTGTGCTTCCAAGTAAGCCAGGTGCTGGGCTTGGGTCGTTGCCCCGCGTCGCTGAACAGCCGGCTCCGTGCTGGGAGCTGCCGCGGCGTCAAAGTGCAGCATCGTCACCATCTCTTGCTTGATCACCTCCTCCGCCTGCAGCCAGCCAATCAAAGAACAGACGTCAGTCAGCCAGCCAATCAGAGCACAGGTGCTGGGTGCTAGGAGCTAGATTCTAGGTGCTAGGTGCTAGGTTCTGGGTGCTGGGAGCTAGGTGCTTAGTGCTGGGTGCTAGGTGCTAGGTGCTCGGTGCTGGGTGCTAGGAGCTAGGTGCTGGGGGCTGGGAGCTAGGTGCTTAGTGCTAGGTGCTAGGTGCTGGGTGCTAGGTGCTGGATGCTGTGTGTAAAGAGCTGGGTGCTACGTGCTTAGTGCTGGGTGCTAGGCGCTGGGCGTTAAGAGCTGTCAGACAGCTTCGTACCTTCTGCAGCTCGGTGAGGGGCGGGTCGGTGTGTGGGGGGCGGAGCACCTCCATGTTGACCTCCGAGGGGCGGGGCAACGAGCGCTGCACCACCTGCGAGCGAGCGCGGAGCTCCGCCTCCCGGGCAAGCCGCATCATCTCCTCGCTGCGTGCATCAACGTCTGCTTGGTCTTCCACCTCGGGGCCTGTGGACACAAACAAGCTACGTTACTTCGCTGCAGAACCATCGACACAGCCTTCGTCATATCACCCAGGAAAAACATTTGCGAGTGCTTCGCTCCTGCTGGGCAATGTTCGTGCCCCACCCGTCTATAGCCTGTGGGGTATAAGTTGACCTGCTGTGTTTCCTGCCGTGCTGGAGAAGGGAAAATAGTGCGACTGTGGCCGTCAGGTTATATCTCGCCGAGTGTAGTATCAAGCTGCACGTGCATGTGTCATGCCGCTTGCCGACTTAATTCTTGGAAAAACCAGCAGAAAATTCACTGAATTGATAAATAACCCCCAATGGTCGCATTTAAAAATATTTTTTTGGGGAAAAGGCTTATTTCGCAATGATTTTGCGGAAACGTAGATTTCGGTGTTATGGCCGGTTGTTTGTGATTTTCGCATTATGTCACGATGAGTTAGTTACAAATTTGAGATGGGAATTCCATGAACTGGACTCATCTGAAAGAAAAACTTGAGATTTCAACAATTTGCGATCTCTCGTACCACCATTTAATCGCGACTCTACCTACATCTGAAAAGTCAAGTATAATATAACTAAGCCCTTCGTGAAAATGTCTCTATACGCCGGTCAAAATTTGAGCGGGTAGCAGCGAGACTCACCGGCGTCGGGTTCCACGTCCATCTCCTCCTCCTCGGGGACGACGATCTCGTAGTCGTTCCTCGGGGTGGGAAGCGCCGTGAAGTCCACACGCAGCTGTTCCTTCACCTGCAGCAAACACGACAACAAACAACGTCAGCAATGCAAACACAACAACAACAAAACGTTGTCATTGACAGAAAAATAGTGATTAATTGATAGATTGTTGGTGCTTTGACAGCTGGCACAATGGCACTGGTCAAACGGCGTCGGTGAATGAAACGGTGATGATGAACCTAACCCAGCCTAGAAGGGAGGCCGGTGCCGGCACGTAGCCTACTCCTGTCGAAAAGCACCGAGGGGACCACCGGCTTAAGTCCCTTCCGAAGGACGGTACAACTCGAACGACAGGATTCCTCCACTAATCCGTGCTGTCGAGAGGTTGACAAGCAAGGCGAGTGAAGTTGTCGTACTAACTGCAAACCCTGCAACCTCTATCCCGAACATAACTGATCATGTGCAGGAAATGGTTGATATTAAGATGTACGTGCTATATGTGTGACCCTGTACAACTCATGGTCTTCTTCATATCACACGGGAGAATCAACTCCTGGGACCAAAACCATTTAGGGTGCAATTTCGGTTTCTAATAATTGATGAGCGTAACGAGCGTAGCGAGTGAAGCGAAATCTTCAATTACACTTTACTGCTAAAAAAATCAGTTTTTTTTTTTTTTGTTTTTTTGTGTGTTTGTTCGCACGATTCCGGCCAAACGCCAAAACGGATTTTGATGAAATTTTCGGTGGACCTTCGTTTTCTCTGAACTTAGATCTGCCACGTTTTTGAAGCAATTCGGACGGGTAAATTTTATGTTATTAAGTTTTTACGAAATTTTTCAGTTTTTCCAAAACTTTTTGCACTCTTGAGGCCAAGAATCTGAATATAATTTGACGAAACTTTTCAGATACGTTGACCCTCACGATTCAATGTTTGTGTACAAATTTCATTGTTGTGCGTTTAGCAGTTTTCTTGATAATGACACTTTTATGTCACTTTTTAAGAATTTCTGCAGTTTTTTGCAACTAAAGCATCTTTATCTTCAACCGATTTGAACAAAATTTACTGTGTGCATTAAAGATCGTAGAAAGAAGATACTGTGTTAATTTCAAGCAAATCAATTGATTAGTTTTTCTTAAGGACTGTCTTTGGTGGAATCAGGCATAAATATTGACCGACGAAAAAAAAAATATCTCGAGAACAACAACACTTAGAATAAAGACTCATATATCATTCGATGGGGAATGAATGAGAGTATCCCAGAAAAAAATAATGCTCTTGAAATATGAGTGCGTTTTCGATAATTAATTAAAAACGTTTTCTACCAATTCAGTCATTCCGGGATAAATAAAAACATATTTGAAATTTTTCCTAAACTGATCACAAGATAAATTAGTTGCAATGTGCTTAGTTTAGAAACATTTTCAAGAAAATGAATTCTGTGGCCTGTATCACTGAACTAGAGAATGATTAAAAATCATCAATGAAATGCTCCAATGATTTGGGCGCTAGAACAAATTCAACGGCGAAACTGTTAACTAACTCCACTTGCATGCGAGCTTAGACGACCCATGGACCGAATAGCATGCACATGACTGCCAGGTCAAGAAAGTTGGGCTCTTCTCGGGTTCTCGGGTGTGACTTGTCCACGAGTGTGCATTGTCCGCATCGAGTGTGCATCGGCTAGCAGCCAGCAGACAACGTCCATGTGAGACCCCCCAGACCTGCTCGACCCGCGCCTTTTTGCCACCTTCTTTCCTTGCCATGGCTCATTGCCGTGAATGACGTATCAGTGGTCCCTGGCTCCCCAGGCATAGACCCCAGGCATGCCCAACGAAGGGTCGCGTAGGAGGAAGCAGGATGCCATATAGCAGGTATAAAAGACCTAGAGAGAGACGTGTGCGCTATTTTGTTATTCTTGCAAGATGCAAACAAGCAAAGAATAAAAAGCTTGAACAAGCTTGAATAGGCCTTCTGTAAACCACGCACATTATCATGTCAATTTATCATCCATCAATAACGCACATTCCGACCATGTCGATAGCAAGAATCCCAAAACTAGTACAAGTGAGCTGCCGATAAATTTTATTAAATACAATTAAAATTATAAAATTATAAAATTTTAACATTTATATGATCCGAGACCCTTGCCCGACAGCCTTGCTGTGAGCCCGTGTTGTCGCCGACATCGCTGGCGTAACAGCTTTACTGTGAGCCCGTGTTGTCGCCGACATCGCTGGCGTAACAGCTTTACTGTGAGCCCGTGTTGTCGCCGACATCGCTGGCGTAACAGCCTTGCTTTGTCTTCGAGGTGTCGTGGACATCGCTGGCGTTACAGCCTTGCTGTGAGCCCGTGTTGTAGCGGACATCGCTGGCGTAACAGCTTTACTGTGAGCCCTTGTTGTAGCGGACATCACTGGCGTAACAGCTTTACTGTGAGCCCGTGTTGTAGCGGACATCGCTGGCGTAACAGCTTTACTGTGAGCCCGTGTTGTAGCGGACATCGCTGGCGTAACAGCTTTACTGCGAGCCCGTGTTGTAGCGGACATCGCTGGCGTTACAGCCTTGCTTTGCCTTCGTGGTGTCGTGGACATCGCTGGCGTTACAGCCTTGCTGTGAGCCCGTGTTGTAGCGGACATCGCTGGCGTAACAGCGTTACTGTGAGCCCGTGTTGTAGCGGACATCGCTGGCGTAACAGCCTTGCTTTGTCTTCGTGGTGTCGTGGACATCGCTGGCGTTACAGCCTTGCTTTGTCTTCGTGGTGTCGTGGACATCGCTGGCGTTACAGCCTTGCTGTGAGCCCGTGTTGTAGCGGACATCGCTGGCGTAACAGCTTTACTGTGAGCCCGTGTTGTAGCGGACATCGATGGCGTTACAGCCTTGCTGTGAGTCCGTGTTGTAGCGGACATCGCTGGCGTAACAGCTTTACTGTGAGCCCGTGTTGTAGCGGACATCGCTGGCGTAACAGCTTTACTGTGAGCCCGTGTTGTAGCGGACATCGCTGGCGTAACAGCCTTGCTTTGCCTTCGTGGTGTCGTGGACATCGCTGGCGTTACAGCCTTGCTTTGCCTTCGTGGTGTCGTGGACATCGCTGGCGTTACAGCATTACTGCCATTGGCTCTTGTTTCGGTCTTGGCTGTGTCCCGAATTGGCATCGACCTATATCGCCTCGAGTTCACAATTTCGGGTATCATCGAAGCCCAATAGAATGCCTCTAATTTTGAAACCATTTCATCGATAAAGGTTTCATTTCTATATATGGTTTCAATGGCGATGCCGCGAGTAGTCCAGATGACAAAGTCACACGACTTCCTACCCGTGACACGAAGTTGACCTTGTACCTGTAAAAATATGGTTTTGCTCATATTCTATTTGTATATTGTATTTGCATCATGCACATTGGAATACTGCGTTATAATTTCACACGTACCTGAAAAAAATATTGGTGACTCTTCTTTAGGCAAAGTACTTTGTCAGAAGATTCAGAGACGGTAGAGTAAAATGTTTTGTCTTTTGCCGCTTCCATCGGCAGGACATCCCTCCATTTATATGGACACTTGATCTCTACTAGTTTGTCTTCGCCGATCAATCCATCGGGCGAACCTGCGAGAAAACCCTTTTCGATGTCCACAAAAAGCCCACAGGGCACGACTTGCACACCCGTGGTCTTCGAATATTGGGCCAGCGCGACAGCTTCGTGGTCTCTGCCCCAGTTCAATGCTGCACTGGTCACAGAGACCGAGTAGAGCAGACTCTTTACAAGTGGTCCAGCAGGAGCCCGGCGTTTACAGATCGCCCCAAAATTGGAGCAAGTCAATCGCCTCTGCCTCTCCAGAAACCAACGCTCGTTGGATGCCTGGCCTCTGGTTGCCAGCTCGATGGAAGCCTGTCTCTCCGTGGTTACTTGGAGCAACTCGAGCGTGGCTTTTCCAGCAACTGCAATGTCCTTCTCATCCCAGTCAGGCATCTGACAATTTTCCCCGTAATCTGGGTTTCTTTGGTGTTCGCCTTTCACCCTTTTGTTTTGTTTAGCGAGAGTTCCGTCATCGTAGTCCTTCGGCAGAGACCTGAAAATTTAAATATTTTTAAGTTATTATTTTGATTATTATTTTAATTCCATTATTTTTGTAGTTTTGGTATTTCAATATGAAAATGTTTAAGAAAAAGAGCATAATTATTATTTGAATTTTCTTCTTGCCTTTTAGATGTCTCTCGCTTTCCAACACGTCTGCTTGATATTAGCTTGAGGTGTTTTCCAGGGCTATGGCCGACGGCTTCTTTCCAAGCTTTTGTATGCCATGATGGACCATTTTGGAATGCCAGCCCAGCGGCGTACGTCCTCCATATGAATCCACCTCTTCCGCCATAAAAGCACTGTTTACCTCCAGTAAATTTAGCAACGAGGTGCATATATGACTCGGCCAAATTGCTGGTGTCGTTTTCAATCAGGCTTGGTGCGTGCGATATAAGATTAGCAATGATGGCTCCAGTTCTTATCTTAAAATCTGTCGGTGCAAGTTCATAATCTAATGCCGAAGGCTCAAACACCCCAGAGTCATAGCACACCTCCATTCTGCATTTTGTGTGATCGCCGAAAGCGTGAGGAATGATGTTGACCAAGTCGGCCCTCAGGGCATCAATTGATGGTTTCGATTGCATGGCATTCACACTGACTAACCAACGGGCGAACTTGCTTATTTTTTGAATGCGATTTTTAAGCAATTTTTTATAAGTCGCATTTGTATCAGCAACCTTATACATTTTTTTACCCACATTTTTTGTCAAGTGATTCGTGCACTCGACTTTCACAACATTACAACCATACGGGACTCGCTCTCGTATTTGTTTGTGAACGCTCGAATCACCATCAGCAATGAACCTGTCAAGCAAACCTAAAATCAGCACTGAGCGCACCACAGGGAGTAAAGTATTACAACAGAGAATTAGATTTTAAGTTACCTCTTGTAACGAAGCTTATGTAACGTTTCACTTAAACGAAATCCTTCGACAATTATATCAGCCTCCATCGCCGTCGAAGATTGGCTCCAATTTTTATAGCATATGTGTTCGGGTGCGACAACACTCTTGTTCTCGGCCATTGCGCACACGCTACAATATTTCTGCCGTACACCGACAAAGATTATTTTTTTGGTACGTTTACCTATTATGACAGCCACCCCTGACTTGGCTGAATAGCTATGGCCGTAACTCCGATGACTCCACCCTCCGTCAAGGATAACAGTTATCCAGGGAATGCCGTCATCATCAATTTCATTGTTGAGACAGGCTAGTCTAATTTCCTCTGCTATAGCTGCTGTCATATCGGTCAGTAGTGATCCCATCCAACTCTACAAAAAATGGATACATTAAAATATTATTATCTATCATTCACGAAGATTTGATGTTGAGAAATAAAAATCGATAAGCTTAACATAAACATTGACTTGATAAAAAAATCACCTTGCCAATCTTTTCTTCGTTTCTTTTAAATGTGTCATAGCACGGTGTGGGGATATCCATCAAGGAAAACAGTTCCTCTTGATGGTGATGGCCTTTTCCAATGCTAATCATTCCCCAGGTAGCTGATAGATTTAGCTCGCAACCGTTATTGCCATCTGTGCTAATTTTCCGTGTTTCTCCACAAGAGGTGCATTTGAAAATGAGATCGCTGGAAAAACCTTTCTTAATTTCATGACTGAACGAGAGGCGACCTTTATTTTCAATTGCCATGTGGCATTCGTGGTTTTCTAATTTTCTCGATTCAGTGTTCAGATGTCGAATATCAACCATTCTGCGGCCCGACAGTTGTTTTATTCCTGGGTCATTTCCCACAGCAGGCACGTATTCCACGACAAGATCACTAAAAATACACAATGACATGTGATCATTGATATCACTATACCACCATACCAATCACCATTAAATATCATAATTTTTATGAGGTTATGAGTATTAATGCTAATTGTATATAAAATAAAGCCAACTAGCTACATAATTATTTCAAGTCACTTACGGATAAGAAAAATCTTCTGTAAATGAGGAGTTCAATTCAGTTGCATCGGCTTCTGTGGACCTACAAAAGAGGAAATACTTTCCTAGTTTATTGATTTACAAGATTATAGTATAAGATTACTTTTAGATGCTAATTTTTCTCAATATGATTGTATTTTTTGTGTAAAATTACCTTTCAATCCTCTTTGTTGCTGAGCAAAGTACATCAAAAGGGTCGGGCTCGTTAGCACGGCTCGGAACAGTAACGCTGAAATTATTGGAATTTTCAACAAATTCAACTATGATCACTAATTTCAAAAATGAATACAAAGTTATTTTCTTATTGAAGAGGAATCTTACCTTTGGTTTTTGGTTTCCAGTGCTTCACTATTGCATGCGGCAGTTTCATTATGACTCTGCCGAATATTGCCAACACTAGAATCGTTACGCAAATGTAATCTTGTAGCACGATAAACAGCTAAGCCTGCACCGTTTCTGCATACTTTTTTGGAACGACTAGGGTGAGATTTTCCGCGATATTTCGTTTTAATTGTCGGTAGACGTTCCATGATAAATTCTATTGCATACTACAGACTACTGCACATAAGGATGGCAAATAAGCTACTGAAAGCTTGAAACTATGCTGCAGGACTCCTATACGCTTACAGTCTAAGATAAAATTGTGTAAGACTTTAAACACATCTGGATGCAATAAACTGACCTGCTCACAAAAGGGTGACATATTGACAGGGTGTCTTAGCTAGGACATAGATAGGAGGCGGCATATATTATGGTTCTTCCTTGCCCTTCGGCATGTCTACACTACTATATATGCTAGTATCGTAAAATGACAAAGCTCATTGCTTTTAAAACCAACTTTGGGGTTCCTCTCACAGGCGACTTACATCCATACATAGATACTAGACACTATGTAGATAATATGTAGTTACTAGATATGCGTAAAATGCGATTTAACTAGAAAATTAAATCTAATAATGGTCCTACAGCAATGATTCGAAATGTGTGCTACGTGAACTACATTTGTGCGGTGCATCTGTTGAATATGTAAAATGCTGCAAATTAATTAGATTTTTCGTTTTCTCGATTTCGTCTCTCTGTTATGGTGCGGCCATAAAACCGCGATTTGTTTGCTTTAGACCCATCTGGCTCAGACCCTTCTACTCTGCAGTGGTCATTATTCGAGTCATTAACCCTCGAGACACGACCCTCTAGTTTTTTTTTGCTTGCCCTGACCAACACAACTGACGTCAACATTCACATAGTTCGGTTTGCTACTTAAGTTTAGCGCCGATTTTTCCGTGTGAAAATCAACGCCATCTCTAGGAAATGAAAAGAACTTTTCGGCACCAAAGATCATCGTTAAAATCGATTTTTACGTTTTGAAATAATCAAATAATTTCATTATGAAATTTCCAGGTAACAAAATGTCATTGAAAAAGCTGCTTAATTAACACCGAACATTATAAATTGCCTCTAGGCTATGCGCACGCGCAATATAATCGCGTTGTGGGTGAACGTAAATATTACGCTCATCCACAACACGATTATATGAGTGTTTGCATAGCCTAATATATATATTATATAATATGATTATAAATGATTGCATCAACTCGCCTATAACAAAACATTAGCAATGCGTGTTTAACATGAAAACAAATTGACTTATTTGATTAAAAACGTGGCTGCTTTAAGTTCCGTGAAAAAAATAGGTCTGTATAAATTGTTATCAAAGTCCGTTTCGGCGTTTGGCCTGTAAGAATAAAAATAAACTTTGTTTACTGCTGTTTGGCAGACCCAGTCAGGCCCATAAGGGATGAGTAAAAGGGTGGAATGCGGAAGGGTTGAACGAACGCTGCGCTGTGATTGGTGGCCCACCTGTCGCTGGTGCCTGCCAAACGCGACGGGTGTCGCCCCCGCCTCCATCCCCTCCTCCGGGTTGATGCTCAGCTTGTCGCGCACGGGCGTTGGGTTGACTCCGCCCCTCGACGAAGCCCCGCCCCCGACCAGCGCCACCTCGCTGGAAGGCGTTCCGAAGCCGTCGCTGCGAACGCTGGGAACGGTGCGCGGAAACAAGCACGTTAGCTACTCGTAAAGGACTCGATAAACACTCGTTAGGTGCTTGTTAAGTGATCGTTAACCACTCTTTACTCCTTTCTGATGGAAAAATATTTATAAGTTATAACCATTATAAAAATTGTCTTGATACCCAAATGTCAAATCCGTATCTTTCACTGTTGCTGGGGTTAAGCTTTACCAATTTTGCTACACAGATAACTGACTTTCATGTGGATATTATAAGTTTATTTGAGTTGTCGGGCTCCATGGAGATAGAAACAGGACTTTGAATGAACATAGAAGGTGGTGAATCAAGTCACGCTAAGCTGCAATCACACGCCAACAACGGCCGAGAATTCCTTGCGAATTATCCGAGAGTGCTTCTGATTGGTGCTCACCTGCGATAGGGCGTGGCCAGCACCGTGTTGGGCGTGGCCAATGACGCGCGCGACGGAGTCACGCCTCCAAAGTCCATCGACGTCAGCGGAGTGTTGGCTCCGCCTACCGACACAAACAGTTGTCAGACACAAGACAAACAGGTGTCAGACACAAGACAAACAAGTGTCAGACACAAGACAAACAGCTGTCAGACACAAGACAAGCGCAAGACTATTGGGGAAAATGTCTGACCAGGCCATAGAATTAGTATTGTTGATTGATTGATTTCGTGGGTTTAACGGCGGGTCAGCAGCCAGGCTATTTGCGCCCCATTGTTGAGCTGGCGACAGAATTGACAGAGCTCTACGCCACCTTAAACGCAATAGTAACTAAAACTAAATCTCGAGAATCAAGCCCCAGGAAGATTAACGAAACTTCGGTGTTTCCAACATGCTAAACTGTACTGTCTGATAAACTTGATGGGATTCGAGTTTAGTCCGTTGAAAATGCAGGCAACGCAGCTTTGCAAAACGTTCAGAAAAGTTTAGCAATCAATAACCCTGTAAAAAGTTGTTTGTAGAGACTTGTAGAGAGTTCTGGCTGTCGTTATGGTCTTGGTCGTCGACGCTACCTTTGAGGGGTGTGCCTGTCATTTAGGGGTGTGTCTACCTTTAAGGGGCATGTCTACCTTTAACGGGAGTGTCTGCCTTTAAGGGGAGGGTCTACCTTTGAGGGGTGTGTCCACGTGCGTAAGCGCCATCATGTTCTGCGCCTCCTGCAGGATTCGGTCCGTCGCCGGCGCCGGCGTCCTTGGTGTCCTGAGCGCGCCGGCCGGCGCCAGCGAGTAGTCGGCGAGCAGCGCATCCGAAGGCTGCACGCCCGACTCGGTGGCCACCTGCACGTCGGGTCACGTTACAAACGACGTTATAAGCAACACTGCGCCGGGTTGGGTGACTCAAACCTGCATGCTAATGCTCGTTGGATGTACCGTGGATTTATACTGTTTACGTGGATACTTTACTGCTAAAAATTTATTGTTTTTTTATGTTTTCCTGCGCTCTACAGGCCAAACGCCAAAACCGATTTTGATGAAAATTTCTGTGAACCTTTGTTTTATCTATACTTAGATCTGCCCCGTTTTTTAAGCAAATTGCAACAGTAAAGTTTAAGTTAACTAGGCTATGCGAACACTCATATAATCGTGTTGTGGATGAGCGTAATTTTTACGCTCACCCACAACGCGATTATATTGCGTGTGCGCATAGCCTAGAGGCTTTTAAGATCAATTTTAAATGTTCGGCGTTAATTTAGCAACTTTCTCAATGACATTGAATATTTCAAAACGTAAAAATCGATTTAAAGAAAAACTATTCAATTTATTTGCTTGAAATTAACACAGTATCTTCCTTTTACGATTTATAATGCACGCAGTAAATTTTGTCAAAATCGGTTAAAGATAAAGTTGATTTAGTTGCAAAAAACTGCAAAATCGCTAAAAAAGCGTCATAAAAGCGCTATTTCCAAGAAAAGCGCTAAACATACAACAATGAAATTTGTACACAAACATTAAATCGTAGGGGCCAACATATCTGGAAAGTTTCGTCAAATTATATTGAGATCCTTGACCTCTAGAGTGGAAAACGTGTTTTGGAAAAACTGAAAAATTTCGTAAAAACTTAATAACATAAAATTTACTCGTCCGAATTGCTTCAAAAACGTGGCAGATCTAAGTTCAGAGAAAACGAAGGTCCACCGAAATTTTCATCAAAATCCGTTTTGGCGTTTGGCCGGAATCGTGCGAACAAACACACAAAAAAACAAAAAAAAAAAAACAAAAAAAAAAAAACAAAAAAAAAAACATTCCGGATTTTTTTAGCAGTAAAGTGTAATTGAAGATTTCGCTTCACTCGCTACGCTCGTTACGCTCATCAATAAGTTTTTACGAAATTTTTCAGTTTTTCCAAGATAAGTTTTGCACTCTAGAGGCCAAGGATCTAAATATAATATGA
Organism: Nemurella pictetii; assembly: GCA_921293315.2. Taxonomy (NCBI): domain Eukaryota; kingdom Metazoa; phylum Arthropoda; class Insecta; order Plecoptera; family Nemouridae; genus Nemurella; species Nemurella pictetii. The sequence continues at coordinate 8,770,289 of OV121126.1, forward strand.
CAAAACTTTCTGGGTATGTAAAATTTCACCTCCTGTATGATCATGAAGCATCATAATGCCTTTGTAATTGCCTCTGTCCCATCATGAAGCATCATAATGCCTTTGTAAGTACCTCCTGTCCGCATGAAGCATCATAATGCCTTTGTAAGTAGCTCCTGTACGATCACGAAGCATCACAATGTCGATGTACGTACCTCCCGAGCCTGTTCGCCTGCGCGGCCCAGCTTCACCACCTGCTGCAGCTCGGCGTCAGAGATCTGCGGCTCGGGCAGCACCAGCTTGCTGCGTTTCTTGGCCGGCTCGCCGGCGGACAGCATCGCGGCGGGGACGTCGTTCTCCTTGCGCTGCTTCAGCTTGCTCTTGTCCTTGCGTCGCTCGCGCTAAACACAACCAGGCGAGGGTTACATCGGGCGGAAGGACACACTACTGGAATTGCGTTGTTCCGTTGCATTTGCTGGCAAACGTGATTAACCATGTTTTTAAATACTTCAGCGCTATGCTCAAGTTGATTGCGGGTGAACCTCGACTTTAAAGAAGCCAAATATCTTATGATGTTAGGCGGCTTGGCCAGAAATCAAAGCAGCACAGCCATTTAGGTACAACTTCTGCTTGCACCTAGACGACTAACGACTAAAAAGAGCCAAAAACAAGAGGGCAGTTTCAGTGGTGATGTTTTTAAGCAAATCCAAATTCAACATCTTTAATATTAGTAGGTATTTACTTCAAAAGAAATGAATTCAGAAACAAGTTCATGGCGTAAGCAAATAGGGCCGGAGCGCCTAGTTATAAAGAAGGTAGATAACATTTAATCAAGCGTGCCATACATGACACCAAGAAAGCTGTAATGTAACAGAAAGCCTGGTAAGGTCAAGCCGTTACCTTCAACTCAACCGATCGCTGCTGCAGTCGGATGAAGTCAGGCAAGAAAAGTGTAGCTATCTGAGGGAAAGTGCGGTTATATCGGCCTGTTACCTCCTCCTTCTCGGATCGCAGCTCGCCGTCGAGGTGCTGCTGCCGCAGCCGCGTGAAGTCCGGCGCCGTCGGGTCCACCTGCTCTGCGCTCGTGTCGTAGAAGCCGATGGCGGGCCGCTTCTCGAACGGGATCTCCTTGTTGTAGTCGACGCCGCGCTTCTTCTTCTTGCGCGGCCCTAGCCGGATGCCGGCCGCGCGGAGCTCCCGACGCTTTTGCAGCGCCGCCAGCCGGCGGGCTTCCTCCAGCTGCTTCTCACGCGCCTTGCGCTTAGCCTTCTTGCCCTGGAACGCATCATGATCTACGTCAGCTACACGCATAGACGTTGCATTCCTCCGTCAACAACCGATACACATCTATAGAGACTGATTGATTACCGGTGTTTAACGACGCACTGTTTTGACAACTGGCCCTATGGCACTGGCGTCGGTGAATGAGAGGGTGATGATGAATCTAACCTAGCCTAGAAGGGAGGAGGGGAAACCCGGTGCCGGCACGTAGCCTACTCCTGTGGGAAAGCACCCAGGGGACCACCAGCTTAACGTCCCTTCCGAAGGACGGTATAACTTGAACGACAGGATTCCTCCACTAATCCGTGCTGTCGAGAGGTTGACAAGCAAGGCGAGTGAAATTGTCGTACTAACTTCAAACCCTCCGACCTCTCTCCCAAACAGACCTGATCATATTAAGAGCAGCCTGCGACTGGTGAAGACCGGGGTTCGATTCCCCGAGTGGACAGATATTTTCCAACGATCATTTAGTTTCCGATAGTTTAAATGAAGTACAAGACTACGCAAGGCTCACACCGCGTGCGTTCCCCGAGCGTACTTACTCCTTATCGTCTTTGCAACAACCCTGCGATTACAACGCAAGGCTTTACCTGTGTGTTTGCCAGCCTGGCTCGAGCCTCTGACAACATCTCCAGCTCGTCCTCGTCCATGTCCTTGGGGTCGGGCCGCGCCGGCTTTGTCTCCGGGTTCGGGTCGATCTCGCCCGGCTTGAGCTTGCGCGGGTCGTCGGCAGCGTCGTCGCCGTCCTCTTTCTTCTGCGCCTGGTCTCTGCGATGGGACACGAGCGATTGAACGATTACCGGTGTTTAACGACGCACCGTTTTGCGCACAGAGTTGAAACACTGGGCTCAACCTCTTGATGACCAACGATCCTACTTTTATGTGACAGTGTCCGATTCATAGAAAGAGCAGTTAAGAGAAAATTAGTTAATTAATATTCAGATTTTAAGTAATCCTGTCCAGTTTGTTTACCAACATCAACGTTCCACTGTGAACAATCCCAGAGCAATGTGCGCAATGCCAAGCTGTTAAATTATCCTAACATTTAGTTTGTGAGCTCTTCACTTGACCTAAAATTAATCAACCTTGGCTCAAGTAGGTATCCAGTACCTACTCTAGATAAATTTCTGTTAAATTAATAGAAATCTGATCATCTGTAGCTTAGCCGAAGAAGAGTTAAGGATTCATCAAGTGAGGTAAAATGACTATCTGTTTTGAACTCAAAGACATTGCCGCCGCTACTTACAGCAAATACTCGTATCGTTCAAGACATTGAGCGGCCGTTCTGCCAATGATAGGCGCAATCGTTCGCCATTGCGTTGGCATCAGCTTGGCCAGATGCAGCAGCTTCTCGTCCTCTTCGCGACTCCATTCTGTCTTCTTGATGCTAGGATCCAGCCACTCGTACCACCGAGCCTTGCACTGTTTCGCCGATTTACGATGTAGCAACGAAGCAATACGTGACCATTGGTTCTTGCCATATTTCATCACTGCAGCTTTCAGGATCTCATCCTGGAATGAAACAAACAGAGTTAAAGGCGTTGTCAGTGTAAATAAGAGGTAATCTTTCTTAAAAGCATCAGATATTAAGGGAGTTTTTCGTAACAAGTAACATAACCATCAAAACTGGAATTTGGATCGTTTTTTGCTTACCTCGGTGTTCCTCCACACACCACCTTTAATCATGATGCGAGGCATATTTAATTAGTTTTTGCTCCCGAAGTTTTCGGTAGCTTATTACTGCTTTGCTCGGAAAGAACAATCGTGGGACAAATGTAAGACGCAATCAAGACGACATTACGGAAATCGGAATGGATGCCAAACTAAACTCACTGATGCCGCCCAACAAACTAGTAGCGAGACCTGTCGGGAATTCGTTGACTCAATGTCTGTGCCCTTGTTCCACTTGTTTTCTTAATAGATTTCGCTTCAAATTCCTGCGCGGATTCAAATTAAATAAAATGCATGGTGTATAAATCATAAGGTAACCAAGGTTTAACTACTTAAATTACCCATTGATGATCCACCAAACACAAAGTAACAAAAATTAGTTTTTTATCATGGTATTATAAGATTGCAAGTAGGGATTTTGTCAACCAAGATGTAAGCTTTGCATGCATCCAGTTAACCTTGCACTTGTAGGATAAAGGAAGCAGTGATAGGGAGAAAAACAAAATATAATTAAACACTTTCGTTCTTTGATGCTCACAAAATGTTTTTGCGACAAAAACAGAAATTCCAAACATTAGAAAACCAAGATTTAATACAGAACCATAGACACATCAAGGTAATTGAAATCTTGTTTCTAACTCCCAAAAGCAACATCGCGCTGAGTCAGGTGTTTGATGGGTGACCATCATGCACATGGTCAGTTCTGTTCGGGAGAGAGGTTGGAGGGTTTGAAGTTAGTACAACAACTTTACTCGCCTTGCTTATCAACCTCTCGACAGCACGGGTTAGTGGAGGAATCCTGTTGTTCGAGTTGTACCGTCCTTCGGAAGGGACGTAAAGCCGGTGGTCCCCTTGGTGCTTTTCGACAGGAGTAGGCTACGTGCCGGCACCGGGTTTCCCCTCATCCCTTCTAGACTAGGTTAGGTTCATCATCACCCTCATCATCACCGTTTCATTCACCGACGCCATTAGACCAGTGCCAAAGGGCCAGTTGTCAAAACAGTGCGTCGTTAAGCACCAATAATCAATCAATCTAACTCCCAACAACACAACCAACCTCATCGAATCATATAATAATATGACTATAGGCAAACACAAGTAAACCAAATTAAGAAACACAGAAATTATTTTTGAATTACAAACAGCAAAATTAGCCACTAGGGCCACTTGCAGTTGGGGCTGTTGGGGCTGTTGGGGCAGTTGGGGCTGTTGGTGCAGTTGGGGCAGTTGGGGCTGTTGGTGCAGTTGGGGCTGTTGGGGCTGTTGGGGCAGTTGGGGCTGTTGGAGCTGTTGGAGCCGTTGGGGCCGGAGCCGGAGCCGGTGCCGGTGCCGGAGCAGGTGCCGGTGCCGGTGCCGGTGCCGGAGCAGGTGCCGGTGCAGGAGCAGGAGCAGGTGCCGGAGCAGGAGCAGGTGCCGGTACAGGAGCTGGTGCAGGAGCCGGTACCGTGGCCGGCACCGTAGAGGGCGTGAACACCGCCACCCCCGGCACGACGTACGAGCCATACGGCCGCCACGGCGTGTACGCCCCCTGAGTGTAGTACGCGTTCACCCAGGGCGCCCGGTACGCGCCGTTCGCCCATCTGTTCACGTAGCTTGTCTGCTGGCTGCTCGCCCAAGGAACGCTGTACGGTCTCACAGCTGCTGTGTTGCCGGTGTAGTAGTGGTTGGTGTAGCCTGGCTGCACACTCCTCTGGCTCGAATAGCTCGTGTAGCGGCTGTACGCGTTGGTGTAAGGGTTGTTGTATGTTGAGGTGTAGGGGTTGTTGTAGGTTGGGTTATAGGGGTTGTTGTAAGGGGTGTTGTATGCTGAGGAGTAACGTTGCCCGGTGTTTTGGAGGGCTGAGTTGAGGTTACCCCAGTTGGACGTTTGTCTGTTGGTCCAAGGGTTGTAGATGTTGGCGTAGTTCAGCTTGGCGGGGGTGGCGACGGGGGTGGCGGGGGCGGCGGGGGGCAGGCTGGACGGTTTGACGTAGGACGTTGCGGGGGCGGCCACCAGTTTGGAGGGGACGGCGATCGGGGTGGTTTTTGCGGGGGTGGCGGCGGGGATGACGTAGGATTGTTGGGGGTAGGGCGGGAGGGCGGCGTTGTTGATCTGGTAGGCGCTGGTGTGGTGGATCAGAGCGGCTGAGGACGAAGAGAATTAAGATATTAAAAATAATTCAACCTTATGTAAATTTCCTTATGAGGTGTAGATAAAATTTTAAAATATAAATTTTTCATGAGTCTAACCACGTCACGTTGCTTGAAATGCTTTGCTTATTTCACCAAGGAAGACAGGGAAATCACAAATCAGCTGGTTTTTTTCATATGGTTGAATCTTGTATCTCTACCACACAATTAAGTTTAATTTCAGTTTAATTTTAATCAATCGTATTTTTTCCACGTTTTTTTACCCATTTTTTTGTCTACGGCTTTTTTGGCGCGTTTTGTACGTTTTTTGACAAAATAGAGAGAGATAAAATCGAGCAAATTTGTCAAGTATTCCTTGTGAGGCAATGTATTAAAAACGTCATCTTATAGGTACATATAACTGAAGATGCTTTGTTTGCCACTGATGCTCAATCTCAAGCGTAAACTGCCAGTTGATAAAAGGGTATCTTTCCTGCACTTGTTTACTATAACTTCACCCCGGCCCGCCAGGTTCGCCAACAGCGTCTGCTGAGTTTCTCGCTGAAACTTACCTGCACAAATCAAGGTGGCCGTGAGGTCCATGACTGGATCTGGAAGGCAGAAGCCACGCAGACAGTTGGTAGGAGAAGCTCTAGCGCGTGACAGCAGTGAAAATGACAGTGACAGTGACAGTGACAGCTTGGTGTTTTTTACAGGCAATGTTTTCCAACTAACATCGCCTGGCACCATTGGCTGGTATCGTTGGGCTCGTGGCCAATGTTCAAGAGATAGCCCATGGCTGGCATTGTCTAGCGCTCATTTTGTCTAATTATTCGTAAAAATACTTAGTAATGCCAGGGTGAGTCAGGGTGTTGAAGGGTGATAGCAGTTCCAGTGGATTTCAAGCCTTTGTGTGACTTTTAAAAACTCGGTCAACTTTGTTTGATAACATTTTATGATTATTGCTAGGTTTAAAATGAATATTAACCGTGTGATTATTTTTCCTGTTAATGTTTGGACAGCTGAAAAGTGTGGTCACTTGCCGGAACATTTCTTATGATTAAAACTGTTAGTTAATAATTCAACCGGTTGATAAATCAACCTCACCATTTTTATTATGAGCGTGAATTTAATTCAAAGACCCTTCTCAGGAGAAAATGCAATTTTCGATCCAAATTGGTTTCTAGTTCGGATTGAATGGATCTATTCGATTTTCTAAAAAAAAAACCCCACACTGTCTTATTTTAATTAATTGATACTATAGTAAAAACATGTGCCTGTTTAATCCTGTATAATTATTTTTCATTAATTTAGAAATTGGAATAAATCATACACCATGCATGTATGCTTGAGTATGTTTATGAGTTAGCTTAGCAGAAAAAGTTCGCAACCAAACCAGGATACGAGCCCGGGACCTTCCGCGTGCCGGGCGGTTGCTCTGACCAACTGAGCTACCCGGCCACACAAGATTCCTGCCTCGCTGGGTGAGGAAAGGGCTCTCGGGAGAGAAGGGAAAGAAGGGACTCGTAATGGTACGAGTTCTACACGGGAAACTTGAGCAAACGTATTCGACGTCCCCGTGACAGAGACACGGCTCTGACGTTTTGCACGTAGCCTCATTTTCAGTAGAGATGGATGGGATGAGAAATCGTTTAAGTCTGGGGAAGCTTCCAGTAAGAAATTTTTGGTGAAATAACAAATCAAGAAAAATGCATGACTAAACCGGGATACGAACCAGGGACCTTTTTTCCAGGGTCGGTGCATCGCCAGTCCGTCGCGTCGGCAGCCCGTTCGTCGTGCAGGCGTCGACTCTGTGCCACGCAAAGCAACACAACGCTGCAATCCGTCGTGTGCATCGCCAGTCCGTCGCGTCGGCAGCCCGTTCGTCGTGCAGACGTCGACTCTGTGCGCAAAGCAACACAATGCTGTGCAATCCGTAGTGTGCATCGCCAGTCCGTCGCGTCGGCAGCCCGTTCGTCGTGCAGACGTCGACTCTGTGCGCAAAGCAACACAATGCTGTGCAATCCGTCGTGTGCATCGCCAGTCCGTCGCGTCGGCAGCCCGTTCGTCGTGCAGGCGTCGACTCTGTGCCACGCAAAGCAACACAACGCTGCAATCCGTAGTGTGCATCGCCAGTCCGTCGAGTCGGCAGCCCGTTCGTCTTGCAGACGTCGACTCTGTGTATAACGGGTTGCCTAATGTACCGATTGCAAGCACTTGTAAATTTACTATTTAGCTATATTTCATGGAAATTGTTGCTTTAAAATTAATCTTTTTAATGGCATTAGTTGAATAAGAGTTAGATCATAATAGGTTTGGTCGATTGACCGGTATATCGCTAAACACTTGACACAAAATTTATAATTAAAAAAGTTTTTTTTTAGGCACATTTATTCCTTCAAGTCCAAAAAAATGACCCTGCAAATGATGTCCTTTCATATTTCACTGGAACATGGCTTATGGACAATGATCAGCCTCCAAGTTTCCATGCGTTAAAGTATTTGAAACAGTTAGCAAATTCCCAAATAAATAAGTTCAAACTTTTTGGGGCATCGAAATACCTCGGTAATCTTTAAAGTGGCTTTGTTAGTGCGCTATTAAAGATAAGAAATTAGTTGCTTTATCGAATGTTTACTAGGTGTAATTATCAGTAAGTTACTTGCTAATTATCGCTACTTCGTGACTGGCTCGTAATTCTGCAACAGCTTTAAATAACCAATGGCGTCATCGATAGTGGATTAAAAAAAGCAACAGGCAAAACAAAAACAACAATAGAAGAGTGTCAAGCAATCTGACAGATCGCAGCGATTGATTTGTCGCGACGGTGACGTCATTTTATGACGCAGTTGACAAGACTCGAGTCAGGTGACAGCATCCAGGGATGGCCAAAACAGTTTGCCAGATCAAATTGTTATTTCGGTGAAATTCAATGTCAACAAAAGGTATTTTATGGAAATATTATCAAGTCAAATACCTCAAATGGTTAAAATTATTCAACCCCAAAATCACAAATGTGAATCAATGCAGGGACTGTATTTGGGCTGTATTTGGAACGACTTCGAGGATTGAGAAGACAGCTTTGGCCTGCCCTGCATCGACTCGATGAATTGATATCAGGTCCAATGAATGCATTCTCCAATCAGATCAGATTAGACAATTTAATTACTGGACTAAACATTTTTTCAAGTGGACGTGTTGATAACACTGACAGCTGGAATTTATGGTTTAGCTCCTCAAAATTGATGCAGTTTATCAAACAAATTAAAATAATTACAAAGTGATAAGTCACATCGATAAAAACAGCTTAAAATGTATTAAAAATAAAGGCAATTAATGATTTCCCCTCATCTTCTTGCGTCCCGATGCATTTTATTGTTTATTCTTTAGTATTGTTGCTAGAGTGGCTAGATTCAACTCTTGAGTGAATATGCAACCACTTTCAGCTGACCACGAATGATTTGTGTCAACATTGATTGACGAAGAAGAAGAAGACGCACAGATATTTCCGGCAGGATTGGCCATCCGGCTACGTTGAAGAGAGAATATTTGGAAACTGACCCATACTTATGGAACAAAACATATATTATTATTTTACTATTGATTTAATGAGTGGAAAGGCCTAGAGACAGATGGATTATGCAGGTAAGAAGAGATGTTGAAGAGAGAGGTGAAGAGTGGGAAAAGGTTGTTGACGAAGAAATATGTTGGAAAAACATAGAAAAGTGGACACAATTTATCAAACGAAGGGGGGAAGATGGCGGAGAAGAAAAAGAGAGGGAGAGACTTAATGTTTTCTTGTGGATGGTGGATTCTTGCCACTAACAGAAGTATTGTGTGAAAAATGATTGATGCCTGTTCTCAACAACTGAGACCGCATCATGTCTGAACCGCCTCTTGTTTCGCTGTCTGCGATTCAACTATCTCTTCATTTCACCACTAATAACAACTACTAACATCACTACTAACCCATTTTAGGCACCACTAATTTTGTATTTGCTTTCTTGATTTAAACTAGTTTGCAAAAATGAAGATTTCTTATACTAACCAAAAATTACACTAAAATACAAGATTCAAATCATAAGAAAGGCCAGTTGGCTTGTTATTTCCCTGTCTTTCTTGGTTAAACTATAGTCTATGCGAACACTCATATATAATCGAGTTGTGGACGAGCATAATATTTACGCTCACCCATAACGCGATTATATTGCGTGTGTGCATTATCAAGAGGCGTGTATGACTAATTTTAAGATTTCAGTGATAGTTAATCAGCTTACTCGATGACATTCGAAATTTAGTCGTCGTGAAATTACTCGAAAATGTTAAAACGTAAAAATCGATTAAAAGAAAAACTATTCAACTGATTTGCTTCAAAATAACACAGCATCTTCGTTTTAAGATTTTTAACGCACACAGTAAAATTTGTAAGCATTGGTTGAAAAAAAAGTTGATTTAAAGTGGCATAAAACTGCAAAATCGTTGAAAAAGCGCAAAAAACGTCATAAACGCCATAAAAGCGACATTTTCAAGAAAAGTGCTACACATACAACAATGAAATTGTTACACAAACATTAAATCATGGGGGTCAACATATCTAGAAAGTTTCGTCAAATTATATTCAGATACTTGGCCTCTAGAGTATACATGTTTTTTGAAAAAGTGAAAAATTTCGTAAAAACTCCATAAGATAAAATTTACTCGTCCGATTTGGTTCAAGCACGTGACAGATCTAAGTTCATGAGAAAACGAAGAAAAGCTTGTGATTTCTCTGTCTTCCTTGGATAAATGACACCGATTCCATTCATGCAACGCGACGCTGTCAGACACCCGCTAACAAAAGCCAGTTAGCTAATGGGTAAATCCAATTAATTTTTTCTATTCGAGAAGTGAGTTATTTTTGAACTGTTATCAAGGCGCTATTCCAGGTTTATTAAGGCCCGCCTGTTTTAATTACCAAGATCTTAATTGACTTTTCGTGTCGCATCATTCCATTGTTATGCATTTGAAGAGAAATATCATACGAACCGACACAAATCAATTGCACGTCGATTACATAAATCAATTAAAGCCATATTTTTATTGAGACCTATAGCTACACTGTGTCTCACCGCACTATGCTGACAACTGAGTGTGAGATGGACTATGCTGACAGCTGAGTGTGCATGGACTATGCTCTCAACTGAGTGTGAGACGGACTATGCTGACAACTGAGTGTGAGACGGACTATGCTGACAACTGAGTGTGAGACGGACTATGCTGACAACTGAGTGTGAGACGGACTATGCTGACAACTGAGTGTGAGACGGACTATGCTGACAACTGAGCGTGAGACGGACTATGCTGACAACTGAGTGTGAGACGGACTATGCTGACAACTGAGTTTGAGACGGACTATGCTGACAACTGAGCGTGAGATGGACTATGCTGACAACTGAGCGTGAGACGGACTATGCTGACAACTGAGCGTGAGACGGACATGCTGACAACTGAGCGTGAGACGGACTATGCTGACAACTGAGCGTGAGACGGACTATGCTGACAACTGAGTGTGAGACGGACTATGCTGACAACTGAGCGTGAGACGGACTATGCTGACAACTGAGCGTGAGACGGACTATGCTGACAACTGAGCGTGAGACGGACTATGCTGACAACTGAGCGTGAGACGGACTATGCTGACAACTGAGCGTGAGACGGACTATGCTGACAACTGAGCGTGAGACGGACTATGCTGACAACTGAGTGTGAGACGGACTATGCTGACAACTGAGCGTGAGACGGACTATGCTGACAACTGAGTGTGAGACGGACTATGCTGACAACTGAGTGTGAGACAGACTATGCTGACAACTGAGTGTGAGACGGACCATGCTGACAACTGAGTGTGAGACGGACTATGCTGACAACTGAGCGTGAGACGGACTATGCTGACAACTGAGTGTGAGACGGACTATGCTGACAACTGAGTGTGAGACGGACTATGCTGACAACTGAGTGTGAGACGGACTATGCTGACAACTGAGTTTGAGACGGACTATGCTGACAACTGAGTGTGAGACGGACTATGCTGACAACTGAGTGTGAGACGGACTATGCTGACAACTGAGTGTGAGATGGACTATGCTGACAACTGAGTGTCAGATTGACTATGCTGACAACTGAGTGTGAGACGAACTATGGTGACAACTGAGCGTGAGACGAACTATGCTGACAACTGAGCGTGAGACGGACTATGCTGACAACTGAGTTTGAGACGGACTATGCTGACAACTGAGTGTGAGACAGACTATGCTGACAACTGAGTGTGAGACGAACTATGCTGACAACTGAGTGTCAGACGGACCATGCTGACAACTGAGTGTGAGACGGACTATGCTGACAACTGAGCGTGAGACGGACTATGCTGACAACTGAGCGTGAGACAAACCGTATAGAAATCAATTAGCAAACTATCAGTTATAAACTGAAAAATTATGAGATATTTTAGCGATTCTCTTTACAATGGATCGTGTTGTGGCAAGGTGACAATGACCTTTGTCTTAGTTGCAGCGATTAACGCGAATCTTTTATCTGACAAGACCGTCGTATGAGATGTGCACCTGAGAGAGAGAGAGAGAGAGAGAGAGAGAGAGAGAGTTGGCACGGGAGAGCGAGTGAATTTTTAATGCTTCTCCCTGCACTTAGCTATAAGATTCGACAGGTGTGTGTTGATCTGATCGGACGCGTTACGAACAAGATAGCAGCTTCCAGTTCTTGGTTCGTTTCCCTGTGTCAATTGGTCTCCGGAAACCTTGCGTTAAGATGCAAACCACGGTCTTAATGACAGTAAGTAATGTTTTCAATGCGAATTTAGCATTGAAGAAAAAATGGGCTTTCCGTACAACATTGGTTTTTGGAAGGGTTTTTGTTTTTTGCTGGATCTTGTGGGGGAAAAAGAGAAAAATTAAGTCCACTGGATGTGCTACCAGTTCAGAAAAGAATATTAATTAGCTCTGCTAAATAAAAAAGGAAGATAGGGGAATCACAAGCCGATTTACTCTGCCTGGCTTTAGCGAGTGGCTTTATCGTGTCGTCATTTTTATAGAGTTTTGATTGAATGGAATAGGTGTATTGTATAGGGGTTGTTTTTTTAATACGTTTCTCATGCATACCAGCTGATTTTCTTTGCTGGTAGCTTTGACCTCGTTGGCCCGAATTAGGGTGAGCAAGCGTGGCGAGTTAAGCAAGCCTTCAAATTTTAAAACCCCGCTGATTTTGTGTATGTGATCGCGCCTGACTCTAAGTTTGCTTTAAGTTTGCTCTAAATTGGCCTGCTTGTATTCATTTCAACCAAGGGATGATTGAAAATAAAATAAAAATTCCCACAGTGCGAAAACTAAATATTGTGACATATTGCAGTAAATATTGCAAGAATATGAATCGATTTGTAAGCTTGTAATATTTTTTAGTTCCAAATTCTCGAAACGTTTTGAAATGCATCCATCACTCCAACAATTAACGTTGACTGATTGGGCAAACCCCTGGATTCAAGTAAATTTAGCTCAGACTTTTCGAATCATCCCCCTAATTCAGCCATCTGTCATCGAGGAAGCATCAAGCATATCTTCATCAGTAGAAACACAAATACTTTTGTAAATTTACTCAGCAAACTTTTAAATTTTCGAAGTGCCTTCGAAGCGAAGTGAGTGCAGAAAATCATCAATTACCTAACCGCTGATTTATTTTCTTAAATATGGCTGATCGTGCTTTACAAGAGCCAAGCGCTTCGACCGATGTTGATTGAAAATTAAGGGAAAGTTGGTATCCTCTCAACTTAGATCCTGTACTAATTCCATCACATTCCGTAAACAACTTTTTCTAAAAATCTGAGTTACGAAAATTTTCAATTTTTTCAATTCACGTTAATATCTTTATTCCTAGGGTTTCGCGCGCACTCAACATCATTGCGTTGCGTTTATGTTTATCACCATTATGTCGAGTGTTTGCAATATTAATTAATACACTTATATAACATGAAATCAAATTTCATCATGATACCCACTCGCTAAAGCCAGATAGAGCAATTCGGGTTGTGATTTCCCTATCTTCCTTTGTTATTTAGCAGAGATAATTAATATTTTTTTCCAAACTGGTAGTACTTCCAGTGGGAATCTGACGTCACTTTTCTCTGAGTGGAATAGGCCTATTGTGCTCCATCACGTATTCCAAGAATTGCAGTGTGGTTCGACACAACATTAATCAAGCATCTTATCTCGCCGCGGAGCATCGCGCTGCTTTAAAACACGAGCACCCGCTTTGCTTGATGAAGCTGATAGCAGAAATCTCGGAGATAAAACTCAGCGAACTGAGAAAGAATTCAAACCAAAGCATAATCACACTCAGATTTAGATCCAGAGCTTTCAGGCGATGTTTTAGTAGCTAGCCGATTCCAATTAGCGATCTGGTGGGATTAAAAATGCGTTGATCGAAGCAATCTTGTTGATCGAAGCACTGGACAGATTACAAGACTGTGTGCGTTCAGATTAGATTGATGTTCTATTTGTTTTGTGATGTTAACGGTAAAAACAAGAATGTTCAATAGGCGTCACAACCCTCCTAACTGAGATTTGTGTTCTTGTCTTTTGTAATAGACCTATTCCACTCAGAGAAAAATGACGTCAGATACCCACTGGACGTACTAACCAGTTTGAAAAATATATTAATTAGCTCTGCTAAATAACAAAGGAAGATAGGGAAATCACAACCCGAATTGCTCTGCCTGGCTTTAGCGAGTGGGTATCATGACGTCATTTTGATAGAATTTTGATTGAATGGAATTGGTGTGTCTTTTCTGTATCTTGTAAAGAACCGAAAACAACTGCCAGAAACTTTTGCTTCACACCGCCCTGGATGTCATCGAATGCTAAACACACAAACTTCTAATCTTTGCTAATCTTTCTAATAGTAAAAAATAGCAATTATAGTAATGGTATAGTACATAGTAAAAGTAATAAATAGTAAATGCTAATCCTCATGTCAAGACATGATTGAATCTGTTGAATGATGGACAATTTTGAGATTAGTCACGGCCAAGGTCTTCAAGATTTGCCCACGAAATTTGTATTGCACCTCAGAAGTCACAATATTATATGCTACAGACATTGAGAGAGTTTGAGACATCTTGAACGAGCAGTTTGAACTAGAAGCGATTTGTACGACAGTGTTTTCTTTCACCTCTTATTGTCAAAACTATTCAATCACCATCATTAAAAAAATGCATTGAACAATTCCGTTCAACCACAGTATTTGGGTTCTAAACACGCAAATACAAGCGTACCCAACATCATAATCGGGGTTAGTCGCGTTGTTGGCGTGCGATTGCAGCATAGCGTCACTAGATTCACCGCCTTCTATGTTCATTCATAGTCCTGTTTCTATCTCCATGGAGCCACGTTATAATCGGGGTTAGTCGAGTTGTTGGCGTGTGATTGCAGCATAGCGTCACTAGATCCACCGCCTTCTATGTTCATTCACAGTCCTGTTTCTATCTCCATGGAGCCACGTTATAATCGGGGTTAGTCGAGTTGTTGGCGTGTGATTGCAGCATGCGTCTCTAGATCCACCGCCTTCTATGTTCATTCACAGTCCTGTTTCTATCTCCATGGAGGCCAACAACTCAAATAAACTTAACATCCACGCAAAAGTTGGTTGTCTGTGTAGCATAGTTGGAAAATGCATTGCCCCGGACAGGTGAAAAGATCCGAGTTCATATCCCGGTACAATGGGTGGGGTTTTTCGTTTCTAATAAATAGAGCGTCACAAACACTCAAACAATATTATTTACAATAGTATTTTTATCGTACCACACATATGAGTCAATTTAAAAATGTAAAGGCCTCGACCTCTCTCTTTAAACGTAGCCGGCTTGCCAATCCTGCCGCTAATGACTTGGCGTCTTCTCGTTCATCGTCTTCTTCTTCATCATCGTCGTCGTCGTCTTCTCCCTTCCCGGTCTCATCTCTCTCTTCTCTTATCTCCACCACCACCTTTCAGCACCTTCCCACAAATTCACCGACTCCAACATCTTCCAGCTCATTCCACCGAATCCTCTTAATCCGCGCACTCCACTTCTCTCTTGGTCTACCCACCTATCTATAGTTTATGCAGGATTAGGTCATATTCAAAAAATGATTGCCATTTAAATTCCACTAACTCATGAAAATTAACAAAAAACACAAACAGTGGCCAAATTTTTATCTGTCATTCGCATATCGTCTAGCTTTATACTAAAAATCTAAGTATTACAGTTGTATGCTAATACAGTCAGGTAAATTGGTAACTGCAAATTCTTTCGCATCATATTGACAACAAGCGCTGAGCAAACAGTTGGTTACTTTCAAATTAATATAGACTTTACGTCCGCTACACTCATACAACCGTGTTAAATTCTTGTAGCTGATATGATCCCTCCCCTGCTCCAGCTGCTGCTGCTTGCGACGGCCGCCGCTTCGCCTCTCGCCGCCCACCCTCCGGTGCACGCCCCCACCCCGTGCAACATAGCGGACAACGGAGACATCAGCTGCACGTCGGACTGCGGGCGGCGCATCAAGTGCATCGCGGGACAGGAGCAGGTGATTAAATTGATTGATTAATTACTAGTGTTTAACGACGCACTGCCTTGACAACTGGCCCTGTGGCACTGGTCTAACGGCGTCGGGGAACGAAAGGGTGATGATGAACCTAACCTAGCCTACAAGGGAGGAGGAGAAACCCGGTGCCGGTACGTAGCCTACTCCTGTCGAAAAGCACCGAGGGGACCACCGGCTTTACGTCCCTTCCGAAGGACGGTACACCTCGAACGACAGGATTCCTCCGCTAATCCATGCTGTCGTGAGTTTGCCAAACAAGGCGAGTGAAGTTGTCGTACTAACTTCAAACCCTCCAGCCTCTCTCCCGGACAGAAGTGATCATATGCATGATGGTCACCCACTAGCGAATTCAGAGCGATTTTGCTTAACTTCGGAGATCTCACGAGAACAGGTGTTTCCAACTTGCTAAACTGTTCGGTCTGCAGGTGATCGAGGACTGCGCGGCGAAGAGCTTGTCTTGCTATGCGTTCAACGACGACATCCACGACCCGGTTTGCTCGAGGGTGAGCCAGTGCGGGGGACCCATGCCGTGCAGCATGCAGGGGGAGTTCCCCGACCCCGACCTCTGTACGCAGTACCACGCGTGCGCGGCGTCGGACGTCATCTCCACGGTCAAGAAGTGCGAGGGTGCGTCGATTTTACTAACTTAACTCTTTCTGGTCGGTTCTGTTTACTAGCGCCATAGAAGTTACTAGAATTTTCTTGAATTTTCCTTTCAAACATTAAGCCCCTTTTTAGCCCCTTTTACACGGTCACATGTTTCGACAAACCCTTGTACAGCAGTCTTGTATACAACCGCCTATGACCGTGTTAAGCCCCTTTTACACGGTCTGCATGTTTGGTCAAACCCTTGTACAGCAGTCTTGTATACAGCCGCCATGACCGTGTTGAGCACCTTTTACACGGTCACATGTTTTGTCAAACCCTTGTACAGCAGTCTTGTATCCAAGATACAAGATGGGTAGTCTTGTACCCAACGGGTACAAGGGTTTGACGAAACATGTGACCGTGTAAAAGGGGCTTAACACGGTCATAGGCGGTTGTATACAAGACTGCTGTACAAGGGTTTGACAAAACATGTGACCGTGTAAAAGGGGCTTAACACGGTCATAGGCGGTTGTATACAAGACTGCTGTACAAGGGTTTGATCAAACATATGACCGTGTAAAAGGGGCTTAACACGGTCATAGGCGGTTGTATACAAGACTGCTGTACAAGGGTTTGATGAAACATATGACCGTGTAAAAGGGGCTTAACACGGTCATAGGCGGTTGTTTACAAGACTTCTGTACAAGGGTTCGACGAAGCATGTAACCGTGTAAAAGGGGCTTACAAGGGGCTTTTGACCCTGTACTATTAACAGCTCAATACGTATAAGATGTGTCGGTATTTACGTTAGATAATTTAACAATTTTTACCACAAAATTAATTCCAGCTCAACCAATTGAACTTTATTGATTTTTCAATCAACATAATTCAAATAACGCTGATCCACAACACGCTTAAAATTCGTGTTCGCCATGCCCTAGCCAAATCTTGACCCCGGTTCGCCAGGTTCGATGTTAGCAACATCCTAACAATGAGATTCTTAATATTCCCCATATCAACCTCTCGACAGCATGGATGAGTGGAGGAATCCTGTTGTCCGAGTTGTACCGTCCTTCGGAAGGGACTTAAAGCTGGTGGTCCCCTCGGTGCTTTTCGACAGGAGTAGGCTACGTGCCGGCACCGGGTTTCTCCTCCTCCCTTCTAGGCTAGGTTAGGTTAATCATCACCCTTTAATTCACAGACGCTGTTCGACCAGTTCCGTAGGTCCAGTTGTGAAAACAGTGCGTCGTTAAACGCCAGCAATCAATCGATCCCAGCCGCTAACAGTTGTCTGGCCAACCAACAGATGGCGCCTACAACCTGATGACCGGTGCCTGCGACCTGCCAGTGAACAGTCCTGACATCTGCTCGGGGGACGGACCTGTGCCGGACTGCAAGGCGGTCGGAAAGAGCGACGCCCTCGCGGCCAACCCGAGGTACTACTACAGCTGCCTCAAGACCAGCGAGGTCGTCTACCCTGCGCTGTGGGTGTGCGCAGAAGGACAGGAGTACGATGCGAAAGCGCGGAAGTGTGTCGATGACGTCACCACGACCACGGACACAACAACAGAAACCACAACGACTGAGATCACAACAGAAACCACAACCACTGAGATCACAACAGAAACCACAACCACTGAGATCACAACAGAAACCACAACCACAGAACCCACAACGGAAACCACAACCACAGAACCCACAACAGAAACCACAACCAAAGAAACCACAACCACAGAACCCACAACAGAAACCACAACCACAGAACCCACAACAGAAACCACAACCACAGAACCCACAACAGAAACCACAACCACTGAGGTCACAACAGAAACCACAACCACAGAACCCACAACAGAAACCACAACCACAGAACCCACTACAGAAACCACAACGACTGAGATCACAACAGAAACCACAACCACTGAGGTCACAACAGAAACCACAACCACAGAACCCACTACAGAAACCACAACGACTGAGATCACAACAGAAACCACAACCACAGAACCCACTACAGAAACCACAACCACAGAACCCACTACAGAAACCACAACAACAGAACCCACAACAGAAACCACAACCACTGAGGTCACAACAGAAACCACAACCACAGAACCCACAACAGAAACCACAACCACAGAACCCACTACAGAAACCACAACGACTGAGATCACAACAGAAACCACAACCACTGAGGTCACAACAGAAACCACAACCACAGAACCCACTACAGAAACCACAACGACTGAGATCACAACAGAAACCACAACCACTGAGGTCACAACAGAAACCACAACCACAGAACCCACTACAGAAACCACAATAACAACTGATCCTACAGGAACTACAACTGATCCTACAGCAACAACAACTGATCCTACAGGAACAACAACTGATCCTACAGCAACAACAACTGATCCTACAGGAACAACAACTGGTCCTACAGCAACAACAACTGATCCTACAGGAACAACAACTGATCCTACAGCAACAACAACTGATCCTACAGCAACAACAACTGATCCTACAGCAACAACAACTGATCCTACAGCAACAACAAGTGATCATACAGCAACAACAAGTGATCCTACAGCAACAACAACTGATCCTACAGCAACAACAACTGATCCTACAGCAACAACAACTGATCCTACAGCAACAACAACTGATCCTACAGGAACAACAACTGATCCTACAGCAACAACAACTGAACCTACAGGAACAACAACTGATCCTACAGGAACAACAACTGATCCTACAGGAACAACAACTGATCCTACAGGAACAACAACTGATCCTACAGGAACAACAACTGATCCTACAGGAACAACACTTGATCCTACAGGAACAACAACTGATCCTACAGGAACAACAACTGAACCTACAGGAACAACAACTGATCCTACAGGCACCACAACTGACCCAACGGCCACCACCGACCCAACGGCCACCACCGACCCAACGGGCACCACCGACCCAACGGCCACAACCGACCCAACGGCCACCACCGACCCAACGGGCACCACCGACCCAACGGGAACCACCGACCCCACAGGCACCACCGACCCAACGGGAACCACCGACCCAACAGGAACCACCGACCCAACGGGTACCACCGACCCAACGGGAACCACCGACCCATCGGGCACCACCGACCCGCCTGGCGATACTTTCGACTACACCGTGACAATCGCCGTCGGCAGTTCGGTGGCAGCCATCTTGATCATCGGCTTGTTCATCGGCGCCATTTTCTGTGTGAGGCGAAGAAAGATGGAGGAGCCGGAATCCAGGAAGCTGTTCTAGGCCAGGAAGCTGTACTGGACCAGAAGGCGGTGTTTATAAAAACAATGGAGGCTGAATTAATCAGACGTTATTCCTGCTTCACTCTTCGACCAACAAATGCTTGCTGATGCAAGCTTCCACGAAAAAAAATGTCTTCCCCTCCCAACTTCTCCTGGGAACGAGCACGATGCTAGGTATTCGTAACAGATTTGTGTTTCTATCGCGGAGGCGTCGAATCCACTTGCAGAAGTTGTCTGTTCAGGACTCGTACTCAAAGTCACTTGGGACCCCAAAAATTGCTAACTGATGCTAGATTCCGCCAAAGACAGCGTTTAGGAATTAAAATCAAAAATATGTACTGTATTTTCATAATTCGTTGGCGAATTCTCATTCAATTTCTTAATAATTGTGTTGTTTCAATGCATCATTTCTAAAAAACTTTGTATATATTTTCTATCTTAGAATAGCATTCATATTTATCGACCTTCGCACATAAGTTTATCTGTTGTTTTTGTTGCTGTGTGTTTATTCTGTTGGTGATTCCAATTTAATTTTGTAGCCATATTGATCAATTGATTTGTAAATAAATAAAATGTGATCCATCAATTTCTTGACATCCCCTTACTTGGCGTCTACATAATACCATCTAAGAAATTTCGAAAAGTCTAATTTAAAAAAGACCACCCAAAGAAAAATATAGTGCCAGAAATTTTTTCCAAAAAGTGCGGGGTGACGAACCCGGGGGACATGGGAGACTAAACAAGGGCAGTTTTGACATGCAAATTAAGTCGACCCACGGCAGGAACTCGGTCGTGCCATACGACGCAGGCGTGTAGTCGATGAACGTGAAGATCACGATGCCCTTCAGGACAGCATTGTAGGGCGAAGGCATGGCCACTATTACCAACACGTATCTATTAACAGCAAACTCGTTTGTACGTTTGTAGTGAGAAATACCTCGTTAGTACGTTTTAGTGACAACCATCTTAGTAGTGCAAACTACTTCTTTCTATAGCCCGGTGAGATGGCCCGGTGCATCCTACAGCCTAGTGAGATGTTTGCTGGCAGAGTGTCCTGCATCCTACAGCCTAGTGAGATGTTTGCTGGTAGAGTGTCCTGCATCCTACAGCCTGGTGAGATGTTTGCTGGCAGAGTGTCCTGCATCCTACAGCCTGGTGAGATGTTTGCTGGCAGAGTGTCCTGCATCCTACAGCCTGGTGAGATGTTTGCTGGCAGAGTGTCCTGCATCCTACAGCCTGGTGAGATGTTTGCTGGCAGAGTGTCCTGCATCCTACAGCCTAGTGAGATGTTTGCTGGCAGAGTTTCATTTATTCTAGCAGGGGAATTTTGCGGAACGTTTTTTTTTCTAAGAAATCACAAAAAAGTGAAAGACTCTTTGGAAACATGTGACAGCCTTCCAACACTTCCTTGAGCTCATGCAGCCCGCGGTACTTGATGATGCAGGGGTTGCCTACCCGCGCAGGTAAAGAAACAGTGTCCTATTGCCGTGCCCTATGGTGCCCTAAACAGTGTCCTATAAACCTATTCCATTCTATCAAAATGACGTCATATTACCCACTCTCTCAAGCCAGGCAGAGCAATGCGGGTTGTGATTTTCCCATCTTCACTTTTTATTTAGCAGAGCTTAGTTTTATTTTCTGATATTTTTTTTCTAACTGGTCCAGTTGGTATCTGACGTCTTTTTTTCCGTCTTCAATGGGTAAATTAATAGACGAGATGTGTTGTCTGTCTCATTAAGTGATTGTGTATTGAACAGTCTAGATGGTAAGAAATTCGACATCGTTTATTTTGTGATCAGAGCATTCAATAATCTAGTTAGACCAAAAATTAAAAAATTCTGTTTTCCGATTCTGATTATTACGGCGATTTATGTAAGCATTAGAAATTTCTAAAAATAGTTCTGCCACGTCACTGAGGCAAATTGATTTAGGTTATAATTACTAATTTAATCTTTAACATAACCAATATCATTACATGCCTAATAGTAATAATAGTAGGTTTATCATACATTAGAAGCAATACACAATTATTTTTTTAATTGTTTTATTATTAAAGAACTGCGGGCTGTTATTATTATAAGTTGCATACTTAAAGTTTTGGGCAGTTAAATGCTGCTATATCTTAATCCACAATTTACCAAAAGCAAATGTAGGACTTTTAAGTTTGTTTGATGTTGCTCCATGGTTTATCTTTCAAGTATGTTTATACCGATAACTACATCTTAAACAGTCTTTCTCTGCTTCCGAGAATCGCCGACAGACATCAAATGCTTGTTTGATCAACAAATCAAACCAATCAAATATTAAATACTAACGTATCTCTACTTTCTTGAAATCAAACACGGAAATCAAACATCTGCAATCGGCCCGCCATCTTGGTTAGACCATCTAGACCATCCAGATACAAGGCTTTGGGTCAAACAAGACGCAAAACCAAGCCGTTTCTCCAAGAATTCGATCTGGAAAAATATTGGAAAAACGGAGGTTACCCCGCAACAACTTGAATACAAACCACTTTTTAGGTTGTCAAAATATATTTGTGAATAGATGTGAATGTTTTTCACATTGAAGTATTTTTAAAACTAAGGTTGACTTCCAAGAAATTGAGATCTAAGGAATCGAGGAATTGTGATGAGACAAGGGGTTTTATTGTTTATTGTTTATTTTTTATTGTTTTGGGGTTCGCGATTGCTTGCTTAAGTCAATTTGTGGATGAGCGTTGCTTGAATGATGCTGATCTCACTAACTTAAATGGTCAATTTGAGCCATAATTGATAAAGAAGAAAGTTGTAAAATATTTAAGAAAGCAAAATAGAACTTCGTTATGAGAGAAGTAGAAGGAACTTATTAAGTTATCACAAAACGAGTAAAGTTTAACGCCTCACGACTAAACATTCGCAAGTTTATAAAATGGCTGACTTCTAGAGTAAGAAACGTGATTTACAAATACTGAAAATTTCCGTCAAACAAAGTTTTAAGTAAGTAGTAGGGTAAAAGAACGATTCTGGATGGGGTTTTTTATTTTATTTTTTGGGAATGTTTTCAGCAATGTTGCGCCATATTTTATATTTTTTTTGAGAAGAGCAAAGATCAAAGGCGAATTAAAAAAATTTAAAACACAGATTCAGGAAAAATTGTACTTTTAATGAATAAATCAATAAACAAGAAAATTATCCACAACCGGGCAGGCCTGCCCGGTTGTGGATGTGTCAATATTAAAAAACTGAAAAATTTGGTGTTGTTGCCCCAGACATGGGAAACCCATTTTTGAAGACCGGAACAAAATAAAATCGAAATTGAAAAAGATATGAACATGCTAAGTGCAAAAATGTTGTGCCATTTCTGGATGGTTTTGAATTTGAATAACAATTAAATGATACAAGATTAAAAAATAGTACAGAATGCCCATTACCGCCATTTGGAGTGCTTCCTTGGAGTATTTACGGGGCATTACTATAACGAAAACAACCCAAAATCAGCACATGTCATCCTACACACCTCAACATTAACCTCAATCGCACAAAAAAATGTTGCAAAATGAACATTTTTCCAGCCTTCTGCGTTTAATATAACAACTTCCCAAAAAAATGTGATTGCATTTCTAATGTTGTGGTGATTTTCATAAATCTATTACCAAAAGAAATATAACATTGCGTTCATAATTACCTGAGATATTAACTGTTTTATCATAAGCTGCCATCTGCTAAATCTTCGCAGCCATAGAAAGACATCATCTGACCAGCTGGGTTACATTTCTGCGATTTTTTCTTCGCAGGAGATTGCGGCACTTGGTAGCAATATTTAGAACCAACGCTTATTGACTGAGCAAACGATTAGCGTAAAATTAAAAACTGTAGCGGGTCGTCTCAGTTCGCTACGCGACGAGAAGAAAACCCATCCAGATACGGGCACGAAATACAGAATCGTTCTTTTACCCTATTTCCGGGAAATAGTTTAGGATTAAAAGATGAGAAGAAAACGATTTTTTTTTACAATACCTACAGTTAATAATTGTAACGCAGAGATAATTACAAATAAATAAAACAGATAGGAACACTGGTCCCGACGTCACCAAAATGAGCCGGGTGAGCAAAACCCAAAATATTGGATGGAACCCCGTCAGATATATTATAATATCATGTTACCGATCTCTTACTCAAAACACTTTTTTTCTTATTCATTCAGCTATCATAAGCCTAATTCCACTATCAGAGTGGAAAGAAAATTCACCAGCTTTTATTATTCCTTGGATACAACATAATCTGAAATGTATGAATTGTTATATAGCTTTCTTGGAAATTAAATTTTGACCTTTGGTATTTCTTGCAACAGTTGAAATGCAAAATTGTTTTTGCAAAAAGGCTTACACACCTTGGATACTGTCTATACTAATGAAGCGACACAAAATTATCCCGAATACCTCAGTATGTTCGATATTTGACCTAACCGGGACTCGAGCTTGACTGTTAGGAAGCAGCTTTGCGAAGCGTAGAGAACTTTAGAGTTGTGGTAGCTTTGCATTCTAAACCCCAGTTTTAAATTTCTGCATAGATGAGGGGTGAAAGGATGAACAAACGCTGCTTAGTTATCAGCCAAAACATTTTCTCGATGTCTTAGACGATTTCACCATCATTAGTCACCCGAATTATGCGGAAATTTATTTATTTTCAATTATTTATGTTTATTTATGCATATTTATAAGCTGGTTAGCCAGTTATTAGCAGAATTTATTAATCCACCATCTATAGCTAACAATTAAATCAAAGTCAATGCACCTTTCATGCTAAAATACCAAGAATTATTAACTGAAAATATTCCTTTACAATTATTATATCGTTTCTTCACCAAATATACCAAATGATTTGGAAATTTGATGAAAATTAGGAATAGGAGAAGGTGGCCCAAAGTGTCTCAATATGTCATCAAAGTCTCGCTGTACGAAGCGCTATCCAGGCTATAGAGATCAGTGGGCCGGGCCGACATAATTGACCTAGCATTTAAATTAAAACACTAAAATGAAGCTAATCAGAGATGTGAGGCTTTCCACGGAGAGCCGAGTCGAATAATTCGGAAGAGATAAGATAAAAGAATGCGATGAAGATGATAAAGCTGCAGCCTCGAAGGGCTTGGAGAAGGTCGCCCGAGTCTGCTGCGAAAACTTCGAGGTGAAGTTAGTCTCACGTTTGACGTCGCACTCTTCGCAGGACTTCTTCAAGCCTCGCAGGTAAATCCAATGATCTCTATAACATGGATAGCGCATCGTATTGAGCCCACTAATCTCTATAACATGGATAGCGCATCGTATTGAGCCCACTAATCTCTATAACATGGATAGCGCATATCGTATTGAGCCCACTGATCTCTATAACATGGATAGCGCATCGTATTGAGCCCACTAATCTCTATAACATGGATAGCGCATCGTATTGAGCCCACTAATCTCTATAACATGGATAGCGCATATCGTATTGAGCCCACTGATCTCTATAACATGGATAGCGCATCGTATTGAGCCCACTGATCTCTATAACATGGATAGCGCATCGTATTGAGCCCACTGATCTCTATAACATGGATAGCGCATCGTATTGAGCCCACTGATCTCTATAACATGGATAGCGCATCGTATTGAGCCCACTGATCTCTATAACATGGATAGCGCATCTTATTGAGCCCACTAATCTCTATAACATGGATAGCGCATCGTATTGAGCCCACTAATCTCTATAACATGGATAGCCCATCGTATTGACTCCACTGGATCTCTATAACATGGATAGCGCATCGTATTGAGCCCACTGATCTCTATAACATGGATAGCGCATCGTATTGAGCCCACTGATCTCTATAACATGGATAGCCCATCGTATTGAGCCCACTGATCTCTATAACATGGATAGCGCATCGTATTGAGCCCACTGATCTCTATAACATGGATAGCGCATCGTATTGAGTCCACTGGATCTCTATAACATGGATGGCGCATCGTATTGAGCCCACTGATCTCTATAACATTGATATCGCATCGTATTGAGTCCACTGATCTCTATAACATTGATATCGCATCGTATTGAGTCCACTGATCTCTATAACATGGAAGGGCATCGTATTGAGCCAATGTCAAATAAAGTGAAGTCAGAAATCGCTCTTAATGTGACCTGCGGTTGAGATCTCATGCTCGTGCTATTAAAAGCTAAACACTGTTGGTTCCCTGGAATATTACTTCAACAGAATACTTCAACAATAATAACACAAACACCCATTTAATATAAAGAGATCGATTAAAATTACAGAAAAGCTCGCGAAATCACAAGGAAATAACATTGGTTTGATACAAGCAGACAGCTTCTTGCGACAGCCGACATGGCGGCCAGCACCGCGATATGGAATCAAAGCTCTCCATACGAAGCGCTATCTATGTTGTTGAAAGAGGTAAAACAAGTCCCTACTAACTCAACCGTCAACGCATGAGTAACAGCCAAAGTTACTATGACTTGTTAGTTGCTAATCCTCCTGATCAAAATCCATCTCTTGGTGGCAAATTTTTGGTATTTTCTGTTTTCTTCCTACTGGCATTAAGGGCATAACAAGGCACCCTATTCACTTACTTTTCCTGTTTCTAGCTCCGTGGAATTGAGTGACTTCCGGTTCTTTCCTTCCAAAGGATGTGAAGGAAATTAAAGCATACATTTTACCCAACTCCACAGAATTAGAAACAGAAAATGTACGCAAGTGAATTGGGGGCTAGTCATGAAGAAATTAGAAGCAACAATTAGGATTGACACAATAGCTGATAAGTTTTTATCTGAAGTTGCCATTCATCATGGACATTGAAATTAAATATGTTCATCAATTATAAACATATAAAATAGTTCTTAAAGATGAATGTTACGAGCGTAGCGTCGAGTGGAGCGAATATTTAATTTTAGTTCGTGTTTAAGAAATTCCAGTGCTATTTGAACGACTAGTTGGCTTTTTTTGATGAAATTTTCAGAATTGTCTTCGCCATAATGTTGGTAATCGTATTGATGCATCCATGCAGATAAATACAGATCTCATAGAGGAAGCGAGTGACTTTTCTTCACTGGTGAATTCTTATAACTTAACTTTTATCAGGATGAAATGATATGAGATCTCCAATCCTCTTAATGTTTTTAATGGAACAAATGAACGCTCGCATCGACACAAGTGATTTAAAAAAAAATCGGCTCCCTGGTTATTCTTAAATTATTAAAACGTTGAAAAAAAGGAGGAAAGCACGGCTGCCAAGATCGTTGTTAAATGTCAGCCAGCATGCGACTTCCAAGAAGCCTAGCGGCCGGACGATTGGTTGGCTGTTATACCGGTACTTATTGTAAATCGTAATTGAACTTTCTCTCTCGTTTCATTAGCATGCTCATTAAAGAAACAAGTTTCCGAGGTTTTGTGTTTCAATTACGCATTACCTACTCTCTGTAATTACGATTTTTTGCTGCTTTTATGCGTCACGTGGAGACAATAAATCACTTCGGGACTTGAACAACAGTGATTTTTACGAAGAGTTCATGTAGGTAAAACTAAAGATACCTACTTAAATCTGCTTCCGATTCGACAACTTTTCCAAGGAATTCTTGCTCGCTATTACTTTTTTTTTTTCATTTTATTTGTTTTTTATTATATTTCTCATAAGTCATATTACTTGGTTTCTTGATTTGTGAGATGTTAAATATGAGACATCGAGAGTTTGATCAAGAATAAAATAATGCTTCTTTGTCTTTAAATATAAATATTTTTTCAACTATTTTTGTTCTAATTCATTATTTAAACGTTATTCCACAAACGCTGATTAAAATGAGTTTTCGCAAAGCCATAGTTACAACAATTGTGTTTACTCTTGCTATCTTGGAAGTCTTATAACGTAACAAAATGTTCTAATCAAATAAAGACAATACAAAGAAAAGATGCGACTCCTTTAGAAAGAAGATTAGAGAAATGTTGAGGGAAATGTAGAGGGAAATGTTTGCGTCATCGTCACTGACAGGCATAACGAGCAAACCCTGCACCTACACTGGTGACGACACGTGATTAAAACAATCACGATAGAAATACCACACAAATCTTGAAAGACGGATGGACGTCAAGTTGATGACAAACAATATATCAAAAGCGAAACGTCACAATATAATTATAAGAAACAAGCGAGGCGAGATAAAGCTGTCAATGAATTCACCGCCCAGCCGATGCCAACTATTCACTGTGCAGTTGTCAGTGTCACTCGAATTGACGTTTCTCCAGCGATAAGAAATTTACCTCCACATTTTATCGCTTCTAATTCATATCACACGTGTTCTAATGTCGACTTTGCTATACTAACTACCATGAAGTACCACGCTTATTCCAACAATTTTCTTGCAATTTTTTCTGTAAGGTTATGTCTGTAAATATAAGTGTAGGCGAGGCAAATTACAGCAGAATCATTGATAAGCGCAGCAGAGCGTGCAATGTTTTGTGTTGTTAATTTTAAGTACTTTTTAACTGTAAGCATTAAAAGGAAATATAAGTACTCATATCAGTACAGGATGCTTACACTGTGAAATAAAAATGTATTCGTAATAGAATAAATGTATTTAAAAAATGTAAACATCAAAAGTTAAAGGTAAAACAATTAATATTGTCAGATTTTTTCGGGCGCTCTGCTCGTAGGAAAAAATATTATACTAACTTAAGCATCAAAAATAAATGAACATGATTGTGCACGAAGAAAGAACTCGGCAAGTTGGTTTCGAGAGCAAACTCAAAGCCTCAAAAACAAAAACCCATTGAAATGTGCTCCACTTTGACATCAATATTAAAAAACACATTGTTTACGAAATCGTAACTAAACAAAAGCTCTCCTGACACATCTGTGTCAAAAAGTCTAGAGAAATGAAGAGAGAAATGTCAATATGTACTTTGATTATCTCTTTCTGATTTCTTGGGACGCTCTTGCCTCAATCGCTAATTAAAACCTGTCGATTAAAAACTTGTGTTTTGACACACAAACTTATTATTATTTTATTGCAATATACAAGATGTTTTTTTTAACTTACGCCTTATCTTAATTTTTACATTTTATCTTAATCCGAAATTAATCCCATGCCAGTTGAAATTATTTTATAATTTGATAACGAATATTAGAATGTGATGACCCGTGAATCCGATCAATTAATTCAGGGTAATGGCCACTTATCGCTTTGTACCTATATTGGTTCAAGGTCAGTGTCGACCTAACAGAATTTTATTCCAGCTGGAACAAATTGACAGCAACATTTAAATGATTCAGCCAAACATCCCACCAGGCTGTGGAATGCAAGCAACTCATTACAGAGCGCTGGTGGCGAACCTGGCGGCCCATCTTTCTGCACATTTCAATTTAGAAATGTTCTGAAAATCAGTTTTTAAGAACTTTTACAGTTTAATCACAAAAAACCTTTCTCATTCTTGATTCTAGACGCCAAACTATTTTAGCAAATTGACTGACTTTGCAGACCTCTTTTAACATCAAGATTGCTAAGTGATTTCATATATTTAAGCGACGTTCCTATCTTGCAAATGACATTCATGCATGTTCATTATCAAGCTCAACCTATTTTTCATTGAAGATTGTGTAATCAGAAAATTTCAAATTTTGCTAATTGCCAAAAGCGATAAAATAAGCATTCGTGAAACCAAAGAGTTCATAAAATCATTCAGAAGGTACGGTTTATTTCTCTAAAACACAACTTAAACGTCATAAGGAAATCCAGGGCAGAAATTTTAAAAGTTGTAGACCTGTCGTCTGACCGTTATGACGTAGGAACAACTTTCAAAACATGCGTCACGGCTGTCAGTGACGTCATGACAGTTGGCAACGAGGAAAATGTCGAGCAAGTTGTCTGGGATTTTACCGGCTGCAGGAAAGAACGCCTCGCCGACCGTCGTGCCGTGCATCCCAATCACGTAGACTTGCGCAGCAAAGCAAGCTGGTTTGCTCCGGTAATTCGCTGACTTCATATACCTATTAGCTGTTTTTTTATTACTAGAGTTAACTACTAGGGCTCGCTCTTTACAGGCGAAGCATGGTTATTCAGAATTTAAAGGAAATTTTAGGAGTACTTCCATCATATTTAAACTTAGTTCAACTAAAATTTTCAGCACACCATCAACAAAATTTCTCACCAATCAGTTTTTAGGAAACATTTCAGGTATGATGAAATAACGAAGCTCACAGAGTCTGCATTATTTCAGATAATTTCAATAAACTTTCCAGACATGTAAACCATTTGAAACAAAACAACTGTGCAAAGATTTCACCGTCTTGCGTAACTAAATTCTACTAGAAAAATGTTCTTCCCTGTTTTCAACCGCATTCAATGAATGCATGCTGACTGTCGGAACCAATTTCGACTGCCGATTTTGAATCCAGCAAATTACCAACAACGCTTGTGTCGCCAGGCCTTAGGGTAATTGATCTACTTCATCGAATCGACACCTCGAAGCGTGACGTGCGAGCTTTGGATGTCATGTCACGGGCCGACTTTCCAATCGCGAGTAGCTCGCGGCTCTGGGCGCCATGAGTCACTCCTCGACGCCCCCCCCCCCCCCCCCAACCACTAGACGCCCTCCGCAAAGGAAGCCCACAGACTTGCAGACTGCAAGACGAGGAAACAACCGCGCGCTTGTCGTCTCAGTCTCTTCCTTGACGGCTTTCTTTGCATCTCTCATTGAGAAACGGTCTGGGTTTTACGCATATTATTATAACCTCTTTACCATAATGTATTTTATCAGGCTGTAGAATGCAGGAAACTCTGCCAGCAAACATCTCACCAGGCTGTAGGATGCAGGACACTCTGCCAGCAAACATCTCACCAAGCTGTAGGATGCAGGACACTCTGCCAGCAAACATCTCACCAGGCTGTAGGAAGCAGGAA